>OX451739.1:1572949578-1574149578 GCA_948472305.1 Vicia faba | reverse complement strand
GAGAAATTGGGGGTTCATCTGGAGGACTTGTAATCTTTCTTCATCATTAAGTTTCTTCCACATGAAAACTCCTTGGAAATTTTGAAGTGATTTATTGATATCCCTTTAAAGAGAATAATGTATTTGGAATCACTCAAAAATACCAAAAGATGGGCAAGATATACTCCTTTGAAGTTCAAAACCTTAGCTCCTAGATTAAGAAACATGCCTTGAGGAACTTTTACAATTTTGAACAAACTTCTTGTACCAAAACAAATGCTTTGTAAATATAAGTTGTTGAGGATGATAATAAGAACTCATAGCAACCACAACCTCTATCATATCTTGATAATTGAGAGGAACATGCACTTGTGACCAAAAGGAATAAAATCTTGTCCAACCATGACTATTTTTCAATCAACCCCTTGTACTTTTTGGATAAAATCTTGATAACTTGGAAAAGTAGTGAACCAAAATAACCTTGTCATGCCATCCATTCCAAAATAAATTTAATGGTGAGGTTTTAACCAACACTGCATTTCATTAATTAAAAGAAGAAATAAAGAAAAAATATTCATGATCCCAAAAGAACACAAGTCAAGGTGCTTGGTGATTCCTCAAAGAGCAAAGCTAAGTATAGGGAGGGGAACCAAACATTCTAATGTGATCTTGTTGTGATTGAATCAAAATGGTATTATGAAGGTATCTTAGGGGCAAAAATTGGGGTACAACAGCTTCCCTTATTTAAGTTTCTTCTATCCGAAGATATGAAGGTTAAAAATCTTCGTGTCGACGCGATCGAAGATACTTAAATATAAAACAAACTCTATTTTTGGCCCTAAGATGCCATGCAAATGTTTATGATCATGAATGCATATGAACAAAACCAAAGAGATACAGAACACCATTAGGGATGTAACAATGATAAAGAAACAAGAGAGCGACCTGACCTAGAGAGGAGGGTAAAATGGTCAAAGGATACACCAACTCCTACTGGAGGTAAAGCTACCAACGTTCACTGAAGGTAGAAAGAGGAAAGAAATAACAACACCGATGTTCACTGACGGTGAGCTACCAATGTTCACTGACGGTAGCAGGAAAAGAAATATCATAGCATCGTTGTTCACTGACGATGAACTACCAACATTCACTGAAGGTAGTAAAAAGATAACAAACACCAACTTTCACTGATGGTGATCTACCAACTTTCACTGAAGGTAGAAAGAGAATATATCATAGCACCATCGTTCACTGACGATGAACTACCAACGTTCACTTAAGGTAGAAAAAAGATAACAAATACCAACTTTCACTGATGGTGATCTACCAACATTCACTGAAGGTAGAAAGAGAATATATTATAGCACTGCCGTTCACTAACGATGAACTACCAACGTTCACTGAAGGTAACAAAAAGATAACAAACACCAACTTTCACTGATGGTGATCTACCAACTTTCACTGAAGGTAGAAAGAGAATTTATCATAGCACCTCCGTTCACTGACAATGAACTACCAACGTTCACTGAAGGTAGAAAAAAGATAACAAACACCAACTTTCAATAATGGTGATCTACCAACTTTCACTGGAGGTAGAAAGAGAATATATCATAGCACCGCCATTCACCGACGATGAACTACCAACGTTCACTGAAGGTAGAAAAAAGATAACAAACACCAACTTTCACTGATGGTGATCTACCAACTTTCACTGAAGGTAGAAAGAGAATATATCATAGCACCGTCGTTCACTGACGATGAACTACCAACGTTCACTGAAGGTAGCAAAAAGATAACAAACACCAACTTTCACTGATGGTAGAAAGAGAGTATATCATAGCACCGCCATTCACTGACGATGAACTACCAACATTCACTGAAGGTAGCAAAAAAAAACACCAACTTTCACTGATGGTGATCTACCAACTTTCACTGAAGGTAGAAAGAGAACATATCATAGCACCTCCATTCACTGACGATGAACTACCAACGTTCACTGAAGGTAGCAAAAAGATAACAAACACCAACTTTCATTGATGGTTGTGATACGGTGGCAGAACCGACTATTAATACTGGTTTGCGTTTTTTGTTTGCAAAATATCGCGATAAGCAAGAGTCGCCACCGACTTTTATTTTATCCAATCAGGAAAAGGAAAAAGAACAGGAAAAACCTTTTTCGAGAATGTTTCTGAGTATGGGGGGTAGATTATAGAAAGGGAAGGTGTTAGCACCCTTTCTATCCATGGTTTTCCATGGGCTCTTAGGTACTTGCTCATTTTTAAATTGCTTATGTGTGCTTATTTTGAAAATTTTTTGTTTTACTTCATTTTAACCCTTGTTTTTGTCCTCAAGAGTGTTACAAAGTTGTTTTTGAAAACATTGTTTGAAAAAGTGTTTGGTGTGAAAAAGTTTATTTGTTTGAGCAAGTACCTAGGAACTAATCTACCTACTCGAAAAAGACTGTTCGTTTTCCTTTAGACAATGTTATCCTACTATTAGTGAGTAGGTAACCCTAGTCGTTGGATGTTGAGGGACTATCGAAAGGGACAAAATGGTCTCTGAAGTTAACAAGTGAGGATACCTTAGCGTTTCGAAGGGACTATCGTCATAAGATTAATTCGTAGGCAACTCAAGGGACTAGTAGGGACTGTGATCTTTATGAAGAATTTAAATCGCGGGTCATTATTAAGGTATCCCTACGTTCGAGGGACACGACCATTATTTCCGAGGCAACCAAGTGAGGCAAACCCTAGGAGTGCAAGTGTGCAAAAGTGTTTGATTTCAGTTATTTATCTTGTGATTTAGTGATCTAGGATTGATTCATTAGTCATACATGCCTAAGTTGCTAGAAATTATATATAAGCATGCAGAATATAAAAGCGACAAGGTAAAGGTCCTACGCTATTAAAGGGCTTTTGCAAATACATGATTATCTTGGACTGGAAAAAAATGCGGAATATAAACCCTAATTACTATTACAACCTTGAAACAGTTACAATAATAATAAAAAGAATTAAAATGCGCGCGGTGATTTAAAATTCGAGAATTAATTAAGAGACCTAAAAATCCAATTGAAAAAGTATTTTAGTTATTTTTGAGAAAAGATCGAATTATGTACAAATTAAAACCCTAATTTCTAATTAATTTAAATTATAAAAAAACAATTAAATTGTCCTAAATAATTAAACTAATTAATTAAATAAAATAAAATATTTTATGAAAAAAAAGATTTTTATGTTTTTTGTGATTTTTTTTATTTAATAAAAATGATTTTTGTTATTTTGTAAAGAAAAAAGAATTAAGTAAATAATGAAAAATAATAAGAAATAAAATAAAAAGATTAGAGGTGGGCCTGTATTTGCTGAATGAGGGGGTGTGTTATTGAATTTCTTAGGCTCAATATGCTGATCAGCCCAATCCTTGCGCGTGATTCAATGCATCCTTTTTCTGATGGTGCACCATGGTCCTTCTTTGATGGAATGCTGGATCTGGATAGAGGTGAATCTTGTGGTTGGATGATGGAAGCGCATGGTAGGCTCTAGGACGCATGGTGTACGTGATCTGCAATCAAATATTGTGAAAACACAAAATGCTGGGACCTGGGATCGAACCCAGGTCCTCCCACTTACACACATACCTCATTACCAGCTGCGTTGCACGTTTTTTTTGTTAGTGTAACGAAAGAAAATAATAATACATAAAACAAAATGGCTGATCTGGACAAAAGAACAAAACGCACGCCAGATTCAAATGGTCCAATGGTTGTTGAACACATTAGCTTCTTCTTCCTTGTTCGTCGTATTAGGTGTAAAACCTTTACCTACGGACAAGCTTCCATGGTTATAACCCAGTGGCTTTCAAAAATCATGTTCAAGCGAGATAAATCAATTCCCGGTATACAAATCAAAACGTCTTGACACCATGAGCATCAAGGTATGCTTCTTTTGCCCTAATTTTCCCTGTGTCAAAAAACCCTAAAACGGTAAGCTAAACCCTAACAATGGCAAATATTCATACGAGCGTTAAAACTTTAATCAAATGGTCCAGACATGTTGCAAACATGACAATAAACACAAATATACCATTGAAACATGTTCATGATGCAAGAATCATAGCAATGAAATCTGAAAAAGAATGCAAACCGTGATGATCGTATGTCTTGTTTCTGGGCTTGGGAGGACCGACAAATGATTGGGACGCGTTTTGGAGATGCCTAAGAATCGATTGGTGGCTTAGAAAGTATTTGAATTGGCCTCTAAACTGGAAATTAGTCTACCACTTTTCTTGATAATTTTTAATTCTTGCTTGCAGCTTTTACGACCTCCAATCCTCCTCCCTGTGCATTGGATATGTTTTATATATGTAATGGAATACATTAGGTCAACAAAAATGAGATAAATCATGGTCCATTATGAAGATTTGATTTGGTCTTTATCCTTGTATGATATCTTTCTATATCAAGCCAAATCATGCCAATTTTGGTTCAATTTGTTTTGCATGTTTTGGATATGATTTGTCAGCCTAATTGGATTTGATTCCACCCAAAATCTGATCACAAAACAAATCTTTGATATCTTTTGCTATTTATTTGATTTAATTTGACTTTTAAATGATAAAAATCAAAATAAAAATAAATAAATAAATAAATCAAAAGATGTGTGGGTGCTGATTTGGATCGTGCACCATGTCATAAGCAAGATCAATCATGAAAAACTAGGCCCATTTGACAAAAAATGTATTTTTGAGCACATTTGACTTTTGGCAATTTTGCAAAAATGGATAACTCTTCCAAGACATATCTCCTACAATTTTAACCCTAGAGATGTGTTATTTGACTTTTTAGAAAGCTTAGGATATCCTCTAAATAACCCTTTTAGTCTCATCTCAAATGGGTCTTCCATGTTCATGTAAGAAGCTTTAACCTAAAAGGTGTTTTTGTTAACTTTTCAAAAGGACCTATAATGTAGAAATTCCTATCTTTTGATGAGTGCATATTTTGAACTTGAGGGATGAATATGAGTTGTAGGGAATTTCATCCTCTTCAAAATGAGCTTTGGATGGAAAATGTCTGAGAAAGTATGAAGAAGTTATGCTTGGTCAAAGTTTGGTTGACTTTTCCTAAGAAACCCTAATTTAGCAACTTTTGGGTTTTGATGAATTTGGGGCATTCCTTGTGGAATCATGATCAACCCTTGATCAAATGATGAATATCACTTCAAAATGTTGATGTTGACCAAAAATCTTGAAGTTTGACTGTATGTGGGCCACAATTGACTTTTGACCTAGATCAACTGATTTTCAGGCATCTGAGCAGTTGACTGAGCAAACTTCTTGTGTAAGGCATGAAACTTGACATGGATGATCCTGAGAACACATTAGGACCATGGAAAGCATTTGGGACCTTTGGAGCTCCCACACCCTGATGAAAATGGAAACCCTAATTTGGGGTACACTGCCTTAGGAGAGAGTTTGTCTGGTCAACCCTTGGGCACCCTTGCGCAACTTGCGGACCTCAATGGGCATGTGTTGAGTAAAATGAGAGGGAAAATTTTGGGTTACAACAGCTGCCCCTGTTTAATCTTCTTAAACCCGAGGAAGTAGATTGGCTTGTCTGCCTTTCGTAATCTGAAGGTGGAAGATGATTGAACACTATGTGCCCAGAAATTTGCACTCGTCTGAGATGGTGCTGGACTGTGTAGGTAGTATCGGGAATAGGATTACAGATGCCATTTGGAGGAGATGACGGAAGGTCACCGGAGATGGGCTTAAAGATTCCATCCGAAAGATATAATGGAGAATCGTTGGAGATGGGCTTAAAGATGCCATCTAGAGGATGTTGATTTCCCGAGATATTACTTTGATGAGAATTCTTGTTCCTTTCGTTGGGGAAGAATCTGCTGAGGAATGTTGGTCTCTGTCTTGGGAGAAATTGAATTTTAGGGACTTCAGTTGTCCGTTACTCTACTGGGGAATCATCTCTTAGTCGAGGAGATGAAAATGAACTGTTATCTAGTCGTGCTCCAGGTCTTTTGTGATTTGCTGAGGATAATAAGACTGACTGCTATTTGGTCATGCTCTAGATTTTATAGTGACTTACTGGGGAGATGAGATAAAATTGCTATCTGATCGTGCTTCGGGCTTTGCAATTTCTCAATTCTTATTTGGTTCTGTTCCAGGCTTCAGAAGAAATTAAGTGGTTATTCGGTCGCATATGGGTTTCAACTTGAATTTAAGGCATACTAACATCCCGTCGTTCCCAGGCTTCATAGTAATTGGCCGAGTAAACTGCTATCTGGTCTAATTCCAAGCTTCGCAGTACCTTATACTATTATCTGGTCATGTCCCAGGTTTCACAGTGTCTTTTGCCGCTATCTGGTCATGCTCCAGTCTTCACAGTGTCTTATACCTTTATCTGGTCGTGCGCCAGGCTTCACGGTGTCTTATACCACTATCTGGTCGATTCCAGGCTTCATAGTATCTTGTACTGTTATCCGGTCGATTTCCAGGCTTCACAGTAACTTGCTGGGGATTAAGGTGTTTTTCGATCAATTTCCGGGCTTCATAGCTTAAACTAGAATAGAAATCTTAGTATCGATTTGACTGAACCAGGGAAAACTTGTGAGAACTTAAACTAGGAGAGAAATCTTAGTATCGATTTGACTGATCCCGGGAGAGGTCTCGGATTGACTTTGACTGGCATAGAAATCAGGGGAATCTTAGCGGCGATTCGGCTGACCCGGACGAAAGTCTTAAAACGTCTTCAACTAGAATAGAAACCTTAGTGTCGGTTTGACTGAACCAGAGAAAACTTGTGAGAACTTCAACTAGGAGAGAAATCTTAGTATCGATTTGACTGATCTCAGGAGAGGTCTCGGATTAACTTTAACTGGCATAGAAATCAGGGGAATCTTAGCGGCGATTTGGATGACCCAGACGAAAGTCTTAAAATGTCTTCAACTAGAATAGAAACCTTAGTGTCGGTTTGACTGAACCAGAGAAAACTTGTGAGAACTTCAACTAGGAGAGAAATCTTAGTATTGATTTGACTGATCTCGGGAGAGTTCTCAGATTAACTTTGACTGACATAGAAATCAGGGGAATCTTAGCAGCGATTCGGATGACCCAGACGAAAGTCTCAAAACATCTTCAACTAGAATAGAAACCTTAGTGTCGGTTTGACTGAACCAGAGAAAGTGTTGGAATATCCTTAACTGGAATAGAAACCTTGGTGTCGGTTTGACTTCCGGAGAGGACTCGTGAGAATTTGAGTGCATCTTTCCCTGAAAGGTAAAGAGTTAATCGTATGTAATGTCATGATGCATGAAATGCATTGAGTAATGGTGTTCTCAAAATAAATGAGATTGTGTTGTATGATATATATGCGCATGCTATGATGTATGGATATGCAGTGCTATTGTGATACTCTCTAGTTGGGGAAAATAAATCCTGGACCGCTGCTGGAGAGTATGATGAGTCGAGTTCTTCGTTTCTGCTGGGGATAATAAATGAAAATGATTAACTAGAGATTTGCAATCATTCTGCTCGAGAATATTCTGTCGGGTGAGACTCTGTCTAAGAATAATCCTGTGGGGTAATGACTCCATGGGGAAGGGAGATACTCTGCTGGAAGATTCACTGATTTGGAGAAATAAAATCAGTTGGGGATGAACTTCCATTGCTGGATAGAAGAGCTATGTTGGAGATTGAGCTTCCACCGTCAGAGAAATAAACTCTGCTCAGGAGATGGCTTTATAAACTGCTCATGATTATACAGCTCGGCTGGGGAATGCAGATATTAGCTTTCTGAAGGAACCTGTTGGGGAAGGAATTCCTGCTTGGGGACACGAAGGTCGGACCTTGGTCATCTCGGTTATGTGGGGAGTATATGCATCACTGGCTTATACGTGATAGTGACTTTGCTTCCAACTGTCTCTGCCCCTTGTACTATGATGGACGGGGTAACTGCCGGTATTTAGGTTTTCCACCAATTTCTTTGAGTTCTTAGTAACTGTGTTTCTGTTTTATATGAAGATATTTGTGAATAGTAATCATATTCAAATGCATATGTCAAGAATAAAACACTAGACATTTTTGCAAAATAAAACATAAAAAGGAAAAAACAAACACAAAGTTTTGTACTTGAAAGACGCTTTGTATAGATTTGAAATTTGCTTATAACAGGCGTTTTTTACAAGGAGGCTGACGCTCTAGTAAGAGAACGCCGCCATAAAAATGGAAATTATTACATAAATTGTGTACAAAAAGAAAACATCTATGTGTAGTGATCCCATTGGGTTTCAATTCTGCTATTGCCCCTATGTCTTCGAGCATCTCATCACTTTGTTGCTTGTCTGAAGCTGGCTGGATTGGTCGGTACCATTTGAGCTTGATAGTTGATTACTGAAGTCTGCTTGCAAGGTGATCCAATGGGACATAGTGATACGCTTTAATCCCTAACTTTTACCTGGACCTCCCTTTCGGGTTTTCAGTCCACCGGGATATCCTTTTTTTCAAAAGCCTCCTTTTCAGGTTTTCGATTTGCCGGGTGTACAAATTTTTCATTTTTATCCCTAATTTTTACCCTAACCCTTTTGGTTCGCCGGGATGCCCTTATTTTTGCCTAGGTATATCAACCTAGCGGGTCTTTATTATGCGTAGTATTTTTTCACTATGTCCGCATTAACAGGGTGTGGAAGTTCGTCACCATCCATGGTGGTCAGAATCATGGCTCCACCAGAAAATATGTTCTTGACTACAAATGGTCCCTCATAGGTGGGAGTCCATTTTCCCCTGGGATCACCTTGCGGCAGTATGATGCGCTTGATTACCAGATCCCCTACTTGATACGCTTGTTGTCTGATTTTTTTTGTTGAAGGCCTTGATCATCCGTTTCTGATACATTTGACCATGGCAGACAGTAGTAAGTATTTTCTCGTCGATTAAGTTCAATTGATCAAGTCGAGTCTGAATCCAATCATCTTCGCTCAAACCCTCATCCTTAATAATCCGTAGAGAAGGGATCTGGACCTCTATGGCTAGGACAACCTCCATGCCATAAACCAGAGGATAGGGTGTTGCCCCTGTCGACGTACGTGCTGAAGTATGGTACCCATGAAGAGCAAACGGTAACATCTCGTGCCAGTCTTTGTATGTCACTGTCATCTTCTGTACGATCTTTTTTATATTCTTGTTAGCAGCTTCAACAACCCCATTCATCTTCGTCTGGTAAGGAGAAGAGTTGTGATGCTGAATTTTGAACTGCTTACAGAATTCAGTGATCATTGAGTTGTTGAGGTTGGTACCATTGTCTGTGATGATTCTCTCAGGGATACCATAACGACACACATGGTTATGATTGATGAACTGTGCCACCACGTTCTTAGTAACCGTAGCAAAGGAGGCAGCCTCAACCCACTTCATAAAGTAATCAATGGCCACTAGGATGAAGTGATTCCCATTGGAAGCGGTAGGTCTGATCTCGTCGATCATGTCAATACCTCACATTGCAAAAGGCCAGGGAGCCGTCAAAACATTCAAAGGAACTGGAGGTACATGCACCTTATCAACATAGATTTGGCACTTATGACAGGTTCGAGAATGCTGATAACAGTCGGCTTCCATAGTGGACCAATAATATCCTGCCCGTAGGATTTTCTTTGCCATGGTATGTCCACTAGAATGAGTGCCAAAGGTACCTTCGTGTAGGTCTTCCATGATCCTTTCTGCCTCGCTCTTGTCTATACACCGTAGTAAGGTAGAGTCATGGTTGCATTTATAGAGGATTCCATTGTTGAGGAAGAACTTTGCAGCAAACCTTCTCAGAAATTTCTTGTCATTGACAGATGCCCCCTCGGGGTATTCTTGAGCCTCGAGATACCTTTTCACCTCATGAAACCAAGGTTTGTCGGCTACCTCCTCAGTATCGATCTCACAGCAGTATTCCGGTTCATCCAACCTCTCAATAGTGATTTGGGGAGCTTCATTGTCCCACCTGACCTTGAACATTAACGACATAGTAGCTAGCGCGTCCGCTAACTGATTCTCTTCTCGTGGGAAATGTTCAAAGGTGATCTCTTCAAAATGCGGCAGCAGTGTCAGTACATACTCTTTGTAAGGAATAAGGTTCGGGTCCTTTGTATCCCATTCGCCTTTGATCTGACTTATCACCAAAGCGGAATCCCCGAATACACTCAAGAACTTGATCGTTAGGTCGATAGAAGCTCGAAGACCCATAATACATGCTTCATACTCCGCCATGTTGTTGGTACAGTTGAAACATAATCGGGCAGTGAACGGAGTATGACATTCCTCGGGAGATATGATTACAGCGCCAATGTCGTTACCCAGTGCGTTTGAGGCTCCATCAAAATACATAGACCATCGGGATCCTTCCTTAGGTCCTTCATCCGGTCCAAGTTCTTCACAGTTGGTTACTAACATGATATTCTCATCCGGTAACTCAAAATTCATGGACTGGTAGTCATCCACGGCCTGATGCGCCAAATGATCAGCTAACACACTTCCCTTGATTACCTTTTGGGTTGTGTATTGGATGTCGTATTCGAATAAGATCATTTGCCAGCTTGCTATCCTTCCGGAGAGAGCGGGCTTCTCGAAAATGTACTTGATCGGATCCATCTTAGATATCAACAAAGTAGTGTGGGTCAACATATACTGTCTCAGTCGGCGAGCAGCCCATGCCAAAGTGCAGCATGTTTTCTCGAGTAGTGAGTATCGTGTTTGACAGTCAGTAAAATTTTTACTAAAGTAGTATATTGCGTACTCTTTTCGACCAGACTCGTCATGTTGCCCCAGCACATACCCCATTGAATTATCTAGCACTGTTAAGTACATTATCAAAGGTCTTCCTTCAGTCAGAGGCATCAGAATAGAAGGCTCTTGGAGATATTGTTTGATTCTGTCAAAGGCTATCTGGAATTCGTCATTCCACTTTACTACTTGATCTTTCTTCAGAACCTTGAAGATTTGCTCACAAGTAGCAGTCAAATGTGAAATGAATCGGGCAATGTAATTTAGGCGTCCCGAGATACCTCTAACTTCCTTCTCTGTATGGGGATCCGGCATCTCTTGTATGGCCTTCACCTTTGCAGGGTCTACCTGAATACCTTTGTCACTGACGATGAATCCCAGAAGCTTACCAGACCTTACCCCGAAGGTGCACTTGTTCGGATTTAACCTCAGCTTGTACGTCTTCAACCTATCAAACAACTCTTATAGATGATCAAGATGTTCTTATTCAGTTTGAGACCTGGCTATCATATCATCAACGTAAACCTCTATCTCATGGTGAATCATGTCATGGAATAGAGCTACCATAGCTCGCTGATAAGTTGCCGTAGCATTCTTCAACCCAAACGGAATCACCTTGTAGCAGAAAGTGCCCCACTGTGTAACAAAGGTTGTCTTCTCCATGTCTTCAGGTACCATCTTGATCTGATTGTAGCCAGAGAAACCATCCATGAAGGAAAAGACTTTATGTTGTGTGGTGTTTTCAACCAAAACATCGACGTGGGGAAGCAGGAAGTTATCCTTGGGGCTTGCCCTGTTCAAGTCTCTGTAATCCACACACATTCGTACTTTACCATCTTTCTTAGGTACTGGAACCACATTAGAAACCCACTGTGGATAGGAGGTGACAGCTAAGAACCATGTGTTGAACTGCTTCCTAACCTCTGCTTTAATCTTTTTTGACATCTCGGGGCGCATACGATGGACCTTTTGCTTTACCGAAGGGTAATCTTCTTTAGTCGGCAGATGATGAACTACTATATCCGTGTCTAGTCCTGGCATGTCTTCATATGACTAGGCGAAGATTTCAACATACTCATGCAACATCTGTACCAATCGCTGTTTGACACTAAGCTCCAAATTTACACCTAACTTAACCTCTTTTATGTCTTCCTTTGTACCCAAGTTCACTGTATCAACCGGCTCTTCATGAGGCTGTATGGCCCTCTCCTCCTGCTGTAATATTCTAGCAAGTTCTTCGGGTACCTCACAATCTTCCTCACCTTCGTCCTCGGCTTGGTTGATCTGATTTTCAAAATCATAATGAGCAGTAGCAGAACTGTTATCAATGGTATCCAGAGTGGATATGGATCTGCATTTGGATACGTGAGTGTGTGTAAGAGCATAGCTGTATAGACAGAATAAAAGAAAAGAAAGACAAAGAGCGCAAAATTTGCATGCAAACGTCCAATGCTTTATTAATGTCATATGAAAATGAAACATGATAACCCTCACAAATAGAACCATTGTGCCACGGGTAAGACACATGGCTATAGAGTTTATATTGTTCTTAAATTACATATTAGAAAAAAAATCAAAAAGACAATTACTCCTGAACAAAAGTAATCGGCACAAAGTCCTTGGCAGTCCAGTTACTGAGTCCACCGTTGGTTGTCGGGAAGATCCATCCGTCAATGTCGGAATCACCATCATTGTCTTCAAGTGCATTGACCCCAGGATTGCTGATGCGTAGGGGAGGTCCTCCAGCCTGAGCACGACGAACAACCCTTTGAGCACCTGTAGTAAAGCCCAAACCAGATTTGTCAGACTTGTAATGAATAACCGGGAGCTGACCCCAAATGGTAGACCCACCTTCTTCAACCACTGCTCGTTCATCCTTGAGAGAAGCCATCTTCAAAGGAGGCTTGGTGACTTTCGGAGGATTGTCAATAGTTTCTACTATATCCGAAATTTGAGGTACCTCTTCAAAGTTCTGGCAAGGAGTCTCGGTGAACTCGCCATTCATCTCTACATACCTAAAGGAGTTCAAGTGACTGATTATGTACTCCTCTTCACCGCGCACAGTGATAATCTTTCCTCTTACTGGGTACTTCAACATTTGGTGGAGGGTGGAAGCAACAACCCCAACCCCATGTATCCAAGGGCATCCCAACAAGCAAGAATATGATGGTTTGATATCCATTACGTAGAAATTGGAGTCGAAAGTCTGGGAACCAACTTTGATAGGGACATCCACTTCCCCGTGCCCCATCCTCTTCGACCCATCAAAAGCTCTCACTACTATATTTCTAGGCTTCAAGGTCAAGCCTTCGCAGTCCAATCTGTCTAGAGCTTTTTTAGGTAGCACATTCAATGAGGAGCCAGTATCTACCAAAACATGGGCCAGAGTCATGCCCCTGCATTCAACGGAAACATGAAGAGCATCATTATGCTTTCTCCCCTTTGGTGTCAGATCCCCGTCAGAGAAACCCAAACCATTATTGGCGGTTAGACTAGCCACACATTCTTCAAACTGATCAGCAGATGTCTCTTGTGGTACGTGAGCCGTCTTCAAAAACTTAACCAAAGCCTTCGCATGGGCCTCAGAACACAACAACAAAGCCAACATAGAAATCTTGGATGAGGTCTGCCCCAACTGCTCGACCACATTGTAGTCACTCTTCTTTATTATCTTCAAAATTTCTTCCATTTATTTCTTGGAGGCTTCTGGTATGGTTACTGAATTAGCCCTTGTCAGGACAGGCTCAATCAGTTTGTCTTTTCCTAGAGTCTCGACCGACTCGGTGATGGGAGGGTCAACAGGAGTAATTACTGGAATTGCAGTAGTAGTCTCGGGTGTAACCACAGCAGGAATGATCACAGGTCCAGTAGCGGTCTTTGGAGGAGAAATCTCAGGGGAGAACACTCTTCCACTTCTTGTTATTTTACTGGTTCCGGCAATATTGACGATATCAGAATCAGCATTTTCAACACTCTTGTCTTCAATGGCTAGCATATCCTGCTTGACACCGTAGTAATAGACGTCGGCCCCATAGTTCCAAGGAACAACATTGTCCGAGGAGTATGGTATTGGCCCAGGAATGGTTATAATCAATAGAGTATCTTTCGGGACTAATGTAATCCTGACGGGTCTCTTAGCGGAGGCCGTGGGAGGATTGGCGGAAATGGTTATGATAGCAATGTCTTCACAGGAAGCAGTCGGAACAGGAGTCTTCTCAAACAGAATCTCTTTGTCATCTATCAGGCGCTGAACACCTTCCTTTAACAAAGGGCACCCAGTCGGTAGAAACAAACAAAAGTGGAAACCTTCACCACAGCCCGAAAATAAACCGGCTTTCAACAAACTCTCTTTGATAGTCATGAGTGGGGTCACCAATTCTTACATAGAAGTCACAAACACATCTTCTTCAACGACATTAACGCCCCGACCATGCTTCGGAATAGGAGTAGTGATAACATTGGGAGTCTCCAGGGGATCAAATTCAATTTCCTTAGCATCGATCAAATCCTGTACTTTGTTCTTCAAAGTCCAGCAGTCATTGGTGTCATGGCCTGGACTCTCCGAATGGTAAGCACAACGAGCATTCGGTTTATAGTAGGGAGAGGTGGTGTTCGGATTTTTCGGAGCTTCCCTCAGAGTAACCAGATTGGTCTTCAGCAACTGAGGTAAAATCTGAGACAGCGTCATGTTGATTCGAGTGAACTGTCTAGTTGGCCTTTCTGCTCTTGGTTGATTATTTCTTTGCTGAGCAGGTGCAGGGTTGGGAATCATAACAGCCCCTCCAACCGGACAACGCTCGGTTCGATTTTGATTCTTTTGGTTGTATACAACACCGACTTCCTTTTTACCTGCAAATGGCTTCCTTGCAGCACTAGAAGAGGCATCCTTCTAAATTTTTCCACTTCGGATTCCAGCTTCCACTCTTTCTCTTGTTAAAATCAGTTCAGTAAAACCCGCCGATGAACTTCCAATCAGATGGTTGAAGAATGGCCCAGTCAAAGTTCCTAGAAACATATCCACGAGCTCCCGATCAGCCAAGGGAGGTTGAACTCTTCCAGCCAAATCTCTCCACTTCTGAGCATAATCCTTGAAACCCTCGTTCGAACACATAGACAGATTTTGGAGTTGTGTTGGGGTGGGAGCGAGATCTGCATTATATTGATATTGCTTATAAAATGCAGCAGCAAGGTCTTCCCAGTTACGAACATTGGCTCTTTCCAGCTGATAGAACGAATCCAGTTGTGTTCCAGATAGACTCTCTTGGAAGAAGTGAACCCACAGGTCTTTGTCAGCAGTGTGAGGTTGTACCTTCCTTACATAAGAACGGAGATGCATTTTAGGACAAGAGACCCCATCATACTTGGAAAATACCGGTGCCTTGAATTTTAGGGGGATGACAACCCCGGAGACCAGACCTAACTCTTCAAAATCCAGCCCAGGAACCTTCTGGATTTCCATAGCACTCAGACGCTCTTCTAACTACTTATACTTTTCATCAACCGGAGGGTACTGCTCCTCATTATAATCACTTTCATTGTTAGACTCTTTAGGACTAGGGTCCTCTTCTCTGGCTTCACCCTCTTGATTCTCTCCCTCTTTAGATGAAGAAGCTAAATCAACAACCCGTCTTGGCGACCCTCTGAACCTTCTGCTCATATGTGCCACACCGGTTGTCCTCTTGGTCTTCTTAGTGTTCTTCTTAACAATCAGAGCCTTCATCTCTTTCTGTCCTTTGGCCAGAGCCACAATCATTTACTGGAACTGCGTGTTCTGAGTCTGAAGATCTTTCACGGTTTGCTCAAGAGCCATTGCTGAAATAAACAGTGGAGGAGATGAGAAACCTGTTATGAATCCTGTTATGCAATGATATGTATGATATGTATGCAATGTTTTCAAGGATCTTGCGGGGTAAACACAAGAGACTATTAGAATTTGATTGCAGCTTTGATTGAAGAGCTTTGTATCGTTGAGAGTCCTTCTACGAGAGTCAAGCTCACCATATCAAGTGGGTCATAGCCCCTGACTCAAGTTGTTGAGTTTTGATCTTCTAACGACATTGACTAGAGGAAAATAAATCCCCTTGCCCCTTGCTAGACGTCTGATTTATCATAACCTACATCACAAGCCCTCGAGATCCTTGAAATGGTTAGTTATGATATGCTATGGTATGATGTTTATGATGTCATGATAAATCAGAGGTATAGAAAACACAGAAAAATCACACCAAGTCCTTAGGTTAAAGGCCTGCTTGAGTTTTAAGGTCATACCCTCTTGAAGTTTAGTTGGTTTTAAACCTGTCTTAGAAAAGTAACCGGGTTCTAAAGATTCTTAATATCACTGATCATCCTTTATCGGGCATTGTTTCAGCTCAAGCAATCTTTTCTTGCGGCCAAAATATCCCGAAAGTCTGATCTCAGTGAGTGTAGCATCGAGTATCAACCAATCCTCATCTTTATACCGAGGCCAGCTATCTCACTACTTTCTAATGGCCAAGTTTGTTTAACTAAGGTTCTAAGGTCCGTTAGTGCTTCACGACACCACGCGGCGACCTCATATTCTCCTGGTTTCCACACGAAGGATACCGATACTAACCAAAGTGCCACACCAATACAGCCACCTCTTAAACCATATCGGTCTACTCCGTACAGTCTCCATGATCTATTTATGTTTACCTAAAAATTGTCCCCTTATCTGGGTATAGGATCTTTGATCATGCCCAAGCAAAAACCCTTTAAGAATAAACATACAAAGCAAATAGGAAAGCAATTTAAAAATGACCTAAATCCTAAGGTAAACCCCACTTTATTTTGTCCCCAGCAAAGTAGCCGGTTGTGTGATACGGTGGAAGAACCGACTGTTAATACTGGTTTGCGTTTTTTGTTCGCAAAATGTCGCGGTAAGCAAGAGTCACCACCGACTTTTATTTTATCCAATAAGGAAAAGGAAAAAGAACAGAAAAAATCTTTTTTGAGAATTTTTCTGAGTACGGGGGGTAGATTATAGAAAGGGAAGGTGTTAGCACCCTTTATATCCATGGTTTTCCATAGGCTCTTAGGTACTTTCTCATTTTTAAATTGCTTATGTGTGCTTGTTTTGAAAAGTTTTTGTTTTACTTCATTTTAACCCTTGTTTCTGTCCTCAAGAGTGTTACAAAGTTGTTTTTGAAAACTTTGTTTGAAAAAGTGTTCGGTGTGAAAAAGTTTGTTTGTTTGAGCAAGTACCTAGGAACTAATCTACCTACTCGAAAAAGACTATTTGTTTTCCTTTAGACAGTGTTATCCTACTATTAGTGAGTAGGTAACCCTAGTCGTTGGATGTTGAGGGACTATCGAAAGGGACGAAATGGTCTCTGAAGGCAATAAGTAAGGATACTTTAGCATTTCGAAGGGACTATCGTCATAAGATTAACTCGTAGGCAACTCGAGGGACTAGTAGGGACTGTGATCTTTATGACGACTTTGAATCACGGGTCATTGCTAAGTGTGATGCGGTGAGAGATTTGACTTGATTGTTTTGTGTTTGATCGCAAATGTTGCGGTTAGCAAGAGTCACCACCGACTTTTCTTTTATCCAAAAGGAAAGGTGAAAAAGCACAGGAAAGACCTTTGAGATTGTTTCTTGAGTTCAGGGGGAAGATTATGAAAAGGGAAGGTATTAGCACCCTTTTCATCCATGGTTTTCCATGGGCTCCTAGTTACTTGCTAGATCACTTGCTTTTGTTTGAAATTGTTCTTTGTATGGTTTTGAAAGTATTTTGTAAAAGAGGCCATTGTTTAGGAAATCTTTATAATGATTCTCGTTCGTCAGAACGTATACAAAGATGTTGATCTTATTTGAAAATGTTTTCAATGTTTGTAAGATGTTTGGAAATGTGTGTGTTTGTTTTGAAAATTGCAAGGATATTTATTTTGAAATGGAGCAAGTAACCAAAAGTAATCTACCTACTCAAATGTCTTTCTTGTTCATTTTCTTTTCCTTTGATATTGTTGTCTTACCATTGATTTGGTAACCAACCCTATCTTTGGATGTAAACGGGATGGGCGTGGGTCATCGTATAGCCATGATTAGCAATGTTTGAAAGGTACCTTATCATTTTTGAGGGACTAAGATCATTTTATAAGGCAACTTTGAATAGCGTCATCGAGGGACTGTGATCTTGTATTTGTTTGTTTTTGCTAAGACAACTTACATGCGCAATATGGCCATTTTTGTATAAGGCAACCAAGTGGAGTAACCCTAGGGGTGTTTGTGTGCAAGTGTGCCATTTTCATGCTTGATTTTGTCTTGAATTAGGGTTTTCCATTTAATTGGTTTCATCTTGCCATACAAACCCTAATTACTAGCATGTTATGTAAAAGCGATAAATTGCGAAATTTAAAGATTACTACGCTATTACAACACTTTGTGGTAGGGGAGTATACAATTTATGAACGGGGATTGCAATAATGTAAACCTAATTAATCTATTACAATCAAATTGAATATATACAAATATTGGAATAAATAGTCTGCAAGATGAATTAAATATGCAAAGATATGTAAATGCAAAGAAGATTTGTTTGGCTTTTTTATATGAAAAAGTTTTAACCCAAACCTAATAAATAAATCAAGATTAACTTAAATCAAATAAGGAAAGAAATTATTTTTAGAAAGGATTTTGATTAAACCCTAATTCTATTTTATTAAAAGAAAATAAATTTCTTTAAGATTTTAATAAAATGGATGGTGTATAACTAAATAAAATATTTTTTATTGAGAAAAATAAAATAAAAGAAAGTAAAATACAAATCTATCATTTTTATATTTTTTATGATTTTTAATATTAAGAAAATATTATTAAGAAAATAAAATGAAAACAAAATAAATAAATGATAATGGACTAGGGGGTGCTGCAAGCAAATAGGAAGCAGAGTTAGAAATAAATAAGGCCCAATGAAACAAAAAGCCCAGCGCTGCAAAGTGATAAAAAATGGCAAAAATGTGAGAAAAAAATGCAAAAGGCAGGCGCCAAGGCTCGAACCCATGACCTATGGCATTTTTGCGCGCTGCCTTACCACTAGAGTGGCTGTACATCCGTTTATAGAAACACAAAGATGGATATATATTAGAAAACGCCACCTGAAGGCAACTTCATATTCAACCTTGAGCCATGGCCGGACCACCTGTATCTCTGTCATTTCTCCATGAAAATAGAAAGTCCAAACATGAAAATTATGGGGTTTCTTCCCACGAGTTCAACCATCTAACTTATGTAAACTAACAATCAAAGATCAAAGCTAATTTTACTTTCCCTAATTTGAAACCTAATTTTTTCAGAAATTTCAAATAAAAAATTCTCTATACACAGTTAAGATAAATGAAACCTATGAACATGGTTAGCTTTAGGGCAAGGATATCTACATTTTTCTTTCACATATCAGGACCAAAGGATGCTTGTATGAAGAGATAGAAGTTTTAGTTTTTACCTCTTTCAGTTGATATCGTGAATGGAGTTTGAGAAAGTTTTAGGAAGGCCTGAGGATCTGTATAGCTTGCCTGGACCTCCCTGAGTGTATTCCAATCCTTACCTTATCTTGAAAGTCTCTGAATCTCCCTACTCAAGTCAACCTGCAATCTTGATATTTGAAAATGGTGGATGGAGGAGGAGGAGTTACAGTGACGGAACAGGGGTCTGGATCTTCTGGATATGAAGTATACTAAGTGTTCAAGTGGTTAAAACTCAAAACACACAAGTGGTTTTGGATTTGGCTGTGTAAAATGCAAAACTGTCAAACTATGGCAGATTTTCAATGGAAAAGTTTTTGGGGGTGTTTCTGAGTCTTAGAATTCGTGCCTTAGGTTCCAATACACTTATGTATTAGTATGGAAGATGTTAGACCTCAAGCTTTCTCAAGATTTCTGAGTTATAGCCTTTTGGCTCTATTACTTGCTTTTAAAGAAAAGTGAGGAGACAAGTCCCTAAGTGTTGTACAAGCATGGTCTGGTTTGGTAGAGGTTTCAGGCAAGTTACTTTTGTATTTGGCTTTGCTTGTGTGCAGAGAAAACAAGTGCAAGGCTCAAGGAGTGGAAAATTGCAAAAGTTGTGCTTTATCAAAATGGAAATGGCACCTTTGTGCCAAAAATGGAATTGTTCTTGTACAATGCATTCAATGCTTGGCTAAAAGCTTCCAACAACTGTGAAAACATTTAATTATGGAGTGAAAGTCAAGTTAGGAGCCTGTAAAGTAAGATTTGTTCAGCATGCTTGAGGATTTGAATTTTGTTCTTCATGAAATGGCTTGAAATTAAAATGATAAATCACTAACTTCATCTCTTCGATTATCCCTACTCAAGAATGATCTCAAGGATTTCTTGGACATTTTGGAAAGATTGAAATGTGCTCTACAACCCATATTTTAAATGCTTTTGGAAATTCCCTTTGGAACTATGTGAAAAATTGACACGACGTTAGGTCAAAAAAACTGCCTAACAAGGGCAAAATTTCACTAAGTTATTTTAGTTCATGAGCATGTATTCACAAAATTATATCTTGAGATCCAAGCATTTTTAGT
Source organism: Vicia faba (assembly GCA_948472305.1). Classification (NCBI taxonomy): domain Eukaryota; kingdom Viridiplantae; phylum Streptophyta; class Magnoliopsida; order Fabales; family Fabaceae; genus Vicia; species Vicia faba. The sequence continues at coordinate 1,574,129,278 of OX451739.1, read as the reverse complement.
AGAAATTGTGTGAAGAAAAGTTGTATATTTGATGGAGATCTACAACTTTCATGTTGGAACTTTCATTTGAATCATCTTACATCATGGTGATAATTTGGCTCAAAGTTGAGAAAAAATAAGAAATTTTCTATACTTCGAAAATTTTCTAAGTTAAAGTTTTTCAACTTTTCAAAACCAAATCTTAAGTCCTTGGTTTCTTGATAAACAAGTTTCACATTTTGACATGTTTTGATGAATAATGATCTTTGGCACTTGATTTTGACCAAAATGTCAAAGTTTGACTTTTCAATATACAGTTGACTTTTGATCAATTGACTGAAAAAATTCATCTGTCAATCCAATGGATTTGCAATGTTTTGAACCATGTCATTAGTTAAAGATGATGCAATTGAACTCTTGAGATCATGCTTTAAACCAATTGACCATTTGCTAGGTCAAAAATCAGAAATTGCCCTTTCTCAATTAAAACCCTAATTTTGACCATTTTGCCCTTTTGATGATTTGATCAAATTTCTTGAGGAATTATGGTCCAAACTTGATCAACTGATACATGTGGATAAAAAATTATGAAGTTTGACTGTAAATTGGCCATGGTTGACTTTTTCCCCAATACAGCTAATTTTTAGGTCAACTGTCCAATTGACTGATCAAAAATGTGATTCAAGGCTTGAAACTTGGCATGAGTAATCTTGGGGGTCCATAATGATGTTTGAAAGTTATATGAATCATTGATAGTCCAAAAATCCTTGTGCAAAATAAAACCCTAATTTTGGTCATTAGTGCATGAGGAGATTTCTTGAGCTGGTCAAACCCTAATCCAGCCTTGAGTCAAAAGGATCTTGTGAGGAAATTCTTGATAAGTGAGAGGGAAAATATTGGGGTACAACAGCTACCCCTGTTCAATCTTCTTAAACCTGAAGAGTTAGACCGGCGAGCTTTGCCATTCGTGACTCGAAGGTGGAAGATGATTGGACACTAGAGTTCCCAGAAATTTGCACTCGGCGATGTGATGGCAGAGGGAATGGGCTTAAAGATGCCATTTGGAGAGGTGATAGAAAGCTGTAAGAAATGGGCTTAAAGATTCCATCCAAGAGTGATTGTTGAATTTGTAATTTGTAAGCTGAAAGAACGAGTACTAGACTTGCATCCGTGTCCGGAGCATATCTGTATTGTACCTGGAAGAGGCTTTGATTAAGAATCAGAATGGCATCCGCGTTTGGAGCGTATCTATACTGCACTTGAAAGTTAAATCAGAATGGCGTCCGTGTTTGGAGCGTATTTGTATTGTATCTGAAGTCTGAATCTGAATGAGTGTCAGAATGGCATCCGTGTCTGGAGCGTATCTGTATTGTATCTGAGAGTTGGGTCTGAATGAGTGTCAGGATAGAATCCATGTCTAGAGCGTATCTAAAATGTATCAAAAGTTGAAATCTGTATGAGTATCAGAATGGAATTCGTGTCTGGAGCGTATTTGTACTGTATCTGAGAGTTGGGTCTGAATGAGTGTTAGGATGACATCCGTGTCTGGAGCATATTTGAACTGTATCAAAAGTTTAAATTTGTATGAGTATCAGAATGACATCCGTGTCTGGAGCGTATCTGAGTTGTATCTCTAGATTGAACATTGTTAATGGTAGCTGTTAATCTTATCCTGAAAAGGAAAAATGTTAGCTAAGATGCTAAGTCATGATACATGAAATGTATGCATAATGGGATTATGTTGTATGCATTTGTGCTTATCAATTTTTATGATATATGAATGTGATGTATGCGTATGTGAGCTAATTTGTTGTATTATCGTTGGATTAGGGAAAATAAATCCCCGACTGTTGTTGAGGATATGTAAGTATAAGTCTTCATGTTGTGAAGTCTAAGTTTTGATGAATTTTTGTTTAGAGAAATAAACTCTGTTGTAAGGGAAATGTCGTATACTGCTTGTAAAATCCTACTGGGGAATCCTGAGAAATTTGACGACTTCTACTGGGGATACACAATTTGAAACTTTGTTCCGCTGGGGATTTAAACGACGTACTGCAGGGGATTACCTATGGAATAGCTTAGAGATATTTTCCTATTCTTTCAATCTATCAGTAATTTTCTCTTTTCATTTCGTTAATTTGTAAACAGTAATTATGTTCAAATGCATATGCTCAACAATGAATCATTGGGCGTTTTTGTAAACAAAACACAAGTGTAAAGAAAAGACAAATAGTTTTTTCAATTTCAAAGGAATATTTTGTATTGACTTTGAATAAGTATTTTTTGTACAAGGAGACAAACATTCTAGTAAGAGAATGTTGTCGTAAAAAAATGAAAATTTTGATACAAAGAAAAGATAGTTATGTGTACAAAAATCCCATGGGGTTTCCATTCTGCTATAGCCTTCGTATCTCCGAGCATCTTGTCTATTTGTTTCCTTGTCTGAAGCTGATTGAAAATTCTAAGTTTGTCAGTGGAAGCCAAAGGTTGTCCGTAAAGTGATCCAACGGGACATAGTCATACGCTTTAATTCCCTAACTTTTACCTGGACTGCCCTTTCGGGTTTTCAGTCCATCGGGAAACCCTTTTTTTCCCAAGTCGCCCTTTCGGGTTTTCAACTTGTTGGGTGTACAGATTTTTTTTTTATCCCTAATTTTTGCCCGAACTTTTTGGTTCTCCAGGATGCCCTTGTTTTGCCTATGTGTGTTAACCTAGCGGGTCTCTTATGCGTAGTATATTTTAACTATGTCCGCGTTCGCAGGGTGTGGCAGGTCGTCACCATCCATGGTGGTCAAGATCATTGCCCCACCAGAGAAAATGTTTTTGATTACAAATGATCCTTCATAGGTAGGAGTCCATTTGCCCCTGGGATCACCATGTGGCAAGATGATGCGTTTGATCACTAGATTCCCAACTCGATACACTTGGCGTCTGACTTTCTTGTTGAAAGCCTTGATCATCTGTTTTTCATACATTTGACCATGGCAAACAACGATAAGTCTCTTCTCATCGATCAAGTTCAACTGATCAAGTCGAGTTTAGATGCAATCATCTTCGTTCAATCCTGCATCATTCATAATCCTCAGAGAGGGGATCTGAACCTCAATACGAAAGACAACCTCCATGCCGTAAACCAAAGAATAGGGTGTTGCCCCGGTTGATGTGCGAGCCGTGGTACGATATCCGTGGAGAGCGAATGGTAACATCTCATGCCAGTCTTTGTATGTGACTGTCATTTTCTGTATGATCTTTTTAATGTTTTTATTTGCAGCTTCGACAGCACCATTCATCTTCAGCCGATAGGGAGAAGAATTGTGATGTTGAATCTTGAATTGCTTGCACAATGCGGTGATCATAGTGTTGTTAAGATTTGTACCGTTGTCAGTGATGATCCTTTCTGGGATACCGTACCGGCAAATAAGGTTTTTCTTGATGAAGCGGGCCACAACATTTTTGGTAACGGAAGCGAATGAGGCTGCCTCCACCCATTTTGTAAAATAGTCAATGGCCACTAGGATGAAGCGGTGTCCATTAGAGGTTGTCGGCTTAATTTCCCCAATCATATATATTCCCTACATAGCAAAGGGCCAAGGAGCCGTCAAGACATTCAGAGGAACCAGAGGTACATGCACTTTGTCAGCATAAATTTGACACTTATGGCAGGTTCGAGAGTGTTGATAACAATCTGCTTCCATGGTAGACCAGTAGTAGCCTGCCCGTAGGATTTCATTTGCCATCGTATGCCCACTGGAGTGGGTACCAAAAGTGCCTTCATGTAATTCAGCCATGATCCTTTCAGCTTCAACCTCATCTACGCACTGAAGTAATACTGAGTCATGATTACGTTTATACAAGATGCCATTACTAAGAAAGAATTTAGCAGAGAATCTCCTTAAGAACTTCTTATCATTGATTGAAGCTCCTTCTGGATATTCTTGAGCCTCGAGATACCTCTTGACTTCGTGAAACCAAGGTTGGTCTACTACTTCTTCAGTATTAATCTCGTGAAAGTGTGCTAGTTCATCCATTCGTTTAATGGTGATCTGGGGAGCCTCATTATCCCAATTAAGTTTAAACATAGATGACAATATGGCTAGAGCGTCTGCTAGCTGATTTTCTTCTCGCGGGAAATGCTCGAAGGTAATCTTCTCAAAATGTGGTAGCAATGTCAAAACATGTTCTTTATAAGGGATAAGGTTAGGGTGTTTGGTGTCCCATTCACATTTGATCTGACTGATGACCAAAGCTGAATCTCCAAACACATCTAAGGATTTGATCCCCAAATCTATGGCAGCTCTGAGACCAAAGATGCACGCTTCGTATTCTGCCATGTTGTTGGTACAATTGAAGTAAAGTCTGGCAGTAAAGGGAGTATGACACCCTCCCAGAGATATGAGTACATTACCAATACCATTTCTGAGTTCATTGGAGGCTCCATCAAAGAACAGGGTCCATCGCGATCCTTGTTCATGTCCGTCATATGGCCTGAATTCTTCACAGTTGTCTAATGTCATGATGTCTTCATCCGGGAATTCGAACTTCATGGACTGGTAGTCTTCTACAACTTGGTGAGCGAGGTGATCGGCTAATACACTGCCCTTTATAACTTTCTGGGTAGTATACTATATGTCATATTCTGTCAAGATCATCTGCCATCTCGCTATTCTCCCAGAAAGAGCAGGCTTCTCGAAGATGTATTTTATCAGATCCATCTTAGATATCAACAAGGTAGTATGAGTCAGCATATACTGTCTTAGCCGGCGAGCAGTCCATGCCAGAGCGCAACAAGTTTTCTCGAGAAGTGAATATCTGGTTTCACAATCATTAAACTTTTTGCTCAGGTAGTAAATAGCGTTCTCTTTTCGGCCAGACTCGTCATGCTGCCCCAATACACACCCCATTGAGTTTTCTAAAACAGTCAGATATATGATCAACAATTTTACCTCGACTGGTGGCATCAACACAGGAGGCTCTTGTAAGTATTCTTTGATTTTTTCAAAAGCAACTTGGCACTCATCATTCCATTTGACTACTTGATCTTTCTTAAATAGTTTGAATATTGGCTCACAAGTAGCTGTCAGATGGGAAATGAACCTGGAAATATAGTTTAAACGTCCCAAGAATCCTCTGACTTCCTTCTCAGTACGAGGAGCAGGCATCTCTTGTATTGCTTTAACTTTGGCAGGATCGACCTCGATAACCTTGTTGTTGACGATAAAGCCTAGGAGTTTACCAAACCGTACCCGAAATGTGCATTTGTTTGGATTCAACCTCTGTTTGTACTTCTTTAGTCTCTTAAACAGTTTTTGTAAGTGATCAAGATGCTCTTCTTCTGTTTGAGATCTGGCTATCATATCTTCCATGTTGACTTCTATTTCATGATGTATCATGTCGTGAAATAAAGCTACCATGGCACGCTGATAGTTTGCCACAACATTCTTCAGTCCGAATGGCATCACCTTGTAGCAGAATGTTCCCCACTTTGTGATAAATGTTGTTTTCTCCATGTCCTCAGGTGCCATTTTAATTTGGTTGTAACCTGTGAATATGTCCATGAAGGAAAACACTTTGTGTTGTGCCGTATTGTCAACTAGGATATCAATGTGGGGGAGTGAAAAATCATCCTTAGGGCTTGCCCTATTCAAATCTTTGTAGTCCACGCACATTCGCACTTTGCCATCTTTTTTGGGCATGGGAACAACATTGGCAACCCGTTGGGGGTAAGAGGTGACAACCAAGAATCCAGAGTTAAATTGCTTCATGACCTCTGCTTTAATATTTTCTGACATATCAGGCCTCATTCGACGTACCTTTTGCTTTACTGGCGGACAATCTTCTCTTGTAGGCAGACGATGTACCACAATATCTTTATCAAGTCCTGGCATGTCTTCATATGACCAGGCAAAGACTTCGACATAATCATGCAACAACTGAATCAGACGCTTCTTGATATTGGGTTCCAGATTGGCACCCACTTTGACCTCCTTTTTATTTTCCTCGGTACCTAGGTTGATCATATCCATGGGTTCCTCGTGAGGTTGAATGGTTTTCTCTTCTTGTTGTAGCAATCTGGCAAGTTCCCCTGGTACTTCATAATCTTCCTCACCTTCGTCTTCGGCTTGGTAGATCAGATTCTCAGAGTCACAAAAGGCCATAAAAGTATCATTTCCCATGGGATCCAGAATCGATGTATACCTGCATTGTGAGTGTGGGTGTGTGTAAGGGTATAGCTATCTTTGAAAGAAAGTAAAATATAAAAGAAAAACAATGAGCACAAAAGTTTGAATGCAAAAACGTCCATGATTCATTGATGTCATATGAAAAATGAGATAATAACCCTTACAAATGGACCATTGTGCCTCGGGTAAAACACAAGGTTTTTAAGAGTGCGAATTGTTTTGAATATTACAGATCCAACAAAATGTATAGATAAATTACTGAGGGATGAAAGTGATTGGGATGAAGTCTCTAGCCTCCCAATTGTTGAGCCCTCTATTGACAGTTGGAAAGATCCATTCCCCCAGGTTGCAACCATCTTCACCATCTTCTACCGCGTTGACCTCACAGTTGCTGATCTTCAAGGTTGGCCCTCCAGCACGGGCACAGCGTACAACCTTTTGAGCACTTGAAGTGAAACCTAAGCCAAACTTGTCAGATTTATACGGGATATCTGGGAGTTGTCCCCAGATAGTGCACCAACCTTCTTCCACCACTGCTTTAGCATCTTTCAGTGACGACATCTGGAGTGGAGGCCTTGTAATCTTGGGAACAGCCTTGGTCACTGCCACCTCTTAAGGGACCTCTTCAAAGTGTTGAAATGGAGTTTCAATGAATTTTCCGTCCAATTCCACATATCTGGAGGAATTAAGATGGCTGATCATGTATTCTTCCTCTCCATGGACGGTGATAATCTTCCCTTGAACCGGGTACCTCAGTATCTCGTGCAATGTAGAGGTAACAATGCCAGCATTGTGGATCCATGGTCGGCCTATCAGGCAGGAGTATGAAGGGGGGATTTCCATCACATAAAAAGTTGAATTGAAGGTTTGGGTTCCAACCTTTATGGGAATGTCCACCTCCCCATGTACCATCCTCTTCGAGCCGTCAAAAGCCCTTACCACTATGTTGCTTGGCTTCAAAGTCAACCCCTCACAGTCAAGTCTATCAAGAGCTTTTTTGGGTAATACATTCAGAGATGAGCCAATATCCACCAAAACATGTGCCAGAGTGGTGCCCCTACATTTCACTGAGACATGCAATGCCTCATTATGCTTTCTTCCCCTCAGTGCCAGATCAGCATCTGAAAAACCTAAACCATTGTCCGCAGTTAGGCTGGCCACGCAGTCTTGAAATTGATCAGCAGATGTCTCTTGCGGTACATGGGCTGTTTTTAAGAACTTCACCAAGGCTTTTGCATGCACCTCAGAACACAGTAGTAATGCCAGCATGGAGATCTTAGAGGGAGTTTTCCCCAATTGTTCAACTTCGTCGTAGTCGCTTCTCTTTATAATTTTTAAGATCTCCTCCATTTCCTTCTTGGAGGTCTCAGGGATAGTCAATGACTGAGCCTTCGTCCGGACAGGCTCAACCATAACACCTTTTCCTTGAGCCTCGGTTAACTCGGCAACAGGAGTGTCAGTAAGAATTATTACAGGGGTTGTAATAGCTTTGTCAATTGGAGTACTATTGGAGATAAACGTAGGACCGGGAACAGCCTTTGGAGAAGCCACAGGGATGATTACGGGTCTAGAAATTGCTTTTGGGGGAGCAATTTCTGGAGAAAAGATCCTACCACTTCGGGTGATTTTGCTAGTTTCGGCAATATTACTGATGTCAGAGTCTTCTTTCTCAAAATTTATCTCTTCGGTGTCCATCCAGTCTTGCTTAATACCATGGTAATAGACATCTCCTCCATAATTCCACGGTATGGTTTTGTCTAATGTATATGGGACTGGCCCATGCATTGTGATTATTAAGGGAGCTGCTTTCGGAACTGGTGTAATTCTAATGGGTCTTTTGGTGGAGACCCTGGAAGAATTGGCGGAAATGGTAATGATATAAACATCCTCAAAGAGGATAGGTGGAACTGGAGTTTTTTCGAACAAAATCTCTTTGTTATCTATCAGGCACTGGACACCTACTTTCAACAAAGGACAGCTAGTTGGTGAGGATACACAGAAACGATAATCTTCATTACAACCCAAGAGCATGCCGGAATTCAACAAGTTCATTTTAACAGTCAGAAGTGGGGTCATGAGTTCATCAACTGAGGTAACAAATAAATCTTCTTCAATGGCATTGGTATTATGGCCATGTCTGGGCATAGGAGCAGAAATGACATTTGGCTTCTCGGGCGCATCAAACTCAATTTCTTTTGCTTCAATAAGGTCTTGTATTTTGTTCTTCAAGGCCCAACAGTTATTAGTATCGTGACCAGGACTTTCAGAGTGATATGTGCAACGGGCATTGGGGTGATAATGAGGGGATGTTGTATTGGGGTTTTTCGGAGCTTCTTTCAAGGTTACCAAGTCGGATCTTAGCAGATGAGGTATTACTTGAGACAGAGTCATGTTGATTCTAGTAAATTGCCTGACTGGCCTTTCTACCCTTGGTTGATTATTTATTTGTTGATCAGATGTAGGCTTTGGGATCATAACAGCCCCCACCAATGGTAGGATTTAGGCTCTATCTTGGTTTCTTTGCGGATATACAACAGCTACCTCTTTCTTCCCGATGAAAGGCTTCCTTACAGTTGTAGAAGAAGATATGTCTTTCTGGATTTTTCCATTCTTAATACCGGCTTCTATCCTCTCTCCGGTCAATATTAGTTCAGTAAACCCTGCAGATGAACTTCCGATTAAATGATTGAAGAAGGGACCAGATAAGGTGTCTAAGAACATGTCTACCAATTCTCTCTCAGACAAAGGGGTTGAACTCTTCCAGCTAAATCTCTCCATTTTTATGCATAGTCCTTGAAACCTTCATTGGAAACCATGGCCATACTCTGGAGTTGAGTACGGGTAGGTTCCAAATCAGCATTGTATTGATATTGCTTGTAGAAAGTTGCAGCAAGATCTTCCTAATTATGGTCGTTGGCTCTTTCTAGTTGGTAAAACCAGTCGAGTTGAGTACCAGACAGACTGTCTTGGAAGAAGTGCACCCATAAGTCTTTATCAGTAGTATGGGGCTGAATTTTCCTCACATATGATCGGAGATGCATTTTAGGGCATGACACTCCATCATATTTGGCAAATATGGGCACTTTTAATTTCGGAGGAATCACAATCCCCGATACTAGCCCCAATTCCTCAAAGTCCAATCCTGGAACCTTTTGGATTTCCATCGCACTTAATCGCTCTTTGAGATATTTGTACTTGTCATCAGCTGGAGGATATTGTTCCTCAGAGTAGTCTTCTTCTTCCTTTTCCTCTTCCAATTCTAACGTGATAACTGTTTCCTTGCCTTTTCCCTCTCCTTCACCGGATGTTGTTGCAAAGTCCAAAGTACTTCTTGTTTGTCCATGAAATCTTCTTCCCATGTTTAAGACTCCGGTTACCTTCTTTGTTTTCTTTTTCCTCTCTTCAGCTAGCAGATTCTTCAACTCTTCTTGCCCCTTGGCTAGGGTCATGAGCAACTGTTGAAACTGCGTATTGTGAGCTTGGAGATCTTTCACTATTTGCTCGAGATCCATCTTACTGAAATAAACAGTAGAGAGATGAGGAGACTTGTTGCAAAATACCTGTTTATGTTATGATAAATGATATATGCATATGCAATGTTTTCAAGGATTTCAAAGATTCAAATTTGTTTTAGACAAAAAAGAAACACACACTATATTAATAAGATAAAGTTTGAGTACATCAATGACCCTTGGGCAAAATAATACAAAAACTCTAAGATAGAAAAGTAGTGTGCATCCTCTTTGGCTCAATGTAGGCATTCAAAGTCAGCTCCTCATGAAGTAGCCTAGTGAGTTCCAAAACCTTCTTCTCGCTTGCGTAGAATTGGGCTTCAAAAGTATCTCGCTCTCCTTTGAATTGTATCCAATCCCTTTGGAGGTCTTCAAGATATGTGGGCATGTCAGGATGTAGGATAGTGTATGGAACATCTCCCTCCATGACAGGCTCAGTGATTACCGGGAGAATGGAGGGGTAAGGCATCATAAGATTCTGAGCGCGAGTTCGTACCCATTTGAGGTAAGGCTCAAGAGGTATGGAATTCTTGTGTCCCAAAGTCTTGCTATCCAATTTGTTTAGCATCCTCCAAGCTCGTATAAATCTCTGGTGAAGACCTTGATTTTCGTTGTCGTAGTCGAATACCAAACCTTGAATTAACATCTCGTGCGGGCCATCTCTTCGGGTATAACCAAACTGCCTTAAAGCTAAGCAGGGGTTGTAGGTGATACCTCCCTTAATGCCAAGTAAAGGGACATTAGGAAATTCTCCACAATGGTCTACAATTATAACATTCTCTTTGGAACGGGAGCACCGATGAATGTCTGAATGTTTGAGCGTCATCAACCTTTGTGACCACCTTGAACCTTGATCATTCTTTAAGACTGATTAGGGAAGATAAGAAATAAACCATCTTTCCAAGAGAGGAGTGCAACACATAAGAACACCTCTTTTCCTCATTGTGCTAGTGTGAAAAGAGTGTAGGATATCCCCTAGCAATGTAGGCATCGGGTTGCGTGATATGAAGATTTTGACGGCGTTGATATCTATGAGTTGGTCAAGATTTGTAAACAAAACTATCCCAGAGATGAGGAGAGCCACAATTTCCTCAAAGGCTTGCAAGTCTAAGGAATTCCAACAACTTTGGGCTTTTTCAAACAGAAACTTTGCTAGGAAGTCTTTGACACCACTCCTTGTTTCCCAATGAGTTATGATATCAGATGAATGCATGTGTGGGGCTTGAGTAATCTCTTTTGGCTTTGGATCTCTTTCCGTACCGTTGAAAGGTATTTGAATGAGAATGAGAATCCTCAAGAGTTGGGAGAATTCTTCCAAAGTAGGAACAAGTTGATAGTCGGGAAATGTGAAGCGATGGTGCAAAGGATCAAAGAACTGAAAGAGCACCTTCATCATGTCCTCATATGTGTTAGAGACGACCAAGTTGAGTAGACGACCATGTCTCCCGGTGAATGGAGAGTTTTCAGGAATCCTTGAAGCTAGCTCCTTAAGTTGTATAGGGATTCTCACAAGGTTGACTTGAATAGATTTCCTGCGAAGTGAGTCCATATCCTACAAAACAAGAACAAAGATGAATCCCAAAATCCTTGAAATGGTTAGTGGATGCATATGATGTTCATGATGTCCATGATGTTATGTACAAGTATGCATATACAAGAAAAGCAAATAAGTCCTAGGTTTAGGCTTGCATGGAGTTTTATAGGTAAGTACCCTCTTGAAGTTTAGTTGGCTTAAACCTATCCTAGTAATAGTAATCAGGTTCTAAGGAGCTCAATATCTCTGGATTGTTTCCTTGGTCATTATTTCAGATTAAGCCTCTTTAGTGGCGACCGAAATATCCCAAGAAACCAACCCTTAATGAGTGTTGTATCGAGTATCTACCAACTTCGGACTGCACCAAAGCCGGTCATCTCACTACATCCTAAAAGGCCAAGTTGGTCAAGTAAAGGTTCTAGAAGTTCATTGGTGCTTTATGACATCATTCAGCAGCCCCGTATTCTCTTTGATTAACTCAAAGGCTACTGTTACCCACAAATATGTCGCACTAACGTAGCTATTGCTTAGACCATGTTGGTATATCCTGCACAGTTTCCACAATGTATTGCTACTTACCTATAATGTATCCAAAATCCGGGTAGAGGATTCAAACCCAAACAAAGAACCATAATGTAAGCATACAAGTCAAACAATTTAAGCAAGTAAATGTGATCTAAACCCTAAGGTAACCCCACTTTTAGAATTTTCCCCAACAGAGTCGCCAGTTCTGTGATGCGGTGGGAGAACTGACTTGATTGTTTTGCGTTTGATTGCAAATGTTGCGGTTAGCAAGAGTCGCCACCGAATTTTCTTTTATCCAAAAGGAAAGGTGAAAAAGCACAGGAAATACCTTTGAGATTGTTTCTTGAGTTCGGGGGGTAGATTATGAAAAAGGAAGGTATTAGCACCCTTTTCGTCCATGGTTTTCCATGGGATCTTAGTTACTTGCTAGATCACTTTCTTTTATTTGAAATTGTGCTTTGTATGGTTTTGAAAGTATTTTGTAAAAGAGACTATTGTTTAGGCAATCTTTGTAATGATTCTCGTTCGTAAGAACGTATACAAAGATGTTGATCTTTTTTGAAAATGTTTTCAATGTTTGTAAGATGTTTGGAAATGTGTGTGTTTGTTTTGAAAATTGCAAGGATATTTGTTTTGAAATGGAGCAAGTAACCAAAAGTAATCTACCTACTCAAATGTCTTTCTTGTTCATTTTCTTTTCCTTTGATATTGTTGTCATACCATTGATTTGGTAAGCAACCCTATCTTTGGATGTAAACGGGATGGGCGTGGATCATTGTATAGCCATGATTAGCAATGTTTGTAAGGTATCTTAGCATTTTTGAAGGACTAAGATCATTTTATAATGCAACTTTGAATAACGTCATTGAGGGACTATGATCTTGTATTTGTTTGTTTTTGCTAAGACAACTTACATGTGCAATATGGCCATTTTTGTATAAGGAAACCAAGTGGAGTAACCCTAGGGGTGCTTGTATGCAAGTGTGCCATTTTCATGCTTGATTTTGTCTTGAATTAGGGTTTTCTATTTGATTGGTTTCATCTTTCCATACAAACCCTAATTACTAGCATGTTATGTAAAAGCGATAAATTGCGAAATTTAAAGATTACTACGCTATTACAACACTTTGTGGGGGGGGGGGGGTATACAATTTATGAATGGGGATTGCAATAATGTAAACCTAATTAATCTATTACAATCAAATTGAATATATACAAATATTAGAATAAATAGTATGCAAGATGAATTAAATATGCAAAGATATGTAAATGCAAAGAAGATTTGTTTGGATTTTTTATATGAAAAAGTTTTAACCTAAACCTAATAAATAAATCAAGATTAACTTAAATCAAATAAGGAAGGAAATTATTTTTAGAAAGGATTTTGATTAAACCCTAATTCTATTTTATTAAAAGGAAATAAATTTCTTTAAGAAAAGTAAGTTTTTTTTTCAATATTTTTTGTCTTGAAAATAATATATGGTATTTATGAGGTATTTTTGGTCCTTTTTTATACTAAAATAATATATTTAATGGGTGTGAGAAAAAATAAGTATTAAACTAATTCTAAGTTAATTTACAAATTTAATTAATAAAATGGATGGTGTATAACTAAATAAAATATTTTTTATTGAGAAAAATAAAATAAAAGAAAGTAAAATACAAATCTATCATTTTTATATTTTTTATGATTTTTAATATTAAGAAAATATTATTAAGAAAATAAAATGAAAACAAAATATATAAATAAATGATAATGGACCAGGGGGTGCTGCAAGCAAACAGGAGGCAGAGTTAGAAAAAAATAAGGCCCAATGAAACAAAAAGCCCAGTGCTGCAAAGTGACAAAAAATGGCAAAAATGTGAGAGAAAAAAATGCAAAATGCAGACGCCAAGGCTCGAACCCATGACCTATGGCATTTTTGCGCGCTGCCTTACCACTAGGGTGGCTGTACATCCGTTTATAGAAACACAAAGATGGATATATATTAGAAAACGCCCCCTGAAGGCAACTTCATCTTCAACCTTGGCCATGGTCAGATCACCTGTATCTCTCTCATTTCTCCATGAAAATAGAAAGTCCAAACATGAAAATTATGGGGTTTCTTCCCACGAGTTCAACCATCTAACTTATGTAAACTAACAATCAAAGATCAAATCTAATTTTACTTGTCCTAATTTGAAACCTAATTCAGTTGAGATCGTGAATGGAGTTTGAGCAAGTTTTGAGAAGGCCTGAGGATCTGTTTAGCTTGCCTGAACCTCCCTGAGTGTATTCCAATCCTTACCTTGTCTTGAAAGTATTTGAATCTCCCTACTCAAGTCAACCTGCAAGTTTGATATTTGAAAATGGTGGATGGAGGAGGAGGAGTTATAGTGAGGGAACAGGGGTCTGGATCACCTGGATATGAAGTATACTAAGTGTTCAAGTGGTTAAAACTCAAAATGCACGAGTGGTTTTGGAGATGGCTGTGTAAAATGAAAAACTGTCAAGCTATAGAAGATTTTCAATGGCAAAGTGTTGGGGAGTGTTTCTGAGTCTTAGCATTCATACCTTAGGTTCCAATACACTTGTGTATTAGTATGGAAGAGGTTAGACCTCAAGCTTTCTCAAGATTTCTGAGTTATAGCCTTTTGGCTCTATTACTTGCTTTTGAAGAAAAGTGAGGAGACAAGTCCCTAAGTGTTGTACAAGCATGGTCTAGTTTGGTAGAGGTTTCAGGAAATTTTCTTTTGGTTTTGGCTTTTCTTGTATGCATAGAAAACAAGTGCAAGGCTCAAGGAGTGGAAAATTGCAAAAGTTGTGCTTTATCAAAATGGAAATGGCACCTTTGTGCCAAAAATTAAATTGTTCTTGTACAATGCATTCAATGATTGGCTAAAAGCTTCCAACAACTTTGAAAACATTTAATTATGGAGTGAAAGTCAAGTTAGGAGCCTGTAAAGTAAGATTTGTTCAGCATGCTTGAGGATTTGAATTTTGTTCTTCATGAAATGGCTTGAAATCAAAATGATAAATCACCAACTTCAACTCTTCGATTCTCCCTACTCAAGAATGATCTCAAGGATTTCTTGGACATTTTGGAAAGCTTGCAATGTTATCTACAACCCATCTTTGAAATGATTTTGGAAATTCCCTTTGGAACTATGTGAAAAATTGTCATGAAGTTAGGTCAAAAAATGCCTAACTAGGGCAAAATTTCACTAAGTTATTTTAGTTCATGAGCATGTATTCACAAAATTTTATCTTGAGATCCAAGGATTTTTAGGAGAAATTGTGTGAAGAAAAGTTATAGATTTCATGGAGACCTACAAATTTCATGTTCTAAGTTTCCTTTGAATCATCTTGCATCATGGTGATAATTTGGCTCAAAGTTGAGAAAAAATAAGAAAGTTTTTATACTTAGAAAATTTTCTAAGTTAAAATTTTTCAACTTTTCAAAACCAAATCTTAATTCCTTGGTTTCTTGATGAAAAAGTTTCACATTTTGACATGTTTTGATGAATTATGATCTTTGGCACTTGATTTTGACCAAAAAGTCAAAGTTTGACTTTTCAGTATACAGTTGACTTTTGATAAGTTGACTGAAAAATTCATCTGTCAATCCAATGTATTTGCAATGCTTTGAACCATGTCATTAGGTAAATATGATGCAATTGAACTCTTGAGATCATGATTTAAACCAATTGACCATTTGCTAGGTCAAAAATCAGAAATTACCCTTTCTCAGTCAAAATCCTAATTTTGACCATTTTGCCATTTTGACGATTTGATCAAATTTCTTGAGGAATTATGGTCCAAACTTGATCAAATGATACATGTGGATAAAAATTATGAATTTTGACTGTAAATTGGCCGCATTCATATGCATAAACATTTGCATGGCATCTTAGGGCCAAAAACAGGGTTTGTTTTATATTTAAGTGTCTTCAATCACGTCGACACGAAGGTTTTTAACCTTCGTATCTCCGGATAGAAGAAACTTAAATAAGGGAAGATGTTGTAACCCAATTTTTTCCCCTAATATTCGTTCATCATACCATATTGTTTCAATCACAACAAAATCACATTAGGGCTTATAGTTCTTCTCCCTATCTTTAGCCTTGCTTTGCTGAGGAATTACCAAGCACCTTAACTTGTGTTCTTTTATGATCATGGATATTTTGCTTTGATTTTCTCTCTAATTAACAAAATTCAATCTTGTTTTGTCTTGCTTGTTAATAATGTAGGTAAAGGCAATGAGGTTTAGCAATTTGCTTCATGGGTGCATGAGTTTATTTCCATGCCCTAGTCAAAAGCTTGAGAAATTCAAACCTCACCATTGAAGTTGTTTTGAAGTTGGTATGGAAGTTGTTTAGGTGGCCATGAGTCCTCCTCATCATCCTCAACAATCTCTATTCACAAAGGAAGAATATTGGCACAAAAAGTTTGTTCAAACTTGGCAAAGTTCCACCAAGCATTCTCTTGATCTAGAGGCTAGGGTTTTGGACTTCAAAGGGGAATGTCTTGCTAATCATTTGGTATTTTTGAGTTATTCCAAAAACATTCTTCTCTTCAAAGAGTTACCAACAAATCACTTCAAAAGTTACAAGGATTTTTTATGTGGAAAGAACTTGGCGAAGAGGGAAGATTACAAGTCATCCAGATGAATCCCCAATTCTCCATATGTGACTTCAAATGGTCATAACTTGGTCAATTTTTATCACCTTGAGCCCATTTTTTTTTCATGATGATCCTAATGATGTGTACTTCATGCCTTCTTTTATGTTCAAAGTAAGAAAATAGATGGAAGTTGCCTTAATAATGCAAGAGATATAGGTCATTTCATGATTTTTGGCCAACTTCAACAAGTGATAACTTGCTCAATTTTTGGAGATTTTGAATGATTCAAATTGCAAAATGTCATTCAAGAGACCTACTTCATTCCATATTTTTTGGTCAAGAGCAAATTCTAAGTGGAAGGCCATGTTTGGATGCAAGAGATTATAGGTCATTTTTAAAGAAGAATTTGAAATATTTCTAAGTATGGAAAGTCAACTCTTTTTCTTCAACTTTGACTCCATGTAATTTCAGCTCAAGCATCCATCTGATCCCATTCTTTTTCCATTGCAAAGCTTGTTACCTCATCTTTCCAAAGCATCAAGAATTTTTCCCTAAGACTCCTTGAGGTGGAAATGCCATTGGATTGAACTTGGTAACTTGGAACTGAAGTTTCTCCATAAGTCAGAATTTGAAATTCATGTTTTGGCTTTTAAACATCAAATTAGCACGCGTTTGTGATCTAAACATGTTTAACCAAGTTGCCAAAGTGGATTAGATCCTTGAAACGCAAGGATTAGATGAGTTTTGATGCAAATCATATCACACTTTGCTCGTGCATCAGGTTCACACGATTTCCCTCCAATTTGCATCATTCCACACGCTTGAACATTCCATTTGATTCCCTATAAATAGAGGGTCATCCCCCATTCAATTTCCCAAGCTTAGATAGCCAGAATCACACTGCCAAACTTGCTTCACAACTCAGAATTCAGCTACTTCGAATCCTATTCTCAAGCCTTTTTCAATCCATTTTTTCCATCAATTCACCTTCCTCGATCTTCCCTGAAGCTAACCATATAATCACATTCAAGAATCGTGCCCTATATTGCTCCATAGAAGTCCAGTTTCAGAGCTCTGCAACTCAACTTCAATAGGTAGATTCCTTAATCAATTCTTCAAAACTTTGGTATCATTGTGTTGCTCTTATTATCCTGGTTCTAGTCGCAACACTTACTTTTATCTGGAAGCACGTTTTGACCATGAATTTTCAAATCCCTTTTCAAAACTTTCTTTCCAAATTGCTTGAGTTACAGTTTATATAAATTTGGCGCGAGGGTGTCGTTGTCTTCGTCTTGAAGAGACGAAGCGAATGGCATAGGTCTGAGCTCCTGATTTTACAGTTTGAGAGACCTGCAATTCGTGAAGGCTGGAGGTTGAAGATGACCAACGTGTCATCTTCTAACCAATGAAAGCGTGACATTTGTTATTTTTAAATTCTGATTTTATTAATGATTATGTATATTATTCATTAAAGACCATGATATGCACAGCGCGCCAGATCCTTTGGATTTGATTACTAACGCGTTTTGACTCTCATCCAATGGTCCACATCTTTTTCTTTTATTTTCTTTTTCTGATTTTTATATTTTAATTGTTTTAAATTTCAAAAAATCATAAAAAATTCATTTTTAATCCAAAAAATCTGAAAAAAATTATGAATAATATTTTTGATTATTCTCTTTTTGATTTTTATTTTTTCACAATTTAATTTTGTGTTTTGGTATTTTTTATGAATTTTACACTTATTTGATTTGTTTAAAATGTTTAAAAATACTTTTACACATTTTTAAATTCTGAAAAAATTATGGAATGATCTAATGATATTGTGACAAATATTGATGACCTTATTTTATTTTAGTTTCTGACTTTACTATTTTTTACTCTTTTTGTTTATTTTACCCATTTAATTTAATTTTTAAAAATAGTTTCTGACGTTTAAAAATTCCCAAAAGTTTTGTAAAATTACTTGGCCTCTTTTCTGATTTTTCTATGATCTTATTTTTTCATTTCTTGTTTAATTTGAATATAATTGATATTTTCCTCATTATTTTCCTTTTTAAAAAAAACATTTTTTAACCTTTTAATGTATATATTGAATATATGTTTATTTTGTGATTATTTTCTGGCTGTCTTGAGTTGATTTTTTGATCATGACTTTATTAACATCATTAGATCTTGGGTGTTGAGTTCAACTCCACCAAAATGGATGAATGATTTTAATAATAGTTTGATTAAATTATTAATTCAAAAGTGGTTTATTTCTCTTTTTGCCCTAATTCCTCTTCATCTCATCCCCTTCTCATTGCACTAAATGTTGTTAGAGCATGATCTCTATATCATGTCTCAAAACAAATGGTGCATAGATTGCTATTGACCGGCCTCAAAATAGGTGTGACTTATATATAAGTCCACTTACGATTGCTTAACATAGCGCTAAATTTTGTCTCAATTCGAATAAATGATCATTCGTGGCCCAAACTTATGATTGCAAGCCCAAGTATGTTAATTTGATCTCTTTGATCCAATAACCTTGAGATTCATTTATGGAGGCTTTGGTTCTACCAATCCTCTAATGGATCTACAACACCTTTGGTCAACGCGGATCACTTAAACATCGTTGATCATTAAATGGTACTTGTGAGAATTCCAAATGGATGATATACTTGATAAAAAGCAAATGCAACTTATTGTGTGGAGGCTTTGGTTCTACCAATCCTCTAATGAGTTCCAAATGCAAGTTTCAAGATGGTCATCCAACTAACCACTAATTATTGACATGTTTATTTTATGCTTTTATTCTTTTATGCTTTATGTACTATTTATTTTTTAGCATTTTTATTTCATTCCATTTTCATCTTTGCTCATTTGAGCATTTATATTCTTGTCATTTTTACTTTTCTCACTTGAGCTTTTCTTTTTTCTTTTCCTAAGATACTTAATAATCAACTTAAACCCTAAAAAACTCTTAATGGTACTTGGACTATTTGGTTACTATCCTTGGCATTATGGAGCATGGGACTATTTCTTGGACTTAGGATTAGAAACCTTGGCCTATCTTGGAGACCTTGTGATCTTATCTAATTATTTTGTCTGGAGCTCCTGAGGTTTACCTCAAGACATTGGGTTGCTTGTTTGTTTTTGTGTGCGGGTTTTTGTGATTACATCTTTTGTTTGTAATCTGGAATTCACCCGCATACAACCGTTACTCTGCCCAATTTTTGTGAAGACTTAATACACTTGAAGAGGTCTAGTATCTTTGCTTGCTTGGTTTCAATCCAAAGAATGGAAATTCTATCTTGGCTCATAATGTCAAGTTTTGGCTTCTTGTTGGTTAGATGGTCCTTATCCTTAGCTTTTACCTTATGCTTTAGGATAGTCTCTTCTCCTCCTCCCATCTTCTTCAATTTCAAAAATCTTCTTTCTCCTTTTTTAAAACTCTTCTTGTTTTGAAACATGAATCACTTTCATAATAAACTTGGACCTAGGTCCATGCATTTTCAAAATCTTTTCATAAATAAACTTCAATCAACTTAATAATACCTTGACATTTTTTATGAGAAGACTAAAAGTCAATCAATCTCATTTCAAACCATTTTTTTCCACTTTGGCTTTTACTTTAAACTTTTCTCAAAAGATTAGACTCTTGTCAATCCTTGTAGTAATGCAAACAACTATACTTCTATAATATGTAGTGAAGTGAGATATTTTCCACTTGGGTGTTGAGTGAGGCATTGTTGATTTTAAAATCCAAGCCATATCCTCCACTTTGAGATGATGCAAATTCTCCTTTCTCATGATTGTGGGTAGTAAGTATGTTTTCCACACGGACAATGACGATGATGTCTTATCTCTTAAAATTAACCAACACACTTGTGTTTCTTTTTTTTAAAAGAGGAACTACGTGTATCCTGATCCCCTATTGCACGAAAGGTGATACGTAGGCACTAAAGGTTTGCAACCGCGGCGGGTGCAAAAATTATAAAAAATATATTTCTCTTCTCACCTCCACCATTCATTTTCTATACGCTTTTTTATAGCCAAAATATACAGATTTTACAAAGAGGTTCATGTGGAGTACCGTAGATGTTTAGGGTGCTAATACCTTCCCTTTGCATAACCAATCCCCCTTACCTTGAATCTTTCCCCCTTTTTTGGGTTATTCGCTCTTTTCCCATTCCTTTGGAAACAATAAAGCGCGGGTGGCGATTTTTATTTTGATTTGTATAAAGTCTAGTCAATCCAATGACTTAGTCTTGAATATTTCTACCGCTACACCTTCATTTACCTTGTTCGCAAGGATACTAGAGTTTAGGTTTAAGGTTTAGGAATAGGGTTTTAATTTTTTTAGTTAGGGGAACTCGCCACAATTTTCAGTCGTATGTCTATGTATCCTCTTATGAGGAATCAGAGTCGCAATTCATATTTTGTAGTGTTGATTGGTGTTTTTTATAGGATTGTGTAGAATTGATTTCAGATTATCCTTGAACCTTGATTGGGTTGTAAGTTGAGTGATCGTAGACGCAGTTTGAAGTTAATTTTGAAAGAAATTCTCCTCAATCCTTTTTATGAAAATATCTTGGATTTTGTTATGTTAGTGGAAAAAAGAATGATTTGAGATTGATTAACTGTTTTGAGTTTTTAATCGATAACGAGTATGGTAGGACACAGAGCGGGGGAAGTCTGATAAAGTCTCCTCATAACGTGGCCAGATATTGACCGCGTGTCGCTCGTCATGAAGGATACACAGGAAGTCTGATAAAATCTTCCTCTTCACAAGGCCAAATATTAGCCATGTGTCGCCCATTGGTGAATTGCGTAGATTTTTTAATATTCTTGTAAAATATTGAATTAATTTAGTTGAGAAAATTATTTTATATACCATTAGGTGATGATATTTAAATTAGTCATGTAACAAATGGGAATTTGACTTAAATGAGAAATATTATAATTAATCTAGATGAAATTAATCCTAAATAAAATCAATTTAAAAACTAACCAAAATAAATATTATACTAAGTGCTAAGTTAGAATTAATGGAGTATATTTTGTATTTTTATATAAAGCAAAGATAACTATTCTAGGTTAATTAGTCGAGATTAATTAGATTAATATAATAAAATTTACTTAATTAACTAACATTATTTAAATGTAATAATCAAAATAAAATAATGTTAAAGAATAGAAAAAAATTGATTAAATGTTGGGGGTGCTGTTAAGAATTGAAAGTGGTGTATAAGAGAAATGAGAAATGAGGGTTGGGCCAAAGCCCAACTCCAACAAAACCCTAACTTCCATTTAATTAAATAATAAGATAAACTAAAATAAATAAATAAAAATATCGGTGGGGGTGCCTCTTTCCTGTTCCACATGAGTGGACTTTCAAAATAACTTTATCATCCAATATGATCATGACACGTGGCAATTTAACATAAATTAAGAACAATAGAAATAAACACTTGTTAAAGAAGAGATACCACCAATTTAGAATCTCATCTCTTTCGTATTTCTTCTCCCATAAAATGTTTTACTTTGAAATTACTGCATAATACATAAAATACAATCAACAACACAAAAAAATACATAGGACAATCATCGACCGAAAGCGGTGGTGCGACTGGTCCGCATGCAGGTGGTCGACGGTCAGAGATAGCATATCGTGGCGTTGATATCATCAGGGCGGAGATCATGGCGGCTCGCCTTAGTTCTCATGGTGGAGCGCTCGCCGGTTGAAGCGTCGTTGCGGTCTGCTTGCAGAGGGAGGTCTGATTATTGCGAGTCGCGTCACGGAGGGGTGTTTACGGACTGAATCAGAGGTTTCTCATAGAATTTGTGCAAGAGGGTGCGGCTATGGCGTTGTGCTTCGTGGGGGTTGCAGGGGGTCGTGCGTCTGTGGAAGATGGTCGGCCTTGAGCTGTGCGATGTTATGGGAGGTACGATTGAAAGGGCTGTGCAAAGATGTTTGCACAATTGCAGGAGGGCGGCTGATGTTGCAGTTCCGTGGTCAAAGTCGCTCGTCGAAGACGCACGTGGTGAGCTCATTTCTGGGAATCTTTTGCCGGCTTGCAATGGTGGAAGTGTTATGCGGAGATATACGATTCATGGAGATAATGCAGAGCGCAGGATCGGAGGCCCAAGGTGTTGATGTTGTAGCTCTTATGGTCAGTGTTATGCAATCTAACTCTTCTCTTGTTCCTGTAAACGCAATTGACAAAACAAAACAACAAGAAAGTAAAATACAATCAACATCAATGTGAATTTGATTCTTATTATTTCTTGTTGTTGTAAATGTTTGTTACATGCTTTTTTGTTATCAATGATGGTGAAATGTGATGTTAATTACATGTTGTAAAAATTATGGTTCTATTGAAAGTATGCATGTATGTACGATGGAAAAAATATGTACTTGAAAATTTATTTACTGTGTAAGGGTTAGTGAATAATTTGTGGTTTTGAATTTTGTAAAAAAATGGAGGTACAAGAAAGACTCTTTAGAAAATTTTAGTATTAGCAAAAACAAGGGCTTTTTTTAGTGTAGTTGTTACTGTCAAAATAAATACTACAAGAATACAGTAGTGAAAGAAAATGGTCTTGTTTGTGGCAAGAGTGAAAAGTATGTACGTGAAATTAGCCTCCTCATTTGACTCACTGGTATACAATAAAAAAAAAGGTTTTTGTGCCACAATTAAGCGTAGAAAAGTAGAAAAATATGTACATGTTAGTTTAAAAAATATATAAATTTTAAAAGAACCATCAGATATTACCTGGACAGTGGATGCTCGCGACACATGATGAATGAAAGGCATATGTTCCAAGATTTGGAACTTAAGTCTGGAGGCATTGTTGGTTTCGCAGACAATCAAAAGAAAAATATCATTGGCTCTGGAAGGATTGGTAATGGTAAATTTCCTTCTATTAATAATGTTCTTTTAGTCGAGGGTTTGATGCATAACTTATTGTCAATCAGTCAACTTAGTGACAATGGTTATGATCTTTAATTAAACATGCTATAAAGTTGTTAGTCAGAAGGATGACTCGATTCTTCTCAATGGCAAGAGGAAGAACAATATTTATAAAATAAGATTATCATATTTGAAAAATCAAAATGTAAAATGTCTTCTAACTATTCAAGAAGAGTAGTGGGTCTGACATCGACGTCTTGGTCATGTTAGCTTGAGAAAAAGTTCTCAACTAAATAAAATTGGATTAGTTAGAGGCTTGCCCAATCTGAAGTATACTTCAGATTTTCTTTGTGAAGCTTGTTAGAAAGGAAAATATTCTAAAACCTTCTTCAAAGCTAAAAAGATTGTTTCTACTTCTAGGCCATTAGAACTTCTTCAGATTGACTTATTTGGACCAGTGAAAACTGCTTCTGTCAATGGTAAGAAATATGAACTTGTCATCATTGATGATTATAGCAGGTGGACATGGGTAAAATTCTTGAAACACAAGGATGAGTCATACTATGTATTTGGTTCCTTCTGTTCCCAAGTGCAAAATGAAAAAGGCTGCAGAATAGTTAGAGTTCGAAGTGATCATGGTGGAGAACTTGAAAATAAAGATTTTGAAAAACTTTTTGATTCAAATGGCATAGTATATGCTTTATCTTTCCCTAGAAATCCACAATAAAATGGGGTTGTGGAAAGGAAAAATAGAACTTTGTAAGAAATGGCTCACACCATGATCCAAGAAACCTAAATGGCTAAGCATTTCTAGGCAGAAGCAGTAAATACAACATGTTATATTCAAAATAGAATCTCCATAAGACCTATTTTATGTAAGACTCCTTATGAATTATGGAATAATAGAAACCAACCATTTCCTACTTTCTTCCATTCGGGTGTATTTTATATTTGTTAAACACTAAAGAGAATTTGGGTAAGTTTGATTCCAAATCATAGAAGTGTCTGTTATTAGAATACTATGAACGCTCTAAAGGCTTCAGAATCTATAAAACAAAATAAAAAATTGTGGAGGAATTAATTCATGTCAATTTTGATGATAAGCTTGACCATGAATAGTCAAAGTTGTGTGAAAAGCTTGCAGATGTGATTATCACATTTGCTGAACCAAATGAGAAGATACAAGAAGATAAAGAATTAGAAGCTCATCTTTCTGATGATGTTGATAGTCCTTCTAATCAAAATTAACCAAAGAGGAACATAATCATATCCTCCCATCCTGAAGATCTTATTCTTGGAAGTAAAGATGCTCCAGTCAGAACAAGATCGACTCTCAAACCTTCTGATGAAGTACTTCTGGGTTTAGTCTCCTTAATAGAACCTACATCAATTTAGGAAGCCCTTATGGATAAGGACTGGATTTTGGATATGGAAGAAGAAATGAACCAATTCTCAAAGAATGACGTATGGAATCTTGTTCAAAAACCTAAAGGTGTCCACGTCATTGGAACCAGATGGGTGTTCAGAAACAAGCTCAATGAGAAGAGTGAAGTAATCAAAAACAAAGCTCGACTGGTTGCACAGGTTTATAGTCAACAAGAAGGTACAGACTATACATAAACCTTTTCTCCAGTTGCTAGGTTAGAAGCTATTCGGTTATTAGTTTCCTTTTCTATAAATCATAATATTATTCTTTATCAGATGGATGTTAAAAGTCATTTCTGAATGGTTACATTTCAGAAGAAGTGTATGTTAAACAACCTCCTGGCTTTGAAAAATATTAGAAACTTGACTTTGATTTTAAACTAAAGAAATCTCTTTATGGCTTGAAACAAGCTCCCGGAGCTTGGTATGACAGATTGAGCAATTTTTTGCTATAAAATACGTTTATCAGAGGAAAGGTTGACACTACACTCTTTTGCAAAAAAATCAAAAATGATATTCTAATTGTTCAAATTTATGTCGATGATATTATTTTTGGTTCTGCTAATTCATCTCTCTACGAGAAATTCTCTAAGCAAATGCTGGCTGAGTTTGAAATGAGCATGATGGGGGAACTGGAGTTCTTTCTGGGAATCCAGATTGATAAAAAACCAGAGGCTACTTACATACATCAAACTAAGTACACCAAAGAACTTCTAAAGAAATTCAACATGACAGACTGCACTGTAGCAAAGACTTCAATGCATCCTACATGTATCTTGGAAAAATAAGAGATAAGTGGAAAGGTTTGTCAGAAGCTCTATCATGGTATGATAGCCTCTCTTCTGTAACTAACTGCATCTAGATCTGATATTTTATTCAGTGTACATCTTTGCGCTAGATTCCAATATGATCATAGGGAATCCCACTTAACTGGTGTTAAAAGGATTCTAAGGTATCTAAAAGGAACCCCTGACATTGGCTTGATGTATGAGAAAACGTCAGAGTATTCTCTTTATGGCTTATGTGATGCAGACTATGCTGGAGATCGACTCGAGAGAAAAAGCATTTCTGGAAATTGTCAGTTTCTAGGAAAGGATCTAATTTCATGGTCAAGCAAGAGGCAATCAATAATTTCTCTTTCAACAACAGAAGCAGAGTACATATTAGCAGCATTATGCAACACTCGGGTGCTATGGATGAAAAATCAACTAGGAGATTACCAGATATATGAAAGTAACATCCATATCTTCTGTGATAACATTACTGCCAGTTGCTTAAGTAAAAATCCAATTCTACACTCTAGGGCTAAACACATAGAAATCAAACATCAATTTATTAGAGATTATGTTCAGAAAGGGAATCTATCTTTAAAATTTATAGATACAGACCATCAATGGACTGATATTTTTACAAAACCCTTGGCTGAAGATAGATTTCTGTTTATTCTAAATAATCTGAAAATGGATTTATGTCCAAAGTAATATGTCATTATAATCAATTGTGTTCTAGTCGTAGTCTGAAGAAATATGATTCTGACTTAATCAACAGACGTCTAATATGTTTATCTCAAATTATCAAAATATGTTTCGGTCAAAAATGTCCCTGATCCGTTGGAAACCTTTTGGTTCTCCAGACTTTGAGAATATCAAACACATTACCTAAATAGACTTATTATCTATCACATTCTACCTAGGTCATGCACGAGAAGTTATTTTTCTTGACATTGATTAATCATGATTACATTTATTTAACTACTCCTTGGGAACAGTCATTTCATGTCATACCTCTAGGTCTATGTCTTACATTCTATGTCATGATTAAATGCTTATGTGCTCTCTCATATTAATGTTTGATCTATTTCTCTTTTCATTTCCTTCTCTTAGTAGTCTGAGACGTCACTTAAGTGTTTCAATTGTCTTAATTTGAGAACTGATTGACTAACCATGTATATCTCTTTTCATCTATAGTCATTCATCAAGTCATTATCCTTGTATCATCTTCAATCATCTCTTCTCTTCAAACCTTTTTACATATCATGGCTATTAGAACCTTTCAAGGAGATGAAAATCTTCTCGAAGTAATCAAAGAGAAAAGGACCAATTATGTGTCTGATGATGGTTTCATCAACAGGGTCATTGAAAATCAAGGATGGTTTGGGTATGCAACCATGCTGAGAGGTCCTGCTTATCCTAACCTCTTAAAGAATTTTTGGATCCATGCTTTTGTTAGTCTTGATGGAAACACCATTCATTTTCACATCTTTGGTGTTTCGATTACCATCACTCGCTCCTCCATTGGTGAAGCCATCCACGGTCCACCTTTACCCAACTCCTGCGTGAATGTTGACATGTTTCCAAATGTTCCTAACTATTTATATAGATTTAAGTCCCTTAGTGCAAATCACTTGAAACCACTTTCAAAAGTCTGGTTCCAATTTTTATTAACAAATCTTCATCCTAGAGGAGAAAATATTAATATAGTTTTCCTAGGGATATGTGTCTTCTTTATTGCCTTCGTAAGAATATTCCAATTCATATTTCGACAATAATATTCAATCATCTGAAGCTATCGATCCAAGCATCCAAGAACTCTAAAAAATCATTCATTTCATATGGATGTGTGTTGTCTAAACTGTTTGAGTTAGCAGGTATATTTGAAATTATTCAATGAAATTTGTTCATCAGAGGCAATGCTCTATTTGATAATAGTTGTGATGTGTTTGAAGTTTAGATAGATTTCCATGTCTTTATTCACTCTGTTGTAATCTCTTTTTACATATCAATGAAACTTCTTATCTTTTCTTGATTGTTAGTTCTAGTTTTTATGTTTTTCACACATAATTACCTTTTTGATTATGAAAAAAAGGGGAAGTAATTTAAATGAACATAATTTTGAGTCCAATAATCAAGTTCTAGAAAATATTATCTGAAAAGAGCTGCTTACATTCTAACCAGTTAAACTTTTGTTTCTGTTAGAATTGTTTTTCTGTT
The DNA here is from genome assembly GCA_948472305.1 of Vicia faba. NCBI lineage: Eukaryota > Viridiplantae > Streptophyta > Magnoliopsida > Fabales > Fabaceae > Vicia > Vicia faba. Next base: position 1,574,101,632 of record OX451739.1, on the reverse strand, counting down.
TCGGGAAATTAGAACTCTGATTAAAAGACAAAGATCTAAAAGCACTATTCAAAGCTTATGCCTTACATTTTGGCTTCAGACTCTGAAGATGTTCTTCATTCATAATTCAAGAAGTGAAATATGGCATTAGACTCGAAAATGAGAATCTATTGAGAATCTGGAAAATGTCTAAGTCACATTAAAGTTAAAAGATTCAATAAAGAAGTTTTGTGAAATCAAGATCTCAATTTGTCTATTGGAATCCAAAGTCAAGACTCTGAAGATCTTGATATCTGATCTATTGGAACCAGGGTGAGTTTTTACTCAAATGGTTCAGAGTCAGGATATTCGATCTTCATCAAGTTATTGACTCAGGGGGAGTATCAGAAAAAGGATAAGTATTTATTACCCTTCTAAATTTCATTGGTCATGATTATATGTATAAAATTGTGTCATCAAAATACATGGTTTTGTCATTATCAAAAAGGGAGAGGTTGTAAGAACAAGATTTGGTTTTGCAATATTATCTCTGAGTTTTGATGATAACAAATTAATATGATTGTATGAACAATTTAATTATACTAATGTTTGTTATTGTTGAGTACTTAACAAACATGTTCTGCTTATGATGGATGGCATGGCCAAGACATTAGAAGAGAAATGATTCCGCTTCTATGCTACACAAGTTATGTTAAAGAGTAGAAAGATACTCTAAAAGACTCTGAAGTGTGAACTCTGATATTTGTCTGAAGAAACCAGTCAAAATATCTGAAGACATAAGTTGTTACTTATGTCCAGATGCTGAAGACTCGAGCTTCTAAAGACAACGTATTTTAAGGAAACCAATCAGAAGATTTGAAGACATAAGTTGTTACTTACGTCCAGGTGCTGAAGACTCATGTTTCTAAAGACAACATGTTCTAAAAAAACAAAGTTAGAAGATCTGAAGACAAAGTTTCTACTGAAGTCTAGATGCTGAAAGCTTGTGTTTCTATTTATGAAGTTCTAAAGATAAGGGTTCTGAAGACCAAGTGTTGAAGACTCTAAAATACATAAGGTCTAAAGATTCTAAAGACTTGAAGTTCTAAAGACCCAAGGTTCAAAGAAAAGGTTATGAAGACCAAGTGCTGAAGACTCTAAAAGACAGAAGGTCTAAAGATTCTAAAGAGTTGAAGTTATGTTAAAAGAATAGGTTTTGAAGACCAAGTGTTGAAGACTCTAAAATATAGAAGGTCTAAAGATTCTAAAGACTTGAAGTTCTAAAGATCCAAGTGGAGGGTGAGAAAACACTTAGAAGGGGGGGGGGGGGGGGGGGTGAATAAGTTTCTCTTTTTCTTTGTCTTAAAGGCTCAACAATAATGGAAAGACACTGTTATTTTTATCCTGGTTCGTTTGAACTCAAGCTACTCCAGTCCACCCGCTAAGGTGATTTCGCCTTTCTCAACAAGGACTTAATTCACTATAATAAAACTGATTACAATCACACAACCAAACTGTTGTGACTAAAAATTCAAGGCACAAGTAAACTTACAAGTGACTAACACCACTAAGACTCAAACTAGTCCTAGCCTTCTTGAGAAATCTGACCAAGCTTGGTCTCTCAAGGAATAATTACAAGAATTAAATCTTTACAGATAGTGAAAAAAATTGCTTCTTAGAAAGCTATATCACAAACTGTGATTTTTCACTAAGATTAGTTTTGCACAAAGTGTTTGTAAAATAATTTGTGAGCAGCAGAATATTTTCACATAGTTGGGTAGTTGGCTTACAATAAATGATCTTCTATTTATAGCATGAAGAAAAACGACTGTTGCTGCCTTCAAAAGTGGAGAGAAATTAATGTTTGCGTGTTTGCTTGCAGTATTGCATTTTCCAATTAACTAGCGTAGACACTTGAGTGCATGTAGCCGTCTTTGCATTAAATGAGCAAACGGTACTTGTCAGAGCATGTTTACTGAAACTTGACAAGACTTGTAAGCTTCTTTATTCTTTCAGAACTAGCTTCACGTCTTGCTTCAGAATATGCTTGCAAATCTTCTTATCAGCGCTTGCTTTCAAAGTACTTCTGAACATAGTTTACATGGAAATTTTCTAAGCTTTAGAAGATGCATAAAATAGTTTCTTATCAGAGTCAGCATCAGAACTTGCGCTAAAACAAATAGTTCTTTCATCAAAGAACTTCTTCATTTATTTTCAGCCCAGCACGTCAAAATGATTTTCATCTTAGGAAAATACTTCAGTCAAAACATTATCTGAAACAAATAAATATGCTCATCAGAGTATCAATTATATAAAATATATTTTATTGTTATCATCAAAACTCTGAGATATGATCAGAACCAATCTTGTTCTAACAATCTCCCCCTTTTTGATGATGACAAAAATATTCAGATTTAGAAATAAAATTGAACAAGAGATAAGAATCTCCCCCTGAAAAAATATTTCTATAAGAAAAACTTCTTGAGAATTTTCATCAGATCTTTGAAATTTTCTTCTAGGATTTCTTCAGTAAGTCTTTTGAAGATAATGTTCAGTTGAATTAAACTTCCAGAGTTTAGTGATACCTGCAAAATTCTTTTAAACATAGAAAGAAATCTTTGTATTTTGTTAGAATGTTTGAGACTTAGTCTCATAACTGTTAATCAGAGATTAGATCAAAATACTCATTTTCTCCCCCTTTTTGGCATAATCAAAAAGTATATAAAGATAATTAAAGAGCGTAAAAGTTTAAAAAAAAAGATTCAGAGGTACACAACCACAAACAAAAAACAAGAAACAGAACGACACTAAGATTTTTTTTATAGAAACAAGAGCCATAAGAAGATTCTTGATCTCAGATGCAGATTCCTCTTGTTTCATCATCCAGTTTCTTATTGGGTGTTTCCAGAAAGAGTAGAGGAGGAAGCCATTTGAGCACTTAGGTTAAGAGAAGAAAAAGGGTTGCAGAGAAAAAAATACACAGAGATGGTTGAATTTTTTAAGAGAAGGTAAAAAGTGAGAAAGGGGTTTTACAAAAGTATTTATATGAAAACTTTTGAGAAAAAGGTTTTAAAAATAAAACTGTAAAAAATGTTTTAAGAAAAAATTAATTAAAAATAATCTAATCATTACTAGCATTTAATGATATTGAAAATTGAGGGGAAAGCGTGAGATTTGAGAAAATCATAACAGTTACCTAGGAACGGCGTCAATAGCTTAGCACGTATGACCTTTCAGAAACACACCACGTGTTCATCTCCTGAAGGTTGCATGAGACAGTTGTTTGATATAATGAACTGCTAAACTATACTTGTAATGAAACGTTAGAACATTTCAGAACTTTATATATAGCTTCTGATGTAACTTCTCTTCTAACTTCTGAAGAGTTGTTAATCAGAACATTCATTTCAGAATATTCTGAAGGCAAACACAGAAGATAAATACAATTTTATTCAGGACATAATTCCATACAAATGTTTTTCAAAATGAATTTAAATCTATCTTCTGAAAGGGGTTTGGTAAAAATATCAGCCCATTGATGGTCTGTTTTTACAAAGTTTAAATTTAAAATTCCTTTATGAATGTAGTCCCTTATAAAATGATATTTAATTTCTATGTGTTTAGCTTTAGAATGTAAAATGGGATTTTTAGAAAGACAAATTGCAGAGGTATTGTCACAGAAGATAGGAATCTTACTTTCATAAAGATTAAAATCTTCTAGCTGACTTTTCATCCAGATCATCTGAGAACTACATCCAGCAACAGATATATACTCAGCTTCTGTTGTTGAAAGTGCAATTGTTGCTTGCTTCTTGCTGTACCACGAGATAAGATTGTTACCCAGAAACTGGCAGCTTCCAGAGGTGCTCTTTCTTTCAATTCTATCTCCAGCAAAGTTAGCATCACAATAACCTACTAGTATGAAATCTTTTGATCTTCTATACAAGCCCAAATTAGTAGTATCTTTCAGATACCTCAGAATTCTCTTAACAGTAGTTAAGTGAGATTCTCTAGGATCTGATTGGAATCTAGCACATAAATATACGCTGAATAATATATCAGGTCTAGATGCAGTTAGATAGAGAAGGGATCCAATCATACCTCTGTAGAGCTTATGATCTACCTTCATACTTACCTCATCTTTTCCCAGAATGCATGTTGGATGCATTGGTGTCTTAGCATCTTTGCTTTCTGACATCTGAAATTTCTTTAGAAATTCTTTAACATACTTCGTCTGATGTATGTAAGTACCTTCTGGAGTCTGGTTAATTTGTATTCCCATAAAGAACTTCAATTCTCCCATCATGCTCATCTCAAATTCTGCCTGCATGGTCTCAGCAAATTCTTTTTCAAGAGAGATATTAGAGGTTCCAAAAATAATATCATCAACATAAATTTGACAAATTAAAATGTCATTTTTAAATGTCTTTCTGAATAAAGTTGTGTCCACTTTCCCTCTGGTAAAATCTTTTTCTAAAAGAAAATTATTCAAACGTTCATACCAAGCTCTGGGAGCTTGTTTTAAACCGTATAAAGACTTTTTTAATTTAAAGACAAGTTCTGGATACTTTGAGTCATTAAAGTCAGGAGGTTGATGGATATAGACTTCTTCTTCTATATAGCCATTTAAAAATTCACTTTTAACATCCATTTGATATAATGAAATGTTATTTTGAACAACAAAAGAAATTAATAATCTAATAGATTCTAACCTGGCGACTGGGGCAAAGGTTTCATTATAATCAATTCCTTCTTATTGACTATAACCCTGTGCAACCAGTCGTGCTTTGTTTCTGACCACCTCTCCTTGCTCATTTAGTTTGTTTCTGAAAACTCATTTAGTTCCTATAATGTTGAATCCTTTAGGTCTTGGAACTAGATCCCATACATCGTTTCTGGAAAATTGATTGAGTTCATCTTGCATTGCTAAGATCCAATCATTGACTTCCAGAGCTTCATCAATAGAGGTTGGCTCAATCAGAGATACTAATCCAAACAATGATTCTTCATTGATTCTGAGAGAGGATCTTGTTCTGATGGGATCTTCTTTTCTTTCAATAATCACGTCTTCTTTATGAGCTGAAACGATTCTGGGAAACCTTTTCTGAGTGGGTTGTTCAGAGATTCTGAGATTATCCAGAGCATTATCAAGAGGAGGATCTTCTGAGTCTTCCTTTGCTTCTGAATTTTCAGAGTTTGAGAGATGATCTTCTATACCTACAAAAATATCAATTTGCTTTGGCTGTTGCTGGCCAAGCTTGTCATCAAACCTGACTTTGATTGATTCTTCAACAATTAGAGTTTTTGTGTTGTATACTCTATAGCCTTTTCAGCGTTCAGAATATCCAAGCAGAAAACACTTTTATGCTTTAGAATCAAACTTGTTCAGATTTTCTTTAGTGTTCAGAATAAAACAAGTACATCCAAAAGGATGGAAACAAGAAATGTTGGGTTTTCTGTTTTTCCACAATTCATAAGGAGTCTTTTCAAGAATAGGTCTTATAGAGATTCTATTCTGAATATAACATGTTGTGTTCACAGCTTCTGCCCAAAAGTGCTTAGCCATATTTGTTTCATTGATCATGGTTCTGGCCATTTCTTGTAACGTTCTATTCTTTCGTTCTACAACTCCATTTTGTTGGGGAGTTCTAGGACAAGAGAAATTATGAACAATACCATTTTCTTTAAAATATTTTTCAAAATAATGGTTTTCAAATTCTCCTCCATGATCACTTCTGACTTTTATAATTTTAAAATCTTTTTTGTTTTGCACTTGGTTACAGAAGTCAACGAACACAGAATGTGACTCATCCTTGTGTTTTAAAAACTTAACCCATGTCCATCTGCTGTAGTCATCAACAATGACCAATCCATACTTCTTGCCTCTAATGGATGCAGTTTTAACTGGCCCAAACAGATCAATATGAAGTAGTTCTAATGGCCTAGAAGAAGAAACAACATTTTTTTATTTAAAAGAAGGTTTTGAAAATTTTCCTTTTTGACATGCTTCGCACAGAGCTTCTGAGTTGTACTTTAGATTGGGAAGTCCTCTGACTAAATTTAGTTTATTTAATTGAGAGATTTTTCTTAAGCTGACATGTCCCAATCTTCTGTGCCATACCCATTGCTCATCGCTAACAGACAAAAGGCATTTAACATTCTGAGTTTTAAGATCTGACAAATCAATTTTGTATATGTTATTCTTTCTCTTGCCAGAAAAGAGGATTGTTCCATCTTTTTGACTAACATCTCTACAAGAATTTTGATTAAAGATAATGTCATAACCGTTGTCACTTAATTGACTTATGGACAACAGTTTATGCGCTAATCCTTCTGCTAATAAAACATTAGAGATAGAAGGAAGGTTATCGTTTCCAATGGTTCCAGAACCAATAATATTCCCTTTCTGATTACCTCCAAACTTGACGTCTCCTCCAGCTTTAAATTCCAAGTTTTGGAACATAGACTTTCTTCTCGTCATGTGTCGTGAGCACCCAGAGTCCAGGTACCATGACTGGTGTCTCAATTAAGCTGTTAAGGACATCTGCAACAAATATTATTTTCTCCTTAGGTACCCATATCTTTTTGGGTCCTCTTGGGTTAGAGTATTTAAAGTTTTGTTTGAACTTTGGATTAGCATAAGAGTTTCCAGAGTGTGATGTATATTTAATATCATGTGTGTGTCCAAATTTGAATTGTTTGTTCAGAGGTTTATATGTGAAAGTCATATTAGCAACAAGTTTTGGTATATATGTCTCCTTCCCTTTGGGATTTTCATATCCAATTCCTCTTCTATTGTTCCCACTAACTCCATAGATCATTGAAGCCATTTTGCTTCTATCTATGCTTTTAGCAAGAAAATTTTAAAAGCTACAGTCATATTCTTTAAGAATATATTTTGAACTTGACACAAAATCTGAACTAGAATTTTTTTGAACTTTTTGAATTTCCTCTTTAAGTTTAAAATTATTTTCTTTGAGTTCAGATTTTTCTGTTTCATGTTTCTCAAGATCAGATGCAAGACTCTTTTTGAGTTTCTTGTATTTGATTTTGAGTTGACTATAGTTTTTCAAAAGTTCTAATAAACTTTCAGCAAGTTCAACTCTAGTAAATTCAGAGAATACCTCTTTTGGTTCTGACTCACAGTCTCAGTCATCTATTGTGGTAGTCATCAGAGCTAGGTTGGCGTTCTCATCTTCATAATCAGATTCATCTTCAGAGGATTCTGAATCGTCCCAGGTTGCCATCATGCCTTTCTTTCTACCAAACTTTTTCTTTGGTTTTTCTCTTTGAAGTTTTGAATAATCACTCTTGCAGTGTCCAGGTTCTTTACATTCATAACAGATTATCTCTCTTCTATTTGACTTTTTGTGTCCAGAAGATTCTGGTTTATCTTATGACTTCTTGAAGTTCCTGAACTTCTTCTGTCTGTACTTCCACATCTGATTGATCCTTCTGGAGAGCAAGGATAGTTCATCTTCTTCTGACACAGATTCTTTAGAGTTTCCTTCTTTAGCCTGAAAAGCGTTAGTTTCATATTTTTTAATTGATTTAAGGGAAACAGACTTACCTTTCTTCTGAGACTCGTGCTCATCAAGTTCTATCTCATGACTTCTTAAAGCGCCGATGAGTTCTTCAAGAGACACGTTGTTCAGATCTTTTGATACTTTGAAAGCAGTGACCATAGGTGCCCATCTTCTGGGTAAACTTCTGATGATCTTCTTAACGTGGTATGCCTTAGTGTATCCCTTGTTCAGAACTCTCAGGCCAGCGATCAGAGTTTGGAACCTTGAGAACATAGCTTCTATAGATTCACTTTCTTCTACTTTGAAGGCTTCATACTTCTGGATGAGAGCCAGAGCTTTAGACTCCTTCACTTGAGCATTTCCTTCATGAGTCATTTTGAGAGACTCAAACATATCATGTGTTGTATCTCTATTTGTGATCTTCTCATATTCCATTTTAGAGATAGCATTTAGAAAAATATTTCTAGCTCTATGGTGAATTTTGAAATCAGCTTTTTATTGTCTATCCATATTTTTTCTATCAATCTTGTTTCCTTCTGAGTCTATAGGATGTGTGTAACCATCCAAGACTATATCCCATAAATCACTATCATGACCTAGAAAGAAACTTTCTAGTCTATCTTTCTAATATTCAAAATCTTCTCCATCAAACACTGGAGGTTTGGTGTATTTATTGTTGTTTTGTTCAGTTGCCATTGTGTTTTCTTTCTGGATATTTTCCTGACACGGTTAAGTGTTTGCGCTCAGAGTCAAGCTCTGATACCAATTGAAGGGTGAGAAAACACTTAGAAAGGGGGGGGGGGGGTGAATAAGTTTCTCTTTTTCTTTTTCTTAAAGGCTCAACAATAATGGAAAGACACAATTATTTTTATCCTGGTTCATTTAAACTTAAACTACTCCAGTCCACCCACCAAGGTGATTTCGCCTTTCTCAACAAGGACTTAATTCACTATAATCAAATTGACTACAATCACACAACCAAACTGTTGTGACTAACAATTTAAGGCACAAGTAAACTTACAAGTGACTAACACCACTAAGACTCAAACTAGTCCTAGCCTTCTTGAGAAATCTGACCAAGCTTGGTCTCTCAAGGAATAATTACAAGAATTAAATCTTTACAGATAGTGAAACAAATTGCTTCTTAGAAAGCTATATCACAAACTGTGATTTTTCACTAAGATTAGTTTTGCACAAAGTGTTTGTAAAATAATTTATGAGCAGCTGAATATTTTCACATAGTTGGGTAGTTGGCTTGCAATAAATGATCTTCTATTTATAGCATGAAGAAAAACGATCGTTTCTGCCTTCAAAAGTGGAGAGCAATTAATGTTTGCGTGTTTTCTTGCAGTATTGCATTTTCCAATGAACTAGCGTAGACACTTGAGTGCATATAGCCGTCTTTGCATTAAATGAGAAAATGACACTTGTCAGAGCATGTTTCCTGAAACTTGACAAGACTTGTTAGCTTCTTTATTCTTTCAGAACTAGCTTCACGTCTTGCTTTAGAATATGCTTGCAAATCTTCTTATCAGCGCTTGCTTTCAAAGTACTTCTGAACATAATTTACATGGAAACTTTCTAAGCTTTAGAAGATGCATAAAATAGTTTCTTATCAGAGTCAGCATCAAAACTTGCGCTAAAAAAAATATTTCTTTCATCAAAGAACTTCATTTATTTTCAGCTCAACACGTCAAAATGATTTTCATCTTAGGAAAATACTTCAGTCAGAACATTATCTGAAACAAATAAATATGCTCATCAAAGTATCAATTATATAAACTATATTTTATTGTTATCATCAAAACTGTGAGATATGATCAGAACCAATCTTGTTCTAACACCAAGGTCTAAAGAAAAGGTTCTCATAACCAAGTGTTAAATACTCTAAAGACGCAGTTTTGAAGACTCTGAAGACTTGAAGTTCTGATGACCTGATGTTATGTTCTCTCTTCTAAACTCATGCTCACAAAAGCCTCTAAAGTGCATAATGTTGTACCCCAAAATTTGCCCTCCCATTTCCTCAACATTTTCTCATCACAAGACATTTGAAGATCAGGATACAGTTAGGGTTTCCTATGCTCAAGGCTTCTCCTTGCACTGTGAACTCAAATTAGGGTTTGTGTTTGCTTAAGGATGTTTTGACCTAAAATGCCTAAGATGACTTTCATGCTTCATGTTGGACTCCCAGGCTTACCTATACCAAGTTTCAAGTCTTGATTCCAAGTTTTACCCAGTCAATTGGACAGTTGACCTAGAAATCAGCTGTATTGGGGAAAAAGTCAACTGTGGCCAATTGACAGTCAAACCTCATGAAATTTGATCCACATCAACATTATGAACTCACATGGACCATTTGATCAAGTTTGGATCACAATTCCACAAGAAATTTGATCAGATCATCAAAAGGGCAAAATGGTCATTTCTAGGGTTTTGACTGCACAAAGGCAATTTTTGACTGTTTGACCTAGCCAATGGCAAACCAAGCTCACATATGGACTCAAGGACCCCATGGAATTATCTTGACATGTTCATCAAGCTCAAAAGATCCCAAGTACACAAGATTGATAGTTGAATTTCCCAGTCAATTGATCAATTTTGACTGTATACTGAAAAGTCAAACTTTGACTTTTTGGTCAAAATCAAGAGTCAAGATTCATTTTTCATCAAAACATTCCAAATCATGAAACTTGTTCACCAAGAAATCACAAAATGCAAATTAGGGTTTGAAAATGGAATTTTTCATAACTTAGAATTTTTCTAAGTTATGGAAAACCCTAATTTTTTCCCAACTTTGCCCCATCTTTTCACCATGATCCATTTGGATTCAAACAAAAGTCAAAACATGAAAGTTGTAGCTTGTTGCATAATATACAACTTTGATTCACAAAGTTTTCTCATTTGAAGCTTGTATCTCAAGTTATGATTTTTTGAATAAGGGCACTAAACCATCTTTTAACTTAGTGAAATTTGACCTATTTTTACAAGGTTTTCTACCCTACTTCAAGGCCACTTTTCATACCCTTCCACTTGGAATTTCAAGTTGCATTTCAAAGATGGATTGTAGTACACATTCCAAGCTTTCCAAAATGTCCAAAAACTTCTCAAACAACCTCATGGTTAGGGAGAATCGAATTTCACAATATAGCAAAAAACCACTTTGTTCATGACCAAGTTCCATGTTCATACACTATGCATTTTTGAATTCAGCATGCTTAAGCTACATTGCAGGCCTCTAATCCCATTTTCACTCAATAATTCAATGCATATCCTTTGTGTTCTAGCATTATTTTGCTCATTTGGACAATACACACAAAATCAAGCCTAAACTAGAAAAAGCATATTATCCATTCTTGTAAAGTGTTACTTTATGGCAATTTTGCAAATCTATGAGGTACAATGCAGATCTTTGAGGCAAAAAGGCATGGACATATCCCACTGATCAAGACTCAAATGTGCAGCATAGATTGAGGCATGGTACTGGCCTAGAAACCAAGTTGACATTTGCTTGCTTCACATAGAAGTAACATCCATAACTTATGCCATCTCTCATATCAGCATAGAAACACAAGAACAAAGTGGTCAAACACATTACACATAACATATCCAAGCAAACACACGAGCTTTTGATCTCCAATACACCCTCCATCTCAGAATCATCCTCAAACTGCACAAACAGGGGTGCCCCTGCAGTTTGAGTGCAATCTCTCAATCCCTTCAAGCATTTTGATCAAAACCTGTTCCTCTACCTTCCTTACAACCTATGCAAGCTATCCAGAAGCTAAGGCACGATCTGTAGTTGCTCTAACCACTTCCACCATTTTCACATCTTTGACTTGCAGGTGAAGTTCTACAGCTTGATACAAGAAGGTTCAAGACAAAATAAGCATTGAAAAAGCATCCCTGGACCTCAAGGAAGCTTTTCCAATCATTACATTGCACTGAAAGTTCCTCATTCTCCAGATTGAAGTTCAACTGCACAGGTAAAAGTTTGAATTCGTATCTCTCTTATTAGGCATCTTTAGTCTTAAGTTTGTGAAGAAACAAGGTCCTACTCATAGCCCTGAACATGTACATAGCTTTACTTTTCATTTCCTTTGTCTGAGTAGAGAGAATTTGAGCTCTGAAAATGGTAGAAAAATTAGGTCAGAAAAGAGGGGGAGAGAAATTCTCCCTCATCTTAGAGAGATAGGTCAAGTTCTTTATATGGTTAGAACCGTCTCTTCATGCTTAACATCTTTTGTGTTGGAAGTTTGTTCAAAAAATCAAGGAATCAAGAGTTAGAAGAAGCTGAACATGGCGCGCGTTTTTTCAAATATTTTGTGCTGGAGGTTGAAGACAGTGTTTCATTGGGCTGGGCTTTTGTGTTCTTTCTTTTCACACCATCTTTTTTGGCTTACACCCCCCTGAGCCCATTTACTCATTTTTTGACATTTTTGACTTTTTCCTTTTTTGCTGACTTTGTTTATTTTTTCTCATGCCATTTAAAAATTAAAAATATTTTTTTCATCATTTTTTGCATTTATTGCATATTTATTTGTTTATTTTCTCTATTTGTACATAAATACATATATATGATTATTAGAATAAAAATGTAAAAATAATGTAAATACACTTTTTATTTTTATTTACTTTCTGAAAATATTTTACACAAAAAATACTCTTTTATTTATTTTATTAAAATATTAAATAAATATTTATTTTTAGAATAATACATATTTAGGGTTATATATATATATATATATATATATGTGATTATTAATATATTTAAGACAAAAATATAAAAATACTTGATTTTTTCCTTTTATTAATATTTGATACAAAAATACCTTTTTCACAATACACTTCATTTTATTTTTATTTTTACAAATAGTAAATAAATAATTGTATTAAATTAGAAAATAATACCTTTTTTCTTTAAAATTAGGGTTTTTACCCTAAGTTCAAAATACTCAAAAAATAATACATTTTTATTTTTCTTTTTTCTTTTACATAAATAATATTTTCTCATACACATAAAAAAAACTTTCTCTTTTGCATTTCATATATTTATTTAATTTCCATTTAATTATGTATTATTTAAATTGCAAATATTCAATTGATGTAATAATTTAGATTTAAATTCTTGTCAATATCCCCATTTGGACATTTGTACCCCCCTTCCCATATTTGGTTTTGTAATAGCTTAGTAATTTTAATTTCGCACTTTATCGCTTTCTAATGATAACATGTAGAATTAGGGTTTGTATGCGAAAAACGATAAAAAGTAGTTTGACCTAATACAAGATAAACAAGCATGAAAATGGACACACAAATCACACTTGCACCCCCCTAGGGTATTCCACTTGTTGCCTTCAAATAAAAGGGCCATGTTGCATGTTAAACTTCTTTGGGCAAAACAAACAATTTGAATGGTCATAGTCCCTCGACAAAACTTTTCAAAACAAACAAAAAAACAAATGATCAAGTCCCTTAGAGAATTTGCCCAAAGACATTTAACGTCGTTGCAATTATGGTCTAAAACGATGACCCGCGCCTGTCCCTCTCACATCCTAACACAAGGTTGCCCACCAAATACAATGGTGGAGCAAACTTGTTAAAAGGGTTAAAGTATAGCAATAATCTTTTGAGAAATTTAGGAGTAGATAACCTCTTAGTTACTTGAGTCAACTTGCAAAACAAAACACTTGCCTAATTTCAAAATCACACCTTACAACACTTCCAAAACAAAACTTTCAAAACAAAATGAAAACCTTTTTCAAAAGACATACATCTTTGTATACATCCCCACATGGATCATTACAAAGGTTGCCACCACATTGGCCTCTTTTCAAAAACATTTTCAAAACCCACACACTCAAGCACCATTTAAAACAATTGAAAACAAAAGGCAAGTGATCTAAGCAAGTAACTAAGAGCCCATGGATAACCATGGATAGAAAGGGTGCTAATACCTTCCCTTTCTATAATCTACTCCCCGAACCCAAGAAAACATCTCAAAAAGGTTTTTGCTGTGCTTTTTAACCTTTCCTTAGGATAAAATAAAAAGTCGGTGGCGACTCTTGCTAACCGCAACATTTGCGAATACAAACGCAAACCTCAAGTCAGTTCTCCCACCGTATCACAGAACTGGCGACTCTGCTGGGGAAAACTTTTAAAGTGGAGTAACCTTAGGGTTTAGATCACCTTTGTTTTCAATTGCTTGCTTTGTTTGCTTTTACATATTGTGGGCTTTGTATCGGAGTTTTATAGATCCTAACCCGGATCTGGGGAAACCCTTTTAGGTAGCAACAAGGCTGTGAGGGAACTGTGCGGGGTATACCGACATGGTTGAAGCAGTCTGCTACATTGATGTGGCACTTTGGTGTGTATCGGTAACCCTTGAGTTCAGTCAAGGAGAGTACGGGGCCGCCGCGTGGTGTCATGAAGCATCAACTGACCTTAGGAACCTTAATTGAACCATCTTGGCCTTTTAGGGGTAGTGAGATAACTGACTTTGGTGCAGTCCGAGGTTGGTTGATACTCGATACTACACTCAATTGAGGGTTGCTTTCCTGGAATATTTCGGTCGCCAGTTCAGTGGCTAAATCGAAACGATGAACAATGAAAGCAATCCAGTGATATTGGGACCTTTAGAACCCGGTTACTTTTGATAGGACAGGTTGAGCCCACAAAACTTCAAGAGGGTAATACCCAGACCCCATGCAGGCCTAAACTCTAAGGGTTGGTGTGACTTGTGTGCCTTACCATGTTTTGCCTTTGTGAATGTTTATAGTGCATTTAATCATCACATCATTACATCATACAAACAGCATGAGCATTGACTAACCATTTCAAGGGTTTCGAATCTTCATCTTTGTTCTTGTTTTATAGGACATGGAAACTGCTCGCAGAAAGACAATTCAGATTAACCTTGTAAAGATACCTCCTCAGCTTAAGGAACTTCTGTCCAGGATTCCCGAGGGTTCTTCATTCAATGAGAGACATGGAAGACTCATCAACTTGGTTAACACCAACATTGAGGAGGACTTGATAAAGGTCTTGTTCCAATTCTTTGACCCTCTGCATCACTGCTTCACCTTCCCGGATTACCAGTTGGTGCCTACATTGGAAGAGTTCTCCCGACTTCTGAAGGTCCCTATCCTTGATCAACTACCCTACAACGGTACGGAAGAGGAACCCAAGCTTGAAGAAATTGCTAAAGCCTTGCACCTACAGACATCTGACCTCAAGGGACATTGGGAAGTTAGAAGTGGTATCAAAGGGTTCCTAGCTAGGTTTCTGTTTGAAAAGGCCCAAGAATGTTGGAACTCTCTTGACCTACGAGCTTTTGAGGAAGTTATGGCCCTCCTTGTCTATGGTTTGGTGTTGTTCCCTAATCCAGATCAGCTTATTGATATCAGTGCTGTCCAGATCTTCATGACCAAGAATCCTATACCTACACTGTTGGGGGACATCCTTCACTCATGTTACACTCGAACCATGAGGAGAAGGGGTGTCCTTATATGTTGCACTCCTCTCTTGGGAAGGTGGTTTATTTCGCATCTTCCACAATCAGTTTTGAAGAACGAGCGGGGTTTGAGATGGTCACAACGGTTAATGACTCTCACGCATGCAGATATACATTGGTGCCCTAGGACTAGGGAAGACATCACTATCATTGATCGTTGTGGGGAGTACCCTAATGTTCCTTTATTTGGAATCAAAGGAGGTATTACTTACAACCCATGCCTGGCTTGGAGACAGTTTGGTTATGCTCGGAAGGATGGCCCTCATGACATGCTAATTCCCGGCATAGTTTTTGACTTCGACAACGATACCCAAGGACTTCGTCAGAGATTTATCAGAGCTTGGAGGATGCCAAGTAGGATAGACAGCAAGACATTGGGACACCGGAACTCCATCCCGTTGGAACCTTACCTCAAGTGGGTACGAGCCCGCTCCCAGAAGTTAGTAATGCCTTACCCTCACATGCTACCTGTGATCAAAGAACCAGTCTTGGAAGGAGAGGCATCCTACACCATTCAACATCCTGACATGCCCACCTCCTGGGAAGAGATGCAGAAGAGCTGGATCCAACTTAAGGAAGAACGGAATTCTCTTGAGACCAGTCTACGTGCTAGTGAAAAGAAGGTCCTGGAACTCACCCGCCTGCTGCACGAGGAAAGGAATCTCAACACCTACATCGCGCCAAAGAGGATGCGCAATGTCTTTTTACCTTAAGGAGTTATTTTGTAATATTTGGCCCATGAGGCATTTATGTACTAACGAATTTTTCCTTATTAATATGATGTGCGTTCCTTTTTGTCTACAACAAATTTTGAATGTTCTAAATCCTTGAATGCATTGCATACATACGCATTCCATTGCACCATATGCATAGCAGGTACCCTATTTCACAGGTTGCTTATTTTTTCGCTGTTTGTGTGCACAGTCATCATGAATCCAGACTCATCCAGTGAGCAAGCAATCAAGGCCCTTCAGGCCCAAAGTGCACAGTTTCAAGAAATGGTCCTAAGCCTAGCCCAAGGTCAGCAAGAGTTGAAGACTCTACTCCTAAAGAAGAAGAAGAAGAAGAGGACTGCATTGTTCAACACCGGACGCAGATTTGGGAACACACTCCACAATGAAGCTGATCCAACCACTTCTTCTGCTGAGAAAAATAGCCCCCAAGGGGGAGGAGCTCCTAGCCCCGCAGTCTCCGACAACGAGACGGACTATAACGACGAACAATACCCACCTGCTGCTGACAGATACAAACAATTGGAGGACCGCTTGAGCGCCATGGAAATTCAGAATGTGCCGGGACTGGATTTCGGAGATTTGGGGTTATCTTCTGGGGTAGTCATTCCACACAAGTTTAAGGTGCCTGCCTTCGCCAAGTATGATGGGGTCTCCTGCCCAAAGCTGCATCTGAGGTCGTATGTAAGGAAAATTCAACCTTACACGGCGGATAAGAACCTTTGGATTCACTTCTTCCAAGATAGCCTCTCGGGGTCACAACTTGAATGGTTCTACCAATTGGACGGAGCTAGCATCCGGCACTGGGAAGATTTGGCAACTGCATTCTACAGACAATACCAATACAATTCTGATCTCGCTCCTACGCGTACCCAACTTCAGGGTATGTCTCTAGGGACGGGTGAAGGGTTCAAAGAGTACGCTCAAAAATGGAGAGATTTGGCTGGCAGGGTGCAGCCTCCATTAACTGATCGAGAGCTGGTTGATATGTTCCTTGGTACGTTGTCTGGTCCGTTTTTCAATCATTTGGTTGGTAACTCCTCCGCTGGATTCACAGATTTGATATTAACGGGAGAAAGAATTGAAGCTGGCATCAGGTCAGGCAAGATACAAAAGGCTGCCTCTACAAGTGCTGAGAAGAGGCCGTTTAAGAAAGAAGCAAGTGCCGTCTATGGTCCTAGAAGACAAGTCAAGCCCGAAAGTCGCCAAGCCGTCAATGCTTTGGTCATCTCTAAACCTGTTGCTGCTCCTCAGCAATACAATCAACAAAGAAGTGAAAGGCCCAAGAGGCAGTATACCCGATTGAGTATGACATTATCTCAAATTTTACCCCAACTATTATCCACCAACCTGGTGACCCTCAAAGAAGCTCCTAAGGTCGTCAACACTGCGTCTCCTAAATACAACCCGAATGCCCGGTGTGCTTATCATTCTGATAGTCCCGGGCACACTACTGATGATTGCTGGGCCTTGAGAAACGAAGTGCAAGATCTGATCGACGCAAAGGAAATTCAGTTTGAAGCGCCGGAAAGACCGAATGTTGTAACGGCTCCTATGCCCCAGCATAGGGTAAATGCCATTGAAGAAGAAGTGTATGCTGTTTCGGTAGGTGAAGTTGTTACCCCTTTGAAGACTGTTAAGAAGAACCTACTGCGGGCCGGTTTATTTCCGGGTTGCGGCGAAGGTTGCCCATTCTGTGCTATTTCCCTATCTGATTGTCCCTTGCTAAGGTTAGGCATCCAAGGCCTAATGGATAGCAAGGAGATTCTATTCAAAAAGACTGCTGTTCAATTGGTTCCGATGAAAGAAGTTTCCGTGATTACCATCTTCAAAAATCCAATCAAGGCTCCCCCAAAGAAGCCTATTCAAATCTTGACAGTTGCGCCTGTGATCATTACTGTTCCAGGACCCCTCTCCTACGTGTCTGATAAAGCTGTCCTCTGGCATTATGGGGCAGACGTATATGTAAATGGAATCAAGCAAGAATTTGATGCTAGTGCCAGTATCTGCGATATCACCGGTCCAGCTAAAGTCACCCGCAGTGGCAGGCTCTTCTCGCCTGACATTGCGCCGCCCGCTATTCGAAAACCCCTCCTCATAAAACCTGCAAGTTTACCAAGTCCTGTTGATGATCAAATTGCGTCCCCTGCTGCCGAGTCATCAAATGCTCGGGGCAAAGGGATTGAAGAAGAGCCTGCCCGAATGGAGGCGCCGATACCCGTAAATGCTGAGGCCTCCCGACAAGAAATGGAGGAGATTCTGAAAATAATAAAGAAAAGTGATTTTAATGTTGTCGAGCAGTTGGGGCATACACCCTCCAAGATCTCCCTACTCTCCCTATTGCTATGCTCCGAGGCTCATGCTAAAGCCTTAATCTCATTTCTCAAGACGGCCCATGTGCCGCAAGAGACGTCTGCAGTCCAGTTCACTGACTGCATAGCAAATCTGACGGCGGACAACGGCTTGGGCTTTTCAGATGCTGACCTGACCGCAAAAGGGAGAGACCACAATGATGCCCTGCATGTCTCTATTGAATGCAGGGGCACTACTCTGGCACATGTATTGGTGGACACTGGTTCTTCCTTGAATGTTCTTCCGAAAAAGGCTTTGGATCGTCTGGATTATGAGGGCCTAGAGTTGAAACCCAGCAATATCATCGTCAGGGCCTTTGACGGTTCCAAGAGGATGGTTCACGGCGAGGTTAACATCCCTATTCGTGTGGGCTCTCAAGTGTTTGACTCTACCTTTTACGTGATGGATATACGTCCGTCGTACTCTTGTCTGTTGGGTCGACCTTGGATCCATAAAGCTGGGGCAGTGACCTCCACCTTGCACCAGAAGCTGAAGTATCCCGTTAGGGGGAAGATCGTCACTGTACAAGGAGAAGAGGAGTATATGGTGAGCCATTTAAATTCCTTCAGGTACATCGAGATGGACGGAGAGTTCATTGAAACCCCCTTCCAACATTTCGAGGAGGTACATCCAATTTCGGCAGCTGCAGAGACAACGGCCGAAGAGAATGATTCCTTGAAGATGGCTTCCCTAAGGGATGCCCGGGCGGTGGTACAGAAAGGCAATTGTGCACACTGGGGTCAGCTTCCTGACTTCACTCAGAAGAACGACAAGTTTGGGCTAGGCTTTACTGCAGAGGCTCAGAAGGCGGTGCGCAAGGAGAAGATCAGAAAGGCCCCGGTGTTTATTTCCAGCTCAAGAGTGAATGCTATCGAGGAGGATGTGGAGGAAGCTGAGTTTGATAGTTGGATCTACCCGACTGCCAGCGACGGACCGAGCAACTGGACAACAAAGGATTTTACCCCCATCACATTTGTCACGCAGTAATTGATCTCTTTTGATTTCCAAATTTGTAACAAACAATATGTTAAAACTTTGTTGGCTCGGTGTCCTGCCCGGGGCATCGTAGCTCCATTTGTGAGGGCTTTTTGTATGACATTTTCATATATCATCAATCAAAACATTGGACGTTTGTTGCATTTCAAATCTTGTGCTCTTTTTCTTTCTGTGTTATACATATTGCAAAACAGCTATATTTACACACACTCACTTATACAGGTTTCAATCCACTCTGGATCTCACTGGTAACAGCTCTGCTACCGCCAGTTATGACTTCGAAAATCCGATCAACTTGGCCGAAGACGAAGGTGAAGATGATTGCGAAGTGCCTGGTGAACTTGCGAGACTGCTACTCCAGGAAGAGAGAGCTATTCAACCACATGAAGAGCCTGTGGAGACCATTAACCTGGGTACTGAGACAGATAAGAAAGAAGTCAAGATTGGTGCCAATCTAGAGCTCAGCGTGAAGAAACGATTGATCCAGATGCTACAAGACTACATGGAGATTTTTGCTTGGTCCTATGAAGATATGCCTGGTTTGGATGCCGACATTGTAGTTCACCACCTGCCAACCAAAGAAGATTGCCCTCCAGTAAAGCAAAAAGTTCGACGGATGCGTCCAGAGATGTCTGAGAAGATTAAAGCCGAGGTGATGAAACAATTTGATGCGGGTTTCCTTGCAGTAACTTCTTACCCTCAGTGGGTTTCCAATGTTGTGCCAGTGCCGAAGAAGGACGGTAAGGTCAGAATGTGTGTCGACTACAGGGATCTGAACAGGGCCAGCCCCAAGGATGACTTCCCCCTACCTCACATTGATGTCCTTGTTGACAATACAGCTCAACACAAGGTGTTCTCCTTCATGAATGGTTTTTCAGGGTATAATCAGATCAAGATGGCTCCAGAGGATATGGAGAAGACTACCTTCGTGACTCAGTGGGGTACCTTCTGTTATAAGGTCATGCCATTCGGATTGAAAAATGCTGGGGCAACCTATCAGCGTGCCATGGTTGCTTTATTTCATGATATGATCCATCATGAGATTGAAGTATACGTTGATGACATGATTGCAAGGTCTCAAACTGAGGAGGAGCACCTTGACCATCTGAGGAAGTTATTTGACCGACTCAAGTTATACAAGCTGAGGTTGAATCCCAACAAATGCACCTTTGGGGTAAGATCCGGAAAGTTGCTAGGTTTCATTGTAAGTGATAAAGGTATTCAGGTGGACCCTGCCAAGGTAAAAGCCATACAAGAGATGCCGACTCCAAGAACAGAGAAAGAAGTCAGAGGTTTCCTGGGACGACTGAATTACATTGCTCGATTCATCTCACATCTAACTGCTACTTGTGAGCCAATCTTCAAATTACTGAAGAAAGATCAAGTGGTACGCTGGAATGATGAATGTCAGGCCGCCTTTGAAAGGATAAAGGAATACCTCCAAGAGCCACCCATTCTTATGCCACCGGTGGAAGGAAGACCTCTGATACTTTACTTGACAGTGCTCGATAATTCAATGGGGTGTGTGCTGGGGCAGCATGACGAGTCTGGCCGAAAAGAGCACGCTATTTATTACTTGAGCAAAAAGTTTACCGACTGTGAGTTTCGTTACTCACTGCTTGAGAAAACTTGTTGCGCTCTTGTATGGGCTGCTCGCCGGCTGAGACAGTATATGCTGACTCACACTACCTTATTGATTTCAAAGATGGATCCCATCAAGTACATATTTGAAAAGCCCGCTCTGTCTGGGAGAATAGCGAGATGGCAAATGATCTTAACAGAATATGATATCCAGTATACAACTCAGAAAGCAATTAAGGGAAGTGTACTGGCTGATCATTTGGCACACCAACCTGTGGACGATTACCAATCATTGAACTTTGATTTTCCGGACGAAGACATCATGGTGGTAACTGACTGTGAAGTACCTGGACCGGATGAAGGACCTGAGGAAGGATCCCGATGGTCTATGCATTTTGACGGAGCCTCCAATGCTTTGGGTAACGGCGTCGGCGCTGTAATCATATCTCCCAAGGGAACTCATACTCCACTCACCGCCCGATTATGTTTCAGCTGCACCAACAACATGGCAGAATATGAGGCATGTATCATGGGTTTACAAGCTGCAATCGACTTAAGGATAAAATTTCTAAGTGTCTTCGGAGATTCCGCTCTCGTGATCAATCAGATCAAAGGCGAGTGGGATACGAAACACCCGAATCTTATTCCTTACAAGGAGTATGTGTCGACCTTGCTTCCCCACTTTGAAGAAATAACTTTCGAACACTTCCCTAGAGAGGAGAATCAGCTAGCGGACGCCCTGGCTACGATGTCTTCAATGTTCAAAGTTAAATGGGACAATGAGGCTCCCCGAATCATAATCTGGAAGTTGGATGAACCGGCATACTGCTGTGAGCTCGAGGCTGAGAAGGTAACTGAAAAACCCTGGTATCACGAGGTGAAGAGGTACTTGGAAGCTCAGGAATACCCTGAAGGTGCATCCGTCAATGATAAGAAGTTCATGAGGAGATTTGCTGCAAAATTCTTCCTCAGCAACGACATTCTCTACAAACGGAATCATGATTCGACTCTGCTGCGTTGTGTGGATAAGGCTGAAGCTGAGAAAATCATGATGGAACTGCATGAAGGTACATTTGGAACGCATTCCAGTGGACACACCATGGCTAAGAAAATCCTTCGGGCAGGATATTTCTGGTCCACAATGGAAGCCGATTGTTACCAGCACTCCCGAACTTGTCATAAATGCCAAATCTATGCTGACAAGGTGCATATCCCTCCGGTTCCTTTGAATGTCCTGACGGCACCTTGGCCTTTCGCAATGTGGGGCATCGATATGATCGGTGAGATCCGACCAACGGCATCCAATGGGCATCGCTTCATCTTGGTGGCGATCGATTACTTCACGAAATGGGTTGAGGCAGCTTCCTATGCCACAGTAACCAAGAGCATCGTAGCGCGTTTCATCCGGCATAATCTGATCTGTCGGTACGGAGTCCCGGAAAGAATCATTACGGACAACGGTACCAATCTCAATAACAAAATGATCACTGAACTCTGTGAACAATTCAAGATACAGCACCACAATTCTTCTCCCTACCGGCCGAAGATGAATGGGGCTGTAGAGGCAGCCAATAAAAATATCAAGAAAATTGTGCAGAAGATGACAGTGACCTATAAAGATTGGCACGAGATGTTACCGTTCGCTCTTCATGGGTACCGCACCTCAGCAAGGACATCAACCGGGGCAACTCCTTTCTCCTTAGTCTATGGTATGGAGGCAGTCTTGCCAATTGAAATCCAGATACCCTCTCTCCGAATAATGAAGGATGCAGACTTGAATGAAGATGATTGGATCCAAACTCGACTTGATCAATTAAATCTGATTGATGAAAAGAGGCTCACTGCTATCTGTCATGGTCAAACGTATCAGAAACGGATGATCAGGGCATTTAACAAGAAAGTCAGACCGCAAGAGTATCAAGTTGGGGACCTGGTAATCAAACGCATCATCCTTCCTCAAAGTGATCCCCGGGGCAAATGGACCCCTACTTACGAAGGGCCATTTGTGGTTAAGCGTGTGTTCTCAGGAGGAGCCATGATCCTAACCACCATGGATGGTGACGACCTTCCTCACCCCGCCAATGCAGACATAGTGAAAAAATACTACGCCTAAATAAAAGACCCGCTAGGTTGACATACCTAAGCAAAAATAAGGGCTTCCCGGCGAACCAAAAGGGTTCGGGCAAAAATAAGGGATGAAATGAATAAAAATTTTTACACCCGGCAAGTCGAAAACCTGAAAGGGCGGCTTGAGCAAAAATGGGTATCCCGGTGGACTGAAAACCCGAAAGGGCGGTCCAGGCAAAAGTTAGGGATAAAAGCGTAACACTATGTCTCATTGGATCACTTCGCATCCGGAATTCAGCATCAACTATCTGGCTCCAGATTTCGGCATTGACCAATCAGCTTCATCTTCAAATTAGGCAGCAAAGCGATGAGATGTTCAAAGACATAAAGGCGATAGCGGAGTTGGAACCCAGTGGGATTGTTCACATAGCTGTTTTGTTTCCTTTTTCAAATTGTAAACTCTATACTATTTGGCGATATCCTCTTACTAGGATGTCAGCCTCTTGTACAAAAACGCCTATTCACAGGCAAAGTTTAAATCAACACAAATTCACTTGTCCATACAAATTACCATTGTTTTTCTTTCTTTTTGTTTTGTCTTGCGAAGAACGTCCAATGTTCATTTTTGGTATATGCATTTGACATTAAATTGCTGATTCATAAATGTTTGCATATAGAGATTAATCACAGATGACATCAGAGACAGGGGCAATTTTGAGTTGTCTAATGCAGTCTGGTTGTCTTGTTCGCCAAGGCACCAAGGTAGGTTCAACTGAGGAATGTGGCCAAATCATCTTAACTCCCCGCAGAATAAAACAAGGTTCAGCAATACTTTCCCCAAGAGAAGTTGATCCCCCGTCGATCCTAAAAAGGCACAGCATTCCCCGGGCAGGTCTTAAAGCTCATCCCCAATAGATTCTGGAAGCTTATCCCCTGCAAAGTACGGACGTCTCGCCCGAGTTTTATTTAGAGTTATTTCCTCACAAGGACTTATAACTGGGTTATCCTCAGCCAAAAGCCACAGAAGATCGCCCTCGGCAAAGTTCCTTCAATCCCCAGCGGAGTCTATCTTTGGTATTCCCAAGCAGAGTTTTGGAGTTCCCCAGCGGAGTTTATCATCATTATCCTCAGCGGAATCCATCATTAAAGTCCTCAGCAGGCCTCTCATCAAAACTTCGGCCAAGTATCTCTTCCGCAGAGCAGCTTCCCGGCCGTTCGTCAAGGATTTATTTTCCTAAGATGAAATTACACTCATAAACATTTCACATTTTCATACATCTTGCTTACATACATGATGAAATGCATGACATCATGCATATCATACATCATGACATCGCATGCAACTTACATTTTTGCCTTTTCAGGAAAAAGACAATCCCAAAAACAATTACCATCAACTGTCGCAATTCCGGATTCGATACCTGTATCTAGCCAGGGCACATCTGAGAGTGACAGCATTTCCGGATTCGACTCCTGTATCCAGCCAGGGCATATCTGTTGACCACGTTTCCAGACTCGATTCCTGTATCTAGCCAGGGCACGTCTGAAGAGTTCGAAGATTCGATTCCTGTATCCAGCCAGGGCACATCTACCAACTACAACAGCTCCAGATTCGATTCCTGTATCCAGCCAGGGCATATCTGTTGACCACATTTCCAGACTCGATTCCTGTATCTAGCCAGGGCACGTCTGCAGAGTTCAAAGATTCAACTCCTGTATCCAGCCAGGGCATATCTATTGACGACTATTTCCAGATTCGACTCCTGTATCCAGCCAGGGCACATCTGTGAGCAACCGATTGTAGATTCGATACCTGTATCTAGCCAGGACATATCTGCATAAGGAGACTGAAGATCAAACACCTGTAACAAGCCAGGAAAACATCCTTCTTTCTCAAATACGCAAACTCTCGCTAAGGAATCTCTTATGCGATCGACATTTCCAAATGGCATCTATAAGCCCATTCCAGACAAGGTTCCGTCACCTCTCCAAATGGCATCTATAAGCCCATTCCCGACACCACATTGCTGATACTTCAACATGCGAGTGCAAATTTCCGGGCACTCTAGTGTCCAATCTCCTTTTACCCTCGAGTCACGAAAGGCAAACTTGCCAAATCTAACTCTTCAGGTCCAAGAAGATTGAACAGGGGCAACTGTTGTACCCCAAAATTTGCCCTCCCATTTCCTCAACATTTTCTCATCACAAGACATTTGAAGATCAGGATACAGTTAGGGTTTCCTATGCTCAAGGCTTCTCCTTGCACTGTGAACTCAAATTAGGGTTTGTGTTTGCTTAAGGATGTTTTGACCTAAAATGCCTAAGATGACTTTCATGCTTCATGTTGGACTCCCAGGCTTACCTATACCAAGTTTCAAGTCTTGATTCCAAGTTTTACCCAGTCAATTGGACAGTTGACCTAGAAATCAGCTGTATTGGGGAAAAAGTCAACTGTGGCCAATTGACAGTCAAACCTCATGAAATTTGATCCACATCAACATTATGAACTCACATGGACCATTTGATCAAGTTTGGATCACAATTCCACAAGAAATTTGATCAGATCATCAAAAGGGCAAAATGGTCATTTCTAGGGTTTTGACTGCACAAAGGCAATTTTTGACTGTTTGA
This sequence comes from Vicia faba, assembly GCA_948472305.1. Taxonomy (NCBI): domain Eukaryota; kingdom Viridiplantae; phylum Streptophyta; class Magnoliopsida; order Fabales; family Fabaceae; genus Vicia; species Vicia faba. The sequence goes on along the minus strand of OX451739.1, from coordinate 1,574,076,280 downwards.
CCTAGCCAATGGCAAACCAAGCTCACATATGGACTCAAGGACCCCATGGAATTATCTTGACATGTTCATCAAGCTCAAAAGATCCCAAGTACACAAGATTGATAGTTGAATTTCCCAGTCAATTGATCAATTTTGACTGTATACTGAAAAGTCAAACTTTGACTTTTTGGTCAAAATCAAGAGTCAAGATTCATTTTTCATCAAAACATTCCAAATCATGAAACTTGTTCACCAAGAAATCACAAAATGCAAATTAGGGTTTGAAAATGGAATTTTTCATAACTTAGAATTTTTCTAAGTTATGGAAAACCCTAATTTTTTCCCAACTTTGCCCCATCTTTTCACCATGATCCATTTGGATTCAAACAAAAGTCAAAACATGAAAGTTGTAGCTTGTTGCATAATATACAACTTTGATTCACAAAGTTTTCTCATTTGAAGCTTGTATCTCAAGTTATGATTTTTTGAATAAGGGCACTAAACCATCTTTTAACTTAGTGAAATTTGACCTATTTTTACAAGGTTTTCTACCCTACTTCAAGGCCACTTTTCATACCCTTCCACTTGGAATTTCAAGTTGCATTTCAAAGATGGATTGTAGTACACATTCCAAGCTTTCCAAAATGTCCAAAAACTTCTCAAACAACCTCATGGTTAGGGAGAATCGAATTTCACAATATAGCAAAAAACCACTTTGTTCATGACCAAGTTCCATGTTCATACACTATGCATTTTTGAATTCAGCATGCTTAAGCTACATTGCAGGCCTCTAATCCCATTTTCACTCAATAATTCAATGCATATCCTTTGTGTTCTAGCATTATTTTGCTCATTTGGACAATACACACAAAATCAAGCCTAAACTAGAAAAAGCATATTATCCATTCTTGTAAAGTGTTACTTTATGGCAATTTTGCAAATCTATGAGGTACAATGCAGATCTTTGAGGCAAAAAGGCATGGACATATCCCACTGATCAAGACTCAAATGTGCAGCATAGATTGAGGCATGGTACTGGCCTAGAAACCAAGTTGACATTTGCTTGCTTCACATAGAAGTAACATCCATAACTTATGCCATCTCTCATATCAGCATAGAAACACAAGAACAAAGTGGTCAAACACATTACACATAACATATCCAAGCAAACACACGAGCTTTTGATCTCCAATACACCCTCCATCTCAGAATCATCCTCAAACTGCACAAACAGGGGTGCCCCTGCAGTTTGAGTGCAATCTCTCAATCCCTTCAAGCATTTTGATCAAAACCTGTTCCTCTACCTTCCTTACAACCTATGCAAGCTATCCAGAAGCTAAGGCACGATCTGTAGTTGCTCTAACCACTTCCACCATTTTCACATCTTTGACTTGCAGGTGAAGTTCTACAGCTTGATACAAGAAGGTTCAAGATAAAATAAGCATTGAAAAAGCATCCCTGGACCTCAAGGAAGCTTTTCCAATCATTACATTGCACTGAAAGTTCCTCATTCTCCAGATTGAAGTTCAACTGCACAGGTAAAAGTTTGAATTCGTATCTCTCTTATTAGGCATCTTTAGTCTTAAGTTTGTGAAGAAACAAGGTCCTACTCATAGCCCTGAACATGTACATAGCTTTACTTTTCATTTCCTTTGTCTGAGTAGAGAGAATTTGAGCTCTGAAAATGGTAGAAAAATTAGGTCAGAAAAGAGGGGGAGAGAAATTCTCCCTCATCTTAGAGAGATAGGTCAAGTTCTTTATATGGTTAGAACCGTCTCTTCATGCTTAACATCTTTTGTGTTGGAAGTTTGTTCAAAAAATCAAGGAATCAAGAGTTAGAAGAAGCTGAACATGGCGCGCGTTTTTTCAAATATTTTGTGCTGGAGGTTGAAGACAGTGTTTCATTGGGCTGGGCTTTTGTGTTCTTTCTTTTCACACCATCTTTTTTGGCTTACACCCCCCTGAGCCCATTTACTCATTTTTTGACATTTTTGACTTTTTCCTTTTTTGCTGACTTTGTTTATTTTTTCTCATGCCATTTAAAAATTAAAAATATTTTTTTCATCATTTTTTGCATTTATTGCATATTTATTTGTTTATTTTCTCTATTTGTACATAAATACATATATATGATTATTAGAATAAAAATGTAAAAATAATGTAAATACACTTTTTATTTTTATTTACTTTCTGAAAATATTTTACACAAAAAATACTCTTTTATTTATTTTATTAAAATATTAAATAAATATTTATTTTTAGAATAATACATATTTAAGGTTATATATATATATATATATATGTGATTATTAATATATTTAAGACAAAAATATAAAAATACTTGATTTTTTCCTTTTATTAATATTTGATACAAAAATACCTTTTTCACAATACACTTCATTTTATTTTTATTTTTACAAATAGTAAATAAATAATTGTATTAAATTAGAAAATAATACCTTTTTTCTTTAAAATTAGGGTTTTTACCCTAAGTTCAAAATACTCAAAAAATAATACATTTTTATTTTTCTTTTTTCTTTTACATAAATAATATTTTCTCATACACATAAAAAAAACTTTCTCTTTTGCATTTCATATATTTATTTAATTTCCATTTAATTATGTATTATTTAAATTGCAAATATTCAATTGATGTAATAATTTAGATTTAAATTCTTGTCAATATCCCCATTTGGACATTTGTACCCCCCTTCCCATATTTGGTTTTGTAATAGCTTAGTAATTTTAATTTCGCACTTTATCGCTTTCTAATGATAACATGTAGAATTAGGGTTTGTATGCGAAAAACGATAAAAAGTAGTTTGACCTAATACAAGATAAACAAGCATGAAAATGGACACACAAATCACACTTGCACCCCCCTAGGGTATTCCACTTGTTGCCTTCAAATAAAAGGGCCATGTTGCATGTTAAACTTCTTTGGGCAAAACAAACAATTTGAATGGTCATAGTCCCTCGACAAAACTTTTCAAAACAAACAAAAAAACAAATGATCAAGTCCCTTAGAGAATTTGCCCAAAGACATTTAACGTCGTTGCAATTATGGTCTAAAACGATGACCCGCGCCTGTCCCTCTCACATCCTAACACAAGGTTGCCCACCAAATACAATGGCGGAGCAAACTTGTTAAAAGGGTTAAAGTATAGCAATAATCTTTTGAGAAATTTAGGAGTAGATAACCTCTTAGTTACTTGAGTCAACTTGCAAAACAAAACACTTGCCTAATTTCAAAATCACACCTTACAACACTTCCAAAACAAAACTTTCAAAACAAAATGAAAACCTTTTTCAAAAGACATACATCTTTGTATACATCCCCACATGGATCATTACAAAGGTTGCCACCACATTGGCCTCTTTTCAAAAACATTTTCAAAACCCACACACTCAAGCACCATTTAAAACAATTGAAAACAAAAGGCAAGTGATCTAAGCAAGTAACTAAGAGCCCATGGATAACCATGGATAGAAAGGGTGCTAATACCTTCCCTTTCTATAATCTACTCCCCGAACCCAAGAAAACATCTCAAAAAGGTTTTTGCTGTGCTTTTTAACCTTTCCTTAGGATAAAATAAAAAGTCGGTGGCGACTCTTGCTAACCGCAACATTTGCGAATACAAACGCAAACCTCAAGTCAGTTCTCCCACCGTATCACACATAAGGAAAGAAGATAACATTAATGTGGTACAAGTATTACATGGTACACTCAATGTTTCATTCCACTACCATGAAAGGACAGACGCATCGCACGATCTTGTCCCCCACATTACTGTTCAAGCTACCAATGTTTCTGAAAATTCAAAGAGTATCCCTAAACGGATACATTATGTTAATATCTATATAAAGGCTTGAAGACTAATAAAGAAAGATGGATAACTACTAAATATTCACGCGAAAACATTTCTCATTGCTTTCACATTCTTAAGTCACTGTCCATAAAATAGTTTACATACTCAGCTTTTTAGAAGCAATACTCTTGTAAACAAAACTTATATTAAAACTATTATTTGATATTCCTTAAAGGACCGGGTAGGTCTGGATCCTTAAGAAGTCTAGATCTTACGGGTTTTAGAAGTTGTTAGTCACTTGCGGGTAGCTTGTGCATTGTAATAATCAGGTTGATTATTATTTCATATTCCTTAAGGGACCAGGTAGGTCTGAATCCTTAAGAAGTCTAGGGCTTGTGAGTCTATAGGTTGTTAGTCACTTGAGAGTAGCTTGTGCAAATTGTAATCAGTTTGGTTGTAGTGGATTAAGTCCGCAATTGAGTGAGGAGAAATCACCTTGGCGGGTGGACTAGACTAGCTTGATAATTTTCAAGTGAACTAGTATAAATATACATTATTTTTTACTTCCTGTTCTTAATTATTGTTATTATCAAGAGTGAAGGAAAAATCATTTTAACTTAAAGGGGAATAATTTTTAAAAAAGAATAGTTTGTTAAAAACCCAATTCAAACCCCTTTCTTGATTTTTCATACCTTTAGTTATAACATATGTCGTGATATCGTGTTTTGTGTTGAAACATCAAGTTTAACATTTATCTTGTAAGTGCCAGAATTTCAATTGGCATCAGAGCAGGCACCCTGTTCTGGTTATTGGATGAGATTCGGGGAGAATAATTTCTAGTACTATAGATAAAGAAGGAGGATACAACAATAAACCACCTCTTCTATATGGTTCAAATTATGATTGATGGAAGGTTAGAATGGTGGTTTTCTAAATTCCATGGACATCAAGGCTTGGAAGGTTTTTTTGAAAGGGTGGTGTTGTACCCAAAAATTTGCCCTCTTATTTTATCAAGATTCTCCTCACAAGACTTCTTGGACTCAAGACCAGATTAGGGTTTGTTCAACTCAAGACATCTCCTTGCACTGATGACCTGAAATTAGGGTTTGAGTTTGCACAGGGATTTTTGGACTTCCAATGCCTCATGTGACTTTCATACTTCATGTTGGACCTCTAAGATTGCTCATACCAAGTTTCAAGCCTTGAATCACCTTTTGGCCCAGTCATTTGGATAGTTGACCTAAAAATCAGTTGTATTGGGGAAAAAGTCAACCATGGCCAATTTACAGTCAAACCTCATAATTTTTTATCCATATCAACATTATAGACTCATATGAACCATTTGATCAAGTTTGGACCACAACTCCTCAAGAAATTTGATCAGATCATCAAAATGGCAAAATGGTCAAAATTAGGGTTTTGATTGTAGAAGGGCAATTTCTGATTTTTGACCTAGCCATTGGCAAATTAGGTTCAAGCATGGTTTCAAGGACTCAATGGCACCATCTTAACCTAATCACAAGGTTCAAAAGATCTCAAATGCATTGGATTGACAGATGAATTTTCTAGTCAACTGATCAAAAATCAACTGTACACTGAAAAGTCAAACTTTGACTTTTTGGTCAAAATCAAGTGCCAAGGGTCATAATTCATCAAAACATGTCAAAATGTGAAACTTTTTCACCAAGAAACCTAATTTTGAAGATTAGGGTTTTAATTTGAAAATTTTCATAACTTATGATTTTTCTAAGTTATAAAAATTTCTTATTTTTTCCCAACTTTTCCCAACTTTTTCACCATGATGCAATTGGATTCAAAGAAAACTTCCAACATGAAAGTTGTATTACTCCACAAAATCTACAACTTTTATTCACAAATTTTTCCCAAAATATACTTGTATCTCAAGTTATGATTTTGTGAATAGGGGTCCATAAACTTTTTAACTTAGTGAAATTTTGCCCTAGTTTAGGCAGATTTTTGACCTAACTTCACGGTAACTTTTCACCTAGTTCCAAGAGGAATATCAAAAATAATTTCAAATATGGATTGTAGATCATGTTACAAGCTTTCCAAAGTGTCCAAGAACTCTCCAAGATCATTTATGGTTAGGGACAATCGAAGGAATGAAAATGGCAATTTATCACTTTTGTTCAAGGCATTTTTCACATTGGTACAAGTTGCAAATCAGTTTCAAACATGCTTGTACTTTGTTTTACAGGTCATAATACCTTCTACACTCAAAAATTAAATGCAAACACATTGGATAATGGCCTTGTTCTGACTTTTGAAGCATTGCACATTGAATTAATCCAAAAATGGCATAAAGTGCATAATACCATTTTGATAAAGCTTGCTTTTTGCAATTTTGTATTTCTTGAGCCATGGACCTGGTATTTGTTTGCAAACAAGATCCACAAACTTCAGGAAAAGTACACCAACTCTCATCAGACCTCAAGCTAGTCTGTACAGGCCTTTGGCTTTGTCACTTCACCTTTTCTTCAAAAACAAGCAAACTTGCAAAAGTCAAGTAAACTTGTGTATCTGATAAAAACAAGCCTTGGTATCATTTCAAACAATCTCAGAATATTGTAACAAGCAGAATACACGAATTGCCAACAACTCAAACACCCTAAAACACCAAAAACACCAATTTCTACCCAAACAGGGCAACCTCTGCAAATCACTTGCCAACTTGAAATTTGCTCGTGCGTTTTGCTTGGAATCACTTCAAACACATTCCATACCTTCTACCTAAACCATCCAGGCCTTTGTCCAGCAACTGTAACCCCTGTTTCAAGCTTCACCATTTTCACTTTTTGAGTTTGCAGGTTGACTTCTATAGGAAGATTCAGGTATCTACAAGGCAAGATGAGCATTGGGAAAGCTTGAGGGAACCTCAAGGAAGCTCACAAGAACTTCAGGACTCACTCAAAGTCCCCACATTGCCATATCAAAACTCAACTGAACAAGGTATTTGTCAAGTTTCTATCTCTCTATTTAGGCATCCTTAAGCTTAGGTTTGTGAAGCAAAAATGTAGTCCCTAACATGCTTGAGCTGTACATATGCTTAGATTCCATTTATATTAGCTAAGCTAAGAGTATTTGGATGTTGAACATGCTGAAAAAACTAGGTCAGAAATTAGGGCCATTAAAATTCTCTCTGATCTTTGAGAGTTAGGTCATGTTCTTTATATCATTGGAATCGTGTGATCATGAGCTACACTTTTCATGTTATAAGTTTTTGATTTTATGCAAAGAATAGTAAGAACAGGATTTGAAGTACAGCGCGCGCGTTTTTGGTCTGGAGGTCAGGGATGAAGTGAGCTTGGGCTTGGGCTTGGGCTTGCTGTTTCAACTTTTTGCACCCCCCATTTTACTTCTGCACCCCCCTTTTGTATTTCTTTTTTTATTTTATATTTTCTTGCATATATTATATTTTGACTTGCATTTATTTATTTTATGAACATTATAAAATCATAAAAATATTTTCTTATTTTTTTTCATTTTTATTTTATTATTTTTATTATTTGTTTGGCATAAAAATAATTTATTAATAATAATATACTTTATTTTCTTAAATAAAAGTTGTAAATAATATAAAAATAACATTTATTTTTATTTTTTTTAACATTTTGTATATATTTTTTATTATTTTACCATGATAGTAAACTAGGGTTTTGTATGCAAAAGACAAAAATCAAACAAATAGCATAACTTAAACACAAGACAAAAATGCATGAAAAATGACAACACTTTGCACACAAGCACCTCTAGGGTTTCATCCACTTTGTTGCCTTAAAAAATGGCTATGGTATGCATGCTAGGTATCTTGGCAAAACAATACAAAATAAAAGATCATAGTCCCTTGATGACGCTAGACAAGGTTGCCTAAAAACAAATGATCTTAGTCCCTAAAAATTGCTAAGATACTTGGCACCATTGCTATCATGGTCATACGATGACCCACACCCGTGCCGTTTAACATTCAAAGATAGGGTTGTTTACCAAATGCAATGGTAAAACAACAATGTCAAAGGAATAAAAATGCGTAGGAAAGACTTTTGAGTAGGTAGAATGCTTCTAGTTACTTGATCAATTTTCAAATCATCCTTGCTATTTTTCAAACAAACACACACATTTCAAAACATTTTCCAAACAAACTTTCAAAACATTGAAACATTTTTCAAAAGGCAAACATCTTTGTATACATTCTTATGAATGACAAACATTACAAAGATTGCATAAACGAAGGCCTCTTTTCAAAATACTTTCAAAACCACACAAAGAACCATTTCAAACAATTGGAAAAGCAAAGCAAGTGATCTAAACAAGTAACTAAGAGCCCATGGAAAACCATGTATGAAAAGGGTGCTAGCACCTTCCCTTTTCATAATCTACCCCCCGAACTCAAAAACAATCTCAAAGGTCTTTCCTATGCTTTTTTACCTTTCCTTTTGGATAAAATAAAAGTCGGTGGCGACTCTTGCTAAACCGCAACATTTGCGAACACAAACGCAAAACCTCAAGTCAGTTCTCCAACCGTATCACAGAACTGGCGACTCTGCTGGGGAAAATTATAAAAGTGGGGTTACCTTAGGGTTTTAGATCACCTTTACATGCTTATCTTGCTTGACTTGATTGCTTTACAATTTGGTTCTATTGTTTGGGTTTGAATCCTCCACCCGGATTTGGGAAACATTCATAGGTAAATAGCAATACATTGTGGAAACTGTGTGGGGTATACCGACATGGTCTAAGCAATAGCTATATTAGTGTGACATATTTGTGGGTACCGGTAGCCTTTGAGTCAATCAAAGAGAATACGGGGCCGCTGAGTGATGTCTTGAAGCACTAATGGACTTTTAGAACCTTTACTTGACCAACTTGGCCTTTTAGGATGTAGTGAGATGACCGGCTTTAGTGCAGTCCGAAGTTGGTAGATACTCGATACTACACTCATTGAGGTTTGTTTTCTTGGAATATTTCGGTCGCCAGTAAAGTGGCTAAACTGAAACAATGAACACAGGAAACAATCCAGTGATATTGAGCTCCTTAGAACCCGGTTACTATTTCTAGGACAGGTTGAGCCAACTAAACTTAAAAAGGGTACTTACCTATGAAACCACATGCAAGCCTAAACTAGGAACTTGTGTGATTTGTTTGTACATATACTTGTGAATAACATCATGGACATCATGAAGCATCATATGCACCCACTAACCATTTCAAGGATTTGGATTTTCATCTTTGTTCCTGTTTTGTAGGTAATGGATTCACTTCGCAGGAAACTATCCAAATCAACCTTGTGAGAATTCCTCCTCAACTAAAGGAGCTAGCTTCAAGGATTCCTGAGAATTATCCATTCACCGAGAGACATGGTCGTCTTATCAACTTAGTCACTTCCAACACTGAGGAGGATATGCTGAAAGTTATCTTCCAGTTCTTTGACCCTTTGCATCATTGCTTCACATTTCCTGACTACCAACGTGTGCCTACTTTGGAGGAATTTTCTCAACTCCTGAGGATTCCTATTCTCAATCAACTACCCTTCAATGTTATGGAAAGAGATCCAAAGCCAGAAGAGATTGCTCAAGCCCTACACTTGCACTCATCTGATGTCACAACACATTGGGAAACTAGAAGTGGTGTCAAAGGTTTCCTGTCAAAGTTCTTGTTTGAGAAGGCCCAAAGCTGCTGGAATTCTTTGGACTTACAAGCTTTTGAGGAGATTGTAGCTCTTCTCATCTATGGATTGGTATTATTCCCAAACCCAGACCAACTCATAAATGTGAGTGCTATCAAAATCTTCATGGCTCGCAACCCGGTGCCTACATTGCTTGGAGATATCCTCCACTCTTTTCACACTCGAACAATGAGGAAAAGAGGGGTTCTCATGTGCTGCACTCCTCTACTGGCAAGATGGTTTATTTCTCATCTTCCCTAATCAGTTTTGAAGAATGAGCAAGGTTCGAGGTGGTCACAACGATTTATGACTCTAACCCATTCAGATATTCATTGGTGTTCTCGATCAAAAGAGAATGTCATCATCATTGACCGTTGAGGGGAATTTCCTAATGTCTCTCTACTTGGGATTAGGGGAGGTATCACCTATAACCCTGCTTGGCTCTGAGACAGTTTGGGTATGCCCGAAGGGATGGCCCATACGACATGCTGATTCCAGACTTGGTTTTTGACTTCGACAACGACGATAAAGGACTTCGACAAAGGTTCATCCGAGCTTGGAGAATGCCCAACAAAGTAGACAGTAAGACCTTGGGACACAAGAATTCCATCCCTCTTGAGCCTTACCTCAAGTGGGTACGAACACGCGCCTAAAGTCTTATGATGCCTTACCCCTACATTCTCCCTGTGATTATAGAGCCTGTTATGGAAGGAGAGGTTCCATACACCCTCCTACATCCTGACATGCCAACATCACTCGAAGATTTATAAAGGAGTTGGATACAGCTTAAGGGAGAGCGCGATACTTTTGAAGCCCAATTCTACGCAAGCGAGAAGAAGGTTTTGGAACTTACTCGTCAACTTCACGAAGAGAAGACTCTCAACACCTACATTGCACCAAAGAGGATGTGCAACATCTTTTTACCTTAGAATTTTGTATTATTTTGGCCCATGGGGCATTGATGTACTAACAAATTCTATCTTATTAATATGATGTGTGTTTCTTTTTTGTTTAAAACAAATTTGAATTTCTGAATCCTTGAAAGCATTACATGAATACATATCATTCATCATATGCATAAGCAGGTCTTCACACCAAGTTTCCTCATCTCTCTGCTGTTTATTTCAGCAAGATGGATATTGAACAGACGGTCAAAGACTTGCAAGCCCATAATTCACAGTTTCAACAGCTACTTCTGACCTTGGCCAAGGGGCAGGAGGAGCTCAAGACTCTACTAGAGAAGGAAAAAGAGAAAAAGAAGAAGAAGAGAGCTGGTGTGGCTACATTGGGCACAAGGTTTGAAGGTCAAACCAGAAGGGTCCTAGATTTTCCATCAACATCTGAAGAGGGGGAAGGAAAGGGTAAAGGAACTGCAGTTCCATCTGATTCTGAAGCAGAGGAAGAGGAAGATGAAGACTATTCTAAACAGCAGTATCCTTCGGCCGATGACAAATACAAGAAATTAGAAGAACGTATGGCTGCCATGGAGATACAAAGAATACTTGGGCTGGACTTTGAAGAGTTATGGTTGGTTTCTGGAATTGTAATCCCTCCTAAGTTTAAGGTGCCACTGTTTGCTAAGTACGATGGGGTGTCTTGCCCGAAGATGCACCTACGATCTTATGTCAGGAAAATTCAACCATATTCTTCTGACAAAGACCTGTGGGTCCACTTTTTCCAGGACAGTTTGTCGGGGACGCAGCTGGATTGGTTTTACCAGTTGGAGAGGTCTGATGTGCATAATTGGGAAGATTTGGCGGCCGCATTCTATAAGCAGTACCACCACCTCTATCCAAGAGAGAGCTAGTAGACATGTTCTTGGGAACTCTGTCAGGGTCTTTCTTTAATCATCTGATTGGAAGCTCCTTTGCGGGGTTCACTGAGTTGATTCTAACTAGTGAGAGAGTTGAAGCCGACATAAAAAGAGGGAAAATTCAAAAAGATGCATTTGCTTCCGCTGCCATCAAAAAGACTTTTCCAGCAAAGAAGGAAGTATCAGTTGTCTACTCTCAAAAAGGTCAAGGAAGAGTTGAGCGCCGGCCAGTGGTGGGGGCCGTAATGATTCATAAGTCTGTAGCTGATCAGCCCAGAAACAATCAACCAAGAACCAACCAAACAAGGGTGGAAAGGCCTGTACAGAAATTCACCCGGATAAACATGACTCCTGCTCAGGTTCTACCCCATCTCTTGAAGTTAAACCTTGCGAGTTTGAAAGAGGCCCCGAAGAACCCGAATACTACTTCTCTGTACTACCATTCAAACGCCAAGTGTGCTTATCATTCAGAGAGCCCGGGGCACGACACCAACAATTGTTAGGCCCTCAAGAATAAGATTAAGGATTTGATAGACGCTAAAGAAGTTGAATTCGACGCCCCTGAAAAGCCGAATGTAATCTCTGCTCCAATGCCAAAACATGGCCACAATGCCCATGCTGTTGAAGAGGATCTATTTGTTGCTACTGTTGATGATTTTATAACTCTGATACCGATAATCAAGTTGAATTTGCTGAAGGCTGGGATTTTCCCAGGTTGTGTAGAAGATTACTACCTTTGTTCATCCTTACGTACCGACTGTCCATTGTTGAAGTTAGGCATCCAACGCCTAATGGATGACCAAGAAATCCTTTTTTGAAAAGACTCCTGTTACACCGACTCCTGTCAATGATGTTTCAATAATAACCATATCCGCCAATCTTTCCAAGGTCTCCAAAAGACCTGTTAAGATTACATCCGCTCCAAAGACTGTACCTTTGAAGATAACCATGCTCGGGCCCATCCCGTACAAGTCCGACAGATCAGTACCGTGGAACTATGGTGGAGAAATCTACTACCACGGTATTAAAAAAATTGAATCAACTGAAGAGAGTTCTGATGAAGAGACTTCCGACATTGGAAACATTGCCTAAACGAGCAAAATCACTCGCAGTGGAAGAATTTTCTCTCCAGAGATTGCCCCTCCAAAGGCAATCTTTGGACCCTCAGCTGCTCCTAAGGTTACCCCTGTACCGGTAAACATATTTGCGAGAACCCTAATTATTGAAGAAGTTGTAACTCCTGTGGTTATCCCCTCTGCTGCTGCTGATAATAGAGGAAAAGGGATCCAAGAAGAGCCCGTCAGGACGAGGGCTCAGCCATTGGTCATCCCTGAGACCTCTCAAAAAGAAATGGAAGAGATTTTGAAAATAATCAAGAAAAGCGATTATGATGTTGTGGAACAATTGGGGCAAACCCCCTCAAAGATCTCTATGTTGGCCCTACTGCTTTGTTCAGAAGCTCATGCTAAAGCTTTGATAAGATTCTTGAAGACGACCCACGTGCCACAGGAAACCTCCGCGGATCAGTTCTAGGAATGTGTAGCTAGCTTAACAACTGACGATGGTCTAGGATTCTCCGATGCTGATTTAACATCCAAAGGGAGAAAACATAATGACGCTTTGCATGTCTCGGTGGAATGCAAAGGGACTACCCTAGTGCACGTACTGGTAGACACTGGTTCATCGCTGAATGTCTTGCCAAAGAAAGCCTTGGATAGACTGGATTGTGAAGGTTTAACCTTGAAGCCCAGCAATATAATTGTCAGAGCCTTTGATGGTTCTAAAAGGATGGTCCACAGGGAGGTGGACATCCCGATTAAAGTGGGAACTGAAACTTTCAACTCTATATTCTATGTGATGGACATCCGTCCTTCCTATTCTTGCTTGTTGGGAAGACCCTGGATTCACAATGCTGGAGCCGTCACTTCTACTCTGCATCAAATGCTCAAGTACCATGTCCAGGGGAAAATCATAACTATTCACGGCAAAGAGGAATACATGATAAGCCATCTAAATTCTTTCCGCTATGTAGAATTGGATGGCGAATTCATCGAAACCCCTTTTCAGCATTTTAAAGAGGTAGCTCAAGAGATCGCGGCAACCAAGATAGTGTCTTCTGTACCCATGATTACCAGACCTCCGCCTCGGATTTCGTCTCTCAAAGATGCAAAGGCTGTGATTGAAGAAGGAGGAAACACAATCTGGGGGCAGCTTCCGGACTTTCCTTAAAAATCAGATAAATTCGGCTTGGGGTTCACTTCTTCTGCTCAAAAGGCTGTACGCTGCACCCGTGCTGGAGGGCCACCAGTGAAGATCACCCATCATGGAGCCAATGCTTTGGAGGATAGTGAAGAGGAGAGCAACTTGGAAGACTGGATTTTCCCTACTGTTGACAGAGGACTGTGCAACTGGGAGGCAAAAGACTTTGTTCCGATTACTTTCATAAATCAGTAATTTATCTTTTCCATTTATGTTGGACTGTAATAATTATCAAACAATTCATACACTTTTAACCTTGTGCCTTACCCGAGGCACATAGGTCCATTTGTAAGGGTTTGATTTTTCATCTTCATATGCCATTTTAATGAATCATGGACGTTTTCACATATAAACTTTTGTGTTCATTGTCTTTCTTTTTACATTTTATTTGTTTAAAGGTGGCTATCCCTTACACACACCCACACTCACAAATGCAGGTACCCTTCCATTCCGAATTCCATGGGTAATAATTCTGCTATGGCCTTCAGTGACTCTGAAGATCTGGTCTACCATGCCGAATACGAAGGTGAGGAAGATTGTGAGGTGCCAAGAGAATTGGCTAGACTGCTACAACAGGAAGAAAGGGCTATTCTACCTCATGAGGAGCTGTTAGAGACAATCAACTTGGGTACTGACGAAGACAGAAAAGAAGTCAGAGTGGGTGCCAACCTAGAGCCAAGTGTCAAAGAGCGCCTAATTCAGCTGTTACATGAATATGTTGAGATCTTCGCCTGGTCATACGAAGACATGCCGGGACTCGATACCGACATTGTGGTACACAGTCTACCCACAAGAGAAGACTGTCCACCAGTTAAACAAAAAGTCCACCGCATGAGGCCCGAGATGTCAGAAAAGATCAAAGCAGAAGTTATGAAGCAGTTCAATGTTGGATTTATGGCTGTTACTTCCTACCCACAATGGGTTGCTAACATTGTGCTCGTTCCTAAGAAGGACGGCAAAGTGAGAATGTGCGTGGATTACAGAGACTTAAACAGGGCCATCCCTAAAGATGAATTTCCACTTCGGCACATTGACATCCTGGTTGACAACACAGCTCAGCATAAAGTATTTTCTTTCATGGACGGATTCTCAGGCTATAACCAGATCAAAATGGCACCCGAGGACATGGAGAAAACTACTTTTGTTACACAGTGGGGTACGTTCTGCTACAAAGTGATGCCATTCGGACTGAAGAATGCCGGGGTAACCTATGAACGCGCCATGGTAGCTTTGTTTCATGATATGATACATCATGAGATAGAGGTATACGTAGATGACATGATAGCCCGATCACAAACGGAAGAAGAACACCTCGACCACATGCAAAAGCTGTTTGTCAGGTTGAAGGAGTACAAGCTAAGGTTAAACCCTAACAAGTGTACATTCGGAGTCCGATCCGGTAAGCTCTTAGGTTTCATTGTCAGCAACAAAGGCATCAAGGTTGATCTTGCCAAAGTCAAAGTTATACAAGAAATGCCTGCTCCTCGCACTGAGAAGGAGGTCAGAGGTTTCTTGGGACGCCTAAACTACATTGTAAGGTTCATTTCTCACCTAACATCTACCTGTGAACCAATCTTCAAGATATTGAAGAAAGATCAGATAGTTAAATGGAATGATGACTGTCAAGTTGCTTTCGATAAAATCAAGGAGTATTTTCTAGAACCTCCTATCTTGATGCCACCCGTCGAAGGAAGACCGCTAATCATGTATCTGACTGTCTTAGAGAATTCAATGGGGTGCATACTGGGCCAACATGACGAGTCTGGACGAAAAGAGCATGCCATTTATTACCTTAGCAAAAAGTTTACCGACTGTGAGACCCGATACTCACTGCTCGAGAAAACTTGCTGCGCTTTGGTATGGGCTGTTCGTCGGCTAAGGCAGTATATGTTGACTCATACCACTTTGCTGATATCTAAGATGGATCCGATCAAGTACATCTTCGAAAAGCCTGCTTTGTCTGGAAGGATAGCTAGATGGCAGATGATCCTCACAGAATACGACATACAGTACACAACCCAAAAAGCTATAAAGGGGAGTGTGCTAGCTGACCATCTGGCTCATCAAGCTGTCGAAGATTACCAATCCATGAGGTTCAACTTCCCTGACGAAGACATTATGACATTGGACAATATTGAAGATCCCAGACCATATGACGGGCCTGAACAAGGATCCCGATGGACCCTATACTTTGATGGGGCCTCCAATGCACTTGGCAACGGTAACAGTGCGGTACACATCTCCCTAGAAGGTTGCCATACTCCTTTCACAGCCAGACTTTGCTTTAACTGTACGAACAACATGGCAGAGTATGAAGCTTGCATACTTGGACTCAAGGCTGCCATAGACTTGGGAATCAAATCTTTAATTGTGTTTGGGGACTCGGCTTTGGTCATCAGTCAGATCAAAGGAGAATGGGATACTAAACATCCAAACCTTATCCCTTACAAAGAACATGTCTTGACATTGTTACCACATTTTGAGCAGATTACCTTCGAGCACTTCCCGCGAGAAGAAAATCAGCTAGCAGATGCTCTAGCTACAATGTCATCCATGTTTAAACTTAACTGGGATGATGAGGCTCCCCAAATCACAATTGAACGGATGGATGAACCTACACATTGTCACGAGATTAATACCGAAGAAGTAGTGGACCGACCCTGGTTACATGAAGTCAAAAGGTATCTCGAGGCTCAAGAATATCCCGAAGGAGCTTCAGTCAACGACAAAAAGTTCTTGAGGAGATTCTCTGCCAAGTTCTTCCTGAGCAATGGTATCCTATACAAGCGCAATCATGATTGAATTCTACTCCATTGTGTGGACAAGATTGAAGCTGAACATATCATGGCTGAATTGCACAATGGTACCTTTGGCAATCACTCTAGCGGGCATACGATGGCTAAGAAGATTCTAAGGGCAGGCTATTACTGGTCTACCATGGAAGCTGACTGCTATCAACATTCCAGGACTTGTCACAAATGTAAAATCTATGCGGACAAGATACATATACCTCCAGTTCCTCTCAATGTCTTAACATCTCCTTGGCCGTTCACTATGTGGGGGATCGACATAATTGGAGAGATCAAGCCTACAACATCCAATTGACACCGTTTCATTCTGGTGGCCATTGACTACTTCACCAAGTGAGTTGAAGCAACTTCTTTTGCATCTGTCACAAAGAATGTTGTTTCCCGCTTCATCAAGCAGAACCTTATTTGCCGGTACGGTATCCCCAAAAGGATCATCACTGACAACGGTACAAACCTTAACAACATTATGATCACCGCCTTGTGCGAGCAGTTCCAGATTCAACATCACAATTCATCTCCCTATCGGCCAAAGATGAACGGTGTTGTCGAAGCTGCGAACAAAAACATTAAGAAGATCATACAGAAGATGACAGTCACCTACAAGGACTGGCATGAGATGTTACCGTTTTCTCTCCACATGTACCGTACCACGACACACACATCAACTGGGGCAACACCCTATTCCTTGGTATATGGCATGGAGGCTATTTTACCTATCGAGGTTCAGATTCCCTCCTTGAGAATCATGAAGGATGCTGGTTTGAGTGAAGACGATTGGATTCAGACCTGACTTGATCAACTTAACTTGATTGACGAAAAGCGACTTACTGTTGTTTGCCATGGTCAGACGTATCAAAAGCAGATGATCAAGGCTTTCAACAAGAAAGTCAGATGCCAAGTATATCAAGTCGGGGATCTGGTAATCAAGCGCATCATCTTGCCACAAAGTGATCCCAGGGGCAAATGGACTCCTACTTACGAAGGACCATTTGTGATCAAGAACATCTTTTCTGGTGGGGCAATGATATTAACCACCATGGACGGCGACGACCTGCCGCACCCTGCGAACGCAGATATAGTCAAAATATACTACGCATAAATGACCCGCTAGGTTGACACACCTAGGCAAAAAAAGGGAATCCCGGTGAATCAAAAACCCGAAAGGGTGGTTCAGGCAAAAATTAGGGATAAACAAAAAAATTTGTACACCCGACAAGTTGAAAACCCGAAAGGGCGACTTGGGCAAAAAAGGGTTTCCCAGTGGATCGAAAACCCGAAAGGGCGGTCCAGGCAAAAATTAGGGAATTAAAGCGTATGACTATGTCTCGTCGGATCACTTTAAGGACAGTCTCTTCATAAACGAGCTCCGGGTTTCTGATCAACTCAATCATATTCGGACGAAGCAACGAATGGACAAGATATTCAGAGTTATGAAGGCTATAGCAGAATGGGAACCCCATGGAATTTTTACACATAGCCATATTTCTTTGTATAAATTTTTCTCATTTTTATGACAACATTCTCTTACTAGGATGTCTGTCTCCTTTGTACACAATACTTACACAAAGTTAATACAAAGATACTTCAAAGTGCATAAAACTATTTGTCTTTTCCTTTTTACACTTGTGTTTTATTTGAAAACGTCCAATGATTTATTAATGAGCATATGCATTTGAATACAATCATTGTTTACAAATAAACGATTTGGAAAAGATTAATTACTGACAGGTTGAAAGCATAGGAAAACGTCTTTAGGCTATTCCAGGGGCAATCCCTACAGTACATCATCTAGATCCCCAGCGGAGCTAAATTTTAAACCCCCAATCCCCAGCGGAGATAAAACTTCAACCTTTAAACCCCAGTGGAAATCCTCCAGTTTCCTCAAATTCCCCTGCAAGTTATCTTAAAACCTGATAATTTCCCAGCAAGTTGCTTTGAAGCCTGACAGCTAACCAGACGACAACTTCGGATAATTCCCCAGTAGATTGGCATACAACCCAAACTCATGATCTCCCCAGCAGGATAGTTATTCCCCACAGAGTCTTCATAATTCCCCAGTGAAGTCGCAAAAGTTTTCATTAATCCTTAACATAATGAAGATTCTCATTCTTAGTTCCCCGCTGAAACCATCAGAGTTTTCCCTATTCCCCAGCCGATTAAGGATTCCCATTGTGTAATCCCCGACCATAGTCATCAAAGTTCCCGGGATTCCCCAAGCAGGTTTCTCAAGCAACACTTGGCATTATTCTCACAACAGAATGTTTATCATCCTCCAACTTCAAGGACAGGAAGGATCCCTACATCCCCAGAGAAGTCAAGATTTTTATTAATCCTCAGCGGTCAAAGGATTTCTCATCCTCAGCGGTCAAGGATTTATCTTCCCCGGCAACAGTCAAGGGTTTTGTTATCCCCAGCTGTCAAGGATTTATTTTCCTCAGCAATACAACGAATCAGCTTACATGCACATACATTACACTCATATATCATAAACATTGATAAAACACATTTTATTGCATCATACATTTCATGCAACAAAGCTCTGTGTTTCAGCTAACATTTTACCCTTTTCAGGATAAGATTAACAGCTATCTTTAACAAATATTCAAAGATTTCAGATGCAGTACGGATACACTCCAGACACGGAAGTCATTCTGTTACTCATTCAAATCTCTTATTCAGATACAGTACGGATACACTCCAGACACAGAAGTCATTCTGATACTTATTCAGATTTCAAGTTAAGATACAGTTCAGATATGCACCAAACACGGATTCCATCCTGACACTCATTCAGATTCAGCTTGCAGATCTCTTATTCAGATACAGTACGGATACACTCCAGACACGGAAGTCATTGTGTCACTTATTCAGATACAGTACAAATACACTCTAGACACGGAAGTCATTCTGTTACTCATTCCGATTCAAACTTCAGACTCCAAGTACATATACGCTCCAGACACGGTTTCCATTCTGTCACTTATTTTGACTTTTTTCCCAGCCAAGAGACGCTCCAGACACGGATGCCATTCTGTCGCCTATTCAGATTTAAGACTCAGATACAATACAGATACACTCCAGACACGGAAGTCATTATGTTATTCATTCAGATTCAAGTATAGTTACAGCTCAGATACGCTCCAGACACGAACGCCAATCCATTGCTCATACAGATTCAATCTCCAGATACAGTTCAGATACATTCCAAATACGGATACCATTCTGATACTCATTCTTTTGACTTACAACTTGCAGTTCAACAAACATTCTTGGATGGCATCTACAAGCTCATCTCCAACAAGATTCTATCACATCTCTAAATGGCATCTTTGAGCCCATTCCCTCAACTACACTTTGACGAGTGCAAATTTACGGGCACTCTAGTATCCAATCATCTTTTACCTTCGAGTCACGAACGGCAAACATCGCCAATCTAACTCTTCAGGTTCAAGAAGATTGAACAAGGGCAGTTATTGTACCCCAAAATTTTCCCTCTCATTTTATCAATATTCTCCTCACAAGACTTCTTGGACTCAAGACCAGATTAGGGTTTGCTCAGCTCAAGACATCTCCTTGCACTGATGACCTGAAATTAGGGTTTGAGTTTGCACAGGGATTTTTGGACTTCCAATGCCTCATGTGACTTTCATACTTCATGTTGGACCTCTAAGATTTCTCATACCAAGTTTCAAGCCTTGAATCACCTTTTTGCCCAGTCATTTGGACAGTTGACCTAAAAATCAGTTGTATTGGGGAAAAAGTCAACCATGGCCAATTTACAGTCAAACCTCATAATTTTTTATCCATATCAACATTATAGACTCATATGAACCATTTGATCAAGTTTGGACCATAACTCCTCAAGAAATTTGATCAGATCATCAAAAGGGCAAAATGGTCAAAATTAGGGTTTTGACTGTAGAAGGGCAATTTCTGATTTTTGACCTAGCCATTGGCAAATTGGGTTCAAGAATGGTTTCAAGGATTCAATGGCACCATCTTAACCTAATCAGAAGGTTCAAAAGATCTCAAATGCATTGGATTGACAGATGAGTTTTCCAATCAACTGATCAAAAATCAACTATACACTGAAAAGTCAAACCTTAACTTTTTGGTCAAAATCAAGTGCCAAGGGTCATAATTCATCAAAACATGTCAAAATGTGAAACTTGTTCACCAAGAAACCTAATTTTGAAGATTAGGGTTTTAATTTGAAATTTTTCAAAACTTAGAATTTTTCTAAGTTATGAAAATTTCTTCTTTTTTCCCAACTTTTTCACCATGATGCAATTGGATTCAAATAAAACTTCCAACATGAAAGTTGTAGTCCTCAACAAAATCTACAACTTTTATTCACAAAGTTTTCCCAAAAGATTCTTGGATCTCAAGTTATAATTTTGTGAATAGGGGTCCATAAACTTTTTAACTTAGTGAAATTTTTCCCTAGTTTAGGCAGAATTTTGACCTAACTTCATGGCAACTTTTCACCTAGTTCCAAGAGGAATCTCAAAATGCATTTCAAATATGGATTGTAGAGAATGTTACAAGCTTTCCAAAATGTCCAATAACTCTCCAAGATCATTTATGGTTAGGGAGAATCGAAGGAATGAAAATGGCAATTTATCACTTTTGTTCAAGGCATTTTTCACATTGGTACAAGTTGCAAATCAGTTTCAAACATGCTTGTACTTGGTTTTATAGGTCCTAATCCCTTCTACACTCAAAAATTAAATGCAAACACATTGGATAATGGCCTTGTTCTGACTTTTGAAGCATTGCACATTGAATTAATCCAAAAATGGCATAAAGTGCATAATACCATTTTGATAAAGCTTGCTTTTTGCAATTTTGTATTTCTTGAGCCATGGACCTGATATTTGTTTGCAAACAAGATCCACAAACTTCAGGAAAAGTACACCAACTCTCATCAGACCTCAAGCTAGCCTGTACAGGCCTTTGGCTTTGTCACTTCACCTTTTCTTCATAAATAAGCAAACTTGCAAAAGTCAAGTAAACTTGTGTATCTGATAAAAACAAGCCTTGGTATCATTTCAAACAATCTCAGAATATTGTAACAAGCAGAATACACGAATTGCCAATAGCTCAAACACCCTAAAACACCAATTTCTGCCCAAACAGGGCAACCTCTGCAAATCACTTGCCAACTTGAAATTTGCTCGTGCGTTTTGCTTGGAATCACTTCAAACACATTCCATACCTTCTACCTAAACCATCCAGGCCTTTTTCCAGCAACTATAACCCTTGTTTCAAGCTTCACCATTTTCACTTTTTGAGTTTGCAGGTTGACTTCTATAGGAAGATTCAGGTATCTACAAGGCAAGCTGAGCATTGGGAAAGCTTGAGGGAACCTCAAGGAAGCTCACAAGAACTTCAGGCCTCACTCAAAGTTCCCACATTGCCATATCAAAACTCAACTGAACAAGGTATTTGTCAAGTTTCTATCTCTCTATTTAGGCATCCTTAAGCTTAGGTTTGTGAAGCAAAAATATAGTCCCTAACATGCTTGAGCTATACATATGCTTAGATTCCATTTATATTAGCTGAGCTAAGAGTATTTGGATGTTGAACATGCTGAAAAAACTAGGTCAGAAATTAGGGCCATTAAAATTCTCTCTGATCTTTGAGAGTTAGGTCATGTTCTTTATATCATTGGAATCGTGTTATCATGAGCTACACTTTTCATCTTATAAGTTTTTGATTTTATGCAAAGAATAGCAAGAACAGGATTTGAAGTACAACGCGCACATTTTTGGTCTGGAGGTCAGGGATGAAGTGAGCTTGGGCTTGGGCTTGCTGTTTTAACTTTCTGCACCCTCCATTTTACTTCTGCACCCCCCTTTTGCATTTCTTTTTATTTTTTATATTTTCTTGCATATATTATATTTTTACTTGCATTTATTTATTTTCTGAACATTATAAATTCATAAAAATATTTTCTTATTTTTTTTGCATTTTTATTTTATTTTTTTTATTATTTTTTTGGCATAAAATAGTTTATTAATAATAATATACTTTATTTTCTTAAATAAAACTTGTAAATAATATAAAAATATCATATATTTTTATTTTTATTATTCATACACTTAAAATATTATTTTCATGCATATTTTAATTTTTTTAACATTTTGTATATATTTTTTATTATTTCCTTGTACATAAATGAAATAAATAAATAATATGGAATATATTTTCTGTTAAACAAAAATTAGGGTTTTCACCCTTTCAAAAACAATCATTTTATTTTCTCTTATTTTTAAGACTTAAATAAACTTATTTTTACATACATAAAATTAATACAAAAACATTTTATTGCATATTTAGATATTTGCTTATTTATTTATTTGTACAATAAATTCAATTGGGTTGTAATAGTAAATTAGGGTTTTATTTTGTGCAAATATCCCCCATTCAAAACTTGTACCCCCTTCCCATAATATTGTTGTAATAGCCTAGATTTACTTTACGCAATTTATTGCTTTCATATACCATGATAGTAAACTAGGATTTTGTATGCAAAAGACAAAAATCAAACAAATAGCATAACTTAAACACAAGACAAAAATGCATGAAAAATGACAACACTTTGCACACAAGCACCTCTAAGGTTTCATCCACTTTGTTGCCTTAAAAAATGGCTATGGTATGTATGCTAGGTATCTTGGCAAAACAATACAAAACAAAATATCATAGTCCCTCGATGAAGCTAGATAAGGTTGCCTAAAAACAAATGATCTTAGTCCCTAAAAATTGCTAAGATACTTGACACCATTGCTACCATGGTCATACGATGACCCACGCCCGTTCCGTTTAACATCCAAATATAGGGTTGTTTATCAAATGCAATGGTAAAACAACAATGTCAAAGGAATAAAAATGTGTAGGAAAGACTTTTGAGTAGGTAGAATGCTTCTAGTTACTTGATCAATTTGCAAACATTCCTTGCTATTTTTCAAACAAACACACACATTTCAAAACATTTTCCAAACAAAATTTCAAAATATTGAAACATTTTTCAAAAGACAAACATCTTTGTATACATTCTTACGAACGAGAATCATTACAAAGATTGCCTAAACGAAGGCCTCTTTTCAAAATACTTTCAAAACCACACAAAGCACCATTTCAAACAATTGGAAAAGCAAAGCAAGTGATCTAAATAAGTAACTAAGAGCCCATGGAAAACCATGGATGAAAAGGATGCTAGCACCTTCCCTTTTCATAATCTACCCCCCGAACTCAAAAACAATCTCAAAGGTCTTTCCTGTGCTTTTTCACCTTTCCTTTTGGATAAAATAAAAGTCGGTGGCGACTCTTGCTAAACCGCAACATTTGCAAACATAAACGCAAAACCTCAAGTCAGTTCTCCCACCGTATTACAGGTGGGAACATGCTGCTAATACAGACAGAGATGGGAGTGTATCTGTGAAGCCAGAAGAAGATTGGTCTGATGAGGATGATAAATTATCTATTGGGAATTCCAAATCTTTGAATTCTCTATTCAATGGAGTGGACAAGAATGTTTTCAGGTTGATTAATAATTGTATTGTAGCTAAGGATGCTTGGGAAATCCTCAAGACAACTCATGAAGGTACATCTAAAGTAAAGATGTCAAGACTCCAACTTCTTACTACTAAATTTGAGAATCTAAAGATGAATGATGATGAGACCATCCAGGAATATCATATAAAGGTTCTTGAAATAGTAAATGCATCTAGTGACTTAGGAGAAAAGATGTCAGAACAAAAACTTGTTAGAAATATTCTTAGTTCTTTACCTAGGAAATTTGACATGAAGGTAACAACTATTGAAGAAGCTCAAGATGTCAACAACATGAGGGTTGATGAACTTATTGGTTCTCTTCAAACTTTTGAATGGTCTATGAGCGATAAGTCTGGTGAAAGAAACAAGAGCATAGATTTTGTATCTAATGCTGAAGATAAAAGGGTCAAGCCTATTTGGATACTAATAAAGGACTGTCCAAAACTATTGTGTTACTTGGAAAGTAATTCAATAAAATATTGAAGAAAATGGACAGGAGAGAAGGACAGGATGTTAAGAAAATCTCATATGACATCGGTAATAACCTTGATTTTCAGAGCGAAACAAGAGCTCAAGAGAAGTAAATTCAAGGAAAAGGTCAGTGTAATGAGTGTAAAGGATTTGGACACATTAGAGTTGAATGTCTAACATATCTCAAGAAACATAAGAAATGAATGTATGTTTCTTTGATAGAGAAGGATTCAGATATTGAATCTTCTAATCATGTTAAAGCCTTTTCAGGAAGATGCAAATCTTCTAAAATCTTGATGAGAATAATGAACTTCTTATCAAAGTGTATGACCTTCAGAAAGAAGTATTACTACTGACATCTAAGCTTGTAAAAGTGACCAGAATGTTTAAAAATGGAACAGGCTCGTCAGGTAAAGTTCTCCAAGCAGGAAAATATGCTATAGTGTTATAAAAGAGATTCCAACATCTTGTGAGACATCAAAAACTTTTCATCAAACCCATAAGTCATCTTAAGAGATGGCATCATTGTGGAAAATATGGTCACATAAGGACCTTTTGCTATAAGTTGTATGGTTATCCTAAACAGTGCACTCATCTTGAGAGTAGTATAAGGAGTAAGTCTAAAAGAAAACGGAGTCCCAAAAATGAGAACATTTGTGTCTTTTCTCATTTTTCTCTCACATCTTTATCAATAAAAGATGAGCTTTTAGACATTGGGTGTTCAGGAAAAATTAAAGTGAAATAGAAGAAAAGTGTCATATGTGGACACCTCGAGAAATTCCTAAAATCTACTTGAAAGGGTTTCAAGTTGAGTAGAAAATTTTAAGGGAATACAATGTCAGACTGAATGTCATGACATTGGACTATAAGTCTTTGGGTAACACTGATATAGAAAAAATTATTACTCAACTTGACGGGACAAGGCAAAGTGGTAATCTTTATCATCCCATCAATGATCTGATAAGAAATAATCCTATTGTTGTTAAGGATGTTATGATGTGGAAAAATCTTGCCAAACTTTTTACCAAAGTGATGGTGGTAATTCAACTTAAGAAGAAAATGGGAGAAGCTTTAATTGCTAATAAATAATGGAAATTAGTAATATGGAGGCATGCAACGAATAGTCTATCTTCTCTCCAATTATTAGCTTATGAAAAATTGAAAAATTCATTACAAGGTCTTGACATATCCAAAGTTACACGCTATTTAAATCCCATTACCTACTGCACTATTCAAAATTCCTATTCTCATGGAAAACATCACTTCACTCGTTCCAAAGAAGTTATTCAAGATATCTCGTTCTCAAGATTTAAAAAACCTAATATGTATAACAAATAAGACATGTCAGATTACACTCCATATATCCTAAGGTTTCTGAAGGTATGTCTAACTTGAAAACATGTGATGTTCCTCTCCCGATTATTCCTAGTGGGGATCCAAAGAAAAGCAGAACAAAGACCATTGCAGGAAGAAGACTCCACTCCTCTCATGTAAGTGCTTCTACCAAACCTTCATATCTGTAGAAAAATCTTTTGAGGAAATCACATATGCTGATGTGCATAATGGTTCAACTAGACCTAATGTCACTGAAATAATCAATGAGTCTGAAAATTTTGAGAGTAAAAAGGCTCCCAGAAAGGTCTGCCAGAAAGACGTTGAAGTTAACCTAAGCATACGAAGGTTATTGTCAGACATTCAGAGTGGGAAGGTTGCTTCAAATTATGTACCTAATGTTGAGACATCATTAGGTAAGTCATTTGGTACTGAGATGAATGAAAATCTAGATGTGTGTGAAGTTGAGCTTAAGGGTACTACTGCCGTAGATGTTCAAAATAATGTTGACGGGGATAACATAATCAACATTGACATTCTGGCTTCTGATGATGAACCCATTAGTAATAGATTAGCTCATGGAATTTCCAAGAGATTAAAAAACGGGAAAGAAAATGTTGATTGTTTGATTAATAAAACTCCCTCAAAGAAAGGTGTGAGTGTAGATCCAGTGAAAGGGTGGAGCAAGGTTATGGCTCCTGTGTCTAAAAGAAGAACCTAAAGACAAAGGATGTTCCCTCCAGTGACTCAGTTTGATGTTGACACTTATGTCGAGGACATTATGCATAAAGGAAAAGAAAAGGCTGCAACAAAAAGAAGTCTTATTGAGATTCCTGATGTCCCTTTGGATAATGTATCTTTTCACTCGGTCAAGAATGCTGATAAATGGAAATATGTCTACCATAGACGTATTTCTCTTGAAAGAGAACTGAGAAAGGAGGCTTTATAATACAAGGAGATTATGGATCTAATTTATCATGTTGGTATTATGAAGATTGTGTACAATCTAGGTAAGTGCTATGAAAAGCTAGTAAAGGAATTTTTTGTGAACATCACTCAACAGTGTGATGATAGAAGGAGCATGGAGTTTAGGAAGGTTTATGTAAGAGGAATATGTGTGGAATATTCTCCAGTGATAATCAATAGGTACTTAGGAAGATGTGAATCAGAAAAACCAGAAATTAAAGTATCTGATGACCTCATCTGCAGGTAAATTACAGGAAATAAAGTGAAGCATTGGGCTAAGAAAGGAAAGTTGTTTATTGGCTATTTAAGTGTTAAGTATGTAATTCTTCACAAGATTGTATCTCCCAATTGGGTGCCAACTAGTAATACCTCCATATTCGCACATGTTTGGCTAGGTTTATCTACATCATTGGTACCAAAATAGACTATGATTTTGGAACTTATATATTTGAGCAGACCTTGAGACAAGCCACATCCTCTGTAGTAAAGTTCCCCGTAATTTTTCCTACTTTAATAGGTGGAATAATTCTGAACCAATACCCTGGAATTTTGACTGATTCAGATGGAATTAGTAAGAGGGAATTTCCTCTTATTTTTAATCACAAACTCTTTGAAGGGACACATGTTGCAGACATTGCCACAACCTCAAGAAAATGGAGTATTGTTCCCAT
Source organism: Vicia faba (assembly GCA_948472305.1). Classification (NCBI taxonomy): domain Eukaryota; kingdom Viridiplantae; phylum Streptophyta; class Magnoliopsida; order Fabales; family Fabaceae; genus Vicia; species Vicia faba. Next base: position 1,574,048,927 of record OX451739.1, on the reverse strand, counting down.
TTCTAAAGCTGATGTCAGCAGAATTAAAGGCCACTTGCAAAGAATCAGATGAGACCATTAAAGTCAGTACTGGAAGAAGAATAACTCTTGAAAAGGTTATTGAGGCTTTGGCTATAGAAGGTGATCAAGAGGATGTTGATGTTGAAGAAGATAATAAGAACGAGGAAGGTGAAGCTAATGATGTATGATGATTCTCTGAGTTTTGTTAAATTATGTAATGTATAAGGGCTTATGATCCAATATTTTGTAAAGAACCTTATGCTTTTGTGGTTTAATTCCTGATAATATATTGTGCTTCCAATTTTGTTTACATTTACTCCAGTTTTTGTCAAGTTTTGGCTAAAAAGGGGGAGTAAAGTGTTAGCATTTTCTGTGTGTCTTGGTGTTATTAAACACGTCTTGACATGTTAATTAGCATACTAATAGGATTGTGTTACTTCTAAGGAGAGAATAGTGATTGTGGTTGCTTGTTGGATGCAACTATTTAGGGGGAGCATAATAGTCTGTCATGTTGGTTTGCAGTTGAAGTTTCTGCTGCTGCTACTATTGGAGTTTGTATGCAGGATGTCTTGTTTGATGTTATGACATCTTGCTTGATGTGAGGAAATCCTGATATGAGGTTGTTTTATCTTCTGTTGATGTCGCCTCTGATGTTTGAACTTGGGTAGTTCATATTTGGTTTACTGGATTTTTTAGGTTATTTAGGTTTTCCCTTGAGGGGAGTCTTCATCATGTGTGACAGGGGAGTATTGGACTTGTCTGATCTGTCTAGATCATGTGTTGTGAAGGAGTTGTATTGTGTAATGTTAGACCACATGTATGGACATATGTTCTTCAGAAGTTTTGAAGATAGTGATTTGTAACTGCATGAAGTCTCTGATACATTTTTATGGATGCAGTTTGTACAAAGCTTACATGTTTGCATGTAGCTTGTGTTTTGGTGTTATTCCTCTCTCCATGTTAATCATGCTTTGGTTGTTTTAGGCAAAATTTGCCAAAGGGGGATATTGTTAGTTCCATAGTTTTATGATTGGCTAACTTTTGGTAAAACATGGTTATATACTGATGTTGAGGGAGATGTTGTAACATACTCATCAACTGTCATAATAGTTCAATTGTTATGAGTTTTCATCCAAATGTCGAAGACAGATGTCATGACATCCTGGTTTGTGTAAAGCATGCAATGTTGTTTGTTATCTATTGACATATTATATTTGTTTTGGTGAAATCCTTTTGGATATTCCTCATAATTATGCACAGGTCAAGGAGATTATTTTGGAACAAAGTGCATATTTAATTAGATTTCTTAAGAAGGATCTTAGAGACTTTTTTAGGAAGATTTAAAAATATTTGTTCCTATCTTTATGAGAAGATCTTGTAGCTGTTTTTAAACAGGAATGTTGGATATATTTGAAGAGTCAAATCCCATACTACAAGATTCTATAAATAAGGAGTTTATATGACCTAAATTAGCAAGCATTCACATTGAAGAAATCGTGGGTGCAACATAAGGGTTTAGGGTTTTGGGAGTCTTTCAAATTCTTTGTGTTTGTATTCTTTGTATGTCACTCATGTATCTTTTTATGTATTGAGTTTATTGGTTGTTGTTTGTTTATCATGCTATTATTCTCACCCATGAGATTTTAAGCAAAGGGTTGAGCATTGTTCTTAGTTAAGAGTCTTAACTAAGTATTGTTTATTAGAAGTGTAATCTTCTTCTGGGTTCTTCAATTCTACTCACGAGGTTTCTGGTTGTAGGTATATCACTGCGGTGATTAGAAGTAAGAGGGAGGTCTTGATAACACAAAAATATATAGCATTTTCCACCCGATTTACATAGATTAAACTTCCGATTCTTCGTTTATTATGTCACATTTTATCTCTATTTGTAGTATTTGACGTATATTTCAGGTACTTAGCTTTTGCAAGGAATAAATGAGAAAAGGAAGAAAAACAATGGAGAAATGAAGAAGAAATGGGCATTTAGCAATATTTTGGAGCATTCTTCACCAGAAGGCGTCCCGCCCGCCACAGGAGTGTCCCTCCCGGCACAACTTCAAGATATGTCCCCCTCGGCACACTTTATGTTACAACTGAGACAGCTTCAGGATATGTCCCCCACGTCACAAGCACATGACGCTCGCCATGACTCACATAACCGTTACAACACTATCTCCATGAAGCGGACGAAACAGATGGTTGGCGTATTCTTCTCCATGATGGAAGAAGGAGAATCCAGGATACAACTCCTATTTTCACTCACGCTTGGAATCTATAAAAGGAGGAGTTATCAACATTGTTCAGGACCAGACTTTTACACCATTTTCATTATTTTCTGCATATTGTAATTGCTCTTGATTTCCAGTTTTTGCAACTTTACTGTTATTTCCAGTTTCATAGTTTTAAGTACTCTGTTTTCCAGTTTAGTAAAATTCTCGTAAGCATAAAAAAACCCGCACTGTTAGAGCAGTATTTCTTCACAGCAGAGGGATACTGCAACCTTAATTTTTTTTCATAGCTTCCAAAATTTGTTAGGTCCGCTTATTTAATTCAAGATATTTTATACAAGTCAATCCTGCTAGCTTGTGGAGGATACGCACTGCTCAGGTTTATTACTTCAGCATTTAATTTCAGGTTCATATTTTAAAGTATAATTTATTTGTTCTTACCATGCATGATGTAATGCGGTGGGAGAACTAACTTGGGTGTTTTGCGTTTTATCACAAATGTTGTGGATATCAAGAGTCACCACCGAATTTTCTTTTATCCAATAAGGAAAGGGTGAAAAGTACATGAAAGACCTTTGAAATAATTTCTTGAGTTCGGGGGGTAGGTTATGAAAAGGGAAGGTGTTAGCATCCTTTTCATCTTTGTTTGTGGTGGGTTTTGGAAGTATTTTTGAAAAGCGCCTTCGTTTAGGCAAACTTTGTAATGATTCTCGTCTCTATAAGAATGCATACAAAGTGTTGGACTTTTTGAAAATATTTCATGTTTTGAAAGTGTTTGGTGTGTTTGAAAAGATATTTGTTTTTGAAGATAGATTGTGAGCAAGCAACTAAAATGTTCTACCTACTCAAAATTCTTTTGTTCATTTCTCTCTTCCTTTTATATTGTTATCTTACCATTGATTGGTAAGTAGCCCTATCATTGGATGTGAAGGGACGGGCATGGGTCATCGTATAGTCATGGATAACAATGTTGTGAGATACATTAGCATTTTTATTAAGGGTTTAATATCATTTTGAAGGCAACATTTGAAGCGTCATCAAGGGACTACGATCTTGTATTTTGTTTGTTTTTGCTAAGATGTCTCACATGCATAGCATGACCATTTTTCTCAAGGCAACAAAGTGGAGTTAACCCTAGAGGTGCAAGTATGCAAGTGTTTTGTATTTCATGCTTGATTTATCTTGAATTAGGGTTTTCTAAGCGTTGATTTTATCTTTCCATACAAATCCTAATTACTAGCATTATATTGAAAGTGATAAATTGCGGAAAATAAATGACCTATGCTATTTCATCATTTTTTTAGGGATGGGGTATACAAATTACAAATGGAGATTGCAAGAATTTAAACTCTAATTATCTATTACAACCATATTGAATTACATGAATAAATGTACAAAAATTGAAATGAAAATAATGTACAAGTATGAATACATAAGTAATGGATTTTTGTTTGGTTTTGGTCTTTGTTAAGAAAAGGTTTTTATTTAACCTAATGAAACTAAAAAGAAAATGTTTAATAAAAGAAAATTAAACTTAATTTAAATTGGAAAAGAAAATATTTCTTAATGTTTTTTTGTGAAAATATTTTAATATTAAATCAAAAGATATGAAAATTAAATTAAGAAAAGCCTAAATTCTATGTTTATTTTAAGAAAATAAAATAAGCCTAAATCTATTTAATTGATTAAAAAAGGTTAAGTTTGTAATAAAAATATTTTGGGATTTTTTTTATTAATAAAAATAAAAATAATAATAATAAAAATAATAATAATAATAATAATAAAAATAAAGAAAAGAAAATAAAATAGAAAAAATAAAATATAAGTCAGAAAGGTGTAAAATTGATTTAGGGTGTTTAGAAGTAAAAAACAATTTTTGTTTGGCCTGGCCAAAATAGAATTTTTGGTTAATCAGAAAAAAAATGAATGGGCTGGAGGAGAAGTTTGGTTAGGGCCCAAACAGAAACTACTAGTAAAATAGCAAAGAAAAGGGGGGGGGGGGGGGGTATGCGCTGAAATAGTTGGGCTTAGTAGCTGTTATTGAGTGATGGCCCATTTGTAAATCAAACAAAATAATTTATAAAAAAAAAGATTAAAACAAAACAAACAAAAAAACAGAAAAATGTTTTCAGAAAGTGAAAAACCAACTTCGCTCTCTCTCTCTCTCTCTCTCTCTCTGCCTTCTTCGTCCAAGGGCTTGCCGGAAATTGCTCTAGCGGCGGTCGACGGCGGCTCCCATGGAGGTGATTGCTCTGATTGTAAAAAATTTACATCATTTTATTCCTCTCGTCCTCCTGGTTACTAATCTCTAACTTGTTTTTGTAGATTTTGCATGATTTGAAGTAAATCTGAAAGGGGGTGAACGGAAACCCTAAGGACTCCGATTTGTGTTTTGGGTGAGATATTTCCTCTTTATCTCTTCTTCTTCGCATCTCTCAAGGGTTTAGTTTTTTTTTTGAAAATGATGAAAAAGTATGTTAGGGTTTTGATGTTCTATTTCAGTATGTTTTTGTAAACAATCTTGAGGGGTTTGGAAAATAGTGGTGTTGGTTGTGTGGTGGTTTTTTGGCTCTGTTTGTATATTCTGTGTATTTTTTCTTGAAACAAGAAGGTGGAAGATGATGTTGAGGTTTTGGCCTCTGTATGTTTTTTTTGTCCTCTCTGTATATTTTTCTGTAAATCCTGTTCGAAAATGATTTGAGGGGTTTGATGGTGGCTCTTTTGTTTTACGTATTTGTATCTTTATATATTTTTTTTGTGAACAGAATCTCCCCTCTTGTGTTTCTCTGTGTTGTGTTGGTTTTCTGTGAATGGTATATTTTGTGAAAGAAGCCCCCTTTTGCTGTGAACCGTGGCTCTGTTTTTATATTGTGATTTTGGCTTTCTTGTCTCTTGTATAAGTTTTTTACGCTGGCTTGAGGGCATGGCTTTTCTTGACTTGTTACTTTTGTTGTACTCGTTGCTTGTATGAACGTTTTCTTGTTGAATTTTTGTACAAGTTATTTGTGATAAAAGCAGTTGGCTTTTAGTACTTGTTGTACTAGTTTTGACTTTTTTTTCTCATATTGGAAGCTTGTTGGCCGGTTTCTTGTAGGATGGTTGTACTTTTTCGGAGTTTTCTTCTTTTACTGTGAACAATACATTACTCCTAGCCTATGATTTAATGAGATAAAATGAGGCTTATGGAACATGATGATAATCTGATTTCTTCTTCTTTTTGTGAACCAAAATCCACTTTTGTGATTTGAAAAAAGTAATACATCTTTTAGGCCAATGATACAAATTCTGATTTTTTTGAAACATGTATGAGGATTTCTTTTTGGGCAGAATTGACATTCTTTTAGGCTTGAAATTTTTTTGGGCTTCTTTTCCTCTATTGCAAACTAACATAGTTTATGATTTACAATAGTATTGGCCCGTGATAGAACTAAATGTTTGAGGCCTTTGCACACAAAAACACCCTGTTTTTTTTATTCTTAAAACCACCATAATGATGAGTTTAACATTGTTTGTAATTTTGTTCTTTTTGAATTGCTTGATAAACTAAATTTTGGTTGATTTTGTTTCATATATGATGAGGAGTGGACGAAGATGTTGAAGCATTGGAAAGATGGTGAAGTCGTGGCTTGCCACAAAAGCTTAGAGGAATCGAAGAAAAGTATAATTTAGGACTTTAGAGAAGTTTAGGAATTTAGTCATTCTTTTTGTAAGATACACTTGAATGTGAACTTGAATTTTTTTGTAATTATTTGGAATGAACAATAATTGAAAAAAATGTATTGAATGAATTGTAAATGGTAAGACAATTTGTAGAAGTTGTTTGATTTAGATGAAAATTGAAAAGGATGATGAAAGAAGTGATATGGGTTTTGAACCCTTGAATTTGGAATTGGATCTTTAGAACTATATGGCACAAAATCAAATGAAACTCTAATTTACAATCTTAACCACAAACCTAAAACTTCTTAAATATTTAATAACCCAAAATGAAATTGCAAGAGTTGTAACAAATCTTGAATGGTGCATTAGAATTGCCTTAAGAGTGGTGCTTGAAACAAAATTCAATTTTCATCTTTCTCAAATTCTCAAAATGCCTTGAATTCTTTTGATCTTCAGATAAAAAAACCCTAATCTTCCATAAGAACACTTAGATTTTTAACTTTAGGTTTTTTAAAAATGAAATCCAAAGAAACTCGCACGACAAATGCTAGAATTGACTGCGCAAAGTATTTCGCATGATAACATCCAGAAACTTTGATTGGTGAGAGAAGTCCAATTGTATTTTTGTAGGAATCGTGACCATATGTGCCTTGACCACAATATTAATCCAACAATTTTCATCGCTTGTATCGCGCTTTGCATTTACTCCATTTTCAAACAGTAATGCCTTAACTTTGCAAATAAAACCCTGATTCTTTTTTGAAGGAGTTTGAGTATGAAAGCCCTGTAGCTTCATGAAACAGAAAATCTTCAGTAATCTTGAACTCAAAACACTTGACCGTTCTAAACCAATGCAGACTTAAATTCTCTTGATGATGCAAGGATTCAACTTGAGATGTTACAAAGCCTTAGAGGTCTTAGCAGCCCAAATCAGTAGGATACGGGATCTATCTCAGACTGATTGTCATCAAGTGAACGCGCATGAGGAAACACAAGCCATGTACAACAAGAATGGAGAGGGAAAATTTTGGGGTACAACACATGCATTATTAAATTTATGTTATCCTGCAATAAAACTATGTCTGGCTAAGTTCCCTGATACTGGTATGTAAATATTAATCGAAGGGATTCGGTAATTAATTGGCATTAATATGTTTTTAAAAAAACACTTTCTGGTTTTAATTTCCAATTTGGATATTTAATTGTTTTTGTACGAGAGTAAAAGACAGTCTAAGGTTAAAATCAACAGAGCGAGAGTTTGACGTTTTAACTAGATAGTGGTTATTAAACATTAATTTTAAAAATAGCGAGAGCGCTTTAAAATTAATTGGATTCTAATTATTTTCAAAAAATACTTTTAAATTTTAAAATGAAATAGCAGGAGCGCTCATTTTGAGTTTAATAATATGACCTAAATCGATAGAACGAAAGTGTGAGACGACGGTTTTTAAATAAATAGTTTCCACTGAAACAATGTTTTAATATTGAAAACAAATGCCAATGACTTATTGAATCCCTGAAGTTGACAAATTACATACTGGTGTCCCATTATTAATTACTAGGTTTTAGTTAATTACCGATTAAACTCAAACACCCAAATTTATTATTTAGCCTTAGCTTTACACAGTAACCCTAAGATAACAGTAGTTTGACCATCAGTCCTTGTGGGTTCGATATCTTTTAAAACTGCACGATAGATTATGCACTTGCAGTCACTACACCCGATAGACTCATAAAGTCGCGATCAAGTTTTTGGCGCTGTCGTCGGGGACTGATTTAGTCAATACTGTAAATCCCTTGTTATGCAGTATAGACTAAGGCAACCAATTTTACTTTATTTTACCCGTTGATTGTATGCAAAGCACTCGCTCTAAAGGAGAAGAATTAGAGCAACCAATTGACAAGGTCGAGTGTTTTGTTAATATAAGATGCCAAATTAGAGAGTACCAAGCCAAGTACAATCTTCCCGAATTCAATCTTCCTAACTTTTCTTTTCCTAACCCGAGAATGGCTGAAGGACCCCAAAATCGTCCTCTGAAGGATTATGTTGCCCCATCGCAAGAAGAACCCCACAATAGTATTGCTGCTCTCGCTATCACACATAACAGTTTCGAGTTAAAGCCTTCTCTATTGCAAGTTGTCCAACAAAACTAATTTTTAGGATGTCCCGCGGACGATCCAAATCTTCATTTATCCGTGTTTGTGCAGTACGCAGACACAATAAAAGCAAATGGTGTCAGCCCTGAAGCAATAAGACTCTGCCTTTTTCCTTTCCCATTAAGAGATAGAGCTAGAGCATGGCTCTAGTCTCTTCCATCCAACTCCGTTACAACATGGAACAAATTGAAGAAAGTTTTCCTAGCGCGATTTTTTATGCCGAGTAAGACGGTTATGCTCAGAGCCAATATCAACGGTTTTAAACAAAAGGAAAGATAATCTCTTTTTAAACTATAGGAAAGATACAAAGACATGTTGTGACTCTGCTTGCATCATGGTCTAGAGGAATGGTTGATCATCCACACCTTTTACAATGGTCTCTTGTACAACACAAGACTAACAGTTGACGTAGCTGTTGGCGGTGCACTGATGGATAAACCATACCATGATGCCTATCAACTTATCGAAAGTATGGCTCAGAATCATTATCAGTGGGGAATTGATAGAACCATGATGGAGAAACCTCAAATGAAAGGCGGTATGCATGAAGTTAGTAGTTTAGATCAAGTTAATGCTAAGGTAGAAGCCCTTACCCAAAAGATAGAAAGCTTGACCACAACTCCTGCAGACACCATGGCTGCAGTAACTCTAACCTGTGATTTATGCGGACTTCACGCGCATAATGCACTTGAATGTCCACTCTTAACAGAAGTACCAGTTGATCAAGTAAACTATGCTCAAGGAAACCCCTATGGGAATAACTATAACTCTGCTTGGAAGAACCATCCAAAGTTCTCATACAAAATCAATAACGCTTTATACGCACCAGGGCAAGCTCCTACTACACCCCCAAGATTTCAGAAAGCAAACCAAAATGTCTCAACTATTCTGAATATCCCTAGGAAGTCCAACATTGAAATAATGATAGAAAACTTTGCAGCCACCCAAGCTCAAGATAACAAAGATTTCATGAATCAAAATATTCACACCAGCGAGAAAATTAAGAAACTGACGAATAAGATTGACGCTCTTGCCACACACAACAAAATGTTAGAAACACAAATTTCCCAAGTGGCTCAACAGCAAGCAGCTACAGCTTCTCCAACTGGAACTTTTCCTGGACAACCCTAACAAAACCCAAAGGGACATGCTAATGCCATAACACTTCAGAGTGGGACAGAAATAGGCGGACCAACTGAACCTAGAATCGAGAACCCATCCATGTACCAAAAACATGGAAGAGGAACTAAGAAAGAAGTTGAACCAAAGGAAGTAGAAAAAGAAGGTGATAAATAGGTCATAGAAAAAGAAGATCCTTATATGCCTCCACCACCCTATAAACCACCTATTCCATATCCTCAAAGACTTTCTAAGCCTAAAAATGTAGGGCAATTCAAGAAATTCGTTGAACTTCTGAAACAACTTAACATTACCATACCTTTTACATAAGCTATCACACAAATGCCCTATAATGCCAAATTTCTTAAAGAAATCTTATCAAATAAGAAAAAGCTTGAGGATAATGAAATTGTATTGCTCACTGCTGAGTGTAGTGCTATAATCCAAAATAACATGCCTCCTCAACTTAAAGACCCAGGTAGTTTTTCCATACCTTGCGTAATCGGAAAATTTGTCATAGACAATGCACTATGCGATTTAGGAGCCAGTATTAGTCTAATTCCCTTACCAATTTGCAAGAAACTCAACATGGGAGAACTAAGACCAACAAGAATGTTCGTACAATTAACAGATCGATCAGTGAAATTTCCTTTAGGTATGTTAGAAAATGTTCTTGTACGTATAGGACAATTCTATATCGCCACTGATTTTATAATCATGGACATTAAAGAAGACTCCAATATTCCTATTATATTAGGTAGACCATTCCTAGCCACTAAAGGAGCCATAATAGATGTTAAAAATGGAAAACTGACTTTCGAAGTCAGAGAAGAAAAAGTCGAATTCATCTTGTCTAAAATCTTTAAGGCACCAACCATCGATGATTCATGATGTTTCTTAGATGAAATCAATAAATGCGTAAAAGAATTGGAGAAACAACAAACCACCTATTTGGAGGTATTGAAGATTCTTATACCTCTGATTCTCGAAGATGATAATTGGCGCCCTAAATATCAAGATAAAAATATGAGTGAATGCCTAGCTCTAACTCCTGATCCTATACCTTGTCCAAAGAAGCCAGCAATAGAACTCAAAACACTACCAAAAGACCTAAGATATTAATTCCTAGATAAAGAACTTGAATGACCAGTTATAGTCAATGCAGACCTAGGACAAATAGAAACTGAAAAATTATTACATGTCCTAAGAAAATACCCAACTTCTTTAGGATATAACATCTTAGATCTAAAAGGAATAAGCCCTTCTATCTGTATGCACCGTATTATGTTGGAGAAAGACTGTAAAACCTCTAGGGAACATCAAAGGAGAATCAATCCCATTCTGAGAGATGTAGTAAAAAAGGAAGTAGAAAAGCTATTAGAAGCAGGAATCATATACCCAATATCTTACAGTAAATGGGTTAGCCCAGTACATGTCGTACCTAAGAAAGGAGGTGTTACAGTTGTCAGTAATGCTAAAGGAGAATCTGTAGCATAACGAACTCACATCGGGTGGAGAATGTGCGTCGACTATAGAAAGTTAAACAAAGCCACTTGTAAAGATCATTTTCCTTTACCTTTCATTGATCAAATGCTCCAACGACTAGCTAAGCACTGTCACTTATGCTATTTAGACAGTTATTCCGAATTTTTCCAAATTCCTATCCATCCTGATGACTAAGAAAAGACGACTTCCACTTGTCCTTATGGTACATTCCCTTATCGACGAATGCCATTCGGATTATGTAATGCCCCTGCAACATTCTAGAGGTGTATGATGTCCATCTTCTCTGATTTTCTAGATGGCATGATGGATGTTTTTATGGATGACTTCTATTTCTGTGGAGAAAGTTTTGAAGGATGTTTATCGAACCTTGAAATGGTACTAAAAAGATGCGTAAGTGTCAATCTCGTGTTAAACTAGGAAAAATTTCACTTCATAGTCCGACAAGGAATTGTCTTAGGGCACATAGTATCTGATAGGGGGATTGAAGTAGATAAAGCAAAGATCGAAGTAATAGAGAATATTCAACCACCCAAAACTGTTAGAGAAATAAGAAGTTTTCTAGGACACGCTGGTTTTAATCAACTTTTCATTAAAGACTTCTCTAAAATAACCCAACCTCTAACCGAACTCCTAATGAAGGATGCTGAGTTCATTTTCACTGACAAATGCTTAGACGCATTTACAACACTAAAAAAGGCATTAATTTTAACACCTATTATGCAACCTCCTGATTGGAACGAACCATTTGAGATAATGTGTGATGCTAGTGACTATGCCGTCGGCGCAGTCCTAGGACAAAGAAAGGATAAAAGGCTTCATGCAATCTACTACGTAAGTAGAACCCTAGATCCTGCGCAGACAAATTATGCCACAACTGAAAAATAATTGTTAGCTGTCGTGTTTGCCTTAGATAAATTTCGTTCTTACTTAGTAGGAGCACGTATAATCATCTATACCGATCACGCTGCAATCCAGTACCTCTTAAGTAAGAAAGACGCCAAACCAAGATTACTATGGTGGATCTTACTTCTACAAGAATTTGATTTGGAAATCAAAGACAAGAGAGGGACCGAGAATGTAGTAGTTGACCAGCTATCCAGAATAGAAGGCATCAAACCAGATCATGTTCCCATCAATTATGATTTTCCTTATAAACGCCTTGTAGCCCAATTAGAATTAGAAAGTATAACAACTGAGTACCATGTGACTTACGAAGACAAGAACACAAACAAAATTATGGAAGTAGTTTTCACTAAAACCATATTGTCGTGGTATGCTGATTTTGTCAACTACTTGGCTGTTGGAGTGCTTCCACTCGATATGTCTTATCAACAAAAGAAGAAATTCTTTCATGACCTTAAACACTATTAGCGAAGTATGGAGTCCGACATCGAGTCGCAACACCTTATCATCCGCAAAAAAAGTGGGCAAGTAGAGGTCTCAAACAGAGAGATTAGGAAAATCTTAGAAAAAACGAAAGCAACCTCTAGGAAAGATTGGTCATCTAAGTTACACGAAGCTCTATGGGCATATAGGAGGGCATACAAAACTTCGATTGGAACCACGCCATTTAAACTAGTCTATGGGAAATCATGTCATATGTCGGTAGAAATAGAACATAAAGCTTATTGGGACTTTAAGACCCTTAATTTGAATTACACTACAACGGGTGAGAAAAGAATCTTATATATCTACGAACTAGAAGAACTAAGACTAGACGCTTACGAAAATGCTCGGATTTATAAGGAGAGAACTAAAAAATGGCACGATAAATGAATATCTAGAAAAGAATTCAATTAAGGCAATATAGTTCTCCTATTTAATTCTAGACTTAAACTATTTCCGGGAAAACTTCGCTCTAGATGGTCTGGTCCCTTCGAAGTCACTAAGGTCTTTCAAAATGGCGCAATAGAAATCAAAGGAATGTGTAGCGAACCTTTCATTGTAAACAGAAAACTTCTAAAGCATTATCATAGCATCGATAATAAGAAATATTACGAAACGTTTAGGCTAGATGCGCTGCCACCCCATTCATTAGACTAATCCCCATGATATGTCGAGCTTACAACTTTAAACAAAGTGCTTATTGGGAGACAACCCACTTTTTAATCTTTTACTTTTGCTTTGCTTAATTTTCGTTTTTATTTTCTTACTTTTGTTATTTCTTATTTCTATTCTGATAAAATTATGCAGTATTGTTTCTCTAATATTACTATCTACTAACTTAATGCTAACTGTCAACCTACTTTAGGCTAACTTCCCTATTAGATAATTACACTAACCACGATGAATCCAGTTGATACTTTGGGCATTGTGTTTAGAGGAAGAAATCAGCAGAGAAGGTTTGAGTCTTTATCTGATAGGGAGATAGGATTGAGTACCTACCTTGACGGACCAGCTATGATAACATTAGGAATCTGAGACAGTGTTTTGTTTTTATTAAGCCAAATAGGTTGGGACACATCTTCTTTGAGAAGAAACTTTAGCTCCTACCGTAGATTAACCTTAGAGTTTTTAAGCTCCCTTGTCTACAAACCTAACCATGGTATGGGGTTCAATAGAGGTCTAACTAGGTTTAGGCTATTTGGTATTGAGTACAGCTACACTCATAGGAAGATGGCATAACTATTAGGATTTCCACACGGCCTAGATGCATTCATAATAATCCAAGAAGAACTTTTTAATATGGGTGAACTAGACTATTTCTTGGGGGATATTACAGGTATAAGTAAGCCTGAGCCTGAGGACATGAACTCAGAAAACATTCATAACCCAGCCTTGCGATATTTTCATAAGATCCTAGCACACACCCTCTTTGGTAAGCCTGAATGTATAACCACGGTATCTAGAGCCGATCTTTTCATTATCTTCTGCACTTTGCAAAACCGTCTCATAAATGGAGCTACATTTATGATAGCAAACTTTCACCATCTTGTGAGAGTTGTCCATGAACCCATCTTGATAGGTGGCTTAGTAACCATGATATCAAATGTTATCGGCTTAAGACAACCACTGCTGAAGCTTGTCCCTCTTGGTAGATTTCAACCAATGAATATCAATTTTTATTTCAATAGGGGAATAATTGGAAGCCTAGGCCGGGTAACTTTTAACTGCTCATTAACAACCAGTTACTGCATTTTTTTACCCTACCTGACCCTAGGACTAACGTGCATGACAGGAATAATTGGTTATATGATTGGGGCGCACCATACATTTCACCACCACCCACTCCTTATACACCCATGATTTATGACCACCTTGATTCTTTCTTGTCTGATGAGGATACTGACCCTGAAACCCCTCCCTTTTACCATCATTTCCCATATCCCGATCAGGTTGGCTCAAACACCTCCGCCGCTCCAGTTACTTCTCCGCCTCCAGTATTTCATCAAGCCCACGCTTTACATGGCATTCAATCAAAGCTTTATTTGTTGAGGGATGAGTTTATTATTCTGAGGATCGACTTTCATTCTTTCATGGATACGATAGTCGAACAACTAGACTATATTTATCAGCATCTCTACTCCGTTTCACTTGATCGACGTGGCTGACATTTCAGACTTATTGCATTTTTCCTTTTCACATTTAAGCATTGCAGACAATGTTTTGTTTAAGTGTTGAGAGAAGATTTATTAGATTAGATTTTTCATTATTTTCTATTTTATTCCTAAGTACAATTTTTGCTATTTTATTCTTAAGTACAATTTTTATTTATTTCCAGTTCAGTTATATTTCGTTCAATTTTTCATTCGTTTATTTGAATTACATTACTTTTCACTTAATGCATTATTATCATGTTCACACACACACACACACACACACACACACACACACACACACACACACACACACACACACACACACACACATATATATATATATATATATATATATATATATATATATATATATATATATATATATATATATATATATATATATATATATATATATATATATATATATATATATATTTATGTACGTGCTACAAGTATTAAGAATGTATACTGCATACAGAACTGCAAAATTTTAAATTATATTTTGTTTCTAAGATGTGTGCCATTCACCACACAAGTGTGACGCCCGTCACGCTTCTCAAACACTAGTCCTGGTTGGCACAAAAGTGTGCCCCTCGGCACGAAGCTAGAAATAGAAAAGTTTCTGTATTATCACAGAAACCCTCGTCGAACCCTTCTTCTTCACATTTTATTCAAACCTCCGCCTTAACTACATTGAACTTGCGCCTATTTCACTTCCTCCATTATCATTGTCATCAAAATTCATTAATCCCCACTTATTACCCTCATTTTATTTCTCTACATAAACCATCTCCAAACCCACTTCCATTACAAAAACCCTCAATTTCTCACACAAACTCCTACCCATCTTCCATCCCTTCTTCAACAATGGCACACAGAGGTTCACGACCGAGCTAGACCTTTCCGGAATTACTTTTTGAAATGGCAAAGCCGGAGAGCACCAAAGAGCACAGTACCTAAAATTCTATCAACGGTCCGTACTTTCTACACGGTATATTGATATTGAGTGCTTGCGAAAATTAGGATTGCTTGATATTGTGTAGTGGTTACTCCGAAAATCTGACTCAGCATTCATCTGCACATAGAATCTTCCAACATACGAGTCGTTGACCTTGGAATTTTTAAGCTCGTTCTCATATAACCTGTCGTGTGACGAAAGCGACCACCTATCCAGTTCCGCCACTTTTAGAATGTTCAATGATGAATATTCTATAAGTTAATCTACTCTGAGTGCTTTCTTCTGTTTCCCTCGTGAGGGAGTGGTACACCACTGTATTTTTACATACCAAGATTAGGCATCTACAACTTTCAAGCTTTGGAAAGATCTTACTGATGAGGAACCGAACAGTTGGGAAGGACTTTATGCTTCATCCATTCATAATCCCTCAATAAGGTATTTCCACCGTGTTACTTCCAACACCATTTTTGGGAGGATTAACAACAACAAGGTTAATTCTAAAGAATTGTTCCTCCTCCATTGTACCTTCACTCCTAACCAAAGGATCAATGCAAGCACGTTCCTTCTATCGCATATCCAGTCTTTGTATGCAAGAGGGTCTACACCTTTCTGCATTGGCGGGCTAGTCACCTCTATAGCACTTGGCCTTCGTCTCGAAGACAAGCTTGCAAATTTGCCGCCACTACCACCCACTTTCATTGACATCGACAACTGTCGGGATGGCCACTTGATTAAGGTCAGAGGAGATGGTAGGTACAACCTTATGGTGCATAACAAGGTAGTTCCAAATGTCACTTTTCCGAACTTTTCACTTACTGATATTACAAACTTGGATAAATGGATTTATGACCTTGATGCTCCCGCACCTGGAGATAATGCACAAGGAAACCAGGGGAATGTCCAAGCTGATGAAATGGAGCAAGAAATGGAACACGGAGACACTGAACAACAAGCTCCTCCTGAAAATGTTGCAAGCATGTCCATAAGGCGCAGAAGAGGGCGAGAAAGAGTGTCGGCCTCGAATGATGACATTATGGCTTCCATAATGAAACATGATGAGAGAGTGTAGGCTATGCAAAACAATCAAAATGCAATGATGCAACTTATGCTAGCCATGCAAACTCAGTAGCAGGAATATGATGAAAGAAATGAGCGTTGGACTGCAAGATTAACCGAGGAAATGGCTGCCTTAACTGTACGCATATATGGTTTTCAAAATTATATATACCATGTGGCTATGCCTCATCCTCCGGGTACACGTGGCCGAGCACGAGGATGAGGAAGAGGACGCGATAATGAACAAGAATAGATTGATTTTTGCTTCTCTTCCTGTTTCCTTTTTGTTTTTTTAAGCATTGAGACATTTCTTGTTTCAAGCTTAGGGGAGTTAGTTAGTTTAGAAACTCTTTGTGGCTTTATAAGTAGATCTTTCATTCTCATTTGTATTTCTTGTAATAAAAAAACATCTTTGTATTTTCGAGTTTGTTTATGCAATTTTTCGCTGTTATCTAATTTCCCACTTTCTTGAGCCATAACAAAAACATTTGTTCGTTACTTGCATAATATGACGCATTTGAAGAGTATATAGGCTGCTCACTTTATAAAAGATGTATGAGAAGCCTTGAGTGAAACAGAAATACGATGGATACCGTTGTAACACTCTAAATCCCCATACTGCACTAGATCGATTTCAGTACCCTTTATACTGAAACCTTAAACTTTAGCTTTAAAGTAGCCCCGAGTAGTTTATCTAGTAGTCAGCACCATCTTAAACACAAACTATGTAAGGAGTCGATGAATATAAGTGAATGATCCAGAGTGTTTGAAAGATACATGCTTTACTGTAAGAAAATAGGGAATGCACCAACTAAGTTAGGCGACCCTCACCCGGTCACTTAATCCAACGAATATAGTACCTACATGATATAACATAGAAACCTATTTTCACTTAGTTCAGAGGTGTCTGGTACTGAAGTTGGTAGGGTGTACTACGGTTCGATCCCCCACAACTTTCAATTGGGTGAATTAAAGGAGGTTACCGCATTTATGTTCCAGAACCTCCTGCTTAAAAGGATAATAGTCACTAACCGGCTACTCTACTATGTGCGTGTAAAGATAAAGGGCTTAATGTGATTGCGCTAGAATGGAAATGGATGAAATTTAGCAAAAAGTATTAGGTTTAGCTATAATGGCATGACTGGAATTTGTATGCACAATCCGGGTGTTTAGTGTTATTACTGTATCTTTTGTGTTATGTTGAGCTCATGTTTCCGCAAAAAAATTGGCAACCTCTTACGATTCAAATCGCATCATGATTTTGCATTTAACTTGTGCCTTATTGGTTTTTATACTAACTTTATTGCTTGAGGACAAGCAAAGGTTCAAGCTTAGGGGAGTTTGATAACACGAAAAGATATAGCATTTTCCGCCTGATTTACATAGATTAAACTTCCAATTTTCGTTTATTATGTCACATTTTATCTCTATTTGTAGTATATTTAAGGTACTTAGCTTTTGCAAGGCATAAATGAGAAAAGGAAGAAAAACAATGGAGAAATGAAGAAGAAATGGGTATTTAGCAGTATTTTGGAGCATTTTGCACTAGAAGGCATCCCGCCCACCATAGGAGTGTCCTGCCCGGCACAACTTCAAGATATGTCCCCCTCGGTACATTTTATGTTACAACTGGGATAGCTTCAGGATATGTCCCCATCGTCACACGCATATGACGCTCGCCACGGCTCACATAACTATTACATCATTATCTCCACGAAGCGGGCAGAACGGATGGTTGGCGTATTCTTCTCCATGATGGCAGAACGAGAATCCAGGATACAGCTCCTACTTTCACTCACGCTTGGAATCTATAAAAGGAGGAGTTGTCAATATTGTTCAGGACCATACTTTTGCACCATTTTCATTATTTTATGCGTACTATAATTGCTCTTGATTTCCATTTTTTGCAACTTTACTGTTATTTCCAGTTTCATAGTTTTTAGTACTCTGTTTTCCAGTTTAGTAAAATTCTCGTAAGCATAAAACAAAACCCGCACCGTTAGAGCAGTATTTCTTCACAGCAGAGGGATACTGCAACCTTGGTTTTTTTTCATAGCTTCCAGAATTTGTTAGGTTCGTTTATTTAATTCAAGATATTTTGTACAAGTCAATCCTGTCGACTTGTGGAGGATACGCATTGCTCAGATTTATTGCTTAAGTATTTAATTTTAGGTTCCTATTTTAAAGTATAATTTATTTTTTCTTACCATGCATGCGTTATTAAATTTATGTTTTAATTTTATGTTGTCCCGCAATAAAACTATGTCTGGCTAAATTCCCTGATATCAGTATGTAAATATTAACCGAAGGGATTCAGTAATTAATTGGAATTAATATTTATTTTTACAAAAACACTTTCTGGTTTTAATTTCCAATTTGGATATTTAATTGTTTTTGTACGAGAGTAAAAGACGGTCTAAGGTTAAAATCAACAGAGCGAGAATTTGAGGTTTTAACCAGATAGTGGTTATTAAACATTAATTTTAAAAACAGCGAGAGCGCTTTAAAATTAATTAGACTCTAATTATTTTCAAAAAATACTTTTAAATTTTAAAATGAAACAGCGAGAGTGCTCATTTTGAGTTTAATAATATGACCTGAATCGATAGAACGAAAGTGTGAGACGAGGGTTTTTAAATAAATAGTTTCCACTGAAACAATGTTTTAATACTGAAAACAAATGCCAATGACTTATTGAATCTTTGAAGTTGACAAATTACATACCGGTGTCCCGTTACTAATTACTAGATTTTAGTTAATTCTCGATTAAACCCAAACACCCAAATTTATTATTTAGCCTTAGCTTTACACAGTAACCCTAATATAACAGTAGTTTTACCATCAATCCTTGTGGGTTCGGTATCTTTTAAAACTACGCGATAGATTGTGAACTTGCAGTCACTACACTCGATAGACTCATAAAGTCGCGATCAGTCTCATATCTAGTGGTCTCTAGGTAGAAATTGCACAAGGTAGTGATTAGGCGAGAAGTTGTAAACTAGGGTTGGTTTAGCTTTAAACTAATACTATCATAGTAAATTTCCTTCCTGGCTTGGTAGCCCCCAGAGTAAGTGACGTTGCACCGAACTGGGTTAATAATTGATTGTGTTGTTTTAATTTCTACAATTTATCTTTCGGCACAATCTTCAGATTTAGCAAGTTTTTTGTCAACAAATGTTATAACATCTATCCTGACGTCACGTTTTATATTGAAATATCAGTTTTACATTTTTCTTGTATGTGCCAAAATTTCAAGAGAAAAAATGGGTGGACATTCTTGTGATAGAAATTGGACGATGAAGTAAGTTTTGGAGATATTTAGTGAAGGTTTTCATCATCAGAAGCCAAATTCTAGCTAGAATTTCATGTATTGTTTCATTATTAATTCAATTATGATCCTTATTAGTATGAGTATCTAAGTTTTATTGATTATGGCTTGTTAGATGAACATGTATGATTTGTTGGATCATATGATCCTTTTTCATACTATTTACTTATTTAATTAATTCAGTATTATTATTCAGTTTAATTTCGTGTTCATTGCATTTTATGTGTTTACGGATTCATATAACGCTCTAGACTTGTTATGACTGTTGACCATAACTCTATGAATCAGAACAAAATTAACATGTGTCATACCCCAAATTTGCCCTACCATTATATTATATTTAGCTTTCTAATTAAATAAATCATATTATGTAGGTTTTATTTCTATGGGGGTATAAAACGTGGAAGAGATGTGTATTGATCTAAAGTGAACCATCAATATATGATGGCCCATTAAGGTTTCATTCATGTTTTGAGAGAAGATGCATTTTTATTATAGGGGTACATTATTTTGAAAAATCATGGGCCTTTCTAAATCAGAAAGGGCCCATGTGTTGCAACTGGCTTTAGAATTTGAGATTCGCCACCCTTAGTTTTTATCATAAGGAAGGAAATATAAAGGATAAACCTAAAAGTTAGAGATTCTAGGTTTTTTGGAATCGGTTCTAGACGAAGGGAAGGTGTTAGGCACCCCTCATCTACCTTGTGCACAAGGATACTAGGGTTAGAAACGTGATCTTAGGAAATAAGGTTTTAATTTTTATTAGGGGAACTCGCCACGATTTTAATCGTAAGCCTACGTATCCTCTTAGGAGGATTCAAAGTCCCATTTTGTAGTTCGTGGGGTTGGTGTTTTTATGGATTACACGGATATTTTAATTCCCTTTGTACTTGGCCCGAGTATGTGAATAGCGGAGATTTTGGACCAAGTACGTAGTTAATAAAATACGCTTCTTACTCCTTTTCGAAAATTAATTGTTTGAATTAATTTAGTTAAAAAATGGTTTGTTGTTGGTTAGGTACTTTTTAGAGTTTTAGTTGTAGAAAAATATCTTATTTAAATGCACGATTAAAAAAAATTAATGCAATAAATAAAATAAAATGTTTGAATGAATTATTAGAAAATACTTTTATTTATGATGATAATAATATAATATATATTAAATATATAAAAATAAAAAATACAAAATAAATAATTATAATAAAATAAAAAGAAAATAATTAAAAATGTGGGGGTGAAAATCATGTTAAGGTAGTAGAAATGGGGGGGTGTTAACAGCATGGGCCTGAATTCAGATATTAAATTCAAGCCCAAAAGGCAGGGGGTATGTTTTTACATTACGCAGCAAAAAGTAGGGTGCAGGGAACATGGGTCCAAGTCCAGATATTGGACTTCGTCCGTTTGGCCAGAGGGGTGTGAAAACGCGTATGTTAGTAAAAATGAAGAAACAGGAGGGTTGTTTTAGTAATGGACCAGGCCCAAGAGTGTGCTAGGTTCATTTAGTCCGGACAGGGTGTGGGAGAGCACATTGCAATATCATGGGCATGCACATTTCTGAGCATTTGATGGGGATCTAATGATAACGATCGAGGGTATATGGTAACAGCAGTGGGCGTTTAACCCACACGGGATGACACAACGTAATATATTTTTATTTTTATTAAATGTTTCTCTCACTTCCTGTTATCCTTCTCTCTCTTAGCTCCGCCTCTTCTCTCATCTCTCTCCATACATAAAAACCCTAGTACGAAGACCCTAATTCACCGGCAGTGATTCTTCCCTTTTTTACCATGCTAAACCCTAGTCCCCACGATCTACCCTAATTGCGACATCAATCGCAAAAAAAAAACAAGAGCTATGTTTTCATTACCTCATTCGTGACCTTTCTTCCAGCTTCTTATCGCGATTTTCTTTGATTCCTTTTTTTGTTTGTTTGATAGGTATGGTGATGGAGGGTACGGATGGCGGAGGTACAACAGCGTGATGAAGCAGAAGCGGCTTAGCTAGGGTTTCAGAAGTTGAAACCCTAGGCGACGATGAACAAGGGTTTAGCAAGCTCTCTGTTCTTCTTCTCAAATCTTTTTCTATGATAACTTCTTTTCTGTAAATTTCTCTCTGCCTGTAATGATTTTTTCTCTAAATTCTTTTTGTCCTTTTTCTATTTTTAGTCTTTAGGTTTTATAGTGTTCTTAGGGATTAGATTTTAGGAAACAAATTAATATGTCTGTAAACTCTGATTTGATTTGTGTTATACAATTTCAATTTGTTTCTATATTAATCTGATATTGTCTCTGAATCTTAAAACTAAGGGATCTGATTTAGTTTTCTACTTCTGTATGATTATGTAAAGAATCGTTCGTATCTTGAATTAGTCAAATTACGAAAATTTAATGAAAAGATTCGTTTCTATATTGGATATTGTTCTGCACAGATTTTTGAATAAAGAATAAAATGAATTGATTTTGTTCATGATTCGAACAGTAACTGTTTGCAAACCTGTGTTTTTTGGTTTCAAGTCATGTGTTATTTTTCTCAATGGAAAAATAGTAATTGTTCTCGTTTTGGGTTGGGCTTGTAATGTCTTAGACATTGGGCCGTGCGAACAATCGGCTATAATACTCATGATTTTAACAATAATATTTAATGCTTAAAAATAAAAATAAAATACTATTGGGCCACTCATCTAAAAAAAAACAATACCTTTCTCCCTTGCTCATGTGTAAATGGGCTTACTTAATATAATTATATTGGGCCTTTAAACCAATGAGTTTCTTTGTACATCCTAAAATTTATCCAAAACCTAAATGGGCTTTTCTCTAATGTTTGCAACATACACCCGCTTTTCATGTTTTACACCCCCTACATAAAAACTATATAATATAATTTAAAATAGAATTCTAAATACAATATAAGGGTAAGGAAAATTTGGGGTATGACACCATGTAATTTTTTATTACATTTCATGTATTGAAAATGGGGTGTATGTTGCAAATCAATATGACCCAATAAGGAGGCCCGTTCAGTTTTTTTGATTTGTTTTGAGGATTGCTTTATTTTAAATATTACATTATTAAAATTATTGTTATTACTATTACTACTTATACTAATATTTATTATAATTAAAACATTATATTTCAAACTTGAATGGAAATTACGTTTTGTTTACTAAATTGAAAAAATGTTGAGCCTTCTAAAAGCACACGGTCTAAAGTCAAAGCAGGCCCAACCTAAATCAGACAAAAAATCATTTTTTTGCAAAGCTAAAACACGTAGTGTATCAATCAAAGAGAATAACGCATGTTTTAAAGGTGAAAACTACTACTGTTCAAATCATAAACTACTCGGATCTTTTCAAATCAGAAATTTATAAACCGAGTTCATCAATTTATACATAAATCAATTTTTTACATGAACTAAAACAGAAACTAAATAAAAAGCAATTACATACAGAATCTGCAAAATCCCTAATCAACAAAATAACAAAAAACATAAAAATGTTTCCTAAATTAACTAACCCTAAATTGCTATAAAAACCTAAAATTGAAAACAGAAAGGGAGGGGAAATCATTACAAACGAAAAAAAATTTACAGAGGGAGGAAAGATACAGAGAAGACAATTTTTTTACAGAAGAAGAGATTTGAAGAAGAAGCTTGGAGGAAGAACAAAAGAGTGCCATCAATCAGTGTTCATTTCCACTCCTGCCTAGGGTTTCAACATCTGAAACCCTAGTTCACTTTGAATCACCGCCATGCCGTCACCTGTGAATAACAAAAGACAGAGGGTTAGAAGACGAAGCAGCGAAGAAGTCAGAAGGAGAAAGCTTGGAGTTCCGTTGAAAGAGGTAATGAAAACTCACCTTTATAAATGGATGGGGTTGTGGTTTTGAAGCTACACTTGGGGTTGGGATTTTCATGGTCACTGTCGCTCTAGCCGCCGCTGGGTTCGATGGTTTGGGGCTCGATTTTAGGGTTTGTAGTGTTTGAAACGAAAGAGAGAGGAGAGAGAGTTCAGAGGGAGAGAGGTGAAGAAGATATTGGAATGAAATAATATTATTTTGTAAAAACAAATACATTATGTCAAGAGATCTGATGCGTTCCTCCCTTTATCCCTTACCACGCGCCTTAAAATCATTACCACACGATCACCATCTAATGGTCCAAAAACACGCACCAACCATATTACGGTACTCATGTCCGTATATTGGCCATGCAAATACATTCCAAATGTTTTGGGCCAAACCCAGTCATTACTTGCACCCCCATTCAATTTTATTTTAATAGCATGCGTGTTTTCAAACCCCCCAACCTTAATGGGCCAAGTCCAATATCTGGACTTGGACCCTTGCTCCCTCACACCCCCAGATTTGTTGGATAGTTCAAAAATACCCCCCCCCCCCCCCCCCCCCCCCCCCCCCCCCCCGTCCTTTGGGCCTGAATTCAATATCTAAATTTAGGACCCTAATACTTGCATCCCCATTTTTTACTAGCCAACTAAATTCACATCCCCTTTGCATTTTTTATTTAATTCTTTTTTTTACTTTATAATTTTTTAACATTTTATATTTTTTATAATTATAATATTATTTATTATTTTCATAAATTAAATATTTATTTTTCTAAACTCATTCAATATTTTATTTATTTGCATTAAAAATCATTATTTTAATCATGCATTTAATCAAATATTTTTTACAATTAATACCCTAAAAAATACTCAACCAACAATAAAATCATTTACATAATAAATTAAACAACAATCAATTTTTCAAAAAGGGTTATGAATACATTTAAATTGACTACGTGCTTTGTCTAATATCTCCACTATTCATACACCTAGACTAAGTACGCAGGAAATACAAATATCTTCGTAATCCAAAAAAAACACAAACCAACTGCGAACTACGAATTGGGACTCTGATTCCTCACAAGAGGATATGTAGGCATACAATCAAAATCGTGGCGATTTCCCATAATAAAAAACTAAAACCCTATTTCTTAAAGATCGAGCTTCTAACCCTAGTATCCTTGTGAACAAGGTAGATGAGGGGTTCCTAACACCTTCCCTTCATCTAAAACTGAGTCAGAAACCTAGAATCTCTAACTTTTTAAGGTTATACTTTATATTCCCCTCCTTAGGATAAAAATTAAGGGTGGAGACTCTATATTTTAAAACCAATTACAACAACATGTTCAACTTAGTAATTTATTAGGGATTAGAAATTATAAGTTGTGATTTAAGGTTTAGCGTATCACATATCTCCTATTCTAACTAGCCAGCTCACCTACGGGATTAGGGAGAGTATTATAGATTAGTGAGTTATACACCAAGGGATTGGGTATAACGACTAAGTTAAATATAGGGAAATTAGACACTGGATCAAAAGTGACAGAAGGGGATTCAAAACAAGGCCTAATCATTGTTAATCTGATCAAGTTTTTCAAAAAAGTTATTTACACTTTGACTTTATGAAATTCAACTTGAAAAACCCCCTATTTTACTTTCTATAGCACGTGAATCACTTCGTTAAAATAAATAAAAAATCCATGTGGAAACAAACTTAGATTTTATTATTTCAATATGTTTATTATACTTGTTAAATTATCATCAGGCATTATCCTAATGAAAGGAATATCACTCTTAGTAGTCAATAGTACACGGCAATCTCATATAAACTCTCCCCTAAATCTGATACCCCTTCTCACTTTCTCTCAAACAATTTCCCAAATATTTGTATAATTAAATAAATATATGAAGTAATGAATCACAATTATAATAGAAATATTATATCCTCCTAGATTGGAAAGATGACCTTCGAAACAAAGTATTACAAACCCAAAAATAAGAGACTCAATAAAACTAAAAACCTCAAGATTCAAAATACAAGATTTGGGTCTTCACAGTAGGTAGAACACCTCTTTAAATAGCCTTAATTTCCCAATATAGAAGCTCAGCACGGTTTTGGCATGAACGTGGTTGAATTATAAAATGCGCATGAAATATCAATTTTCATAATGCTAATTCTAAATCTTGGTAAATATCAAATCTAATTAATTATAATTTGATATAAATAGGAATTTCAATCTCTTAGAAAAGTATTTAAAATAAAATATTTTCCATAGAAGAATGTGCTTTAAAATAAATCTTTGGGTGAACAAAAAATAGAAACAAGTCATGATAGTGCGAGATTCAATCCCTTGAAACACGTGAGTCAAGTAAGCAACTCGAGACAGAATGTTTTGCATAAAGTTATAACATCTTACTAAACATGTTTCCTATAAAAATTGTTCCATGAGGCATGTCGAGACAGAATGTCTCGCATAACGTTAGAATTTCTTACTTAATATGTTGCTTAAAAAATTTTCCCATTCACATGCAATAACACCTCCCTTCGTGGTGTGATAACAAGTGGCGTTGAGGGAGGACCTCCGAAAGAGTATGAGTGTCTTCTCTTCCCCTAGATTTATGTGGTGAAACATGATTATCACGAACCTGAACACGATTTGGGGATCTAGAAACCACTCTGCATAGGGAGAGGGTGCTAACATGGATTGATTCTGGTTCAACCCGTAATTGTTGCATGGGGCCACTTTTCTCACAAAATGATTCCCTAAAGGAGTATATTGCAAAATTTATTCAATTCTAAGTACTCTTTCGGCTAATAAGTGTGAATTTTGTGGTTGCACCAGATTGTAGACGTTGTTGAGTAGATCGCTTGCTTCTACATACGTAGATTGGCTTGCACCTGGCGGAGGCTTTGAAGCATCTCTTGTTCAGGAATCAACAGTTGCAACAGAGGTTTCTTTGAAATATTGGAAAATCTAAAGTACTTGGAAAGTGTCTTGTGCAATCATCAGAGGGACTCGATCTTCCACTACTACAAAAAACACATAACACCTTGGATGCAAAAAGCATTTAACCTTGGTTAAAGAAGCGGGTAACGAAGGGAGTCATGAAAAGTTTCCACTTAATACCTGAGTGATTTAAAAATTGAGGGTAAAGTTATATGCACATAGGTTTAAACCCCAGCAGTAACGCTTTTATTGTTTTTAAAACTAGTGTATCTTATCTCTCGGTTTATCTAGAAAACCGAAGGGTAAGATTTTTTTCTTTTTTAAAAATTGTTACATTGTTTACCCAGAATATTAAATTCTTTACACAGAATATTAAAATAAAAAATAAATTCCCTAGAGATCTAGATAAAAATCAAATTCCATGAAGATTTAGATTTTAGATCTTCGAATTATTGAATCTTGGGATAGATCAAATGTTGGATGTAAGATTATTCACTACGGCTCTTGCATGGATTTGTTTCTGATGAAAAAAAGGTAAGATAATTAAAATCAATATTCAAATATATGATTTTTAGCTCAAATAAATATTTTAGAAAACAAACCTTACACCCAGATGATGTTTTGCTCTTGCAATCCATCATAGAGAAAATTTCCAAATGTATTTAGGATTCAAGCGCTTCATGTTTCATTTGTGTTAGAAATATTAATATTTAGCATGCTTTTATAATGGATGTCTCTTAGATTTCTCGTGGATCACTTATGGCTTAGTCTTGAGCGTTGATAATTAATAAATAGACGGTAAATATTTGTTTAAGGCCGGTGAAAATCCTCACAAAAATTGCTTAACGTGTCTCTCGGTTCAAATCAAAAATCGAGGTGAATAAGCTTTTTTTTTACATAATTTACACAGAATATTAAAATACATTGTTTACAATAAATTTTTGGTGATATCCAAAATTTGTTGCATAGCCTCTGTTCCCAAAAAAACTCCATAACTTATCCAACTTCTAATAAGTTATTTGTTTCGACCATGAGAATTTTTGTTTTTTGCACTTGCAATCCATCCTAGAGATCCGTTTCCAAAGTTCTTGAGTGTTTCTAGATCAAAATTTTCCATGGCAAATCCATCCAAAAATATTTTTGTAGTAGCAACTCATGAAATGGACGGTGGTAAATAGTTTATCTCTTTGGGGCGGCTACATATAAGTTAGTATTAGAGTAAAATCTATTTAACGAGAGTTTTTATAGTAAAATATGAATATTATACCACTCGGTTTTATAAGAAAACCTAGGTAAATGATCTTTTTATTTTAACTATCACTTCGGTTATGTCAAAAATTGAGGTGAATAATTCTTTCTTTTTTTCATTGAAATTGCATTATTTACACAGAATATTAAAATTAATTGTTTGCAACAAAAAAATTTATTATTACTTAATATCTTCGCTGATATTCATCTTCTGATAAGTTATATGTTTCAACAATGAGAAATTTTCTTTTCAAAGGTTAAGCTCCCTTCTTTGTTTAACTTTTCATAGGTTGGGCTCCCTTCTTTGTGTAAGTTAAAGCAAGAATGATTTTATACACATACAATCTATTAAATGAGTACTTTTCAAAGGTTGAGCAAAAATACAACAACAACAACATCAAAACCATTATGTGAGATAGATTGCAAGGGAAGAAAAAATATTTTGTTCAAGATAGAAGAACATTGAA
This sequence comes from Vicia faba, assembly GCA_948472305.1. NCBI lineage: Eukaryota > Viridiplantae > Streptophyta > Magnoliopsida > Fabales > Fabaceae > Vicia > Vicia faba. The sequence continues at coordinate 1,574,020,869 of OX451739.1, read as the reverse complement.
GATTTTTCTGTTTTGAAATCCATCCCAAAGAATGATGCATGCAAGTTTGGGACGACTTCATATAACTAAGGTTTATGGTAGAATCTATCTAACAAGTGCTTTTATAGTAAAATCTATTTCCCTCAGTTATATCGAAAACCGAAGGGTTGGATCATTTAGTTTACACTTATAAATAAATAAAAACATAAACTGTAATAGCTAGAATTTGAAGCATGTCCTGAGTTGTTATTACCCTCGATTATATTAAAAACCGAAGGAATGTGTGATTTTTTATTTTTATAAACAATAAAAAGTGGCGCGCATTGGCATTATATCTCAATTTTTCTTTGCTTAGGTGAAAGATTTGTCATGAAATGTATTATTTGTAGTAGTGTTGAGCTAAAGGATAAGTTACCAAGACAATATCATCTCCAATCATAGGAGAGACCAAAACCCCCTAGTGAGATTGGGAACGGTGACAGTTGAAATGGTCGCGGGAACGATTGATCGAGTGGCTCTCTATATTGCTATCGTTCCAAGACTTTGATCAATGATTCAAAATAGGGGAAGATGAGATCATAGATTCTCAAGTTATGGTGAAGACACTGTGATTTCTCATGGCATTTTGGGGAATTTAAATGTTGTTTCGCACACACACTGTTGTACCCCAAACTTTTCCCTCTCATTTCTTAAAGGATCATCCTGGACCCTCAGGTTTGCTTCCATCCTATTTCAATCCTTGAATTACAAATTTTCCAAGAAAGTCATTCACAAGGGCAAAATGGTCATTTGCACACTAAAAAGTCAAACTTTGACTTTTGGATATGAATCAAGTTTCAAGAATCATATTTCATTAAGGCATGAAGTTTGTTTCATCAAGAAAATCAGAAGTCAAGATTCATGTTGAAAAAGTCAAAATTCTAAATACTTAGAAATTTTTCCAAGTGTTTAAGAAATATGATAAACTCAGAACTTCTGGCCAAATTTCCACCATGATGCAAGCTGATTCTGGAAGAACTGATAACTCAAGAGTTTTAGATCTCAATGAGACCCAAAAAATTGCAGAACAAAACTTCTTCTAGAAATGCTGGGATTTCAAGTTATACATCCTCAAAGTCACGTCCCTGAAACTTAAACACTTAGTAAATTCTAAGCATTTTCAAATCAGAATTTGTTCACAACTTTTGGGCCAGTTTTCACGTACGTTCAGTCAGAAGTTGCAAGAGTAATTCAAAGAGGGATTACAAAGCATGTCATAAGCTTTCTGGAAAGTCTAAGAACTCGCTCAGAACATGCTGGAGCAAAGAGATTAAAGGATCAGAAGTTGGATGTTGGTTCTAAGTTGCGCTGATGCTGAACTTCTGACCCAGATTTAAGCTATGATGCATAATTTCACATTGCAGGATTTCTGGTTGGATAAATCTCATCATCATTTAATGCTCACAACCACTTTTGAGTTTTTATCCAAAGGATTTCCCCACGTGTGGCATAGAAGTACATTGTTGTCCTTGAAAAAGCAAACTTTTGTACAAGAGTATGTTGGGCCCATGCTTTGCTTTTGCTTTTGCTTTTGAGGGTACTTTTCCTTAATTCATGCTTACAAATCCAGCTTAGGCGTGGCTAAAAGCTGCTAACCACCATACTTGTTTATCTTGCTTCAAGAATAAGTCAACACGCTAGCATGATGTTGGTACTTTTGACTTCTCCAAGATACAAAGTTCTTGCCTATAAATTGAACTTCATTTGCAACCGTAAAGAGGGGAGAAAGATTGAAAAAGAAAAAGCCTTAAAACCTTGCTAAAATTTCCAGAAATGTGAAACTGCAAACACAAATACAAAACCTGCTAGTTTTTTATTCTTGCATTCAAACTCCAATTTTTCTCAAGTGTTTTTTGACCAAACCATCCATACAGCTTCTGATATACATTTAGGAGCCGTCCTAACTTCTGTTTTCAGACTTTAACACGTTCTTCATCAGTCTTCACCTCAAAAGGTCAGAACATTGCTTCTTGGCTGTTCCAAAATTTTCCAGCCATTCATAGCCCAAGATAAAGGTTTTTCCAGCTTGCTGAGCACGTGAGGAAGCTGATCAGAACATTACAAGCAGTCAAAACCAGCCTTCAGCTCACAGAACATTTTCCAGCTGCAAGGTAAGCTTCTGCTGACCCTCATCATATTACTTAGGCATTGTTAGATTTGCATGTTCAAAATACAATGTAGATATCTTGACTCTGATGATGTACATATTCTGAGGTTTCATGTATTTTTCTTCCTAAGTAGGGAGAACATCAGTTCATAACTTCTTAAGGAAACTAGGATTAGCAGATACTTGCTTGCTTCTGGTTCTTTACATTTTTTATGTTTCTGAAACCATGATGGAAACCTATCATAATTGCTATGTTTGTGTTTTTCTATTTTGTTGAGAAATGACTAAGTTGTAGATGTTCTGACTAACATGGAGAGGTAGATGAAGTTCATCTTCATAATTTACTTTATGATCTATGTTTATGTTTTTGATTCTAATATCGGATGTACAGCCACCCCAGCGGTAGAACGCATGCATAAGACATTAGGGTTAAGGGTCCTGAGTTCTAGTCCCAGAAACACCTTTTTATGTTTATTCCCTGATATTTTTTCTGTCCTAGGCCAGAACTTCTAAGACATCCTCACCCAACAGCATTATCAATTCATCCTCTCAAACAATCAGAACTTCTGACTTTCCAGTGACACTAGAATTTCTAAGTTCCCAACTACATCACAACTTCCAAACTCTCTCAACAACCAGAAACTCCTGACTTTCCAGTGACATTAGCATTTCTAGGCTGCCAGCGGCATCAGAACTTCTAGAATCTCCTTTGTTCCCAGCGGACCCAGAACTTCTGACCTTCCCTATTTCTGCTAACATGTTATTTCTGTTTTTGTAGCACACCGGAGTCAGAACTTCTGATCTCTCTTATTTCAGCAATGCGTTGATTCTGATTTCTTTCTCCTTACTATTTTTGCCATCACTTTTATTTTCATTAATCAAAAACACAAAAAACATTTTACATTTTACATGCTTTATTTTATTTCTTAAAACAAAAAGACTAAAAATATTTTCTTAAGCAAATTTATTTCTTCTCTTAACAAAAACAAAACAAGTTCATTTTATGTTTCTTATACATTATTTCAATATGGTTGTAATAGATAATTAGGACTTTAATTTCTTGCAATCCCCATGTGTAAATTTGTATAACCCATCCCCTTAATGATGTAATAGTGTATGACTTTACTTTTCTGCATTTTTATTGCTTTCATATATTGTTAATAATTAGGGTGTGTATGGAAAGACATGAAATCAACAAGTAGATAACCTTATTCAAGACAAAATTCATGCAATCAAACACACTTTGCACACATGCACCCTTAGGGTAATCTCACTTGTTTCCTATCAGAAAAATAGTCATGTTCCTCAAACATGGGCGTTTTAACAAAGACCTTCAATAAAAGATCGTAGTCACTCGATGACCCTTGATGTTGCCTTCGGTAAATGATCTAGTCACTAAACGATATTGCTAAAATGTCCCATAGGTTGCTTTCTATGACTATACAAAACATTCTGCGTCCGTCCCTTCACATCCAACGATGGGGCTTCTTACCAAAACAATGGTAAGATATCAACATCTAAAGGAGGAGGAAAAAAACATCTAAGACCTTTTGAGTAGGTAGATTTGCTCCTAGTTGCTCACTTGCTCACAACAAAAACATTTTTATACACCAACACCTCTTTGAAACATTTTCAAAAGACAACACTTTGTACGCGTTCTTACAGAAACGAGAGCCATTACAAAGAAGACACCTTTTTAAAATCTCTTTCAAAAACACATTCCACAAACACCTCTTTGAGCTATTTTCGAAACAACACTTTGTACGCGTTCTTATAGATACGAGAACCATTACAAAAATATTTTCAAAATACTTTCAAAAACCACACCACAAGCACACATTCAGACAAAAGCAAGTGATATAGCAAGCAACTAAGAGCCCATAGATAAATACGGATGAAAAGGGTTCTAATACCTTCCCTTTTCATAATCTACCCCCCGAACTCAAAAAACATCTCTAAAGTTCGTTCCTATTCTTCTCAGCCTTTCCTTATTGGATAAAGGAAAATTCGGTGGCGACTCTTGCTATCCGCAACAATTGCGATAAAATGCAAAACACCCAAGTCAGTTCTCCCACCGTATCACAAAACTGGCGACTCTGCTGGGGAATGTACTTAAAAGTGGGGTTACCTTAGGGATAAATCACATTTACTTGCTTTCCTTATTTGACTTGCTTGATTTACATTTTTGGTTCCTTGTTTGGGCTTGCTTTGATCCTCTACCCGGATCTGGGACACCTTTTTACGTAAGTAGCAATAGATTGTGGAAACTATACGGCGTAGACCGATATGGTTGAAACAATGGCTACGTTAGTGTGACGCATTTGTGGGTACCGGTATCCCTTGTGTTGAACTGAGGAGAATACAGGGCCGTTGAGTGGCGTCATGAAGCACTAACTGACCTTGGAACCTTAATTGAACAAACTTGGCCAATTAGGACGTACTAAGATAACCGGTTTTGGTGGAAAGCTGAAAATTTGTTAATACTCGATACTACACTTATTGAGACCAGACTTTTGGGATATCTTGGCCGCAAGAAAAGATTGATTGAACTGAGACAATGCTTAAAAGAAAGGTCAGTGACATTTGAGATCCCTTAGAACCCGGTTACTATTAACTAGGACAGGTTAAGCCAACTAAACTTCAAGAGGGTACTTACCTATAAGACTCCATGCAAGCCTAAACCTAAGGACTTGTTTTGCCTTGTGTGTATATGCTTAATTGTACATAAAATCATAAACATCATAACATCATACACATTCTCACTAACCATTTCAAGGATCTCAAAGGTCTTTGATGCAGGGTCACGTTGAACCAGACGTCTATCAAGGGGCAAGAGGATTTATTTTCCTCTAAACAAATGTCGTCAAAGATCAATTACAACAAACTTGAGTCAAGGGCTATGACCCACTCGACATGGTGAGCTTAATTCTCGTGGAAGGACATCCACCGATATGAGATTCTCCAAACAAAGTTGTTGATCAAAAGTTCAACTTCTAACATGTTCTTGTGTTTACCCCGCGAGATCCTTGAAAACATGCATCCACATATCATGCATCATATCATGACAGGTTTCTCCCGTACAGGTCTCCTTATCTTCCTACTGTCTATTTCAGTAGAGATGGCTCTAGAACAGACTATCAAAGACATCCAGGCTCAAAACGCCCAACTTCAAGAGATGTTCTTGAGTTTGTCCAAGGGACAAGAAGAGGTGAAAGCTCTCCTCACAAGGGGCATGATAATGGGAAATCCTGGGGACGACAGAGAGGACCAGTTGGAGCGGCTACAAACGGAGATAGCCATAATGAAGGTCCAAATGATGGGACAACTGGTGGGCCAAATGGCCCTTATCCAAAATCTGGCTCGAGGACAAGAAGAGCTAAAAGTTCTTGTCAACCAACTTCATCAAGAAGGTTGCAACCGTATGAAACAAACGGTCAAGATTGGGGATCAAGTCACCTTTCAGCCTCCTATGAGACAAGGAGCCGATGTGGTGGAAAGTAGACCGTTCCAAATTGCTATTGCGTCTCGAGTCCAACAACAACCTCGCCAACAACAACAAGGGAATTAGCACAAGGAGGCTGCGCCTAAGAGACAATTTACCAGGATTTCCATGTCGCTAGCTCAGGTGCTACAACACTTGTTGAAGGCGGGGCTAATTACATTAAAGGCTCCTCCCCGGAATCCCAACACTGCTGCTCCTAGTTAACATCTCAATGAGAGGTGTGCATACCATTCTGATGGTCCCGGGAACGACACGAACAATTGTTGGGCTTTGAATAATAGGATTCAAAACCTAATTGACGAAGGAGTGTTAGAGTTTACACAAGACAATCAACTGGAACTCTTCTATCACCCCTCAAGGGCATCCACATGAAACAACGATCTGGGCGAGGAAATTTTTTGTTCATTTGAATTTTCAATTTTAATCTCTTTTATTATTCAAACAATTATCTATTAATGTCAAACTTTGTTTCATTAATGCATTGCATATGTTTGTCTTGAATTCATCCATTCGTTTTCACTATATTTAAACTATGCTTTTTATTCTCTTTATGACATTCAAATCGTACTAAAAGTTACAAGCCTTTAGAGGGAGGATGACGAAAACAATTTCATAATCTCATACAATATGCTTTTGAATAGACCTTGCTGACGATGTACATGCGTTCTTTCAAATCCTAAACACTGGAGTTATAAGGAAGATAATCCCTAGCCAATCCCTTCGAGCCAAATAAGTAGAAGTTTTCTTTTTTACACAATTTGAAACCTTTAATCAAAACCCGGGGAAGGGTAGTCTCTCAGTTAATTCAAATGCGCGTTCAAATCACAAACTCTCATCTCGTAATACAATGAATGACATCAAAAGCTTTCCCCTGGAATCAAAAGACAGTGATAGTTCCCTATCATATAGGCGATCATTATCTCTCAATAAAAAAAAATCCCACTAAGTTAAAACATATGAAAGAGACTTAAGAAAAATTGAGGTATCCCGCTGACTGTAATCTTAAAAAACAAGAACGGCCAGGCAAAAATCAGGGATAATAAATCAAAAGAAAGAGGTCACTACAAATCCTCAACAACATGAAAAATGTTGCAAGAAATGACTGCCTTCCGATAAACTTAACTTGTCTGAACCATCACCAAAACGTCATTCCAGACTCATTTGGAGTTCAAACGTACAATTAGTTGGATTTAGGACTGAAGAACATCACGAAGAATGGGCGGGTACAAATACACTTTTAGCCTTTATCCTTTGTTTCTTAAACCATGAACCAGGCCACATTACAACCCTTCAAAAGTCCTAATTGAAGCATGGGTTAGTTCAAAAGCATATTGTTACAAAATGTATCCTGACTCCTATAAGGCTTTACTCTAAATCCTGAGTTGAATTTTCTTACAAAATTTCTTGCTAAAAACGCATTTTCAAATTTTCAAGACAAGCATAAATTTTGCATTATTTGAACATCGTTGTTTGCATATGGCTATTTGTTTGATAACAGAGAAATTCACACAACGAACATCCGATGAACGAAATCTCTCTCGGTGAACAAAATCAATTCAAGTAGGATGACATTTCCAATAACAGATCTCCTAAGCAAAAGGACACAACATGATCATTGTCTAGCACATCTGGGGAAGTCCAGTCAAGATCCCAAGAAATTTCTCAAGAAATGTTGAATAACCAGGGGCAGGTCACCATCTCCATCACTTGGGGCATTGAATGGGTTACGTACAGTCAACCTCTCCTGGCAGTGCCACAAACACTCGCTACTAAGGGCAGTGAAATATCTCCCAAGCATCCTTCTCATAGGATGACTCCCAACCAGAGTTTCAATCTCTGAAAATTTTTCCCCAACTAAGTCGACCTCAAGAATCCTCGAGGATCTTCCCTAGTAAAGTCGTCACCTCTCCAACAGACCGGCAACAAGGTTTATTTCCCCAACAAATAGCAGGATTCCCTATCTTGAGTTTGCCTCTCCGACTACTACAAATCAAAGGACCACAACTCCTCTTCCCCAGTAAACTACTCTACAATCCCCAACAAGTTACTATGAAGCCTGGACCCGACCAGATATCAGTTCAACTTCGTCCATCAAGAGACAACTCTTAGTAGAGTGACGAACAACCGAGACTCCTGACCTCTTTTCCCCAAGAAGGAATCAACACTCTTTATAGAGTTTGCAACATTCCCCAGCAGAGTTCTCCTCAACAAAACAGGAATCCTCAGTGTAAACATTTTAAGAAAAGTTTAAAGACACACCTACTCTTCATCAGCAATCCGGGATTTAATAACTCCCCAACACTTGTCAAGGATTTATTTTTCCAAGACAAAATTAAATTTCAACAACATTCATAGCATATGCATACAAAATACATATAACACAAATCTCATTTATTTTGAGAACATCATTACGCAATGCATACATCATGACATTGCATACATCTAATGTTTTACCTTTTCAGGAAAAGGTCAACAGATAAAGGTCTTCATCCTACTGAGGTAGTAATCACCCAAGATTCCTTCATCATCCTGCTAAGGTAGTAATCATCCAAGATTCCTTCATCATCCTGCTGAGGTAGTAATCATCCAAGATTCCTTCATCATCTTTTGGAGTAGTAATCGTCCAAGATTCCTTCATCATCCTGGTGAGGTAGTAATCGTCCAAGATTCCTTCATCGTCCTGCTGAGGTAGTAATCGTCCAAGATTCCTTCATCATCTTTTGGAGTAGTAATCGTCTAAGATTCCTTCATCATCCTACTGAGGTAGTAGTCTTCCAAGATTCCTTCATCATCCTGTTGAGGTAGTAATCATCCAATATTCCTTCATCGTCCTGCTAAGGTAGTAATCGTCCAAGATTCTTTCATCATCTTTTGGAGTAGTGATCGTCCAAGATTCCTTCATCATCCTACTGAGGTAGTAATCATCCAATATTCCTTCATCATCTTGCTGAGATAGTAATCGTCCAAGATTCCTTCATCGTCCTGCTGAGGTAGTCATCATCCAAGATTCCTTCATCATCTTTTGGAGTAGTAATTGTCCAAGATTCCTTCATCATCCTACTGAGGTAGTAATTGTCCAAGATTCCTTCATCATCCTACTGAGGTAGTAATTGTCCAAGATTCCTTCATCATCCTACTGAGGTAGTAATCGTCCAAGATTCCTTCATCGTCCTGCTGAGGTAGTATGTAAGTATGAGAGTGCGCCTAAGAGGGGGGGGGGGGGGGTGAATTAGGTGCTTTAAAAGTTTTTCCGTTTTAGTGAGATGGATATTGTTTTTCTGGTTTAGTGCATGAGTTTACAATTGTGTTTATTTATTTTCTGGTTTATGAGTAGCGATAAAACGGTAAATGCGGAAAAGTAAAAAACACATAGATGTATCCTGGTTCCCCTCACAGTCCGAGAGTACTCCAGTCCCCTTTCAACATGAAAGAGATTTCCTTATTGTTAGATCTCTAGACAAGACACCCTAGTCCTTCTATACAAGACTCTAACCAATAAAACTACCAAGAACAATCCTCTTGGACCAAGAACAATCCTCTTGGATTTTCACTAATTTACCCATGAGAACAATCCTCTCAATGTAACTACACTTGTATCCAACAACTTGGAAAGACAAGATTTCAACAAAAACACTTAAACTTAATTCCAACAATCCTGGAAAATAAGTAAGTAAATATCAATTTGTGAGTTTGAGTGAGTAGAGTAATATTGATCACTTAGAGTGATTTGACAATGTATAATCTTCTTCTTTCAATAATAATATTATACAAAGACTCAAGATATATTTGCTCAAATTTTTTTGTTTGTTAATGTATGAAAATGTGCAGAAAACTTATGCATGAAAATGAAGAATGCTTGAGTTTGTATTTTGAAAATTCAGAAAATATTTTTGAAAGAAGGTTTTAGATATGAATTTGAAAATGAATATTTATATGTTCATAACACCCTTTTGAAACATCATGAAGATCTGGAAATGTATCATGAACAAATGCCAAGTTTGAGTGAAAAGATGTAATGAAAAGGCATGATCAAAAGGCATGAACAAAGCTGTTATTTTTCAAATTCGTGCAGTATGCAATCGATTGCACCCTTGGTGTAAATAGATTGCACAATATTTTTAACAGCTATTTTTTTCAAAATATTTAAGAGTGCAATCGATTGCATTAACAATGTAATCGATTGCATGCAAAGTCAGTAGCAAAAATTAACTGAGTGCAATCGATTGCACTAACAATGTAATCGATTGCGTGCAAAGTCAGTAGCATGCATTTTGAAAATTTTAAGTATGCAATCGATTGCATAGGCAATGTAAATCGATTTGCACAAAGAAACAGAAGCAAAAGATCTGAAATTTTGAAGTGTGCAATCGATTGCACTAAGATGTAAATCGATTGCATGCAGAAGAAAATTGAAATTTTATCTTTGAAAAGCTTGAGTAATGATTCTTAAACATTTCTTTTTCATTTTTGAGCATCTATATCTTAAGATCAAAGTAGATAATATTATTATACCTTTAAAGTTGTTCAGAGCTTTGAATGAAGATATCATCCTTAGATGCTTAGATGCTTGATCAAAATCTTTGCCTTCTTTGTTAGCCATGGTTTGTCTTCATCAAAACAAAAGCTTATTTGTGAAGCTTGATTTTACATTCTCCCACTTTTTGATGATGACAAACAATCTTTCTTTATGCGATGTACTTTCCGGAAGAGCTTCTCCCCCTAAGATGCAAAACTCCCCCTATGTAGGAGAGGGTTGGAATCCTTTGCAATTCTTCATCTTGATTGGAGAGTACCTTGAAAGTTAAGACACAGGAAATACAATAATAATCTTTCTCCCCCTTTGACATTATCAAAAAGAAGGGAAAATGCATAAAAAATGGACAAAATACATATAATAGTATTGAAATTTTAACCATAGCCATATTGCTTCATGATACTTTTTCTCATCCTTTGATAAATGCACATAGTAGTTATCTTCATCAAAACATGATGTTGAAGCCTTTGTCACAAAGTTGACTTGTACTTAGAAGTTGTCTTTTGTTCTTCAACATGAAGTACATCTTCAATGGATATGAAAGTTAGTGTATAAACTTTGCCAATGCCAAGAATTCTTCCTTTAAGGTATTTCCCATATGTGAAATAATCCTTGGACTTGAACTAGATTTGAAAGTTAGTATATGTCTCTCGTCATATGCTTTGAACAACCACTATAAAGATACCAAATATTGCATGTGGTCATCAAGCATACCGACAAAACAAATTAAGTTTGATTTGGTACCCAATGTGCTTTGGGTCCATCATAGTTAGTTCCTTTCTTAACCCACACATAATACCCACTTGCTACACTAAAGTTTCTAACATAGCAAGCATTAGGTGTATGGTCTTTAATACCACAATAAAAACAAGTAGGTTCAAAGTCACTTCTATATCTAGAAGGATAAGATTTCTTCTTAGAAAATGTTTTCTTTTTAGGATAGTGACGAACTATTTTAGGTTTGTTCACTTTCTCTTTGGATGATTGATCACTAGCCTTAACAAAGATAGTTTTGTTAGAACTTGGTTTTGAAAACTTTGAATATCCAAGTCCACTTTTATCATTGGAGTATCTTTGTTGGCTAAGAACACCTTCCAATCCAATTTTACCTTTTTCATATCTTTCAATGACTCTTTTTAATTGGACAATTTGTAAAGAGAGTGAATCACAATTTTTGCATACAAAATTCTGTTTTTGCTCACTAAATTTTTGTTTTTCATCTTTGAAATCTTTTTCCATTGAAACATATTTTTCTTCTAAGGATGAAATTTGTTTCTTTTGTGATGAGATGGTTTTATACAGAATTTTGCATTCATTCAATAGTTCATATATAGCACCTTGTGCATCACTATCAAAAAGAGAAAATTCATTACTAACCTCATTGTCTTCATCATCGGAATGGTGTGAGGCCATCAATGCGAGATTAACACGTTGATTGTTTTCGGAATCGGAAGATGAACTTTCCCATGCTATATATGCTTTCTTTGACTTCTTATCTTTATTTTTCTTGAAATATTTCTTCTTCTTTTCTAGTGTAGGACATTCACTTTTAACATGTCCCTTTTCTCCACATTCAAAGCATATAACCTTCCTTATTGGTGCTTCCCTTTTTCTTTCTTTTCGTAGAACCTTTTCAATCTTCTTGATAAGATCATCATCTTCACTACTACTGGATTCATCCTCTTGATTGCTATCATGATTTTTTATCCTTGTATTCAGAGCCATGTCTTTTGAGTCTTTTACTTGGATTTCATGCTTTTCGAGTCTTGCAAGTTCTGTCTCATATTCTTGAAGTTTTCCGAACAAAGTGGCAGAAGTCATTGTGGATAGATTCTTCTTCTCGGATATTGCTGTCACTTTTGGTTACCATTCCCTGGATAAAGATCTAAGCACTTTAAGCACTCGGTAAGACTTTAACTAATGATGTTTCAAAAGGGTGTTATGAACATATAAATATTCATTTTCAAATTCAGATCTAAAACCTTCTTTCAAAAATATTTTCTGAATTTTCAAAATACAAACTCAAGCATTCTTCATTTTCATGCATAAGTTTTCTGCACATTTTCATACATTAACAAACAGAAAACTTTGAGCAAATATATCTTGAGTCTTTATACAATATTATTATTGAAAGAAGAAGATTATACATTGTTAAATCACTCTAAGTGATCAATATTACTCTGCTCACTCAAACTCACAAATTGATATTTACTTACTTATTTTCCAGGATTGTTGGAATTAAGTTTAAGTGTTTTTGTTGAAATCTTGTCTTTCCAAGTTGTTGGATACAAGTGTAATTACATTGAGAGAATTGTTCTCATAGGTAACTTAGTGAAAATCCAAGAGGATTGTTCTTCGTCCAAGAGGATTGTTCTTGGTTGTTTTATTGGTTAGAGTCTTGTATAGAAGGACTAGGGTGTCTTGTCTAGAGATCTAACAATAAGGAAATCTCTTTCATGTTGTAAGGGGAATGAATTACTCTCGGACTGTGAGGGGAACCAGGATACATCTCTGTGTTCTTTACTTTTCCGCATTTACCGCTTTCATCGCTACTCATAAACCAGAAAAGAAAGAAACACAATTGTAAACTCATGCACTAAACCAGAAAAATAATATCCATCTCACTAAAACGGAAAAACTTTTAAAGTACCTAATCCCCCCCCCCCTCTTAGGCGCACTCTCATACTTACAATTGGTATCAAAGCTGGTTATAGGTAACCTGCTCCTAAAAGATCCATAATGGCTTCCGCAAATCATAATTCCGTTTTCGGAGATGGTGGTAGTAATAACAAGCCTCATCTATTTTATGGTGAATATTTTGACTTCTGGAAAATACGCATGAAGGCGCATCTAGAAGCACAAGGAGAAGAAATATGGGATGCCGTCGAAAATGGTCCATTTATCCCTATAATGGTAATCAATGGTGTTGGCTCATCAAAGCCTAAAACTGCATGGGACGATGATGATAAGAAGAAAGTTATATATGACAAAAAGGCAATAAACCTTCTTCAAGGTGCACTTAGTATGGATGAATTCTTCTGTGTCTCGGCATGCAAAACAGCAAAAGAAATATGGGATACCTTGGTAGAAACTCACGAAGGAATTGATGAAGTTAAAAGATCGAGATTAAATACTTTGAGTCAAGAATATAAACTATTCAAAATGCAGCCCCGAGAATCAATCCTCGACTTGCAGAAAATATTTGTACACTTGACAAATCATTTGAAAGCACTCGGTAAGACATTAACTAATGATGTTTCAAAAGGGTGTTATGAACATATAAATATTCATTTTCAAATTTAGATCTAAAACTTTCTTTCAAAAATATTTTCTGAATTTTCAAAATACAAACTCAAGCATTCTTCATTTTCATGCATAAGTTTTCTGCACATTTTCATACATTAACAAACAGAAAACTTTAAGCAAATATATCTTGAGTCTTTGTACAATATTATTATTGAAAGAAGAAGATTATACATTGTCAAATCACTCTAAGTGATCAATATTACTCTACTCACTCAAACTCACAAATTGATATTTACTTACTTATTTTCCAGGATTGTTGGAATTAAATTTAAGTGTTTTTGTTGAAATCTTGTCTTTCCAAGTTGTTAGATACAAGTGTAGTTACATTTAGAGGATTGTTCTCATAGGTAACTTAGTGAAAATCCAAGAGGATTGTTCTTGGTGGTTTTATTGGTTAGAGTCTTGTATAGAAGGACTAGGGTGTCTTGTCTAGAGATCTAACAATAAGGAAATCTCTTTCATGTTGAAAGGGGACTGGAGTACTCTCGGACTGTGAGGGGAACCAGGATACATCTCTGTGTTCTTTACTTTTCCGCATTTACCGCTTTTATCGCTACTCATAAACCAGAAAAGAAAGAAACACAATTGTAAACTCATGCACTAAACCAGAAAAATAATATCCATCTCACTAAAACAGAAAAACTTTTAAAGTACTTAATTCACCCCCCCCCCCCTCTTAGGCGCACTCTCATACTTACATAGTAATCGTCCAAGATTCCTTCATCATCTTTTGGAGTAGTAATCCTCCAAGATTCCCTTCATCATCCTACTGAGATAGTAATCGTCCAAGATTCCTTCATCTTCCTACTGAGGTAGTAATCGTCCAAGATTCCTTCATCATCTTTTGGAGTAGTAATCGTCCAAGATTCCTTTATCATCCTAGTGAGGTAGTAATTGTCCAAGATTACTTCATCACCCTACTGAGGTAGTAATCGTCCAAGATTCCTTCATCACTCTTTTGAGGTAGTAGTTGTCCAAGATTCCTTCATCATCCTGCTGAGGTAGTAGTCGTCCAAGATTCATTTATCATCTTGTTGAGGTAGTAATCGACCCAGATTCCTTCATCGTCCTGCTGAGGTAGTAATCGTCCAAGATTCCTTCATCATATTTTTGGAGTAGTAATCATCTCATATTCCTTCATCACAAAATACATCCTCTAAGAAACTGTCCAGATACAATCCAGATTCGGATGTCATTCTATCACTCATTCAAATACAGTCCTGATACGTGTCAGATACAATTCATTTATGAATATTATTCTGATGCTCATCCAAGACCTTTGTTGGTTCAATTTAAACCTCTCAATGGTTTATCCTGATTCTTTCTGGTAGACACTTTCTCTTTTGTCTGGTTCAGTCTAATCAATCCTAAGATTCTTCTGATTTCCATTCCAGTCAAAGTTGATTAAAGACCTTCTCTGGTTCAGTCAGATCGACACTAAGATCTCTCTAATTTCTATTCCAGTTGAAGATATTCCAAGACTTTTGTCTAGTTCAGTCAGATCGGCACTAAGATTCTTCTGATTTCCATTCCAGTCAAAGTTAATCCGAGACTTTCTCTGGTTCAGTCAGATCGACACTAAGATCTCTCTGATTTCTACTCCAGTCGAAGATGATCCAAGACTTTTTTTCTGGTTCAGTTGGATCGATCCTAAGATTCTTTTGATTTCCATTCCAGTCAAAGTTAATCCAAGACCTTCTCTGGTTCAGTCAGATCGACACTAAGATCTCTCTAATTTTTATTCCAGTCGAAGATGATCCAAGACTTTTTCTGGTTCAGTTAAATCTACACTAAGATTTTTCTAATCCCATCCTAGTCAAAGTTAATTCAAGATTTTCCTCTGGTTCAGTCAGATCGACACTAAGATCTCTCTGATTTCTATTCCAGATGAATATATTCTAAGACTTTTGTCTGGTTCAGTTGAATTGATCCTAATATTTTTCTGATTCCATCCCAGACAAAGTTAATTCAAGATTTTCCTCTGGTTCAGTCAGATCGGCACTAAGATCTCTCTGATTTCTATTCCAGTTGAAGATAATTCAAGACCTTTACTGTTTGAGTTAAATCAACACTAAGATTTATTCTGATTCTTCTCTAGACCCATGCTGGTTCAGTTTAAATCTCTCAACAGTTTATTCTGATTCCTTCCCGCAGACGTCTTCTCTGGTTCAGATAAATTACTTCAAGATTTATTTTGATTCTTCTCCAGACCACTGCTGGTTCAATTTAAATCTCTCAACGGTTTATCCTGATTCTTTCCGGTAGACATCTTCTCTGGTTCAGTCAGATCCATACTAAGGTCTCTCTGATTTCTATTTCAGTTGAAGATATTCCAAGACTTTTGTCTGGTTCAGTCAGATCGGCACTAAGACTCTTCTGATTCCCATTCCAGTCAAATTTAATCCGAGACTTCCTCTGGTTCAGTCAGATCGACACTAAGATCTCTCTGATTTCTATTCCAATAGAATATGATCCAAGACTTTTTTCTGGTTCAGTTGAATCGATCCTAAGATTTTTCTAATTTCCATTCCAGTCAAAGTTAATCCAAGACCTTCTCTGGTTCAGTTAGATTGACACTAAGATCTCTCTGATTTCTATTCCAATCGAAGATGATCCAAGACATTTTCCGGTTCAGTTAAATCAATCCTAAGATTCTTCTTATTCCATCCCAGTCAAAGTTAATTCAAGATTTTCCTCTGGTTCAGTCATATCGGCACTAATATCTCTCTGATTTCTATTCCAGTTGAAGATATTCCAAGACTTTTGTCTGGTTCAGTTGAATTGATCCTAATATTTTTCTGATTCCATCCCAGTCAAAGTTAATTCAAGATTTTCCTCTGGTTCAGTCAGATCGGCACTAAGATCTCTCTGATTTCTATTCCAGTTGAAGATAATTCAAGACCTTTACTATTTCAGTTAAATCAACACTAACATTTATTCTGATTCTTCTCTAGACCCATGTTGGTTCCGTTTAAATCTCTCAGCGGTTTATTCTGATTCTTTCCAGCAGACGTCTTCTCTGGTTAAGATAAATCGCTTCAAGATTTATTCTGATTCTTCTCTAGACCACTGTTGGTTCAGTTTAAATCTCTCAATGGTTTATCCTAATTTTTTCCTGCAGACATCTTCTCTGGTTCAATCAGATCGACACTAAGATCTCTCTGATTTCTATTCAAGTTGAAGATATTCCAAGACTTTTATCTGGTTCAGTCAGATCGGAACTAAGATTCTTCTGATTTCCATTCCAGTCAAAGTTAACCCGAGACTTCCTCTGGTTCAGTCAGATCGACACTAAGATCTCTCTTATTTCTATTCCAGTCGAAGATGATCCAAGACTTTTTTCTAGTTCAGTTGAATCGATCCTAAGATTATTCTGATTTCCATTCCAGCAAAAGTTAATCCAAGACCTTCTCTAGTTCAGTCAGATTGACACTAAGATCTCTCTGATTTCTATTCCAGTCAAAGATTATCCAAGACTTTTTCCGGTTCAGTTAAATCTATCCTAAGATTCTTCTGATTCCATCCCAGTCAAAGTTAATTCAAGATTTTCCTCTAGTTCAGTCAGATCGGCACTAAGATCTCTATGATTTCTATTCTAATTGAAGATATTTGAAGACTTTTATCTGGTTCAGTTGAATGGATCCTAAGTTTTTTTTTATTCCGTTAAAGTTAATTCAAGATTTTCCTCTGGTTTAGTTAGATCGGCACTAAGATCTCTCTGATTTATATTCCAGTTGAAGATAATTAAAGACCTTTACTGTTTCAGTTAAATCAACACTAAGATTTATTCTAATTCTTCTCTAGACCCCTGCTGGTTCAGTTTAAATCTCTCAACGGTTTATTCTGATTCTTTCCCACAGACGTCTTCTCTGGTTCAGATAAATCACTTCAAGATTTATTCTGATTCTTCTCCAGACCACTCTTGTTTCAGTTTAAATCTCTTAACGGTTTATCCTGATTATTTCCCGCAGACATCTACTCTGGTACAGATAAGTCGCTCCAAGATTTATTCTGATTCTTCTCCAGACCACTGTTGTTTCATCTTAAATCTCTCAACGGTTTATCCTGATTCTTTCCCGCAGACAGTTTCTCTGGTTCAGATAAGTCGTTCTAAGATTTATTCTGATTATTTTCCAGTTGAAGTCAAGTTTAGACTTAGTCTAATTTCCATCAACAATCACCTTCAGATGGCATATGTTAAGCTCATTCCCTACACAATCAACCACGACATCACCAAGTGCAAATTTATGGGCACTCTAGTGTTCAATCATCTTCCACCTTCAAGTCACGAATGGCTGATTCTCCAATCTAACTTTTCAAGCTTAAGAAGATTGAACAGGGGAAATTGTTGTACCCTAAAATTTTCCCTCTCATTTTTTAAAGGATCATCCTGGACCCTCAGGTTTGCTTCCATCCAATTTCAACCCTTGAATTACAAATTTTCCAAGAAAGTCATTCACAAGGGCAAAATGGTCATTTGCATATTGAAAAGTCAAACTTTGACTTTTGGATCAAAATCAAGTTTCAAGAATCATATTTCATCAAGGCATGAAGTTTGTTTCATCAAGAAAATCAGAAGTCAAGATTTATGTTGAAAAACTCAAAATTCTAAATACTTAGAAATATTTCCAAGTGTTTAAGAAATATGATAAACTCAGAACTTCTGGCCAAATTTCCACCATGATGCAAGTTGATTCTGGAAGAACTGCTAACTCAAGAGTTTTAGATCTCAATGAGACCCAAAACATTGCAGAACAAAACTTCTTCTAGAAATGTTGGGATTTCAAGTTATACATCCTCAAAGTCACGTCCTTGAAACTTAAACACTTGGTAAATTCTGAGCGTTTTCAAATCAGAATTTGTTCACAACTTTTGGGCCAGTTTTCATGTAGGTTTAGTCAAAAGTTGCAAGATTAATTCAAAGAGGGCTTACAAAGCATGTCATAAGCTTTCTGGAAAGTATGAGAACTCGCTCAGAACATGCTAGAGCAAAGAGATTAAAGGATCAGAAGTTGGATGTTGGTTCTAAGTTGCGTTGATGTTGAACTTCTGACCCAGATTTAAGCTATGATACATAATCCCACATTGCAGGATTTCTGGTTTGATAAATCTCATCATCATTTAATGCTCACAACCACTTTTGAGTTTTTATCTAAAGGATTTCCCCACGTGTGGCATAGAAGTACATTGATGTCCTTGAAAAAGAAAACTTTTGTACAAGAGTATGTTGGGACCATGCTTTGCTTTTGCTTTTGAGGGTACTTTTCCTTAATTCATGCTTACAAATCCAGCTTAGGCACGACTAAAAGATGCTAACCACCATACTTGTTTATCTTGCTTCAAGAACAAGCCAGCACGCTAGCATGATGTTGGTACTTTTGACTTCTCCAAGCTACAAAGTTCTTTCCTATAAATTGAACTTCATTTGCAACCGTAAAGAGGGGGGAAAGATTGAAAAAGAAAAAGCCTTGAAACCTTGCTAAAATTTCTAGAAATCCGAAACTGCAAACACAGATACAAAACCTGCTAGTTTTTTATTCTTGCATTCAAACTCCAATTTTCCTAAAGTGTTTTTTGACCAAACCATCCATACAACTTCTGATATACATTTAGAAGTCGTCCTAACTTCTATTTTCAGGCTGTAACACGTTCTTCATCAGTCTCCACCTCAAAAGGTCAGAACATTGCTTCTTGGCTGTTCCAGAATTTTACAGCCATTCATAGCCCAAGATAAAGGTTATTCTAGCTTGCTGATCACGTGAGGAAGTTAATCAGAACATTACAAGCAGTCAGAACCAGCCTTCAGCTCACATAACATTTTCCAGCTGCAAGGTAAGCTTCTGCTGACCCTCATCATATTACTTAGGAATTGTTAGATTTGCATGTTCAAAATATAATGTAGATATCTTGACTCTGATGTTGTACATATTCTGAGGTTTCATGTATTTGTCTGCCTAAGTAGGGAGAACATCAGCTCAGAACCTCTTAAGGAAACTAGGATTAGCAGATACTTGCTTGCTTCTGGTTTACAGTCTTTACATTTTTTATGTTTCTGAAACCATGATGGATACCTATCATAATTGCTATGTTTGTGTTTTTCTGTTTTGTTGAGAAATGACTAAGTTGTAGATGTTCTGACTAACATGGAGAGGGAGATGAAGTTCATCATCAGAATTTACTTTATGATCTATGTTTATTTCTAATATCGGATGTACAGCCACCCCAACGGTAGAATGCATGTATAAGACATTAGGGTTAAGGGTCCTGAGTTCTAGTCCCAGAAACACCTTTTTATGTTTATTCCCTGATATTTTTTCCGTCCTGGGCCAGAACTTCTAAGACATCCTCACCCAACAGCATTATCACTTCATCCTCTCAAACAATCAGAACTTCTGACTTGCCAATGACACTAGAATTTCTAGGTTCCCAGCTACATCAGAACTTCCAAACTCTCTCAACAACCAGAAACTCCTGACTTTCCAGTGACATTAGCATTTCTAGGCTGCCAGCAGCATCAGAACTTCTAAAATCTCCTTTGTTCTCAGTGGACCCAGATCTTCTGACCTTCCCTATTTCTGCTAACATGTTATTTCTGTTTTTTGTAGCACACCGGAGTCAGAACTTCTGATCTCTCTTATTTCAGCAATGCACTGATTCTGTTTTCTTTCTCCTTACTATTTTTTCCATCACTTTTATTTTCATTATTCAAAATCACCAAAAACATTTTACGTTTTACATGCTTTATTTTACTTCTCAAAACAAAAAGACTAAAAATATTTTCTTAAGCAAATTTATTTCTTCTCTTAACAAAAACAAAACAAGTTCATTTTATGTTTCTTATATATTATTTCAATATGGTTGTAATAGATAATTAGGAATTTAATTTCTTGCAAACCCCATGTGTAAATTTGTACACCCCATCCCCTTAATGATGTAATAGTGTAGGACTTTACTTTTCTGCATTTTTATTGCTTTCATAAATTGTTAATAATTAGGGTGTGTATGGCAAGACATGAAATCAACAAGTAGATAACCCTAATCAAGACAAAATGCATGCAATTAAACACACTTTGCACACATGCACCCTTAGGGTAATCTCACTTGTTGCCTATCGGAAAAATAGTCATGTTCCTTGAACATGGGCGTTTTAGCAAAGACCTTCGATAAAAGATCGTAGTCCCTTGATGACCCTCGATGTTGCCTTCGGTAAACGATCTAGTCCCTAAACGATATTGCTAAAACGTCCCATAGGTTGCTTTCTATGACTATACAAAATGTACTGCGCCCGTCCCTTCACATCCAACGATGGGGCTTCTTACCAAAACAATGGTAAGATAGCAACATCTAAAGGAGGAGAAAAAGAACATCTAAGACCTTTTGAGTAGGTAGATTTTCTCCTAGTTATTCACTTGCTCACAACAAAAACATTTTATACACTAACACTTCTTTGAAACATTTTCAAAAGACAACACTTTGTACGCGTTCTTATAGAAACGAGAGCCATTACAAAGAAGACACCTTTTTAAAATCTCTTTCAAAAATACATTCCGCAAACACCTCTTTGAACTATTTTCGAAACAACACTTTGTACGCGTTCTTATAGAAACGAGAACCATTACAAAGATATTTTCAAAACACTTTCAAGAACCACACCACAAGCACACATTCAAACAAAAGAAAGTGATCTAGCAAGCAACTAAGAGCCCGTAGATAACTACGGATGAAAAGGTTGCTAATACCTTCCCATTTCATAATCTACCCCCCTAACTCAAAAAAAATCTCTAAAGGTCTTTCATATTCTTTTCAGCCTTTCCTTATTGGATAAAAGAAAAGTCGATGGCGACTCTTGATATTCGCAACAATTGCGATAAAATGCAAAACACCCAAGTCAGTTCTCCCACTGTATCACACACACACCATCATTGTTTTGTTCTAGAACCAGAAATAGTCAAAATAGGACTCAGACATGATGAAGTGAGTTTCAGGTACGGTAGAGCGGGTGGATCTTTAAAGTTAGCACTCTAACCCTCAAATCAGGGACTTAATGAGAAGAAGTATGAGTATGTGAATAAGTAGAACACATGATTCTTATCTGTAATACGGTGGGAGAACTGACTTGGGTGTTTTGAGTTTGATTACAAATGTTGCGGATAGCAAGAGCCACCACCAACTTTTCTTTTATCCAATAAAGGAAAGGATGAAATAACAGGAAAGACCTTTTTAGAATTTTCGTCAGTTCTGGGGTAGGTTATGAAAAGGGAAGGTGTTAGCACCCTTTTCATCCATAGTTATCTACGGGCTCTTAGTTGCTAGCTCAATTTGAAAATGCTTTGTGAAATGTGTTTGTGTTTGTTTGAAAGTATTTTTGAAAAGTGTCTTTGTTTAGACGAACTTTGTAACGATTCTCGTCTCTATAAGAATGTATACAAAGTGTTGACTTTTGAAAATATTTTATGAAAGTGTTGGTGTGTTTGAAAGATGTTTTGTTTTGAAATGTTTGTGAGCAAGCAACTACGATCATTCTACCTACTCAAAAGAAAGTCTTTGTTCTTTTCCTCCTCCTTTAGATAGTGTCATCTTACCATTAGTTCGTAACAAACCATATCATTGGATGTGAGGGACAGGCGTGGGTCATTGTACAATCATAGAAGGCAACATTGTAGGACACCTTAGCAATTTTTCGTAAGGGTCTAAGATCGTTTATCGAAGGCAATGTCGAAGGGTCATCGAGGGACTATGATCTTGTAATTAAGGGTCTTTTGCTAAAGCATCTCACGTTCGAGGGACATGATTGTTTTATCTGAGGCAACAAGTGTGGGTTAATCCTAGAGGTGCATGTGCGTAAAGTGTGTTGTTTTCATTTATTTTGTCTTGAATTAGGTTTATCTAGTATTGATTTTAAGTCTTGTCATACAAACCATAATTTACTAGCAATAATATAGAAAGCGATAAATTGCGTAATTTAAAATTTTCTACACTATTACATCATTTTAGGGGACGGGGATAAAAATTACAAATGAGGATGAAAACAATTAAAATCTAATTACTATTACAACCAAATTGAATAATACAAAATAAAATATACAAGAATATAAAGATAACATGAAAGGTTAATGTTTTTATGGTTTTTTGGGTAGAAAAGCTTTTAATTAACTTAATTAAACTAATCAATTACAAAGAGTTTAAATAAAACCTAGAGTTTAAATGAATTTAAATAAAAGAGAAAATTGAAATAAAAACCTAAGTCTAAATTAGTTTTATTAAGAAAGGAAATTAATTTTTTAAGAAAATATTTTTGGGGTTTTATTTAAAAAATAATATTTTTCATATTTTTTATTAAGGAACTTAAATAAGTAAAATAGTAAAATAAAAAATAGAAATAAAAATAACAAAAACCATGGGCCAGGGGTTAGAAAGTAAACAGGGTGTTAGAAACTAGTAAAAAGAATTAGGCCCAATATCTATTTTTTTTTTCTAAATCAAAAAATGAAAACAAAATAAAATGTAATGGGCTGTGTAGTATGAAGTATCCAGGGGTGATGGTGAGTAAAATGGATGCATGCCCTAAGCTGTGCAAGCCCAGGCGCATCGGCAAACAAAAAAAAGAAACAAAATGTTATGAAAAATCACAAAAGGGTACCACTGGGGCTCGAACCCAGGTCCATATAGTTCCAAGCCTTATGTGTGTGCTCTCTACCAGTGGGGTGGCTATACATCCGGTATTTAGAACACAAACCAAAAATATATTTCAGTCTTCTTCCTGAAGACAACTTCATCCCTAACCTCGCGCCAGCCTTGAACACCATTTTCAAATTTCGTATCTTGTTCATTTCTCAACCATTCTCAAAAGTGTAAGCATCAAACTTGTTAGATTTTTTGACCACAATTCGAAATATGTAAACAACTTAAACAATGGATCAAAGATGAGCACGAATTTTACTTGGTACTAAATCTTACCTAATTTTTTCAGGAAGTTCAAGCTTAAAATTCACACTACTCAAGCAATATAAATGAATTCTAAGGACATGGTAAGTTTCAGGGCTATAATGTCTACATTTTATCTTTGAAAATCAAAGTCAAATGATGCTTATATGAAGAGATAGAAGTTCAGAAAAATCACCTTGCAGATGGAGATCGTGTTTTGAGTTTGAGCAATCCCCAATATGTTGTAATGATCTGGTTAGCTTCCTTAAACTTTTAGGAAGCTAATGCAATGCTTAGCTTGAGCTGAGAGTGGCTGTAATGTCCTAGAGAAGTCAATGTGCAAGTTGCTGATTTTGAAAATGGAGGATGGTGATGGAGGTGTTACAGTCATGTAATAGGTGTTTGGTTAGGTTTTAAATGATATAAAGATGCTTTGGGATTGATTTTGAGGAAGAATGCACGAGTTATTTGTGAGATGGAGGTGTAAGGTCAGAATCTGCACAAAAATGGTGTTTTGAGGCAATTTCTGGCTTGAGGGAGTTTGAGAGGGTTTTCAAGCTTGCAAAAATCATGTCTTAGCTTGCAAATAATGTCTCAATTTATAGGCAAGAGGTTTGAAGGCTTGGAGTGATCACAATCACAAGATCATATGTTATGGATCTTTGGCTTGTTTTGGAAGCAATCTTGACAAACATAGTTTCAATGCAAGGTACATGGCTATATAGAGTGGTTAAAAGCTTTAAAAATGTTTATCCGACTTTGCAGATGAAGCGTGTGCAGAAGAAACAAGTGCAAAGCTCAACACAGGTTGAATTTGTGATTAAAGCAACTTTTCAAGAATGGCAATGGTGCCTTTGTGCCATAAATGGAAATGCAACTTGGATAATGGCTCAAATGCTTGGACAATGGCTCTAATAGTTGTGTAATCAATTAATTATGGAGTTAAACACAAGTTAGAAGCCTTTAAAGTGATATTATGCAACATGGTTGGATATTTGGTCAAGTGTTCATCCTAAAAATGACTTGTAATTCAAGAATGAACGCCCAACTTCTTGCCTTCGATTCACTTAGATCAAGCATGATCTATTCAAGTTCTTGGAAATTTTGGAAACTCGAAACATTGTCTACAACCTTTATGTTGACCATTTTGATAAAACCAAATTGGGACTAGGTGTAAATTGGTCAAGAAGTTAGGTCAAAAATCAGCCTAAGCATGTCAAAATTTTCACTAAGTGTTTTATGAAAATGTCATGACTTCATGGGCTTATATCTTCAAATCTAAGCATTTTTTGGACATCAAACCTCTAATACAAAGTTGTAGAATTCATCAATATCTACAACTTTCATGTTTAAAGTTTTCTTTGAATCATCTTGCATCTTGGTGAAAAAAGGTCATGAAGTAGTGAAATTATCAAGGTTTAAAACACTTAGAAATTTTTCTAAGTCTTGAAAAGTTTGACTTTTTATATTGACTTTTGACTTTCTTGATTCCTTGATAATCAAGCTTCATATTTTTGAATGTATTTATGAATATTGATCTTTGAAACTTAATGTTGACCAAAAAGTCAAAGTTTGACTTTTGGTCTATCAGTTGATCAAATTTCAACTATCAATTGTTTGATCTTGAGAAATGTGTTGAACCATGAAATTAGGTCAAGATTTTGTCCTTGAATTATTAAGATTATGCTTCAAGTCATTAGATCATGTATTAGGTCAAAAGCCAAAAATCAGTCATTTTCAGTCAAAACCCTAATCTTGACCATTTTTCCCCTTTGATGATTCGAACACTTTTCTTGAGGAATTATGATCCAAACTTAATAAATTGATGAATATGACTTCAAAATGTTGATATTGATCAAAAATATTGAAGTTTGACTGTAAGTTGGCCACAATTAACTTTTTAACTAATACAGTTGATTTTCAGTCATCTGAGCAATTGACTGGGCAATTTTGAGATGCAAGACTTGAAACTTGGTATGAGCATTATTAGAGGTCTATAATAAACCATGAAAGTCATTGGAAGCATCAGAAGTCCAACTGTCCTTGTGAAAATCAAAACCCTAATTTAGGGTCTCAATGCTTAGAGGTGGTTTGACCTAGCCAACACTTGTGCAAGCTTGAACCATTGAGGATCTTTGTGGGAAGTGTATTGAGAAAAAGGGGGGGGGGATTTTGGGGTACAACAGCTTCCCCTGTTAAATCTTCTTAAACCTGAAGAGTTATATTGGTATGTTCGTCATTCGTAACTTGAAGGGGGAAGATGATTAAACACTAAAGTGCCTAAAATTTGCACTCACCGGTGCACGAAGTAATGTTATTGGTTGATTATATCGAGAATGGGCTTAGAGATGCCATTTGGATAGGTGACAGGGATTGGCTTACAGATTCCATCCAGAGGTAATTGTTGATAGGAGTATCAGAATGAGTTTATACTCGCCTGAATCTGAGGGGTGCTTTCCAGAATGATCCTCTAGGAAAGGTGTTTGAGAAATTGCTTATCATATAGATAGTCACCCCGTCCTGTTTTTGGGAATTGATCTACGATCAGTTTGTTGATAAACCCGTCCTGTTTTCGGATTTCTTACCACTTGGTGATAAAGATAGTCGCCCCGTCCTGTTTCGGGAATTGATCTTTATCTGACCAAAGAGAAAGAAAGATAGTTTCCCTATCCTGTTTCGAGAGTTAATCTTCAATCTGCTCACATAGATAGTTGTCCTGTCTTGTTTCAGGTATTAATTTACAATCGGTTTGTTGGTAAACCCGTCCTATTTCGGGAGTTCATACCACTTGGTGATAAAGATAGTACTCCCATCTTGTTTCGGGAATTGATCTTTATCTGACCAAAGAGAAAGAAAGATAGTTTCCCTGTCCTGTTTCGGGAGTTAATCTTTAATCTGCTCATGTAGATAGTTGTCCTGTCTTGTTTTAGGTATTAATATACAATGGTTTTGTTGTTAAACTTGTCCTGTTTCGGGAGTTCATACCACTTGGTGATAAATATAGTCGCCCCATCCTGTTTCGAGAATTGATCTTTATCTGACCAAAGAGAAAGAAAGATAGTTTCGCCATCATGTTTCGAGAGTTAATCTTTAATCTGCTCGTGTAGATAGTTGTCCTGTCTTGTTTCAGGGATTAATCTACAATCGGTTTGTTCACAAATAGTTGTCCTGTTTTGTTTCAGGTATTAATCTATGTTTGGTCATACAGATAATTGCCCTGTCTTGTTTCAAGAATTAATCTGTGACCTATTTTGAAAATTTTTGATATTTGTCTGTTTTTAAACTTTACCTAAAAATATAAAGAGTTAGTTGTATGCAATGTGTAATGTATGAAATGCATTGCGTAATGATGTTCTTAAAAAAATGAGATTGTGCTATATGTGTTTCGTATGCATATGTTATGACATATGAATGTGAAATGTTTGTCTAGGAAAAATAAATCCTTGATTGTTGCTATGAATGAAGAGTATGTGTATCTTTAATTTTGTCTAGAATGCTTCCGCCGGGGATTCCTGCTTACTTGTTTGAGAACCCTGTTGGAGATGTTGATTTCTATTTGGGGAATAGAGTCTAGGAACCTTGGTTGTTCGTTGTTCTACTGGGGAATTTAACTCTCGTATATCCTGGCTGAGGATAAAAGAGGTGATTAACTGGTATCTGGTCATATTCAAGGCTTGGCAACAACTTTCTAAGGATAGTAGCAACTCTACTGGGGAAGAGGAGTTTTGTTAGTGATTTGTAGTAGTCTGAGGAATGGACTCAAGCTGGGGGAGATTGTAATCCGTTGGGGAAATAAACCCTGTTGAAGAAAGTATTTTGGCAACATTATTTGGGAAATGAATTCTTTTATGGAGGAACATTTAGAAAGTTTCTCTTCCAGTTTTGGAAAGCCAAACTCGACCGGGGAGAAAATTTTATGAAAGGAAATTGTATTAATTTAACTCTAGGGATTTATGGGCATCATGAGTGTTATCCTGGCTCCTAGAGTAAGTAGTTATTCTTGTCCTTATGCATATATTTGTTAACAGTTAATCATGGTATGTGCATATGTTCATTCAATTTTAGTCATTGGACGTTTTTGAAATCAAAACAGAAAAAACAAAAAGTTTACACTTCAAAGTATATTTGTATTGATAATTTGCCTATAAACGGGCGCTTTTCTACAAAGAGATGAAAATCCTAGTAAGAGGAGGTCGTCATGAAATTAAAGGAATACAAAGTGAAAACAAATATATATAGCCATGTGGATGCAATCTCATTGGATTCCAACTCTTCTATTGCCCCTATGTCTTCAAACATCATCCCTTGCTATCGAAATAAATTTATTGAATTGATCTTGTACTATTTGAACTTTTGATCTTGATAATAAAGTTGGTTACAAGTGATCTGACGGGACATAGTCGTACGCTTTTAATCCTTAACTTTTGCCTGGACCGCCCTTTCGGGTTTTCGGTCCACCAGGATACCCTTTTTTGCCCAAACCGCCCTTACGGGTTTTCGACTTGCCACGTGTATAATCTTTTGTATATATCCCTAAGTTTTTCCCGAACCATTTTGGTTCGCCCGGATACCCATATTTTTGCCTAGGTATGTCAACCTAGCGGGTCATTCTTTATGCGTAGTATTTTTTTAATATGTCCGCGTTCACAGGATGCGGGAAATCTTCACCATCCATAGTGGTTAGCATCATAACGGCCCTTAGTAAGTGGGAGTCCATTTGCCTCTGGGATTGCCTTATGGTAAAATGATGCCCTTTATTACCAAGTCGCCAGTCTGATATACTTGAGGCTTGATCTTCTTGTTAAATGCCTTGAGTATACGCTTTTGATACATTTGACCATGATAGACAGCAGTCAGTCTCTTTTCATCAATCAAATTCAAGTTATCCAATCTAGTATGAATCCATTCGTCTTCGCCTAAGTTTGCTTCCTTCATAATCCTTAAAGAAGGAATCTGAACTTCGATGGGCAGGACGGCTTCCATGCCATAGACTAAAGAGAATGGGGTTTCCCCAGTTGATGTTCGCGCCGAGGTACAGTAGCCACGAAGAGCAAATGGTAGAATCTCATGCTAGTCTTTATAGGTCACCACCATCTGTTGCACAATCTTCTTTATATTTTTGTTGGCGGCTTCCACTGCGCCATTCATCTTGGGCCTGCATGGAGAAAAGTTGTGATGCTTGATCTTGAAATGAATGTAAAGTTTAGTGATCATGGCATTGTTGAGATTAGTACCATTGTCAATGATGATCCTTTCAGGGATTTCGTGTCGACATATGAGGTTATGTTTGATGAACCGGGCTACAACATTCTTTGTAATTGAGGCAAATGAAGCTGCTTCGACCCATTTGGTGAAGTAGTCAATGGCGAAAAGGATGAAATGATGTCCATTAGAGGCAGTGGGCTTGATTTTTTCGATCATGTCAATTCCCCACATTACAAATGGCCACAAAGCAGTCATGACAATAAAAGGTATTGGAGGCACATGAACCTTATCAGCATAAATCTTACATTTATGAAAAGTCCTCGAGTGGTGGTGACAATCAGTTTCCATAGTCGACCAATAGTAACCAACTCTCAGAATCTTCTTGGCCATAGTATGTCCACTAGAGTGAGTACCGAAGATACCGTTATGCATGTCCTCCATGATCATCTCTGCTTCTTTCTTGTCCATACAATGTAGTAGAGTAGAATCATGGTTGCACTTGTACAAAATCCCATTGCTTAGGAAGAACTTCGCTGAGAACCTATGCAGGAATTTCTTGTTGTTGATTGATGCCCCCTCAGGGTATTCTTGTGTTTCAAGGTACCTTTTTACCTCATAGAACTAAGGCTTCTCCTTATCTGTGTCAATCTCACAACAATGTATCGTTTCGTTAAATCTTTCGATAGTAATTCTGGGAGCTCCGTTGTCCCAATTAACCTTAAACATAGAAGACATAGTCGCTAAGGCATCTACCAACTGATTTTCTTCCCTTGGGATATGCTCAAAGGTGACCTCTTCAAATCACGGGATCAAGGTTAGCACAAGCTCTTTATAAGGGATCAGGTTTGGATGTTTGGTATCCCACTCTCCTTTAACTTTACTGATCACTAGGGCCGAATCTCTGTATACGCTTAAGAATTTGATTCTTAAGTCAATAGCAGCTTTAAGACCCAAGATGCACGCCTCGTACTCAGCCATGTTGTTGGTATAATCGAAGCAAAGTGTAGTAGTGAAATGGGTATGGAAACCTTTGGGAGAAATGATCACAACACCAATTATGTTACCAAGAGCGTTGGAAGCTCCATCAAAAACCATAGTCCATCGAGATCCTTGTTCAGGTCCTTCATACAGTCCAGGCTTTTCATAATCGATTATCAGCATGATATTCTCTTCCGGGAATTCAAAGTTCATGGATTGGTAATCATCAACAGCTTGATGCGCCAAATGATTCGCCAACACACTTCCTTTGATTGCTTTTTGTATAGTGTATTGGATATCATATTCAGTCAAGATCATTTGCCATCTGGCTATTAATCCGGAGAGGGCTGGCTTCTCGAAGATATACTTGATGGAATCCATTTTAGAAATCAATAGAGTAGTATGGATCAACATATATTATCTTAGTCGACAAGCATCCCATGCCAAAGCACAGTAAATTTTCTCGAGCAGTGAATATCTTGTTTCACAGTCGGTAAACATTTTTCTAAGGTAGTATATTGCATGCTCTTTTCAACCAGACTCGTCATGTTAGCCCAGCACACACCCTATTAAATTTTCTAATACAGTCAAGTAGATAATCAGAGGTCTCCCTTCAACTAGAGGCATCAGGATTGGAGGTTCTTGCAACTATTCCTTGATCTTGTCAAAAGCTATTTGGCAGACGTCATTTCATCTGACTACTTGATCTTTCTTCAGAAGTTTGAAGATTGGCTCATAAGTAGCAGTTAAATGAGAGGTGAATCTGGAAATATAGTTGAGTCGACCTAAGAAACCTCTGACCTCTTTCTAAGTACAGGGAGATGGAATTTCTTGTATGGCTTTGACTATTGCAGGATTAACCTCAATAGCTTTTCCACTGACAGTGAAGCCTAGGAGTTTTGCAGACCTCACCCTGAAGGTGCATTTGTTGGGATTCAGCCTCAACTTGTATTTCTTCAACCTTTCAAATATCTTGTGCAAGTGATCAAGGTGTTCTTCCTCAGTTTGTGATCTTGCAATCATGTCATCAACATAGACTTCTATCTCATGATGAATCATATCATGAAATAAAGCTACCATAGCCCGTTGGTAAGTTGCGCCTGCATTCTTCAAACCGAAAGGCATGACCTTATAACAGAAGGTACCCCACTGTGTGACAAAAGTGGTTTTCTCTATGTCTTCAGGTTCCATTTTAATTTGGTTGTAACCGGAGAAGCCATCCATGAAAGAGAAAACTTTGTGTTAAGCAGTGTTGTCAACCGAGACATCGATATATGGTAAAGGAAAGTCATTTTTGGGGCTTGCCCTATTTAAATCCCTATAATCCACACACATACGGATCTTTCCATCTTTCTTCGGCATTGGAACAACATTTGCAACCCATTGGGGATATGATGTTACTGCCAGGAAACCTGCATCGAATTGTTTCATTACCTCAACTTTGATCTTCTCAGACATATCTGGCCGCATACGACGAACCTTTTGCTTGATCGGAGGACAACCTTATTTCATTGATAGACGATGAACTACGATATAGGTATCAAGCCCCGGCATATCTTTGTATGACCAAGCAAACACCTCATCATAGTCATGTAACAACTGAACCAATCTTCCCTTGACATTGTCTTCCAGGTTAACACCAATCTTGACTTCTTACTTATCTGCCTTAGTATCCAAGTTTATCACTTTAACTGGTTCTTCGTGCGGTTGAATGGCCTTTTCCTCTTGTATCAGGAGTCTGGCGAGTTCCCCAGGTATCTCATAGGCTTCTTCATCTTCGTCTTCGGCTTGATAGATTGGATTCTCAAAGTCATAGATGGCAATAGCAAAATCGTTGTCAACGAGATCCGGAGTAGATGTAGATCTGCAAAGGTGTGTGTGTGAGTGTAAGGTTACATGGCTATTTTAAAATGTAGTAAAGTGAAAGAAAGACAAAGAGCACAAAATTTGAATGCAAAATAGTCCAATGATTTTCATTAAAATGAGCATATGGCATATGAAAATGACATACCCTTAACAAATGGACCATTGTGCCTCGGGTAAGGCACATAGCTTAAAGTCATTGTTTTAATGGAAATTACAGACAAATTACTCAAAGTAATAAAAACAGGAAATTGCAATTACTCCTGGCTATAGGAGATTGAGATAAAGTCCTTGGTCTGCCAGTTGTTGAGTCCTCCATTAGCAGTTGGGAAGATCCAGTCGTCCCAGTCACTGTCACTATCAGAGTCTCCAATAGAATTAACTTCATTGTTGCTAATATGGAGAGGTGGTTTCCCTGCACGAGCATGTCGAACCTCTTTTTGAGCCTTGGAAGTGAAGCCCGACCCAAACTTGTCTGACTTGTACGTGATATCAGGAAGTTGTCCCCAAATGGTGCAACCTCTATCTTCAACTACGGCACGAGCATCTTTGAGAGAGGCCATCCTTGGTGTATCTTTAGAAGCTTTGGGATTGACGGGAGTGGTCTTGGCAACATCAATCATTGGCGGGACCACTTCAAAAGCTTGACATGGAGTCAATGAATTCGCCATCCATTTCAACATATTTGAATAAATTCAAATGACTGATCATAAACTCTTCCTCCCCATAGACGGTGACAATTTCCCCTTTGACTAGGTACTTCGGCTTTTGATGTAGTGTGGAGGTAACCGCACCTGCTCCATGAATCCATGGGCGTCCAAGTAGGAAAGAATAAGTCGGGCGCATATCCATCACATAGAATGTTGAGTTGAAGACTTGAGACCCAACCTTGATAGGGAGATCAACCTCTCCATGGACCATTCTCTTTGATCCGTCAAAAGCTCTCACCATGGTGTCACTAGGCTTCAGCATCAACCCTTCACAATCTAATATGTCCAAAGCACCTTTTGGTAAAACATTGAGGGAGGACTCTGTGTCTACTAACACATGTGCTAAAGTGGTGCCTTTACACTCGATGGAAACATGTAGAGCTTTGTTGTGATTCTTCCTCGCCGAGGTTAAATCTGCGTTCGAAAATTCTAAAACATTTTTAGCAGTCAGGCTTGCTACACAGTTTTCAAATTGGTCAGTCGTTGTTTCTTGTGGGATATGTGCATTTTTCAGGAATTTTAACAGGGCTTGGGCATGTGCCTCGAAGCATAGCAACAAAGATAGCATGGAAATCTTCGAGGGTGTCTTCCCCAACTGTTCTACTATATTAAAGTCACTTTTTCGGATAATTTTTAAAATCTCCTCCATCTCTTGGGTAGATGGCTCCTCAACCGCAATATCTTTTGTGGGCGCCTCCGTCTGGGCAGGCTCAGTCATTTTTCCTTTCCTATAGTATCAGCAATAGGTTTAACAGCAGTAATACGAATGGGTGTAGTAGTGGTTGTCGGAGGTGAGATCTCTGGAGAGAAGATCCTTCCCATCTTAGTAACTTTACTTGATCCAACAATGTTTGTAACTTTAGCATTCTCATTCTCGATGATCCACGGTTATTGTTTGATACCATGGTAATACACTTCCACCCCATAGTTCCAGGGAACAGCTTCATCATAAGAGTAGGGGACTGGTCTTGGTGTGGTGATAATTAATGACATTATTCTTGATTCAGCAGAAATTCTAATAAGAGCTTTGGAGGTGATCCTAACAGGAGTGTTTGAAATGGTAATGATGGACACGTCTTCAAACTCTTGAGATACACTTTGGGTCAAACTTTCACAGATGGAGTTTTCTCAAATATAATTTTACGGAGTATTGATTCATACTACTCTATCTTCTCTCTTTGGGTCAAACTTTCACAGATGGAGTTTTCTTTAACTAGTCATTTTTCACAGTATTTGAGATGGAGGCCATGGGTATCTTCTCTCTTTTAATCCCGCTTTAAACCCTCACGCGTGTCAAGATCAATTGAGTAAATCAGGATGATGAACTTCCAATCAGTAAGTTAAAGAAAGGACTAGTCAGTGTTCCCATAAACATGTTTACTAACTCTTTATCCGTTAAAGGTGGCTACACCCTGCCAGCCAAGTCTCTCCACTTTTAAGTGTATTCCTTGAAGCCCTCATTTAAACCCATGGTCATACCTTGTAGTTGCACCCGAGTTGGTGCAAGATCAGCATTATATTGATATTGGCGATAAAAGGCAGCAGCCAAATCCTCCCAAGTATGGATATTAGCCCCTTCCAATTGGTAGGACAACTCCAACTGCATTCCCGATAGACTCTCTTGGAAAATTTTCACCCATAGTTTCCTATCAGCGGTGTGCGGCTGAATCTTACGGGCATATGATCTTAGATGAAGCTTCGGACATGAGACATTGTCGTACTTGGAAAAGATATGTATTTTGAATTTATGGGAGATGACTACCCCATATACCAAACCCAAGTCTCCAAAGTCCAAGCTAGACACAACTTGGATCTCTACAGCCTTTAGTATGTCTTCTAGCTGCTTGTATTTATCATCGACCGGTGGGTATTGCTCATCAGAATAATCCTCATCTTCATAGATTTGATTGTTTCCACCCCCAGCGCGGGTGCTTCTAGCATATTCATTTTGATTATCATCATCCTCGGAGGAGTCCTCTTCAATTTGAACTTGTCTGGCGGGGCCTTTGAATCTCTTCCCCATGTTGATTACAACTTTCTTCTTGGGCTTCTTCTTTGTGACAAGAAGCGTCATCATTTATTGTTGGCCCTTTGCTAAGTTGAGCAGAGTCTCTTGAAACTGAGAGTGTTTGGTCTGTAAGTCCTTTACAGTTTTCTCGAGATCCATCTTATACTGAAATAAATAGTAGAAATATGAGGAAACCTCTGTCGGAAAACTTTCTTATGATATGATGCATGTTATGCGAATGCAATGTTTTCAAGGACTTTTAAGAGATTTAAATTTACTTAACCAAAGAGGAAATAAAAAATCAATTATATTAATAAGTTCAAAGGTTACAAATGCCTCTTGGGCTTACAATGGAAAAAACAAAAAGATAAAATAAACTCCTAAAACAAAAGGATCAGGTTTCCCACTGGCACATCCTCTTTGGTGCAATGTAAGCATTCAGGCTTCACTCCTTGTTAAGTTGCCTTGTGAGCCCCAACACCTTCCTCTCTCTTGTATAGAATTGGGCTTCAAAGGTGTCTCTCTCTCTCTTGAGTTGAATCCACGACCTTTGCAATTCCTCGAGATTAGTAGGCATGCCAGGATGGAAAATGGTGTAAGGAACGTCTCATTTGGTAATAGGCTCCACAATTATTGGTAGGATGGCCAAATATGGCATCATGAGGTTTTAAGCGTGGGATCGCACCCACTTGAGATAAGGCTCCAAAGGAATAGATTTCTTATTCCCAAAAGTTTTTCTATCAACCTTGTTTACCATGCCCCAAGCCCGTACAAATCTTTGACGATAACCTTGGACATCGTTCTCGTAGTCAAATACAATACCTTGGATAAGCGCCTCATGAGGACCATCTCTCCGAGCATAACCAAACTGTCGCAAAGCCAAATAAGGATTGTAAGTAATTCCTCCCTTAATGACAAGAAGTGGAACATTAGGGAACTCCCCACAGCGGCCAATGATGGTAGCATCCTCCAAATATTGTGAACACCAATGAATATCTGAGTGTGAGAGCGACATCATCCTTTGAGACCATCTCAAACCTTGTTCGTTCTTCAAAACTGATCGAGGAAGGTGCGAAATAAACCACCTAGATAGAAATGGTGAGCAACACATAAGAATCCCTCTTCTCTTCATGGTACGGGCGCGAAGAGAATGCAAAATGTCTCCGAGTAAAGTAGGCACCAGATTACGAGATAGGAAGATTTTGACTGCATTCACATCTATCAGTTGGTCTGGATTAGGGAACAGTACCAACCCATAGATTAGAAGAGCCAAGATTTCTTCAAAATCTTGTAAATCCAGGGCATCCCAAAACAGTTGGGCTTTCTCAAACATAAACTTGGCTAGAAAACCTTTGACACCACTCCTCGTATCCCAATTAGCCACAATGATAGACCATTGCAAATGTAAGGCTAATGCAATCTCCTAAGGTCATGGATCTTTCTCAATACTGGTGAAGTGTATTTGATCAAGAACATGTACTCCCAATAGTTGAGAGAACTCTTCCATGGTGGGCACCAATTGATAATCAGGAAATGTGAAACAGTGAACTTTGGGATCAAAGAATTGAAAGAGCACATGCACCATGTCTTCTTCAAAGCTTGAGGTGACCAAGTTGAGAAGTCAACCATATCTCTTGGTGAACGGAGAATTTTCAGGGACCCTTGATACTAACTCTTTGAGTTGAGGAGGCACCTTGACAAGGTTGATTCGGATGGTATTTATGCGAGTAGAAGTGATACCCTACAAAACAGAGCAAAGATAAATCTCTAGGTCCTTAAAATGGTTAGTGAAAATGCTATGGCATGATGTCATGATGTTATGTACACATAATCATATACAAGTAAACCAAACAAGTCCTTAGGTTTAGGCTTACATGGGGTTTATAGGTAAGTACCCTCTTGAAGTTTAGTTGGTTTAACATGTCCTAAAGAGTAACTGGGTTCTAGGGAATCCCAATATCATTGATCTTTCTTCATCGGGAATTGTTTCAGTGCAAGCCTCTATTTTAGCGATCGAAATATCCTGAAAGTCTAATCTCAATGAGCGTAGTATCGAGTATCAACCAACTTTAGACTGCACCAAAGCCGACTATCTCACTACTTCCTAATGACCAAGTTGTTTAACTATAGGTTCTATGGTCAGTTAGTGCTTCATGACAACACACAGCGGCCCTGTATTCTACTTGATTCTCCACAAGGGATACTGGTACCAACAAATGTGTCACACTAACATAGCCATTATTTCAACATATCGGTCTACACTGTACAGTCTCCATAATCTATTGCTACTTACATAATAATGCCTCCCAGATCCGGGTAAAGGATTTATACAAAACCCAAACACCCTTTTAAGAGTAAAGCAAGCAAGTTAAACAATGAAAACATTTAAATGTGAACTAATCTCTAAGGTAACCCCACTTTTAATTGTCCCCAGCAGAGTCGCCAGTTTTGTAATACGGTGGAAGAACTGACTTGGGTGTTTTACGTTTGATCACAAATGTTGCGGATAGCAAGAGTCGCCACCAACTTTTCTTTTATCTAATAAAGGAAAGGTGAAAAGAACAAGAAATACCTTTTGAGAATTTTCTTGAGTTCGGGGGGTAGGTTATGAAAAGGGAAGTTGTTAGCATCCTTTTCATCTGTAGTTATCTACGGGCTCTTAGTTGCTAGCTCACTTTGAAAATGCTTTTTGAAATGTATTTGTGTTTGTTCGAAAGTATTTTTAGAAAAGTGCCTTTGTTTAGGCGAACTTTGTAATGATTTTCGTCTCTATAAGAATGTATACAAAGTGTTGACTTTTGAAAATATTTCATGAAAGTGTTGGTATGTTTGAAAGATGTTTTGTTTTGAAATGTTTCTGAGAAAGCAACTACGAGCGTTCTACCTACTCAAAATAAATTCTTTGTTCTTTTCCTCCTCCTTTAGATAGTGTTATCTTAACATTAGTTAGTAAGAAACCATATCATTGGATGTGAGGGACATGCGTGGGTCTTCGTACAGTCATAGAAGGCAATATCGTAGGACACTTTAGCAATTTGTCGTAAGGGTCTAAGACCGTTTACTGAAGGCAACATCGAAGGGTCATCGAGGGACTAAGATCTTCTAATTGAGGGTCTTTTGCTAAAGCATCTCATGTTCGAGGGACATGATTGTTTTATCCAAGGCAACAAGTGTGGGTTAACCCTAGAGGTGCATGTGTGCAAAGTGTGTTGTTTTCATTTTTTTCTTCTTGAATTATGGTTATCTAGTATTGATTTTAAGTCTTGCTATACAAACCCTAATTTACTAGCAATAATATGGAAAGCGATAAATTGCATAATTTAAAAGTTCTACACTATTACATCATTTTAGGGGATGAGGGATACAAATTACAAATGGGGATGAAAGCAATTACTACTACAACCAAATTGAATAATGCAAAATAAAATATACAAGAATATAAAGATAACATGAAAGGAAAATGTTTTTATGGTTTTTTGGGTAGAAAAGGTTTTAATTATCTTAATTAAACTAATCAATTACAAAGAGTTTAAATAAAACCTAGAGTTTAAATGAATTTAAATAAAAGAGAAAATTGAAATAAAAAACCTAAGTCTAAATTAGTTTTATTAAGAAAGGAAATTAATTTGTTAAGAAAATACTTTTGGAGTTTTATTTAAAAAATAATATTTTTCATATTTTTTATTAAGGAATTTAAATAAATAAAATAGTAAAATAAAAAATAAAAAATAATAAAAACATGGGTCAGGGGTTAGAAAGTAAACAGGATGTTAGAAACTAGTAAAAAGAATTAGGCCCAATATCTTTTTTTTAAATCAAAAAATGAAAACAAAATAAAATGTAATGGGCTGCATGGTATGAAGTATCCAAGGGGGTGATGATGAGTAAAATGGATGCCGGACCTAAGCTGTGCAAGCCCAGACACATTGACAAATAAAAAAAACAAAATGTTATGAAAAATCACAAAAGGGTACCAGTGGGGCTCGAACTCAAGTCCTTATAGTTCCAAGCCTTACACGCGTGGTATTTAGAACATAAACCAATGAATATATTTCAATCTTCTTCCTGAAGACAACTTCATCTGTAACCTCACGCTAGCCTTGAACACCATTTTCAAATTTCATATCTTGTTCATTTCTCAACCATTCTCAAAAGTGTAAACATCAAACTTGTTAGAAATTTCACCACGATTCTAAATATGTAAACAACTTAAACAATGGATCAAAGATGAGCACGAATTTTACTTAGTACTAAATATGACCTAATTTTTTGAGAAAGTTCAAGCTTAAAATTCACGCTACTCAGGCAATATAAATGAATTCTAAGGACATGGTTAATTTCAGGGCTATAATGTCTACATTTTATCTTTGAAAATCAAAGCCAAATGATACTTGTATGAAGAGATAGAAGTTCAGAAAACTCACCTTGCAGATGGAGATCGTGTTT
This sequence comes from Vicia faba, assembly GCA_948472305.1. Classification (NCBI taxonomy): domain Eukaryota; kingdom Viridiplantae; phylum Streptophyta; class Magnoliopsida; order Fabales; family Fabaceae; genus Vicia; species Vicia faba. The sequence goes on along the minus strand of OX451739.1, from coordinate 1,573,982,268 downwards.
TGAGTTTTAGAAATCCCTAATATGTTATAATGATCTTGTTAGCTTCCTTGAACCTCTAGGAAGCTAATGCAATGCTTAGCTTGAGCTGAGAGTGGCTATAATGTCCTAGAGGAGTCAATGTGCAGGTTGCTGATTTTGAAAATGGTGGATGGTGATGGAGGTGTTACAGTTGTATAATAGGTGTTTGGTTAGGTTCTAAATGATATAGAGATGCTTTGTGATTTATTTTGAGGAAGAAAGCACGAGTGATTTGTGAGATGGAGGTGTAAGGTCAGAATCTGCACAAAAATGGTGTTTTGAGGCAATTTCTGGCTTGAGGGAGTTTGAGAGGGTTTTCAAGCTTGCAAAAATCGTGTCTTAGCTTGAAAATAATGTCTCAATTTATAGGCAAGAGGTTTGAAGGCTTGGAGTGATCACAATCACAAGATCACATGTTATCGATCTTTGACTTGTTTTTGAAGCAATCTTGACAAACATAGTTTCAATGCAAGGTACATGGATATCTAGAGTGGTTAGAAGCTTTAAAAAAATTTATCTAACTTTGTAGATGAAGCTTGTGCAGAAGGAACAAGTGTAAAGCTCAACACAGGTTGACTTTGTGATTAAAGCAACTTTTCAAGAATGGCAATGGTGCCCTTGTGCCATAAATGGAAATGCAACTTGGATAATGGCTAAAATGCTTGGACAATGGCTCTAACAGTTGTGTAATCTATTAATTATGGAGTTAAACACAAGTTAGAAGCCTTCAAAGTTAGATTATGCAGCACGGTTGGATATTTGGTCAAGTGTTCATCCTAAAAATGACTTGTAATTCAAGAATGAATGCCCAACTTCTTGCCTTTAATTCTCTTAGCTCAAGCATGATCTCTACAAGTTCTTTGACATTTTGGAAAGCTTGAAACATTATCTACAACCTTTATGCTGACAATTTTGACAAAACCAAATTGGAACTATGTGGAAATTGTTCAACAAGTTAGGTCAAAAATCTGCCTAAACTTGTCAAAATTTTAACTGTGTTTTATGAAAATTTCATGACTTCATGGGATTATACCTTCAAATATAAGCATTTTTTGGACATCAACCCTCTAATAAAAAGTTGTAGAATTCATCAATATCTACAACTTTCATGTTGAAAGTTTTCTTTGAATCATCTTGCATCTTGGTGAAAAAAAGGTCATGAAGTAGTGAAATTATCAAGGTTTAAAACACTTTAAAAAAATTCTAAGTCTTGAAAAGTTTGACTTTTTATATTGACTTTTGACTTTATTTATTCCTTGAAGATAAAGCTTCATATTTTTGAATGTCTTGATGAATCTTCATCTTTGAAACTTAATGTTGACCAAAAAAGTCAAAGTTTAACTTTTAGTGTATTAGTTGACTTTTTCATCAGTTGATCAAATTTCAACTATCAATTGTTTAATCTTGAGAAATGTTTTGATCCATGAAATTTAGGTCAATATTTTGTACTTGAATTCTTAAGATTATGCTTCAAGTCATTAGATCATGTATTAGGTCAAAAGCCAAAAATCAGTCATTTTCAATCAAAACCCTAATTTTGACCATTTTACCCCTTTGATGATTTGAACACTTTTCTTGAGGAATTATGATCCAAAACTAATCAATTGATGAATGTGACTTCAAAATGTTGATATTGGTAAAAAATATTGAAGTTTGATTGTAAGTTGGCCACAATTGACTTTTTAACCAATACAACTGATTTTCAGTCATCTGAGCAATTGACTGAGCAATTTTGAGATGCAAGACTTGAAACTTGGAATGAGAATTCTTGGAGGTCTATAATAAACCATGAAATTCATTGGAAGCATCAGAAGTCCAATTGTCCTTGTGAAAATCAAAACCCTAATTTGGGGTCTCAGTGCTTAGGAGGAGGTTTGACCTAGTCAACACTTGTGCAAGCTTGAGTCATTGAGGATCTTTGTGAGAAGTGTATTGAGAAAATGGGGGGGGGGGGGGGGAATTTTGGGGTACAATATTATCGCGTTAAGGGCTTTATATAGAAGGGGCGGTTAGAACCCCTCCCGCTTGATCAAACATCTCGTGCGGATAATTGTCTTATAGGATCTCACGGTAGGAAGTTGGAAAAAAGTCAGAGTTGTTTGCTCCAAGCTTAAGTAAGGTCGTACTTATTTCTATATACTTTTCTTCGTAGTTCTTGTTTTTAAGCCTCAACATGTGAGTCTTGTGAGCAACACAAAACTGAAGGCATATTAATATTGATTGAAGGATTAAAACTACATACACAATTGAAGATCCACTTCAAAAATACCATTAATTGTTTTTGAAGAGATTATAAAATATTTAAGGCTTATTTGGATTGATTTATGTGAACTTATCTACTCATACAAATTTTATGACTATGTTTAAAAGACCTATTGTAACACCCCAATTTTTCTTTATTAATTATTTTATTAATTATTTGCTATGTTAATTATTATTTGATTGATAATTATTTAATTATTTGATTTTGTGTGATTACGTGAATAATTGATTTAATTAGAATATATGTGTTATTTGAGTAATTGGGCTAGTAAGTGTGAGAATAGCAAAATATTAGTTAACTAGGCCTTGGTGATGGTTTAGTGTGAGAGTGGGTTAAGCCCAATGGAGAAAAACAAGGGTTAGTAAGAGTTGTATAATAAAATAGAACTAAAAGAGTATTATCAAGATATGAGAATAGAAAGAGGAGAAAGAAGAAGTAAGAACCCTAGAGTATCTACATCTAAGGTAAGGGTGGGATTTCTGGTTATTATGGGATTATATATGAGTATGTAATTGGTAGTTATTGTAAATGGTTTTAAAACAAGAGTCACCACCCTTAATTTTTATCCTAAGGAACGGAATATTAAGGATAACCCTAACATGGACAGATATTCTAAGTTCTTGACTCAGTTTTAGACGAAGGGAAGGTGTTAGGAACCCCCTCGTCTACCTTGTTCACAAGGATACTGGGGTTAGAAGCGCGACCTTTTAGAAATAGGGTTTTAATTTTTATTAGGGAAACTCACCACGATTTTAGTGATATGCTTATGTATCTTCTTATAAGGAATCAGAGTCTCAATTCGTAGTTCGCAGTTGGTTGGTGTTTTTTATGGATTACAAAGATTTTTGAAGTTCCCGCATACTTAGTCTAGGAGTGTGAATCGCAGAGTTTGTTAGACGATGCGCGCAATCGATTTAAATATATTCGTAACCCTTTTTGAAAATTGATTGTGGAATTTAATTTGATTATGAAAAAGAATTTATTATTGGTTAAATATTTTTTAAAGTATTAATTGTAAAAATATCTTATTAATGCATGCTAAAAAGATATTTTAATAGAAATAAATAAATAAATATTAGATGAGTTTAGAAAAATATTATTTGATTTGATAATAATAATAATAATAATGGAATTTATAAATATGTTAATAAATATATAATATAAAAGTTAAAAATAATAAAATAAAAATTAAATGCAGGGGGTGTAAATTATGTTGGGCTAGTAAAATAAGGGGTGTGTGTAGCAGGACCCTAAATTCAGATATTGAGTTCAACCTCAAAAGACAGGGGGTGCATTTTTGAACTATGTAGTAAAATGGAGGGTGCAGGGAGTAGGGTTCCAAGTCCAGATATTGGACTTGGCCCATTAGGCTAAAGGGGTGTGAGCTTAAGCATGTTTAGTAAGACAAAGGCAGAATGGGGTTGCTTTTAGCAATGGACCAGGCCCAGTGAGTGTTTGGGACGGATTTGTTTAACCAAGGTGTGGTAGGGCGCATGGTAATACCGTGGGCACGTGTGTCTGTAACGTATGATGGTAATCACATGGTCATGATGGAGGGTGCATGGTAACGGTGGTGGACTGACACACACAGGATCATACGACATAATATATTTTGTTTTTGCATAACATCATTCCATTTCCGTTATTCATATCTCTCTCTATCCCGCCTATGTTCTTTCTCTTTTAACCCCACCCCATCCTCACATAAAAAAACCCTAATTTAAATCCTTAAGAGGCAGCGACACTCGATCGCCTTTCTCCGTCTCCGATACAACAATGACCCCTAAACCCTAAAACCAAACTTAGAACCACAACAACAATTATAATGGTCAGAACAGAAGAAAATTTTAGCTAAGTGCTTACCTCCAGTCGTGACTTTTCTACGAGCCTCCTTTTCACGATCCTCCTTCTGATCTCTTCTCGTTTGTGTTAAATAGGTAAGATAGTGATGGGTGTAACGATGGTGGTTTGAAGGAGGCGCTAGAGAAAATAGTCACAACGGTTGAAGGAAGATCTTAGGGTTTCAAATGTTGAAACCATATATTTATGCGGTGAGGAGGCTTCTAAGGGACAAGATTTTCGTCTCTGTAGTTTTTCTTCAAAAACTTCCCCTCTCTGTAAACTCTATTCCGTCCAATTTTTATTCTCCTCTGTAAATTCTCCTTCCCCTTTTCGTTTTGATCTTAAGTCTTCTTATAGTTTTGATTTAGACAGTTTAGAAAATATTTTTATGAGTTTGTCATTACTTTTAGTGAATTAGGGATTTGTTTTGATTCTGTATTGTAATTTCTTCTGATTTTGTATAAAGTTTTAATTTAGCTTGATCTTGTATTAGGTTAGTAAAGATTTGATCCCATTTGTATTGATTTATGTTGTAAAATATGATTTGTAATGAAGCTTTGATTCGATCCATTTTGATTATGTTTTTGTAAACCTTCAGACAATTTAGAAATGTTAATATTTGATTGTATTAGATTTTAATATGAACAGTAATTGTTTCTAGCATTAAAATGAACGTTTATTTTCCATGATTTATACAGTAGGCGTTTTAGATTGTTTTGGACTGTAATCATTTCAGTTTTGGTCTTGGTGTAGCGGTAGAAATGTTAAGACAAAGCCATTGGATTGACTTGACTTGTACAGATCAAAATAAAAGTCGCCACCGTGCTATATTGTTTCCAAAGGAATGGGAAAAGAGCGAATAACCCAAAAGAGGGGGAACGATTCTAGGTAAGGGGGTTGGTTATGCAAAGGGAAGGTGTTAGCACCCTAAACATCTACGGTACTCCACAGGAACCTCTTTGTAAATATTTATATTTTGGCTATAAAATGCTGTATGTAAAATAGATTGTGGGGATGAGAAAAAGAAGTATATTTTTTTATGATCTTTGCACCCATCGCGGTTGTGAATCTTTAGTGCCTATGTACCACTTTCCATGCAATAGGGGATTAGAGTACACGAAGTTCCTCTTTAAAAATTTAAAACACAAGTGTGTTGGTTAACTTTAAGAGACAAGACGTCATTGTCCGTGTGGTAAACATACTTACTACCCACAATTATGAGAAAGGAGAATTTGCATCATCTCAAAGTGGAGGATATGGCTTGGATTTTAAAATCAACAATGCCTCACTCAACACCCAAGTGGAAAATATCTCACTTCACTACATATTGTAGAAGTATAATTGTTTGTATCACTACAAGGATTGACAAGAGTCCAATCTTTTTTTGAGAAAAGTTTTTAAAGATAAGAGCCCAAAATGGAAAAATAGTTGAATGAGATTCATTGACTTTTAGTCTTCTCACAAAAAATATCAAGGTATTGTTAAGTTTATTGAAATTTGATTAAGAAACATTTTTTTTTAAAATGCATGGACGTAATTCCAAGTTTATTATGAAATGGTTCAAGTTTTAAAACAAGAAGATTTTTAAAAACGAGGGAGAATATTTTTGAAACTAAAGAAGATGGGAGGAGATGAAGAGACTATCCTAAAGTATAAGGTAAAAGCTAAGAAGAAGAACCATCTAACTAAACAAGAAGCCATCACTTTACATAGTGAGTCAATGTAGAATCCCATCCTTTGGATTTGAAACCAAGAAAACAATTATGAACCTCTTAAGAATACCAAACTTCAATTACATTAAGTCTTCACAAAAATTGGGCAGAGCAACAGTTGTATACAGATGAATTCCATATCACTGACAAAACATGTAATCACAATAACCTACACACAAAATAAACAAACAACCTAATGTCTTGGGGTAAACCCCAAGAACTCTATACAAAATAACAATCAAGGTCACAAGATCTTCAATATAGGTCAGGGTTTCTACTCCTAAGTCCAAGAAGTCCATAACTCCATAATGCCAAGGATAGTAACCAAGTAGTCCAAGTAACATTAAAGTTTTTTAGGGTTTAAGTTGATTATTAGGTATCTTCAAAAAGAAATGAAAAGCTCAAGTGAGAAAATTAAAAATAACATGAATATAAAGGCTCAAGTGAGCAAAGATGAAAATAGCATGAAATGTAGATGCTAAGGTAAATGGTACATAAAGTAAAAGCATAAAATAAAAAAAAATAAAATAAGGTCAATTGTTAGAAGTTAATGGTTAGTTGGATGATCATCTTGAGACTTGCATTTGGAACTCATTAGAGGATTGGTAGAACCAAAGCCTCTCAACAACGAGTTGTATTTTCTTTTTGTCAAGTATATCATCCATTTAAGAACTTCAAAGTAACACTTAATGATCAATGATATTTAAGTGATCCATTTTGACCAAAATTGATGAAGTTCCATTAGAGGATTGGTAGAACCAAAGCCTCCTAACAATGGATCTCAAGGTTATTAGATCAAATGGTTCAAATTAACATACTTGGGCTTGCAAACATAGTTTTGGGCCACGAAAGATCATTTTCTCAAATCGGGACAAAATTTAGCGCTATGTTAAGCAATCGTAAGTGGACTTATATAGAAGTCACACCTATTTTGAGGTCGGTTAATAGAAATCTATGTACTTCGTGTTTGGATAAATGATATAGAGATCATTATCCCATAACATGTAATACAATAAGAAAGGGGTAAGATGAAGAGGGATGGGGAAAATGAACAAATCACATTTGAACCAAAATTTTAATTAAACTATTATTAAAATCATTCATCCATCTTTATGGAGTTAGACTCAACACCATGGTTCCAATGATGTTAACAAAGTTCATGATCAAAGTTTCAACCCAAGATCAGCCAGAAAATATACAAAAATAGAATTGTATTTAAAATAAAAGAATAAGGATTTCAAAATGATTATAATATGGAAATAATAGAGGAAAATAGCAACTATATTCAAATTAATCAAGAAAAATTAAGTAAGGCCATATAAAAATCAGAAATGAACTCAAATATTTTTATAATTTTTTTTTAATTTTTTAAAGTCAACAACTATTTTTAAAATTAAAAGAAATAGGTAAAATAAATCAAAAATGATAAGAAATCACAAAGTCAAAAATAAAATATAAATGAGGTCACTAATATTTGTCAAAATGTCATTGGATCCTTCCCTGTTTTTTCAGAATTTAAAAATGAATAAAAGTATTTTTAAACATTTAAAATAAATCCAATAAATTGAAAAATTATAAAAAATATCAAAACACAATAAAATTGTGAAAAAATAAAAATCGGAAAGAGAAAAATCAAAGGTATTTTCCATAATTTTTTCAGATTTTTTGGAGTTAAAATGAGTTTTCTACGAATTTTTGAAATTTAAAACAATTAAATATAAAAATCAGAAATAAAAAATAAAGTAAAAAATATGTGGACCATTGGATGAGATTCAAAACACGTTAGTAATCAAATCCAAAGGATCTGGTGTATTGTGCATATCATGGTCATTAATGAATAAAGCACAAGATTCAATATAAATTCAAAAATTCCAAATGACGTTGTTTCATTGGTTGAAGGATGACATGTTGGTTATCTTCAACCTCCAGCCAGTCTCAAAACTAGGTCGCTCAAACTGTAAAATTAGAGCACGAGACCGGTACCATTTTCTTTGTCTCATCAAGATGAAGACAACCACACCTTCGCGAAAAATTTATGTAAATTGTAGCTCCAACAATTTGGAAGAGAAGTTTTGAAAAGGGATTTGAAATTTCATAGTCAAAACGTGTTTCCAGTTAAAAGCAAGTGTTGCGACTAGAACCAGGATGACAAGAGCTTCACAATAGTATCAAAGTTTGAGAGAATTGATGGAGGAATCTACCTATTGAAGTTAAGTTGCAGAGCTCTGAAACTGGACTTGGCTAGAACGATTCAGGGAGTTTTAGAACCTGATTCTTCTTATGTTAGCTTCAGTTAGGTTCAAGGAAGGTGAATTGATAAAGAAAATGGATTAAAGAAAGCTAGAACACTGATTTCGAAGTTGCATAAAAGTGAGCTATAGAGAGAGTTTGGCAGAGTGATTTTGGTTGTTCAAGCTTGAGAAAAATGAGTGGAATAGAGCATGTATGTATAGGAGAAGTGAATGGGATCAAGAGGAGGGGTGGATGATGCAATTTGGAGGGAATTCGTGCACACTTGTGAACATGAAGAAAGTGGGATCACATGTGCATCAAAACTCGTCCAAATGATGCATTTTGACACTCTAAATGGTCCAAACACGTTTGCTAATCAAGTTTAAGTGTAAAACGCGTGGAATTTTGGTGATTAGAAGTTGTATTATGGAAATCAAATCCTGACTGTTTGAGAAACTTCTGTTCTAAGGTACCATTTTTGAACCAATGGCATTTTCAACTCAAGGGGTCTTAGGGAATGATTCTTGAAGCTTTAGAAAGAGGAAGTTACAAGCTTTGCGGTGGTAAAAGAATGGGATAAAATGGTTGCTTGAGCTGAAAGTCGCAAAGAGTCAATGTTGGGAAAAAGAAGCTGACTTTCCATACTTAGAAAATCTCTAAGTTTTTCTTCAAAAATGACTTATAATGTCTTGTATCCAAACATGGCCTTCCACTTGGAATTTGTTCTTGACCAAAAAATATGGCATGAAGTAGATCTCTTGAATGAAATTTTGAGACTTGAACCATTAAAAATGTCCATAAATTGAGAGAGTTACGACTTGTTGAAGTTGGCAAAAATTCATGAAATGACCTATAATCTTTTGCATCCTTAGGGAATCTTCCATCCACTTTTGCACTTTGAACTTTGAAGATGGGTTAAAGTTCACACATTCAAGATAATTATGGAAAAATAATGGGTTTTAGGTGATAAAAATTGATCAAGTTATGATCATTTGAAGTCACATAAAGGAATTTGAGGGTTCATCTGGAAGACTTGTAATATTTCTTCATCATCAAGTTTCTTACACACAAAATTTCCTTGAAACTTTGAAGTGGTTTATTAATAACCATTTGAAGAGAAGTATGTCTTTGGAATCACTTAAAAATACCAAAAGATGAGCAAGATATACCCCTTAGAAGTTCAAAACCCTAACTCCTAGAGCAAGAAAATGCTTTGGGATACCTTTGCAATTTTGATCAACCTTCTTGCACCAATACCTTTGTCTTGTAAATAGAAGTTGTTGAGGATGATAATTTGAAGTCATAGCAACCAACACCACTTCCATATCTTGAGAAATGAAGGAGATATGCACTTGTGATCAATGGAAACAAAGGCGTGTCCAACTATGCCAAACTTCTTGAATCAACATTTGCACCTTTGAACTATCTTTGAAAACTTGAAGTGTGATGAATCATAATAGGCTTTGTCAAGATGTTACTTAAAACATATTTAATGATGAGTCTTGAATCTCAATGAAGCTTTGGTAAGCAAGACATAAAGAATGAACTTATGAGTCCAAAGACCAACTTTAATAGAATGCATTGTGCTTTCACATACATCATCAACAATTAGGGCACACGTATATTGTATTTTATTAGTTAAAGGATAACCAAAACATAGATGATCACAAAAATACAATTCAAGGTGCTTTGTGATTCCTCACAGAGCAAAGCTAAAGATAGGGAGGAAAAGCAAACCCTAGTGTGTGATCTTGTTATGATTGAATTGATATGATATGATGGAGGGATCTTAGGGGCAAAAATTGGGGTACAACACTTAGGCCTGGAAAATGGACCATGTGATTGAAAGCCTTGATTTTGGCCTTTTAGTAATTGTTTTTTCAAATAATAAAAACCGATATAATTTTTTTAATTAAACTTAATAATAATGATTTTAATAATAAAAATATAATAGTATTTGTTTAAATAATAACACTAATAAATAACGGAATTTATAGTATACAACTTAACAGTTTTAATAATAATAAATATGAGTATAATAACAATTAATAATAGTAATTATAATAAAATAAGAGTAATATTAATAATAATTATATTACTAACAATAGTAATTAGCATAATTGAATAATAAGAAGTCAAAAATTGACTACTAATCATACAAAACGTTGTGCCTTCAAAAACGTGACCCTATATGAGCCTCAATTGATTCAAAACGTGCACCTCTCTTTACAAAAATTCACCCCTCTCAAAAAAATAGATGAAACCTTAATGGGCCATTAGATAATGATGGTCCATTTTAGATCAATTCACGTCTCTTCCTTGTTTTAAACCCCCATAAAAATAAAACTTACACAATATGATTTACTTATTTAGAAATCTAATAACAATATGACTATTGTAATGATAGGGCAACTTTGGGGTATGAAAGCTACCCCAATTTAATTACTTTTAGATTGAATAGTGTGAGAATACGCAAGTCTCACACATTCTGATCGGAAGTTTATTAAATATTGGAAGACCCCAAAATTTGTTCGAAAGATTATAAGGATACGTTGTACAGCGTTCCTGTGGGTATGAAGAATAGGCATAGGTCATGATGTATCATCTTACCAGCGTTTGAACCAAAGTTTAGAATTAACTTAAACACGATGATGCAGATAACTCGTTAGTATCTAAGAGATTATGGATTCTTTTGCATATTTATAAAAATACAAGTTTTGAAAAAGTTGACTTACTAATGCTTGGAGACTAATATAGTAAGTTTTGATTTGATTTGATTTTGTCTATTCATCGCAACCTAGGGATGAATAAAACAAAGTTTGATAACACATTGCTGCATGGAGACTGATGTAATAGATTATACATATTTCATTATGTTTACTACAACCTAGGGAGTAAACAATACGAGGATGAACTTGTGCTTTTATCGCAAGCTAGGGGATAAAATACAACAGGGGTGGGCTTACGTTATTCATCATAACCTAGAGGATGAATAATATAACCCTGATGATTCGCATATCTATTACAAGCTAGGGGATAGATATTTGAAAAGTAATTCTCTCACCTACCGCAAACTAGGGGGTAGATGATTGAAAATGCTTGATTACAAATCGTTGCATGGAGAGTGACATAATGAGTTATATCGCAGATTTCGTCCTATTTATTACAACCTAGGGAGTAAATAGTACGAGGATAAACTTGTGTATTTATCGCAACCTAGGGGATAAAAGACAACATGGGCGGGCTTATGTTATTCATCACAACCTAGGGGATGAATAATATAACCCTAACGATTCGCATATCTATCACAACCTAGGGGATAAATAATTGAAAAAGCTTGATAACAACATTGTTGCATGGATATTAATGCAATGAGTTATATTGCTGACTTTGTTATGTTTACTACAACCTAGACAGTAAATAGTATGAGTATGAATTCACGTATTCATTACAACCTAGGGAATGAATAATATGAATTCGGCAATTCTCACATCTACCACAACCTAGGGGGTAGATATTTGAAAATTCTTGATAAAACATTGGTGCCTGGAGACTGACACAATGAGTTATATCGCAGATAAAAAAGTTGTTTTTTGGATGATCAAATCTTAGATAAGTAAATCAAATATGAGACCAGATTTTTACCAGTTGTGTCTATTCTTAACCAAGGTAATTGTTTGTTTTTATAATCTGATGAAGGGCCCAAAGATATTGGTTTCGCCCAAAGTATTTTTGGAAAAAATGCCATGTATGATGTATGTGATAATGTCTTAGATTGATATGGAACCCATAGTGTATATGCACTGAGTGTATGCCCCAAATATTTACATATGTACAAAATGTGTGTATATGCCCCAAAATGTTATGAAAAATGTTTTTTGATATTCCCTATGTGACACGGTGGGAGAACTGACTTGGTGTTTTGCATTTTGATCGCATTTGTGCAGATAGCAAGAGTCGCCACCGACTTTTCTTTTATCCAAAAGGAAAGGTAAAAAAGCACAGGAAAGACCTTTCAAGATTATTTCTCGGGTTCGGGGGTAGATTATGAAAAAGGAAGGTATTAGCACCATTTTCATCCATGGTTTTCCATGGGCTCTTAGTTACTCGCTTAGATCACTTGCTTTTGTTTTGACAGTGCGTTTGTGGTGTGGGCTTTGAAAGTGTTTTAAAAATCTCTTTGTAATGGTTCTCGTTTCCATAAGAACACGTACAAAGTTTTGTTTTGAAAGATAGTTCAAAGATGTGTTTGTGGATTGTGTTTTGGAAAGTGGTTTTTGAAAAGATGTTTTGTAATGGTTCTCGTTTCTATAAGAACGTATACAAAAGGTCTTGTCTTTTGAAAATGTTTTGAGATGAAAGTGTTGGTGTAAAAATGTTTTTGTCGTGAGCAAGCGAGCAACTAGGAGCGAATCTACCTACTCGAAAGGTCTCAAATGTTCTTTTCTTCCTCCTTTTAGTGTTGCTATATTACCATTGATTTGGTAAGAAGCCCCATCATTAGATGTAAAGGGACAGGCGCGGGTCAATTTTACAGTCATCGAAAGCAACTTATGAGACGCTTTAACAATTTTCGTAAGGGACGAGATCGTTTTATCGAAGGTAACGTCGAGGGTCATCGAGGGACTACGATCTTTTTTTATTGAAGGGTCATTGCAGAAGCGTCCCATATTCGAGGGACATGACTGTAGTTCCGAGGCAACAAGCGAGGTTACCCTATAGGTGCGCGTATGAAAAAGTGTGTTTGATTCAAGTTATTTTATCTTTGAAATTAGGTTATCTAGCGATTGATTTTAAATCTTGCCATACACGCCTAATTACTATACAGTATAAAGAAAACGGTAAATTGCGGGAATTGAAACTCTACGCTATTACAGAGTTTCGGGAATGGGGGTAAAATTTTTAAAAATGGGGATAAGTCGAATGCGATTAAAAGTCTAAATAGCAATCAATACAACCAAATCGAATCGAACAAATTAATTAAAACTACAATAGTCTATGAAGTAAAAATTAATTACCAAAGTATGACAATAAAATTCTAAGTATTTGTTTGTAAAAAGTAAACAAAATAATTGATTAACAGAAATTTAAGACATTTGTATATATTTCGTCTTTTTCGGTATTTTTCCTTATTACGAAGGAAATAAAACAATTAGAAGAAATCATTTAAACAATATTAAAACTAGAATAAAATTCTAACTAACAAGATTGATTATTCACAATATTTTCTAAACTAATTTTCAAAACTTAGTTAATTAAGAAAATGATGTGGTTGAGAAAAACTATATTATTAGTTGAAATTAAAATCTAAACCTAAAAAAAAAGATTAAACAAAACAAAATTTAATAGACTCAATTAAAACAGCAAAATGGGAGTGCATGAGGTAATTTTCGAAATGGGCTTAGTTGTTTGTCTAGTTGAAAACCCAAATGAATTTGTTAAAAAAAATAAAACAAAAAAACAGTATGTGTTGAGGCCCAAACCCGGATTCCCTAAAGGAAATGGAAAGGGTTTTTTACAAACCCTAGTTGGATGAGAGAGGCGTCGCTGGCTGGCTTATTGGGAAAAGGAGAAAATTGAGTGTTTTACCATTCCAACACCAACAATCATCGTTTTTCAGAACAAACTGAAATTGATTAGCTTTGAAACTAAAACCTAAATCCTATCTCCTCTCTTTCTAATCCTCTCTTCATCTCTTCAAACTCTCTCGCGGACCTTCTCTCTTTCAAAATGAAACTTACAGTCTCCTCTGTTCTGTATTTTTACGCTAATTTTAACCTAAATTGCTTCACGACTCACCGAAAACTTCCTATATCCATCTTTCTCTATCGCCTAGTAAAGTGAAAATGAATGAAAATGAACAACAACTGAAGACAACAACAACGCAACGTCTTAATAAGAAAGCGGACATGCGAAGAAAAGGCGAATAAAAAGGGGGGAAAAGAATGTACCGAGTCGGAGTCTCTTTGACAGAGTTTTGAAACAAAGTAAGTCTCAAGAAATCCCTTCTTTTAATTGAACCATTGTTGAGAGGAATGTTACTCGGTATTTTATTGATGCTTTTGACCTTCGCAAGTCTTTTGAATGTTGGAGGAAGGCGATGGTTGGTTCGTGAGATGGCTTGGTTTCTATTCTTGGTTTCTCAGTATGCTGGCTTTTGTGATGTTTGACGGTTCTGTTGGTTCTGGTTTTTGTGATGTTTGATGATTCTGTTGGTTCTGGTTTTTTGTGATGTTTGATGGTTCTGGTTTTTTTTTATGTTTTGAAAATCTGTTGGTTCTAGTTTTTGTGATACTTTGCTGGTTATGTTGATTCTGGTTTTTTTTTTATGTTTTGAAAATCTGTTGGTTCTGGTTTTTGTGATACTTTGTTGGTTATGTTGATTCTGGTTTTTTGATGTTTTGAAAATCTGTTGGTTCTGGTTTTTGTGATACTTTGCTGGTTATGTTTATTCTGGTTTTTTAATGGCTTTTGATCAGTGAATGAGGTTTTTGCTGGTATTGTTTATTATGAACCTTGTCCAAATGTTAATGCAGAGCTTTTCTTTTATATTCAATGAGAGTGGGTTTTGGGGGGAAGTATTGGAGAGTTTTGAACAGATTTAATATGCTGATCTGTGGCTTTTGAGTGCAAGTTGATGTTTTTTCCATTTTAGTGCAACTCTGGACTGTTTTGGACAGGTTAATAGCAGGTTGGTTTACTGGTTGTTTTGGGTTGCTTTGCAGGGCTGTCAGTTTGTTTGTATGTGCACAACAATCTTGCACAATTTTGGGACTGGTTATGTGGCCTAGGTGATATCCTCCTAACCCTACCTCTTTCCTCTTTTTATCTTTCAATGATAAAACCCTTTTGGTTAATTCTAAACTTGTGAAGGGTTTGTGTGATTATAGGAAAATGATGACATGTGAACAAGCTGAGCAAGTTAACTTGTATTGCAACATTTGATGCTTTGACCCTTTAAACTGTTGCTTGTTGTTTTGTTTTAGGTTTCCCATTTGTTGCTGCCTGTTTTATTTTTATTTGATGCTGCTGTTTTGCTTGTTGTTGTCCGCTTGTTGCTTGTTGTTTTGCTGTTTGCATTTGCTTCCTTGCATGTCCAGTTTGTATATTTTCTTTTTCTCTTTTTTTTTGTGAACCAAAAAAGATGATTTTTTGTGATTTGCAATTGGGGAGAGAGATGATGATAGACCAAAAAGTTCTGATTCCTAAAAGCAAACCCTGGTGATGAATTAGGAGAAGATTTGTTTGAAACTCCCTTGTTTAACTTCAATAAAATATGCTAATTATATCCTTTTTCTTTCTTTTGTTACATGTACAAATAATTGAAATGGCAAGCAAGACAAGATGAGGAGAATACCATGGCTAGCAAATGAGGAATTTCTTGAAGATGAAGAAAAGAGTCTTGAAGAAGAAACATTTCTTTCTTTGTAAATATAACTTGTATTTCACTTGTAATCCATTTGTAATTTGCTTTGTGAATGACCCACAAAATGTAATGAACACACAACTTGAGTAAATATGTAAATAGTGAAATTTGTTGTACAAAACTTTGAGTTTTAGCTTAAACTTTGCAATTCTTGATTGAATGTTTTAAATAAAACATCTTGGCTTGGTAACTTGCATTTTAAGCAAACACAATATGATAGGATAAATCATGTATTTTGCACTCTTAAACAAAATAAATGTTTAAGAGCTCAAACCCAATTGATTAATTGAACCCTCAATCATGATTGTTTAAAATGATAGTCTTAAACTTTATATCTTATCCAAACAGAACATGCTCCCAAGAATAAAATCAACCCTCAGAAAATTATGGTTAAGAAAAATTTAAAATCACACAAATGCCTTTTCAGCTATCTGGGCCATGAATTGGGAAAACTTGCAATGTGAGGTTTGAAAACTGACTTAAACAACTTTGAGGAGACGTGGTGACTTATTTGAAACCTTGAGGACTCAATTTCCTTTGAGAAGTGCAAAACCCTAATTGCTGACTAGTTTCCTAGGAAGAGAACCTGCTTGATCAACTTTTGAGCCAAATTGAGTGTTTGAGAAACCCTGGGATAGCATCTTGAGTGAAAAATGGGAGGGGAAATTTTGGGGTACAACACTCTCCTTTTAAACCATTGGTTTTGTTTTACCAACTCCCCGATGTTATATGTTGCATCATCGTGGTATCTTTGAATTGATTTGAACATGGTGGAAAGTGTCAGCAAGATCTTGATATTTGTATGTAGGCGCAGCCGTAGGTGTGGGTTTCTTTCGATGTCTTTCTACCCAAGATGATTTTTCATATTTCATCAAATTATTTGTCAAATCCCCAAAATGATTTCAACGCCGTATTCAGAAGAAATAATCGTAGTATTTTGCAAACAAGTCTGAAAAGAAAAACACAATTGAAAATTTTAAAAAGGTCAATGTTTTATTGATATGCCCCTGAATAGGCGAGAGTACAACATGAAATTCCTTGAAAGAGGTAATTACAGAAAGTTATAAAACTGGAAATGGAAATGAGAATGATAATTTCTACTGTTGTTTTTCCCCAATATCCTTTTGATAGCTCCAATCTTCTTTGATTCTAAGTCAAATGATTTAGATCAGTCCCTTCCTTCGTGGTCGCAGTCGTGGTTCTTAGATCGTAGTCTTTTTGTTCTTTATTTCTTTGAATAAGATCCCTAACTTTTGCTTGGATCGTCCTCTCGGATTTTGAATCAACCGGGATAATTAATTTTTTTTTAGGTCCCTAATTTTTTACCTGGATCGCCCTTTAGGGATTATGATCCACCGGGATGCTCCTTTTTGCCTAAGTCGCCTATTTAGAGTTCGAACTTAACGATCTTTTTATACATATTATTTTTTGACTGCGTCTGAATTTGTCAGATATGGTAGTTCTTCCCCGTCCATTGTTGTGAGGATGAGACCACCACCAGAGAATGTTGTTTTTACAACATATGGACCTTCGTAGTTGGGTGTCCATTTACCACATGAATCGAGGCGAGGTAGAAGAATCTTCTTGAGAACCAAATCCCCTTCTTTGAATACTTGAGGGAGGACTTTCTTGTCGAAGGCTTTCTTCATCCACTTCTGATATAATTGACTGTGGCACAAAGCTGTCAAGCGTTTCTCTTCAATGAGATTGAGCTGATCAAGTCGTGTCTGAGCCCACTCTGCTTCTTTAAGATTTGTTTCCATTAGAACTCGAAGTGATGAAATCTTTATTTCAATCGGGAGTACCTCCTTCATTCCATATACTAGAGAGAAAGGAGTTGCACTTGTTGATGTGCGTAGGGAGGTACTATAGCCATGTAGAGCAAAGGGAAGCATTCCATGCCAATCTTTATATGTCTTAACCATTTTCTGAATGATTTTCTTGATACTTTATTGGCGGCTTCGGCGGCCCCATTCATCTTGGGTCGATATGGTGAGGAGTTATGATGCTCAATCTTGAAACTATCGCATATCTCCTTCATCATTTTGTTGTTCAGATTGGACCCATTATCTGTAATGATTCTGCTTGGAACCCCATATCAGCATATGAGATTTTTCTTGATGAATCGAGTATCCACTTGACTTGTCACATTCGCATAGGATGCCGCTTCTACCCATTTGGTGAAGTAATTAATGGCAACCAGTATGAACCGGTGTCCATTAGATGCTTTCGGGTTGATCATGTCTATCATATCAATTCCCCACATTGAAAATGACCAAAGAGAGCTCATGACATTCAAAGGAGTTGGTGGTACATTCATTTTGTTGGCGTAGATTTGGCACTTATGACATGTATTTATATAATGGTAGTAATTAGCTTCCATCGTTAACCAATAATAACCAGCTCGTAAAACTTTTCTACCCATGGCATGCCCATTTGTGAGTTCCAAAAGTACCCTCATTGATTTCTCTTATAAGCGTATTTGCTTCTTGTTTCTCCACACACCTGAGTAGCACCATATCGTAGTTTCTTTTGTATAACACATTGTTGTACCCCCAAAATTTGCCCTCCCTTTTTCACAAGAATTCACAACCCTAGGGTTTTCTCTGATTTTTAAGATTGGCTCAAGAATCGATCAAACAGACTTTTCTTTAGCAGTAAATCCAGAATTAGGGTTTTCTCTCGCATTTCTCAGAAGAAATTGAATCCCCTGAAATTCAGTTTACCGTTACATTGGTTTCTCACTTTTTCAAGTTTGCTGAAAGGTCAACTGATTGTTCTCAAGGCCTGATTATCTGGGATAAGAAATAGGAGCTGAGACTGTTATTTGGAATATCAAGACATCTGCTTGTTAATGGAGTGAAAGGTTTGCCGGTTAATGGAATGCTTGCTTGTTTATTATACAATGCGTATTGTGATTAGAATACTGATGTAAGGTTACGAGACTGCAAAGTTTTTGATTATTTGGAATTTAAGTTATCTGGATTAGAATTGTTGAAACGCAATTTCAATTATTTTAATTTGAGAGTCTTAAATAATTAAGTGAACATGCAAGGAAGAAGGGCAAGATATTTAACAGTAGAAATGTTTCTTTTGGATAAAGACTCTGTTTATTCATTTTCAAATATTGTTACAAAAAAATAATTTTTTATTTTTGAATATTGTAAGTTTTTACAACTTATAGTATTTTAAAAAGAAATAAATGTTTACAATAAATGAAAAAAAAAAGTCTATCTAATCTAAGCCTAAGTCTCCTAAGCTCCAGTGCTCCCATGCTCAAGGTCTCCGGCTTCTACTGCTTCCTCTATCATCCAATTTGTGCTCACCTGCAAAAGACAAAGGAAAAGAAAATTAGTACAGATAATTGAAAATAATTTTCAAATGAAAAAAGAAAGAAAAAAAGTCATCATTAAAATTGGCCGTCTGGAATCATAATGCTTATTTTTCATCACGCTTTATTTTTCTCTCTGCAAATCACAAGAAGATTACTCTTCTTGGTTCACAAAGAGAAAATTAAAAATACAAATTGAAAAAATGCAAGCATATTGAGTTATAAAGCTAGCATACAAGGCAAACCAAGGTGCCAAAATTCAAACATGATAGGCGCCCATTGTACTGCATTGCAAACCAAACTGTCAAACTAAGCAAACTAAACATGGCAGTAAACCAAACTGAGTTACAAAATTCCAAAGGGCAAACAGGCGCCAAACTGTCAAAGCATAAACAAATATACAATGCAGCACAAGCAAGGAACCTGATGTAACAAACAGCGAGCAAAGTCCCAAATGGAGCTACAAAACAAATTGACCAAACTGAGTTATAAAACAAATGGGATGCAAATTGTGCAAATATGGTAAGCAGCATGAAAGCAGAAAAAATACAGCAGGCAAAAGTAAAACAGCAGGAGGTAACCCACTTGACAAGTCAAAGCTTGTCAAAAGCTGTCATCATTTTCCAGAGGCAATTTTTCAGGAATAATAATAAACAAAGCAAAAATGCTTGTTTTCATGGAGAGAGAAAGAGGAAAAGATATCACCTTGGGTGAGGTTTGACAGTTTGGTTAAAAGAGCAGGCTGTCACAAGTCAAATAGCAAAGGGATATAAAACAAAACAAACTGCATAGAAGAGAGGAGAAAAAAACACTTTGTGAAAAAAAAACCACAAAACTCTTCAAATTGCAAACAAGCTCCAAGCCTGTCAAGCTAAAAAACACCATAAACTTGTATAACAAAACACAGCCCAGCCAAAACACCACAACTACAAACTCAACAAGCCAAGCTTGCTCAAATCACCCAACCTGTTAACAAACTGTAAACCCTCAAACCTGCAGCAAATCACATAACCTGAACAAAAGCCAAGTCTGAAACTGCAAACCAGCTTTCCTAAAACAAATTCAACAAGCCAAGCTTGCTCAAACCACAAGCCCTGCTCAAACCAAACAAGCTCCAAACCTGTAAAACTACAAGGTTTCTAACCCTGTAACAGTTCCACAAACTAAACCAAACTTGCAAACCTGCAACAAACCATAACCAAACAAATAACCAAGCTACACAAAAACAGTACAAACTGTATAAGCTGCAGTAAACCAACAAAACCTGTTAACCAACTACAAACCAACAGGCCAAACTGTTATCAAAATATCCAAACTGTAAAACTACAGCAAAACCATCACAAAAAAGACCCTTTGAAACATCAAACCACTAAACTCAGTTTTCAACAAAATCCACAAACCAACCCAAAAGTTTCAGAAACATGTCATCATAAACAAACAACCAAAAGTTCCGGAAATCATTCACCAACAACAAAAAACAAGCAGTTTCAGATTTCATCATTAACCTTCAACATTCAAAGAAAAGAAGAGAGATTTAGAAGCAAAGCAAACACAATTTCAGAATCGTATCCATCTGTGATCGGTGGAAATAGAACTGACTGTTTTTAGCGCTGGTTCGCAAAATGTCGCGGTAAGCAAGAGTCGCCACCATCTTTTATTTTCTCCAACAAGGAAAGGACAAAAGCACAGCAAAATTCCTTTTCGAGATGTTTCTCGGTTCGGGAGGTAGATTATAGAAAGGGAAGGTGTTAGCACCCTTTCTATCAGTGGTTATCCACGGGCTCTTAGGTACTTGCTCACTATGTTTTCAAAAATGTTTGCTTTTCTTGTGTTTGTGGGTTTTGAAAAAGTTTCATTTTGAAAACTTCTAGGTAACTCTTGTATCAGTCCTCAAGAGTGTGTGAAGTGTTTGTTTGAAAACTTTTGTTTGAAAGTGTGAGTGCGAAAGTTGTTTTTGTTTTGAAAGAGCAAGTACCTAGGAGAAATCCACCTACTCAAAGGAATTAAGCTGTGTAAATGTCCTTTAGATAGTACTATCCCACTATTGAGAAGTAGGTAGCACCGTCGTTGGAGTTATTCGGGTCAATTCGATTATATGGGACATGTGTGGTCACCAAAGCAATAGTAGGACACCTTAGCGGTAACCCTAATGTCCTAGATCCTTTTCATCCGAGGCAACCGTTTCGAGGCAACTGGATCTCTAGACAGGAGGGCGACCTCTAAAACACCCTATACTCAATGACCACGTCGAGGCAACCAAGTGAGGCGTACCCTAGGAGTGGCATGTGCGAGTGTGTCAGGTTTCATGTTAAATTATCTTTGTACAAGTTATTGTGAGCTACGAGTTGATTTTATTTTCAGGCAAGTCTTGTCATGCATAATTAACAGTTAATAATTTGCGGAAAGTAAATTGCGGAAAGTAAATCTACATTATTACAAGGCATCGGGTATTTACATCGCCAAAAACAAACCCTTTGAAAAAGAAAATGCGAGAAAATAAAAGAAAGCGATAAAAAGGTCCTAATTACGCTATTATATTCTCTGAGCAATTACATAAATATGATCAAAAATAATATGTGTGAAGAGAAATTAAATCGGAAAAAGTCTTAGGGTTTTGACCCTTTTTTGAGAAAGAATGACTTTTTGGTCCTTTTTGCATTTTATTAAATTAACCCTAAAACTAATCAATTAATTAAAAGAAAAAAAGTATTTTTTAGTTTTTTAATGTTTTAATGAAAATAAAATAAAATAAAATAAAGTCAAAAGTTAGTACCAAACCCTAATTCTAATTTATTTTATTTATTGTGAAAATAATTAAAGTTAACCTAATTCAAACAACTAAATTAATTAATTATATTTATTTACAAAAAATAAAGTGAAATTAATAAATAATAATAATAATAATAATATTTACATTTTCTGATTTTATTATGAAAATAATTAATTTATGAGTTAATTAATAATAATAATAATAATAACAATGAAAAGATTAAATGGAAATTAAAAAAGAAAAGAATAAAGAAACCAGGGGGTGCTGCCTAACAAAGGGGTACGTTTGGCAATTCTGGCCCATTGATCTCTCAAGCCCTTTTGACTTTCTGGATCGTCCAGAGCGCTGGTTGACTGGGAGTATCATGGTCATCATCTCATGGCCATTGGATTTATGACTGTGGCCACTTGGCGCTTGGATGCTTGGAATGCATGGTGGAACGCTCTTGGAATGCCTGTATGTGAACATGTTAAACAAAATAATATAAATGTTGGGGTGGACCTGGGATTCGAACCCAGGTCCCAATGATCATTGGCCAATGCACCATCCACTACGCCATCTACACGCATTTGTTATTATGATAACAATCAATCATTATATTAAGAAACAATTAATATGCTGGAAATTACAAAAATGTGCGCTGCTTTTTAAATTGGCTAACCATGTGCTAACACGTCTTCATCTTCCTCCTCTGTACTTGTAAAAGCATGTTAGATAGCGGGGGTTTTTAACCCCCACAAAACAGGATGACCAAAAATAGCGATTAGGGCTGTGAGCAACATAAATATTTCGCGAATAGTCCAGTGTGTTCGTCTGGCCTTGACGATTCCAACCATATGCATTATGAACCCTAATTATTCCTGGATTGTAAATCCCTAATTTGAGAGCTTATGAACCCTAAAATTCATTAATGGCATCTTTTGATTCTGTACAAATTAATCCAATTAACTTATGCCATTAGCTTTATGAGGTCTCTAGCAACACAAAACAAACAAGAAACCATGTTAATGATGCATGAATCATGAGTTACGATTATGAAAAAAGTATGTAAACCGTGAGACTGTTCTTGGGGATTTCTTGAGCTTTAGCACTTGGTTTTGATTGCAATACGTTCCTCACACTCCCAGCAACGTGTTTGAATCCACAAAAGTCCTTGAACTGGCCTGGAATATAGAAAACAGTTTTCACTTTTCTTTGAATTTTTTCAATATGCTTATGGCTTTGTTTGCAGCAATTTCATGTATGCATGAATAGGATTGGCTTGTGCATATATAGAGGAAGAGAATTAGGTCAAAATCTTGCAAAGAAATCCATGGAATGATGGTTTGAATATTTGATTGAAAATCAAATATTTTTGAATCTTTTTTATTGCAAAAACTTGCTAAATTTGGAGATTCTTGTCCCTTTGATTTGCACACAAAATTGCCAGCATTTTTAGGTCATCTTTGCTTCACCAAAAGATTGAAAAATCAAATCTTTGTATTTCCTACAATTTAAATTAATTAAATGAATTAATATTGATTAAAAATCCAATTAATTAATAAAAAATAAGAAAATAATTCAATTAGGCTTGATGGGTCGTGCATAAGTCATGGATAAAGTTTCAAGAAGAAATTTGAGGCCCATTAGCAAAACTAAGGTGTTTTGAGCAAAGTTGACTTTTGCAAATTCACAAAAATTTCCCAACTTCTCCAATGTATACCTTGCTCCATTTTGATCATATGAACATGTTCTTGGACATTTTGGAAAGGTCTTGAAGTCCTCTAACCAATTCCTTTGATCCCATGTCATTTGGATTTACCAATCTCAAGGTATGGTCTTTGACTTAAAGTGCATTTTTGTTGACTTTTGAAATTGACCTATAATGTAGAAATTGATAACTTTTTGTGAGAGCATTTCTTGGACTTGGAATGTGAAGATGAGTTGTAGGAAATGTCATCCCCTTAAAAATGAGCATTGGATGGGATTTTTCTGATGAACCATGAAAAAGTTATGCCTTGGTCAAGATACAATTGACTTTTCTACTGTCCAAAAATAGTAACTTTTTGCATCTTTATGATTTTTGAGCCATCCTTGTGGAATCATGATCAAGACTTGATCAAATGATGATTGTGAACTCAAAATAAGATGTTGACCAAAAATACTGACTTTTGACTACAAAATGACCATTTTACCCCTGCAGTTGACTGTGAAGCAAATGGAGCTTTTGACTGTGCAATTTGACACTGTGAGTCTTGAGACTTGGCATATAGGTGCTTGAGAATGTATAGAGGCCTATGAGACTTGATTGAGCCATTGAAAATCCCAAATTCCTTGAAAGAACCAAAACCCTAATTTTGACTGGCTTAGGAGGCATTTGGATTGTGCAACCCTTGAGTAGTCTTGAGTAATTTGAAGATTATTCTTGACAAATCTTGAGGAATATGGGAGGGAAAATTTTGGGGTACAACAGTTGCCCCTGTTCAATCTTCTTAGACCTGAGGATGTAGATTGGCTTGCGTGCCTTTCGTGATCCGAAGGTGGAAGATGATTGAACACTAAAGTGCCCATAAATTTGCACTCGCATAGTGGAGTATCAGCAGTGTGATGTCGGGAATGGGCTTACAGATGCCATTTGGAGATGTGACAAAATAATTGTGGAGATGGGCTTAAACATGCCATCCAGGGGCGTCGATCGCGTAAGAGATTCCTTAGCGAGAACTTGCATACTAGAGAAAGAAAGGTAGTTTTCCTGTCTGGTTTCAGGTGTTGATTTTCAATCTCATCATGCAGATACTTTCCTGGCTAGTTACAGGCATAGACTTACAATCAATCGCTCACAGATATGCCCTGGCTAGATACAGGTATCGAATCTGGAACTTCAAAAGGTTGGTCGAGATAGCTTTCCTGGCTGGATACAGGTGTAGATCCGGAATTCAAAAAAGGTTGGTCGAGATAGCTTTCCTGGCTGGATACAGGTGTAGACCTCTGACCTGAGAATGAAAGATAATTTCCTGGCCTGTTACAGGTGTTGATCTTCAAACTCTTCATGTAGATACTTTCCTGGCTAGATATAGGTATAGATCTACAATCAATCGCTCACAGATATGCCCTGGCTAGATACAGGTATCGAATCTGGAACTTCAAAAGGTTGGTCGAGATAGCTTTCCTGGATGGATACAGGTGTAGACCTCTGACCTGAGAATGAAAGATAATTTCCTGGCCTCTTACAGGTGTTGATCATTAAACTCTTCATGTAGATACTTTCCTGGCTAGATACAGGTATAGATCTACAATCAATCGCTCACAGATATGCCCTGGCTAGATACAGGTATCGAATCTGGAACTTCAAAAGGTTGGTCGAGATAGCTTTCCTGGCTGGATACAGGTGTAGACCTCTGACCTGAGAATGAAAGATAATTTCCTGGCCTGTTACAGGTATTGATCTTTAATATCCTCATGTGGATACTTTCATGGCTAGATACAGGTGTAGATCCACAATCAATCGCTCACAGATATGCCCTGGCTAGATACAGGTATCGAATCTGGAACTTCAAAAGGTTTGTAGAGATAGCTTTCCTGGCTGGATACAGGTGTAGACCTCTATCCTGAGAATGAAAGATAATTTCCTGGCCTGTTACAGGTGTTGATCTTCAATCTCTTCATGCAGATACTTTCCTGGCTAGATACAGGTGTAGACCTACAATCAATCGCTCACAGATATGCCCTGGCTAGATACAGGTATCGAATCTGGAACTTCAAAAGGTTGGTAGAGATAGCTTTCCTAGCTGGATACAGGTGTAGATCTCTGTCCTGAGAATGAAAGATAATTTCCTGGCCTGCTACAGGTGTTGATCTTCAATCTCTTCATGCAGATACTTTCATGGCTAGATACAGGTGTAGACCTACAATCAATCGCTCACAGATATGCCCTGGCTAGATACAGGTATCAAATCTGGAACTTCAAAAGGTTGGTCGAGATAGCTTTCCTGGCTGGATACAGGTGTAGACCTCTTACCTGAGAAAGGAAGATGGTTTCCTGGCTAGATACTGGTATTGATCTTCAATCTCTTCATGTAGATAACTTTCCTGGCTAGATACATGTATTGAATCTACAATCAATCGCTCACAGATATGCCCTGGCTAGATACAGGTATCGAATCTGGAACTTAAAAGTTGATGGTGATCATCTTTTGATTGACCTTTTCCTGAAAAGGCAAAACATTAGTTGTATGCAATGTCATGATGTATGGAATGCATGATGTCATGATATTCTCAAAAATAAATGAGATCGTGTCGTATACACTTTATCATGTATGTAAGTAGGAGGTATGAAATATGAAATGTTTATGAATGTATTTTCGTCTGGGAAAATAAATCCTTGACGAATGCCAGGAAGTTCGTTGAATCCTGGGCTGATGTTGAAGAGTAGAGTTCTTCATTTCCGCTGGGGATGATGAACAAAGCTGATTGCACGAATAAACCGGTAGGAGAAGATGACTCCGTTGGGGAATAAACCTGGCGAAGATATTATTCTGCAGGGAACTACTCTGTGGGGAAGAGATACTTCGCTGAGATTTTAACGATAACTCCGTTGGGGATACCGTTGATAAGCTCTGTTGAGGGATTTGATGAACTCCGCTGGGGATAGGAAGAACTTCGCCGAGGACGATCTTTCCGTTGTAATTTGATGAGGATAACCCAGTTAGGCTCTGGTGGGGAATAACCTTTGAACATGGTCGGGGAGAGATATTTGTACTCTGCAGGGGACAAGCTTCCAGAATCTACTGGGGAGATGGTTCAACTCTCTTGGGGAAACTTTTGACTACACTGGGGAAATGGCTCCACTGGGGTGTATGTATTCCGCCGGGGAACAATCTTATATTTCTGTCGAGGAATATTAAGACTGCCGGGGAGGCTTGTTGAGGAATATTTGTATACTCTGCTAGGGAATATTGAGATCTTCTGGGGATATCCAACTTCCTTAGGGCTGACAGTAGCCTAACTCTGCT
Source organism: Vicia faba (assembly GCA_948472305.1). Classification (NCBI taxonomy): domain Eukaryota; kingdom Viridiplantae; phylum Streptophyta; class Magnoliopsida; order Fabales; family Fabaceae; genus Vicia; species Vicia faba. Next base: position 1,573,955,683 of record OX451739.1, on the reverse strand, counting down.
TGGGGAGAGTGTTGCTGACTTGCTAGGGATATTGTGCCTTTTCGGGCTGATTGGGGGGCCAACTCTGCTCGGGGGAGAGTATTGCTGAATCTTGTCTTACTCTGCGGGGGGTGAAGGTATCTTGGTCCAATTCTTCAGCTGAACTTACCTTGGTACCTCGGTGGACAGAACAACTAGATCGCTTAGACAATTCTTATTGCCCCTGTTTCTGATATCACCCGTAATTAGTCCTTTGTTTCGTATGCAAGTATTTATGAGCAGCAATTAATGTCAAATGCATATATCAAAAATGAACATTGGACGTTCTTTGCAAGACAAAACAGATAAAGGAAAAACAATTTGCAATTTGTCTGAAAAGTGTAACTTGCATTGATTTTGAAATTTGCCTGTAAATAGGCGTTTTGTGTACAAGAGGTTGACGTCCTAGTAAGAGAATGCCGCCGAACGAATAGAGTTTATACAATTTGTGAAAAGAAAACAAAACAGCTATGTGAAGAATCCCACTGGGTTCCAACTCTGCTATCGCCTTTATATCTTCAAGCATCTCATCACTTTGTTGCTTAGTTGGAGAATGAAGCTGATTGATTGGTGCCGTCTGAGCCTGATAGTTGATACCGAAGTCTAGATGCAAGGTGATCCAATGAGACATAGTATTACGCTTATCCCTAACTTTTTCCTGGACCGCCCTTTCGGGTTTTCAGTCCACCGGGATACCCATTTTTGCCCAAGCCGCCTTTTCAGGTTTTCGACTTGCCGGGTGTACAGGTTTTTTTATTTTCATCCCTTATTTTTGCCCGAACCCTTTTGGTTCGCCGGGAAGCCCTTATTTTTGCCTAGGCCAGTCGACCTAGCGGGTCTTTTACTCATGTGTAGTATCTTTTTACAATGTCTGCATTGGCGGGGTGAGGAAGGTCGTCACCATCCATGGTGGTTAGAATCATCGCACCTCCTGAGAAGATGTTCTTAACCACAAATGGCCCTTCGTACGTAGGGGTCCATTTGCCCCTGGGATCACCTTGAGGTAGAATGATGCGCTTGATTACCAGGTCCCCAACTTGATACTCTTGTCGTCTGACTTTCTTGTTAAATGCCTTGATCATCCGTTTTTGGTACGTCTGACCATGACAAATAGCAGTGAGTCTCTTTTCGTTGATTAGGTTTAATTGATCAAGCCGAGTCTGGATCCAGTCATCTTCGCTTAAACCTGCATCCTTCATTATCCGGAGAGAGGGTATCTGGACTTCAATAGGCAAGACTGCCTCCATGCCATAGACCAAGGAAAAGGGAGTTGCCCCTGTTGATGTCCGTGCTGAGGTACGGTACCCATGAAGAGCAAACGGTAACATTTCGTGCCAATCTTTGTAGGTTATTGTCATCTTCTGCACAATCTTCTTGATATTCTTATTAGCTGCTTCTACAGCCCCATTCATCTTCGGCCGGTAGGGAGAAGAGTTGTGGTGCTGTATCTTGAATTGCTCACAGAGCTCAGTGATCATCTTGTTGTTAAGATTTGTACCATTGTCCGTAATGATCCTCTTCGGTACACCGTATCGACAGATCAGGTTATGCCGAATGAACCGTGCCATGACGTTCTTGGTTACCGTAGCGAAGGAAGCTGCTTCAACCCACTTCGTAAAGTAATCAATCGCTACCAGGATGAAGCGATGCCCGTTGGATGCCGTAGGTCTGATTTCGCCGATCATATCAATGCCCCACATTGCAAAAGGCCAAGGTGCTGTCAAGACGTTCAAAGGAACTGGAGGAATGTGCACCTTATCAGCATAGATCTGGCATTTGTGACACGTCCGAGAATGTTGATAACAGTCGGCTTCCATTGTGGACCAATAATATCGTGCCCGAAGGATTTTCTTTGCCATGGTATGTCCACTGGAATGCATTCCGAAGGTACCTTCATGCAGCCATACCATGATCCTTTCTGCTTCAGTTTTATCCACACAACGCAGTAAGATTGAATCATGGTATCGTTTATAGAGAATGTCATTGCTGAGGAAGAACTTTGCCGCGAACCTTCTCAGAAATTTCTTGTCATTAACGGATGCACCCTCGGGGTATTCTTGGGTTTCAAGGTACCTCTTCACTTCATGATACCAAGGCTTTTCTGTTACCCCTTCGGTCTCAAGATCACAGTAATGTGCAGGTTCATCCAGCTTCCAAATAATGATCCGGGGAGCCTCGTTGTCCCATTTGACTTTGAACATAGAAGACATCGTAGCTAACGCGTCCGCCAACTGATTTTCTTCTCTTGGGAAGTGTTCAAAGGTTATCTCCTCGAAATGGGGGGTCAATGTCAATACATACTCCTTGTAAGGAATAAGATTTGGGTGTTTCGTATCCCACTCGCCTTTGATCCGACTGATCACGAGAGCGGAATCTCCAAAGACACTCAGAAACTTAATCCTTAAGTCAATTGCAGCTTGAAGACCCATGATGCATGCTTCATACTCCGCCATGTTGTTGGTGCAGTTGAAACATAGTCGGGCGGTAAGTGGAGTATGAGAGCCTTTTGGAGATATGATCACAGCGCCAATGCCATTACCCAAAGCGTTTGAGGCTCCGTCAAAGTGCATAGACCATCGGGATCCTTCCTCAGGTCTTTCATCCGGTCCAGGTACTTCACAATCAGTCACTACCATGATATTCTCGTCTGGAAATTCAAAGTTCATAGATTGGTAGTCATCCACTACCTGGTGTGCCAAATGGTCTGCCAATACACTTCCCTTGATTGCTTTCTGAGTCGTGTACTGTATGTCATATTCTGTCAAGATCATCTGCCATCTTGCTATTCTTCTGGACAAGGCAGACTTTTCGAAGATGTACTTTATCAGATCCATTTTTGAAATCAACAGAGTAGTGTGAGTCAACATATATTGTCTCAGCCGGCGAGCAGCCCATACCAAAGCGCAGCAATTTTTCTCGAGCAGTGAGTATCGGGTCTCACAGTCGGTAAACTTTTTGCTAAGGTAATAAATAGCGTGCTCTTTTCGGCCAGACTCGTCATGCTGCCCCAGTACACACCCCATTGAGCTGTCAAGTACTGTCAAGTATAAGATTAGAGGTCTCCCTTCAACCGGTGGCATAAGAATGGGTGGTTCTTGGAGATACTCTTTGATTCTTTCGAAAGCGGCCTGACATTCATCGTTCCACCGTACTACTTGATCTTTCTTTAGTAGCTTGAAGATTGGTTCACAGGTAGCAGTTAGGTGTGAGATGAATCGGGCAATGTAGTTCAGCCGTCCTAAAAAGCCTTTGACTTCTTTATCTGTCTTGGGAACTGGCATCTCTTGTATGGCTTTCACTTTGGCAGGGTCCACTTGAATACCTTTGTCGCTTACGACGAAGCCTAGCAGTTTTCCAGATCTTACCCCGAAGGTGCACTTGTTCGGGTTTAACCTCAATTTGTATAACTTCAAACAGTCAAACAGCTTCTGCAGATGATCAAGGTGTTCTTCCTCAGTTTGAGACCTTGCAATCATATCGTCGACATATACTTCGATCTCATGATGGATCATATCATGAAACAAAGCAACCATGGCACGTTGGTAGGTTGCCCCAGCATTCTTCAACCCAAAAGGCATGACCTTGTAGCAAAAGGTTCCCCACTGAGTAACAAAAGTGGTCTTCTCCATGTCTTCAGGAGCCATCTTGATTTGATTATAACCGGAGAACCCATCCATGAAGGAGAATACATTATGCTGAGCAATGTTATCAACCAGAACGTCGATGTGAGGCAAAGGGAAGTCATCCTTAGGGTTGGCCCTGTTCAAATCCCTGTAGTCAACACACATTCGGACCATACCATCTTTCTTCGGCACTGGAACCACGTTGGCAACCCACTGAGGGTAAGAAGTCACTGCTAGAAAACTGGCGTCAAATTGTTTCATAGCCTCAGCTTTGATTTTCTCTGACATCTCTGGACGCATACGGCGGACCTTCTATTTTACCGGAGGGCATTCTTCCTTGGTAGGCAAGTGATGAACCACAATGTCAGTATCCAACCCAGGCATATCCTCGTAAGACCAGGCAAAGATTTCCATGTAGTCATGCAGCATCTGAATCAACCGTTGTTTCACACTAGACTCCAGATTGGCACCAATCTTGACTTCCTTTCTGTCTGTCTCGGTACCCAGATTTACCGTTTCCACTAGCTCTTCATGTGGCTGAATGGCTCTCTCTTCCTGGAGTAACAGTCTTGCAAGCTCACCCGGCACTTCACAATCATCTTCACCTTCGTCTTCGGCTAAGTTGATCGGATTTTCGAAGTCATAACTGGCAGTAGCAGAGTCGTTACCAGTGAGATCCAGAGTGGATTGGAACCTGTATGTGTGAGTGTGTGTAAATATAGCTGTTTTGCAATATATAATAAAGAAAGACAAGGAGCGCAAGATTTGAAATGCAAAAAAACATCCAATTCTTTTATTAATGATATATGAAAATGACACACCAAAGCCCTCACAAATGAAGCCACAGTGCCTCGGGTAAGACACCGGGCCATAAAGTTTCAAATTATTGTCTGTTACAAATTCAAAACAAAGGAGTTCATTACTGAGTGACAAAAGTAATAGGTATGAAGTCTTTCGCAGTCCAGTTGCTTGGTCCATCGTCGGTCGTAGGGTAGATCCAACTGTCGAATTCAGATTCTTCTACGTCGTCTTCAATGGCATTTACTCCCGAGTTGCTGATGAACACAGGATGTCTTCCAATCCTTGCACTACGCATAGCCCTCTGAGCTTCTGCAGTGAAACCCAAACCAAACTTGTCAGTCTTCGGAGTGAAATCAGGAAGTCGCCCCCATTTTGCATACTCACCCTTCTCAATAACAGCCCGGGAATCCTTTAAGGAAGCCATCTTCAAAGGAGAATCTTCAATCACAGTCTCAGCTGACGCCAGTGTCTAAGGAACCTCTTCAAAGTGTTGAAAGGGGGTCTCAATGAATTCCCCATCCATCTCTATGTACCGGAACGAGTTAAGGTGGCTGACCATGTATTCTTCCTCCCCTTGAACTGTCACAATTTTCCCCTTGACTTGGTACTTCAGTTTCTGATGTAGTGTGGAAGTCACAGCTCCAGCTTTATGGATCTAAGGACGACCCAGCAGACAAGAATAGGATGGTCGGATGTTCATCACATAGAATGTTGAATCAAAGACCTGAGAACCAACCCTGATTGGAATATCAACTTCACCATGTACCATCCTTTTGGACCCGTCAAAGGCCCGGACAACAATGTTACTTGGCTTGAGCTCCAAACCCTCGCAATCTAACTTGTCTAGAGCTTTCTTGGGTAATACGTTCAACGAGGAACCAGTGTCAACCAGCACATGGGCAAGAGTAGTGCCCCTGCATTCGATGGAGACATGCAGGGCATCGTTATGGTTCTTCCCTTTAGTAGTCAGATCAGCGTCGGAGAAACCCAAACCATTATCAACACTTAAGTTGCCACACAGTCGGTGAACTGATCAGCTGACGTTTCTTGTGGCACGTGGGCCGTCTTCAGGAAGGTAATCAGGGCCTTGGCATGGGCCTCTGAACACAACAACAATGATAGCATAGAAATTTTAGATGGGGTGTGCCCCAGCTGCTCAACTACATTGAAATCACTCTTCTTGATAATCTTAAGAATCTCTTCCATTTCCTGCTTGGAAGCTTCAACAATGGTTGTCTTCGGTGCCTCTGTCGAGGCAGGCATATCAGTAGCAATCCCCTTGCCCCGAGCGTCAGATGACTCGGCCGCAGGGGTAGAAATAGGAACTTGATCAGGAAGGGAAGTATGCACACTTGCAGGTGTGATGACAATAGGTCTCTGGATAGCTGGTGGCGCAATATCTGGTGAGAAAAGTCTGCCACTGCGGGTGACTTTAGCAGGCCCGGTGATGTTGCTGACGCCGGTACTAGTATCAAACTCTTGTTTGACTCCAAGCACATAAACATCTGCCCCATAGTGCCAAGGGACAGCTTTGTCAAATGTATAGGGGAGGGGCCCCAGAACAGTGATGATGATAGGAGCAATCTTCTGAGTAGACATGATTTTGACAGGCTTCTTTGAGGGAGCCTTAGGAGAGTTGTTGAAAATAGTAACAATGGACACTTCTTCAGTAGGGATAGCAGGAACAACAATTTTCTCGAACAAGATCTCTTTGTTATCCATCAGGTTTTGGACGCCTGACTTCAACAAAGGACAACCAGCAGGTGAAACAGAACATAGATGGCAACCTTTACTACATCCCGGAAATAAACCGGCTAGCAACAGGTTCCTCTTGACAGTCAACAAAGGAGTAACAATATCATCTACAGAGGCTACATACAGGTCTTCCTCTACAGCATTCACTCCATGCTTGGGCATAGGAGCAGTCACAACATTGGGCCTTTCGGGCGCCTCGAACTCTATCTCTTTAGCATCAATAAGGTCCTGAACCTTATTCCTCAGAGCCCAACAATCATCCGTAGTATGCCCTGGGCTGTCAGAGTGATAAGCACAGCGGGCGTTAGGATTGTACTTCGGGGATGTGGTGTTCACTACCTTCGGAGCTTCTTTTATAGTTACCAGATTGGGTGACAGTAATTGCGGCAATATCTGGGACAAGGTCATACTGAGTCGAGTGAACTTCCTTTTGGGTCTCTCACCCCTTGGGTGGTTATATTGCTGAGGAGCGGCAGCAGGCTTTGAAATTACCACCGCGTTGACAGCTTGGCGGCGTTCCGGTTTATTCTGTCTCCTTGAACCATAAACAGCACTAGATTATTTCTTGAAGGGCTTCTTTTCAGTGCTCGAGGAGGCACCTTTCTGTATCTTCCCAGACTTGATACTAGCTTCTATCCTCTCACCAGTCAAGATCAGATCTGTAAACCCAGCAGAAGAATTCCCAATCAGATGGTTGAAGAAAGGACCAGACAGGGTCCCCAAGAACATATCAACGAGCTCACGGTCAGTTAGAGGTGGTTGCACCCTTCCAGCCAGGTCTCTCCACTTTTGAGCATACTCCTTAAATCCTTCACCCGTCCCTAGTGACATACCCTGGAGTTGGGTACGCGTAGGAGCAAGGTCGGAATTATACTGATACTGCTTATAAAACGCAGTAGCCAAGTCCTCCCAGTTACGAATACTGGCTCCATCCAGCTGATAGAACCATTCGAGTTGAGTCCCTGAAAGACTATCCTGGAAGAAATGGATCCACAAATTCTTGTCGGCTGTGTAAGGTTGGATCTTCCTTACATACGATCGGAGATGCAGCTTAGGACAGGAAGCTCTGTCGTACTTTGCAAAAGCAGGCGCCTTGAACTTATGGGGAATCACCACCCCAGAAGATAAGCCTAGGTCTCCAAAGTCCAACCCGGGCATATGTTGAATCTCCATAGCACTTAAGCTGTCCTCCAGCTGTTTGTACATATCCTCAGCAGGAGAATACTGTTCATCATTGTAATCCATCTCGTTGTCGGAGACCACGGGACTAGGAACCCTTCTCTCTTGGGGATTGTCCTTCCCTACAGAGGAAGTAGTCAGATCAACCTCATTTTGTAGTCCATTCCCGAATCTGCGTCCAGTGTTGAACAGCACAGTCCTCTTCTTCTTCTTCTTCAGAATCAGAGTCTTCAAATCCTGTTGACCCTGGGCTAAGCTCATGACCAACTCTTGGAACTGGGCGTTCTGGGCCTGGGGGGCCTTGATAGCTTGTTCAGTAGTAGGTTCAGAAGACATGATGATTGCTGAAATAAACAGCGAAGAAGATAAGTGACCTGTAAAAAAGAGGGTACCTGTTATGCATATGATGCATGGTATGCTATTTATGCAATGCATTCAAGGGTTCGAAAGTTCAAATTCATTGTAAACAACAAAGGAACACACGTTATATTAAGAAATAATCTGTTCAGTACATCAATGCCTCATGGGCGAAATATTACAAAATACTTAATGCCAAAAGACACTGCGCATCCTCTTTGGAGCGATGTAGGTGTTGAGGGTCTTTTCCTCGTGAAGTAGGCGGGTGAGCTCCAGAACCTTCTTCTCGTTGACATGTAAACTGGCTTCAAGAGAATTCCGCTCTTCCTTGAGTTGGATCCAGCTCTTTTGCATTTCTTCCCAAGATGTTGGCATGTCAGGATATAGAATGGTGTATGGCACCTCTCCTTCCAAAACAGGCTCTTTGATCACGGGGAGAATGTGAGGATATGGCATCATAAGCTTCTGGGAGTGGGCTCGTACCCACTTGAGGTAAGGCTCAAGGGGGATGGAATTCTTGTGCCCCAGTGTCTTACTATCTACCCTGTTAGGCATCCTCCAAGCTCTGATGAATCTCTGGCGGAGTCCTTGTGCATCGTTGTTGAAGTCAAACACTATGTCAGGGATCAGCATGTCATGAGGGCCATCCCTCCGAGCATATCCAAATTGCCTCAAATCCAGACAGGGGTTGTAAGTAATGCCTCCTCTAATTCCAAGTAAAGGAACATTAGGAAATTCTCCGCAACGATCAATGATAATGACATTTTCTCTGGACCGAGAACACCAATGTATGTCGAAATGTGTAAGAGTCATCAGCCGTTGTGACCACCTCAAACCCCGCTCGTTCTTCAAAACTGATTGTGGAAGGTGCAAAATAAACCACCTTGCCACAAGAGGAGTGCAGCACATGAGAACACCTCTTTTTCTCATTGTTCGGGTGTGAAATGAGTGGAGGATGTCCCCAAGTAATGTAGGTATGGGGTTCCTGGACATGAAAATCTTGACAACATTGATATCTATAAGTTGATCAGGATTTGGGAACAAGACCAACCCATAGACAAGGAGTGCCACAATTTCTTCAAAGGCTTGTAGGTCGAGAGAACTCCAACATTCTTGTGCTTTCTCAAATAGGAACTTTGCCAAGAATCCCTTGATACCACTTCTGATTTCCCAATGCCCCTTGATATCAGATGGTTGCAGACGTAGTGCTTGAGCAACCTCTTCAAGTTTTGGTTCCTTTTTCATACCGTTGTAGGGTAGTTGACTAAGGATAGGAATTTTCAGAAGTTGAGAAAACTCTTCCAAAGTAGGCACCAATTGATAATCAGGGAAAATAAAACAGTGGTGCAGGGGGTCAAAGAACTGCAAGAGAACTTTAATCATATCTTCTTCAATGTTGGTATTGACCAAGCTGAGTAGTCTACCATGCCTTTCACTGAAGGGAGAGCTCTCGGGAATCCTGGATGTAAGCTCCTTGAGCTGAGGAGGGACCCTTACAAGATTGACCTGAATTGTTTTTCTGCGGAGAGACTCCATGTCCTACAAAACAAGAACAAAGATGAAGATTCGAACCCTTGAAGTGGTTAGTAAATGCATATGATGCTTTATGATGTTATGATGTTATGATAAAGACACACCACAAGTATTCACAAAAGGCAAACATGATAACGCACACAAGTCACACCAGACAGCCCTTAGAGTTTAGGCCAGCATGAAGTTTAGGTACTACCCTCTTGAAGTTAGTTGGCTCAAACCTGTCCTATGAATAGTAACCGGGTTCTAAGGAGCTCAATATCATTGGGTTGTTTTCTATGTTCATTGTTTTGATTTAGCCACTTAACTGGAGACCAAAATATTCCAAGAAAACAACCCTCAATGAGTGTAGTATCGAGTATCTACCAACTTCGGACTGCACCAAAGTCGGTCATCTCACTACCCCTAAAGAGGCCAGGATGGTCAAGTAAGGTTCCTAAGGTCAGTTGATGCTTCACGACACCACGTGGTGGCCCCGTACTCTCCTTGACTTGACTCAAGGGTTACCGGTACTCACCAAAGTGCCACATCAATGTAGCAACTGCTTCAACCGTGTCGGTATACCCCGCACAGTTCCCTCACAGTTTGTTGCTACCTAAAGGGTATTCCCCAGATCCGGGTTAGGATCTATAAGACTCCGATGCAAGCCCACAATATTAAAGCAAACAAGGCATACAATTGAAAACATAAGAGTGGTCTAATCCTAAGGTACACCTCACTTATAAAGATTCCCCAGCAGAGTCGCCAGTTCTGTGATCGGTGGAAATAGAACTGACTGTTTTTAACGCTGGTTCGCGAAATGTCGCGGTAAGTAAGAGTCGCCACCGTCTTTTATTTTCTCCAACATGGAAAGGACAAAAGCACAGAAAAATTCCTTTTCGAGATGTTTCTTGGTTCGGGAGGTAGATTATAGAAAGGGAAGGTGTTAGCACCCTTTCTATCCGTGGTTATCCACGAGCTCTTAGGTACTTGCTCACTATGTTTTCAAAAATGTTTGCTTTTCTTGTGTTTGTGGGTTTTGAAAAAGTTTCGTTTTGAAAACTTCTAGGTAACTCTTGTATCAGTCCTCAAGAGTGTGTGAAGTGTTTGTTTGAAAACTTTTGTTTGAAAGTGTGAGTGCGAAAAGTTGTTTTTGTTTTGAAAGAGCAAGTACCTAGGAGAAATCCACCTACTCAAAGGAATTAAGCTGTGTAAATGTCCTTTAGACAGTACTATCCCACTATTGAGAAGTAGGTAGCACCGTCGTTGGAGTTATTCGGGTCAATTCGATTATATAGGACATGTGTGGTCACCAAAGCAATAGTAGGACACCTTAGCGGTAACCCTAATATCCTAGATCCTTTTTATCTGAGGCAACCGTTTCGAGGCAACTGGATCTCTAGACAGGAGGGCGACCTCTAAAACACCCTATACTCAATGACCACGTCGAGGCAACCAAGTGAGGCGTACCCTAGGAGTGGCATGTGCGAGTGTGTCAGGTTTCATGTTAAATTATCTTTGTACAAGTTATTGTGAGCTACGAGTTGATTTTATTTTCAGGCAAGTCTTGTCATGCATAATTAACAGTTAATAATTTGCGGAAAGTAAATTGCGGAAAGTAAATCTACGCTATTACAAGGCGTCGGGTATTTACATCGCCAAAAACAAACCCTTTGAAAAAGTAAATGCGAGAAAATAAAAGAAAGCGATAAAAAGGTCCTAATTACGCTATTACATTCTCGGAGCAATTACATAAATATGATCAAAAATAATATGCGCGAAGAGAAATTAAATCGGAAAAAGTCTTAGGGTTTTGACCCTTTTTTGAGAAAGAATGAGTTTTTGGTCCTTTTTGCATTTTATTAAATTAACCCTAAAACTAATCAATTAATTAAAAGAAAAAAAGTATTTTTTTAATTTTTTAATGTTTTAATGAAAATAAAATAAAATAAAATAAAGTCAAAAGTTAGTACCAAACCCTAATTCTAATTTATTTTATTTATTGTAAAAATAATTAAAGTTAACCTAATTCAAACAACTAAATTAATTAATTATATTTATTTACAAAAAATAAAGTGAAATTAATAAATAATAATACTAATAAAAATATTTACATTTTCTGATTTTATTATGAAAATAATTAATTTATGAGTTAATTAAATAATAATAATAATAATAATAATAATAATAATGAAAAGATTAAATGGAAATTAAAAAAGAAAAGAATAAAGAAACCAGGGGTTGTTGGGCCTAACAAAGGGGTACGTTTGGCAATTCTGGCCCATTGATCTCTCAAGCCCTTTTGACTTTCTGGATCGTCCAGGGCGCTGGTTGACTGGGAGTATCATGGTCATCATCTCATGGCCATTGGATTTATGACTGTGGCCACTTGGCGCTTGGATGCTTGGAATGCATGGTGGAACGCTCTTGGAATGCCTGTATGTGAACATGTTAAACAAAATAATATAAACGTTGGGGTGGACCTGGGATTCGAACCCAGGTCCCAAAGATCATTGGCCAACGCACCATCCACTACGCCATCTGCACGCATTTGTTATTATGATAATAATCAATCATTATATTAAGAAACAATTAATATGCTGGAAATTACAAAAACGCGCGCTGCTTTTTGAATTGGCTAACCATGTGCTAACACGTCTTCATCTTCCTCCTCTGTACCTGTAAAAGCATGTTAGATAGCGGGGGTTTTTAACCCCCGCAAAACAGGATGACCAAAAATAGCGATTAGGGCTGTGAGCAACATAAATATTTCGCGAATAGTCCAGTGTGTTCGTCTGGCCTTGACGATTCCAACCATATGCATTATGAACCCTAATTATTCCTGGATTGTAAAGCCCTAATTTGAGAGCTTATGAACCCTAAAATTCATTAATGGCATCTTTCGATTCTGTACAAATTAATCCAATTAACTTATGCCATTAGCTTTATGAGGTCTCTAGCAACACAAAACAAACAAGAAACCGTGTTAATGATGCATGAATCATGAGTTACGATTATGAAAAAAGTATGCAAACCGTGAGACTGTTCTTGGGGATTTCTTGAGCTTTAGCACTTGGTTTTGATTGCAATACGTTCCTCACACTCCCAGCAACGTGTTTGAATCCACAAAAGTCCTTAAACTGGCCTGGAATATAGAAAACAGTTTTCACTTTTCTTTGAATTTTTTCAATATGCTTATGGCTTTGTTTGCAGCAATTTCACGTATGCATGAATAGGATTGGCTTGTGCATATATAGAGGAAGAGAATTAGGTCAAAATCTTGCAAAGAAATCCATGGAATGATGGTTTGAATATTTGATTGAAAATCAAATATTTTTGAATCTTTTTGATTGGAAAAACTTGATAAATTTGGAGATTCTTGTCCCTTTGATTTGCACACGAAATTGCCAGCATTTTTAGGTCATCTTTGCTTCACCAAAAGATTGAAAAATCAAATCTTTGTATTTCCTACAATTTAAATTAATTAAATGAATTAATATTGATTAAAAATCCAATTAATTAATAAAAAATAAGAAAATAATTCAATTAGTCTTGATGGGTCGTGCATAAGTCATGGATAAAGTTTCAAGAAGAAATTTGAGGCCCATTAGCAAAACTAAGGTGTTTTGAGCAAAGTTGACTTTTGCAAATTCACAAAAATTTCCCAACTTCTCCAATGCATATCTTGCTCAATTTTGATCATATGAACATGTTCTTGGACATTTTGGAAAGGACTTGAACTCCTCTAACCAATGCCTTTGGTCCCATGTCATTTGGATTTACCAATCTCAAGTTATGGTCTTTGACTTATAGTGCATTTTTGTTGACTTTTGAAATTGACCTATAATGTAGAAATTGATAACTTTTTGTGAGAGCATTTCTTGGACTTGGAATGTGAAGATGAGTTGTAGGAAATGTCATCCCCTTCAAAATGAGCATTGGATTGGATTTTTCTGATGAACCATGAAAAAGTTATTCCTTGGTCAAGATACAGTTGACTTTACTACTGTCCAAAAATAGTAACTTTTTGCATCTTGATGATTTTTGAGCCATCCTTGTGGAATCATGATCAAGACTTGATCAAATGATGATTGTGAACTCAAAATAAGATGTTGACCAAAAATACTGACTTTTGACTGCAAAATGACCATTTTACCCCTGCAGTTGACTGTGAAGCAAATGGAGCTTTTGACTGTGCAATTTGACACTGTGAGTCTTGAGACTTGGCATATAGGTGCTTGAGAATGTATAGAGGCCTATGATACTTGATTGAGCCATTGAAAATCCCAAATTCCTTGAAAGAACCAAAACCCTAATTTTGATTGGCTTAGGAGGCATTTGGACTGTGCAACCCTTGAGTAGTCTTGAGTAATTTGAAGATTATTCTTGACAAATCTTGAGGAATATGGGAGGGTAAATTTTGGGGTACAACACCATCATCAACAACTATCAACAAAAACACAGTTTCAGAACATAATTCATCATCAACATTCATAAAAAGGAAGAGAGGTCCAGAAGCAAATCAAGAACAACAGTTTCAGAAACATATTCATCATCAACAATTAATAATGAACAACCAAGTTTTCAGAAGTTTATCATCATCAAACATCAACATTCAGAAAAAGGAAGAGAGGTTCAGAAGCAAATCAAGAACCACAAAGTTTCAGAACGGTGTCATCATTAACAATCAAGAACAACAAAAAGAGATACCAGAAGCAAAGTTCGTCATCACTCTCTTCCTCGTACCTCCGGCCACCAAGGACGCGCCTCCGTCTCACCTTTTCCTCTCCCTCCATTTTCCAGAAAAAGTCCCCCAAGGTATGATCTCCTCAAACCCTTACTACATATCAAGCATGTAAGCATCCAAAGGTTAAAAGACTAAACTGTAAAGAAAAACATGAAGAATAAAACAAACAATGAAACTGTTAAAACATAAAGATGACAAACCATACCATTCGAACAAAACCTTGGATCATCGTGAAGAGGATAGAGAGTGAGAGGGGGCGGCGCTCCGGTAGCTAGGGTTAGGAAGAGAATCAGTGTGCTTCGTCTGAGGGAGATGAAGAGGAAAAGACGAAGAAGAGAGCAAAAGGGACGCCGTTGTGTACCAAACGCACAAACCCTAAAAATGAATAAACACTAACAAATTGAAACAAACTGGATATTGGGCCTTCGCCCCAAACAAATGCGGCAAGCCCATCTGTTTTACCAGCACCCCCCCCCCCCTCTTTTCTCCTTTCTGACTTGTCTTTTGTTCTTCTTCATGTTCATTTGGGCCACCCAAAAATCCCAAGCCCATTCTGCCCTTTTATTTTTATTTTTTTCTTTTCTTTTGTTTAAAACAAATTCTTTTTTTTAATTAATTTGTTTTCTTTTTAATAATAACACTATTAATAATACTAATAATTGGATTTTTCTTAATTATTTTAAATCATTTCCTTTTTATTATCACATAATAAAAATATCAAAAAAAGGCTTTTAATTTGAGTTAAATAATTTTGGTTTTCTTTAACCCTTTTTATTGATTAATAAAAATATGTAAATAATAGAGATTTAGTTTAAGGTAAATTTTCTTTCTTTAAAACTTTTTATTTTCATAATTGATAAAAATACAAAAAATAATAATATAATACTTAATCTTTCTTTTTTTTAGAATAGATTTTATTTATTTATTTTTTAAGTTAATAAACACATGCATTTCATAATTTATTGATTCTCTTTATTTTTATGTTTTGTTATAGCTTTATATTTGAATTGCGACGATTCGATTTGGTTGTAACACCTAATATTTGGACATTATTATCCTTGTGAGATTCATCCCCATTTGTAAATAATTTGTACCCCCATCCCCGGATACTTTTGTAATAGCTTAGAATTTAATTCTCGCACTTTATGCTTTCAAATATGCCATGACTAGAGATTCGGGTTTGTATGCGAAAATATAAAATCAATCGCTAGATGACCTAAATACAAGACAAAAAGCATGAAAATTGACAAACACAATGCACACTTGCACCTCTAGGGTAGCCTCGCTTGTTGCTTCGGAAAATGCAATCATGTCCCTCGAATATGAGACACTCTAGCAAATGCCCCTTCGATAAACAAAGATCGTAGTCCCTCGA
This sequence comes from Vicia faba, assembly GCA_948472305.1. Lineage (NCBI taxonomy): Eukaryota > Viridiplantae > Streptophyta > Magnoliopsida > Fabales > Fabaceae > Vicia > Vicia faba. The sequence goes on along the minus strand of OX451739.1, from coordinate 1,573,940,316 downwards.
TGACCCTCGATGTTGCCTTCGATAAAACGATCTCGTCCCTTACAAAATTGCTAGAGCGTCTCACAAGTTGCTTTCAATGATTGTATGCGATGACCCGCACCTGTCCCGTTTAACATCCTAACATAAGGTTGTTCACCAAATGCAATGGTGAAATAACACTGTCAAAAGGGTTAAAAAACATAGGAAAGATATTTGAGTAAAATATGGTAGACAACTCTTAGTTACTTGATCAAAAGCTTGCAAAACATCCTTGCTATTTTTAAAACACACTTCACAACACAATTCAAAACATTTCCCAAAAACAAACTTTCAAAACATTGAAACATCTTTTCAAAATACAAACACCTTTGTAAAACATTCAAACAAGAATTGTTACAAAGGTTGCCTAAACATAGGCCTCTTTTCAAAACATTTTCAAAACCACGCACAAGGCACCATTTCAAATAATTGAAAAGCAAAAGCAAGTGATCTAAAACAAGTAACTAAGAGCCCATGGAAAACCATGGATGAAAAGGGTGCTTGCACCTTCCCTTTTCATAATCTACCCCCCGAACCCAAGAAAACATCTCAAAGGTCTTTCCAGTGCTTTTTGACCTTTCCTTTGGATAAAATAAAAAGTCGGTGGCGACTCTTGCTAAACCGAACAATTGCGAACACAAACGCAAAAACCCAAGTCAGTTCTCCCACCGTATCACAGAACTGGCGAATCTGCTGGGGACTTGTCTAAAAGTGGGGTTACCTTAGGGTTTTAGATCACCTTTGCATGCTTATCTTGTTTGCCTTGATTCCTTTACATTTGGTTCTATTGTTTGGGTTTGAAATCCTCTACCCGGATTTGGGAAACATTCATAGGTAAATAGCAATACGTTATGGAAATTGTGCGGGGTATACCGACATGGTTGAAGCAATAGCTATATTAGTGCGACATATTTATGGGTAGCGGTAGCCTTTGAGTTAATCAAAGAGAATACGGGGCCGCTGAGTGATGTCATGAAGCACTAATGGACTTCTAGAACCTTTACTTGACCAACTTGGCCTTTTTAGGGGTAGTGAGATGACCGGCTTTGGTGCAGTTCGAAGTTGGTAGATACTCGATACTACACTCATTGAGGGTTGTTTTCTTGGAATATTTCGGTCACCAGTAAAGTGGCTAAATCGAAACAATGAACAGAGAAAATAATCTGGTGATATTGAGCTCCTTAGAACCCGGTTACTATTTATAGGACAGGTTGAGCCAACTAACTTCAAAAGGGTACTTACCTATGAAACCCCATGCAAGCCTGAAACTAGGATCTTGTGTGATTTGCTTGTACATATGCTTGTGCATACATCATAAACACCATGAAGCATCATATGCATCCACTAACCATTTCAAGGGTTTGGATCTTCATCTTTGTTCCTGTTTTGTAGGTCATGGAATCTCTTCGCAGGAAAACAATTCAAGTCAACCTTGTGAGAATCCCTCCTCAACTCAAGGAGCTTACTTCCAAGATTCCTGAGAATTCACCCTTCAGTGAAAGACATGGTAGACTTCTCAACTTGGTCAACTCCAACATTGAAGAAGACATGGTGAAAGTCCTCTTCCAGTTCTTTGACCCCCTTCACCACTGTTTCACATTCCCTGATTACCAACTAGTACCTACTTTGGAGGAATTTTCTCAACTCCTGAGGATTCCTATTCTCCATCAACTACCCTACAATGGTACGGAAAAAGAACCAAAGCCTGAAGATGTTGCTCAAGCTTTACACTTGCAACCATCTGATATCAAAGGTCATTGGGAAACCAGAAGTGGTGTCAAGGGTTTCTTGGCAAAGTTTATGTTTGAGAAGGCACAAGACTGCTGGAATTCTCTAGATTTACAAGATTTTGAGGAGATTGTAGCACTTCTCATCTATGGGTTGGTCTTGTTCCCAAACCGTGATCAGCTTATAGATGTGAATGCTGTCAAGATTTTCATATCTCGGAATCCTGTGCCTACATTGCTTGGGGACATCCTACACTCATTTTACACACGAACAATGAGGAAAAGAGGTGTTCTCATGTGTTGTACTCCTCTTCTAGCAAGGTGGTTTATTTCTCACCTTCCCCAATCAGTCTTGAAGAATGAACAAGGCTTGAGGTGGTCACAACGGTCGATGACTCTTACACACTCTAATGTTCATTGGTGTTCTCGGTCCAGAGAAAATGTCATCACCATTGATCGTTTTGGGGAATTCCCTAATGTCCCACTACTTGGCATTAGGGGAGGCATTACCTATAACCCCTGTCTAGCTCTGAGGCAATTTGGGTATGCCCGAAGGGACGGCCCTCATGACATGCTGATTCTGGACTTGGTTTTTGACTTCGACAACGATGCTCAAGGACTTCGATAAAGGTTTATCCGAGCATGGAGGATGCCCAACAAAGTGGATAGTAAGACACTGGGGCACAAGAATTCCATCCCTCTTAAGCCTTACCTCAAGTGGGTACAAACACGCGCCCAGAGTCTTCTGATGCCTTACCCCCACATTCTCCCTGTGATTAAAGAGCCTGTTATGGAAGGAGAGGTTCCATACACCCTCCTACATCCAGACATGCCAACATCATTAGAAGAATTGCAAAAGAGTTGGATATAGCTCAAGGAAGAGCGGAACACTTTTGAAGCCAGCTTCTATGCCAGTGAGAAGAAGGTTTTGGAACTTACCCGCCAACTTCATGAGGAGGAAACTCTCAACACTTACATCGCGCCAAAAAGGATGCGCAATGTCTTTTTACATTAAGAAGCATTGTAATATTTTGCCCATGGGGCATTTATGTACTGGCAAATTTCTTCTTATTAATATGACGTGTGTTCTTTTTGTCTGCAACAACTTTGAATTTCTGAATCCTTGGATGCATTACATGAATAAACATATTATTAATCATATGCAATAAACAGGTCTTCACACCAGGTTTCCTTATCTTTCTGTTGTTTATTTCAGCAAGATGGATATAGAGCAGACGGTCAAAGATCTGCAAGCACAGAATTCGCAATTCCAACAACTCCTCATGACCTTGGCAAAGGGTCAAGAGGACCTTAAAGCACTATTAGAGAAGAAAGAAAAGTAAAAAGGAAAAAAGAAAAAGAAAAGAATCGGAGTAGCTACTCTGGGAAGAAGATTTGAGAACGAAGCTAGGAGAGTCTTGGAGTTCCCCTCGACGTCTGATGAAGGGACCGGCAAAGGAAAAGGAGTTGCAGTACCTTCCGAGTCTGAGGCTGAAGAGGAATAAGTTGAAGAGGATGAAGATTACTCTGAGCAGCAGTACCCTCCTGCGGACGACAGGTATAAAAATCTGGAAGAACGGTTGGCAGCTATGGAAGTGCAAAGGGTTCCCGGACTGGATTTCGAAGAGCTGGGATTGGTTGCTGGGATCGTCATTCCCCCTAAATTCAAAGTGCCTGCATTCGCTAAATACGACGGTATGTCTTGTCCAAAGATGCATCTGCGTTCTTATGTCAGAAAGATCCAACCGCACTCTTCTGATAACGATCTGTGGGTCCACTTTTTTCAAGATAGTTTGTCGGGTACACAATTGGACTGGTTCTACCAGCTTGAGAGGGTTGATGTACATAATTGGGAGGACTTAGCTGCTGCCTTCTACCGACAATACCAATACAATGCAGATTTAGCACCTACTCGTACTCAACTATAGAGCATGAGTATGGTTTCTAACGAGGGCTTTAAAGAGTATGCCCAGAAGTGGTGGTATTTGGCTGGAAGGGTGCAGCCACCATTGTCTGAAAGGGAACTTGTTGATATGTTTTTGGGGACCCTGTCTGGTCCATTCTTCAATCACCTAATAGGGAGATCATCTGCAGGGTTCACTGAATTAATTCTGACAGGGGAAAGGGTCGAAGCTGGTATTAAGAGTGGTAAAATTCAGAAGGATACATCTGCTTCAGCAGCTATAAAGAAGACCTTCCCAGCCAAGAAGTAAAGTTCTGTTGTTTACACCCAAAGAAATCGGGAAAGAGAGGAACGTCGGCCAATAGTGGGGGTCGTATTAATTCAGAAGTCTGCATCAGATCAGCCTAGAAATAGTTAACTTAGGAATGATCAGCCCAGAACCTATCAACAAAGGGTAGAAAGGCCACAACGGCAATATACCCCGATAAATATGACACCTGCTCAGATCCTTCCACATCTCTTGAAATTAAACCTTGCTAATTTGAGAGAAGCACCGAAGAATACAAATACCACTTCTCCATATTATCATCCCAATGCAAAATGTGCATACCATTCAGACAGTATAGGGCATGACACCAACAACTGTTGGGCCCTTAAAAACAAGATCCAAGACTTGATAGATGCCAAGGAGGTAGAATTCGATGCGCCCGAAAAGCCGAATGTGATTTCTGCCCCAATGCCCAAGCATGGTCACAATGTCCATGCTATTGAAGAGGATTTGTACGTTGTTGTTGTTGATGAATTAAGGACTCTGTTGCCAATAATTAAATTGAATCTGTTGAAAGCCGGGATATTCCCAGGTTGTGGAAAAGACTGTTACTTCTGTTCAACCTTGCAAACTGACTGCCCACTGTTGAAATCAGGCATCCAACGCCTGATGGATACTCAAGAGATCCTCTTTCAGAAAACTCCTGTTGCTATTATCACTCATGTTACTCATGTTACCTTTACCCCAATCAATGATATCTCCATAATCACCATTTCCGACAATCTTTCCAAGACCTGCAAAAGGCCTGTTAAGATTACGCCTGATCCTAAGTTTGTACCACTGAAAATTACCATGCCGGGGCCTATCCCGTATAAATCTAACAAGACGATACCATGGAATTACGGAGGAGAAATCTTCTACCATGGTATCAAGCAGATAGAATCAGCCGAAGAGAATTCCGAGGAAGAAACCCATGATGTAGGAAATATTGCGGGAACGAGTAAGATAACTCGTAGTGGAAGAATCTTCTCTTCGGAGATTGCTCCTCCAAGGGATGTCTTCGGACCCTCAAGTGCTCGTGTGCCAATCAAGATATCTACGCAAGGTCCAGTGATTGAAGAATTTGATGCTCCCGAAGCTAGACCCTCTGTTGTTACTACCGATAAAGGTAAGGGGATCCAAGAAGCGCCTGTCAGGACGAAGGCTCAGACATTGGTTATCCCCGAGACCACCCAAAAAGAGATGGAAGAAATCTTAAAGATAATCAAGAAGAGCGACTATGATGTCGTAGAGCAGCTGGGGCAAACCCCTTCCAAAATCTCTATGCTGGCTCTCTTACTCTGCTCTGAGGCTCATGCCAAAGCCTTGATCAAATTTTTAAAGACAGCACACGTACCTCAAGAAACTTCTACAGACCAGTTTCAAGAGTGCGTGGCTAGCCTTACTGCCAACAATAATCTGGGCTTTTCTGATGTTGATCTAACCTCTAAGGGAAGAAAGCACAATGATGCGCTGCATGTCTCGGTAGAGTGCAGAGGGACCACACTTGCTCATGTTCTGGTTGACATCGGGTCATCTTTAAATGTCCTACCAAAGAAGGCATTGGACAGATTGGACTGTGAAGGTTTGACATTAAAGCCCAGTAATATCATTGTTAGAGCCTTCGACGGTTCTAAGAGGATGGTTCACGGAGAAGTGGACATCCCAATTAAGGTGGGAACATAAATTTTCAACTCTACTTTTTATGTGATGGACATCCATCCTTCATATTCATGCTTGTTGGGAAGGCCATGGATCCACAATACTGGGGCAGTCACTTCTTCTCTACACCAAATGCTAAAGCATCTGGTCCAGGGTAAGATCATAACGGTTCATGGTGAGGAGGAGTATATGATAAGTCACATTAACTCTTTCCGCTATGTGGAGTTAGATGGCGAATTCATAGAAACAACTTTCCAACACTTTGAAGAGGTTTCTCCTGAAGTCGCAGTAGCAAAGACAATGACTGATGTGCCTATCATTTCCAAGCCTGTGTCTCGGATGGCATCCCTTAAAGATGCGGATGTTGTAATCAAAGAAGGAAGAGTACAGTGTGGGGGCAACTGCCAGATTTTCCTCACAAGACGGACAAGTTCGGATTGGGTTTCACTGCTGCTAGCCAGAAAGTTGTGCGTCGCTCCCGGGCTGGAGGACCACCCTTAAAAATCACTCACCATGGAGTCCATGCCTTAGAAGATGATGATGAAGAAGGAAACTTTGAAGATTGGATCTTTCCAACCTTTGAAGGAGGACTGAGCAATTGGGAGGCGAAGGACTTCGTTCCCATTACTTTCATCAATCAGTAATTTATCTTTGAACATTTCCTGTTTGGTCTGTAATAATTAAACAATCCGTACACTCTTTTTGCCTTGTTCCTTACCCGGAACATATAGGTCCATTTGTAAGGGCTTGATTTCTTCATTATCATATGCCATTTTTAATGAATTATGGACGTTTTCATATATAAACTTTTGTGTTCATTTTCTTTCTTTTTACATTTTATTTTGTTTAAAGGTGGCTATCCCTTACACACACCCACACTCACAAAATGCAGGTACCCATCCACTCCGGATTCCATGGGTAACAATTCTGCTATGGCCTTCAGTGACTCTAAAGATCTGGTCAATCATGCCGAATACGAAGGTGATGAAGACTGTGAAGTGCCTGGAGAGTTGGCCAGACTTCTACAACAGGAAGAGAGGGTTATTCTACCCCATGAAGAGTTGTTAGAGACTATCAACTTGGGTATTGTCGAAGACAGGAGAGAGGTTAAAATGGGTGCCAACCTAGAGCCAAGTGTCAAGAAGCGCTTAGTTCAGCTGTTGAATGAATATGTTGAGATCTTTGCCTGGTCCTACGAAGACATGTCGGGACTCGACACAGATATTGTGGTTCACCGTCTCCCTACCAGAGAAGACCGTCCACCAATAAAACAGAAAGTCCACCGAATGAGGCCCGATATGTCTGAAAAGATTAAAGCCGAAGTGATGAAGCAATTCAATGTCGGATTTCTTGATGTTACTTCCTATCCACAATGGGTCGCTAACATTGTGCATGTGCCTAAGAAAGATGGCAAATTAAGAATATGCGTGGATTATCGAGATTTAAATAGGGCTAGCCCTAAAGATGACTTTCCACTGCCGCACATTGACATTTTGGTTGACAACACAGCTCAACATAAGGTATTTTCTTTCATGGATGGATTTTCAGGGTACAACCAAATCAAAATGGCCCCCGAAGACATGGAGAAGACTACTTTTGTTACGCAGTGGGGGACCTTCTGCTATAAAGTGATGCCATTCGGACTGAAGAATGTCGGGGCAACCTATCAGCGCGCCATAGTAGCTTTGTTTCATGACATGATACATCATGAGATCGAAGTCTACGTAGACGACATGATAGCCCGTTCACAAATAGAAGAAGAACACCTCGACCATCTGCAAAAGTTGTTTGTCAGATTAAAGGAGTATAAGCTCAGACTGAACCCTAGCAAGTGCACTTTCGGAGTCAGGTCTGGTAAACTCTTGGGATTCATCATCAGCAACAAAGGCATTGAGGTTGACCTGCTAAAGTCGAAGTTATACGAGAAATGCCTTCCCACCGCACTGAAAAGGAGGTCAGAGGTTTCTTGGGACGCCTAAACTACATTGCAAGGTTCATTTCTCACTTAACATCTACCTGTGAACCAATCTTCAAGCTGTTGAAGAAAGATCAGGTGGTTGAATGGAATGACGACTGTCAAGCTGCTTTTGATAAAATCAAGGAGTATTTGCTAGAGCCTCTTATCTTGATGCCACCCGTCGAAGGAAGGCCGTTAATCATGTATCTGACTGTTTTGGATAATTCAATGGGGTGTGTACTGGGCCAACATGACGAGTCTGGTCGAAAAGAGCATGCCATTTATTACCTTAGCAAAAAGTTTACCGACTGTGAGACTCGCTACTCACTGCTCGAGAAAACTTTCTGCACTTTGGTATGGGCTGCTCGCCGACTAAGGAAGTATGGGTTGACACATACCACTCTGCTGATTTCTAAAATGGATCTGATCAAGTATATCTTCGAAAAGCCTGCTTTATCTGGAAGAATCGCTAGATGGAAAATGATCCTGACTGACTATGATATCCAGTACACAACCCAAAAAGCTATAAAGGGGAGTGTACTAACTGACCATCTAGCTCATCAAGCTATCGAAGATTATCAATCCATGAAATTCGACTTTCCCGACGAGGACATTATGACATTGGACAACATTGAAGGTAACGGACCATATGACGGACCTGAACAAGGATCCCGATGGACCATGTACTTTGATGGTGCTTCAAATGCACTTGGAAACGGTATTGGCGCGGTACTTATCTCTCCAGAAGGTTGCCATACACCTTTCACTGCAAGACTCTACTTCAGTTGCACCAACAACATGGCCGAGTATGAAGCTTGTATCTTTGGTCTTAAGGCTGCGATTGACTTGGGAATCAAATCTTTGGTTGTATTTGGAGACTCAGATTTGGTTATCAGTCAAATCAAAGGAGAGTGGGACACTAAACATCCTAACCTTATCCCATACAAAGAACATGTCCTGACATTGTTACCTCATTTCGAGCAGATTACCTTCGAGCACTTCCCGCGAGAAGAAAATCAGCTAGCGGATGCTCTAGCCACAATGTCTTCCATGTTTAAACTTAACTAGGATAATGAGGCTCCTCAAATCACCATCGAGCGAATGGATGAACCTGCACATTGTCATGAGATTAATATCGAAGAAGTAGTGGAACAACCCTGGTTTCACGAAATCAAAAGGTATCTCGAGACTCTAGAATACCCTGAAGGAGCTTCAGTCAATGACAGAAAGTTCTTAAGGAGATTTGCTGCCAAGTTCTTCCTGAGCAATGGCATCCTATACAAACGCAACCATGATTGTGTTCTGCTTCATTGTGTGGACAAGTTTGAAGCTGAGCAGATCATGACTGAACTGCATAGTGGCACATTCGGCACCCATTTGAGCGGACATACGATGGCTAAGAAGATCCTAAGGGCAGGCTACTACTGGTCTACCATGGAAGCTGACTGTCATCAATACGCCCGCACTTGTCACAAATGCCAAGTCTATGCAGACAAAGTGCATATTCCTTCGGTTCCTCTCAATGTCCTAACAGCTCCTTGGCCATTCGCAATGTGGGGTATCGACATGATTGGAGAAATCAAGCCAACGGCATCTAATGGACACCGCTTCATCCTGGTGGCTATTGACTACTTTACCAAATGGGTCGAAGCAGCTTCCTTCGCCTCCGTTACAAAGAATGTGGTTGCCCGCTTCATCAAGCAGGACCTCATTTTCCGGTACTGTATTCCTGACCGAATCATTACGGACAACGGTACAAACCTGAACAACACCATGATCACCGCTCTGTGCGAGCAGTTCAAGATTCAACATCACAATTCATCTCCCTATCGGCCAAAGATAAACGGTGTTGTCGAAGCTGCGAACAAAAATATCAAGAAGATCATTCAAAAGATGACAGTCACCTACAAGGACTGGCATGAGAAGTTACCGTTTGCTCCACACGGGTACCGTACCACGGCACGAACATCAACTGGGGCAACACCGTTTTCTTTGGTATATGGCATGGAAGCTGTTTTACCTATAGAAGTTCAGATTCCTTCCCTGAGAATCATGAAGGACGTTGGTCTGAGTGAAGACGATTAGATTCAAACCCGGCTTGATCAACTTAACTTGATTGACGAGAAGCGACTTACTTCTGTTTGTCATGGTCAAGCGTATCAAAAACGGATGATCAAGGCTTTCAACAAGAAAGTCAGACGTCAGGTATATCAAGTCGGAGATCTGGTAATCAAACGGATCATCTTGCCACAAAGTGATCCCAGGGGCAAGTGGACTCCTACTTACGAAGGACCATTTGTAATCAAAAACATCTTTTCTGGCGAGGCAATGATCCTGACCACCATGGACGGTGATGACCTGCCACACCATGAGAATGCAGACATAGTCAAAAGATACTATGCATAAACGACCCGATAAGTCGAAAACCCGAAAGGGCGACTTGGGCAAAAATGGGCATCCCGGTGAATCAAAAACCCGAAAGGGAGGTTCAAGCAAAAATTATGGATAAAAAAAAATTAGTACACCCGGCAAGTTGAAAACTCGAAAGGGCGACTTGGGCAAAAAAGGGTTTACCGGTGGATTGAAAACCTGAAAGGGCGATCCAGGCAAAAGTTACGGAATTAAAGCGTATGACTATGTCTCGTCGGATCACCTTAAGGACAATCTCTTCACAGACAAACTCCAGGCTTCTAATCTACCCAATCATCTGCGGACGAAGCGACGAATGGACAAGATACTCGGAGTTGCGAAGGCTATAGCAGAATGGGAACCCCATAGAATTGTTACACATAGCCATCTTTCTTTGTATAAAAAAAATTTCTCAACTTTATGACAACATTCTCTTACTGGAATGTCTGTCTCCTTTGTACAAAATACTTACACAAAGTTAATACAAAATTACTTTAAAGAACAAAAAAAACTGTTTGCCTTTTCTTTCTCTTTTTACACTTGTGCTTTATTTGAAAACGTCCAATGATTTATTAAATGAGCATATGCATTTGAATATAGTCACTACTTACAAATAAAACAAAATGAGAAAGAATAATTACTGATAGGATGGAAGTGTAGGAAAGTGTCTTTAGGTTATTCCAGGAGAAATCCCCTGTAATATATCATCCAGATCCTATGCGGAACTAAAGCTTTGAAATACATATCCTAGGCGAAACTAAAGCTTTGAAATACATATCCCCAGCGGAGTTAAGTTTCAAGGATCCCCATCAGAGTTGAGTATTCAAATTCTCAACCAACAGCAGAGCAAAACTTTGAACTACAAACCATCAGTAAGAATGAAGCTTTCTTCCCCAAGCAGAGTCAAACCTTCAACCTGTGAACACCAGTGAAGACCATCCAGTTTCCTCCCTTCTCCTGGAGAGTTGCTTTTAAACCAGATAATTCATCTGAAAGTTATTTTTTAAACTTTTTCCCAGTGAAGTCGCCAATCAAATCAGCACGTCACTAGGACCCCCAGCGGAGTGGAAACTTTGAGCTACCAATCCCCATCGGAAACCATTCAGTTTGCCCCTAATATCCTCAACAAAACAGAGTTTCTCATTCTTGCTTCCCCAGTAGATTGGAATACACCCAAGCTCCTGATATTCCCGACAGAATGAGGATTCTCATCCTCAAAGTGGCATACAACCTAAGCTCCTTAACTTCTTCCAAACAGGAATAAGCTTTTCCCAAGGTCCTGAGCTTACTCTCCAGTAGTATGGCTATTCCCCACAGAATTTCTAATCCCCTGCAGATCAAAGATTCTCATTCTTGATTCCTCGGCACCAGTTCCCCTAGCAGAATGAAGATTCTCATTCTCATTTCCCCACAGAGTTTTCAGATATTCCCCAGTGGAGTTCTCCTCAAACAACAAAACAGAATCCTCAGTAGATTGGTATACAACCCAAACTCCTGATTTCCCCAGCAGTATAACTTCTCCCTGCAGAGATTCTCAAAAAGCTTGAAGACACACATACTCTTCAACAATGGTCCAGGATTTATTTTCCCTGACAGCGGTCAAAGATTTTATTATCTCCAGCTATCCAGGATTTATCTTCCTCAGCAAGATAGCTTATCAGCTTACATGCGCATACATTGCATTCATATATCATAAACATTGATATAACACATATATTGCATCATACATTTCATGCAACATAACTTTGTGTTTCAACTAATATTTTACCCTTTTCAGGATAAGATTAGCAAACTTCAACTCCAGAATTGTGAAAACAGTTTACGGATGCTTCCCAACATGGATGTCAATCTATCGCTTGTTCAGATTCAACTTTTGAAAACAGTTTACGGATGCACCAAACATGGATGCTAATCTATTTCTTATTCAACTTCAAGACTTTTGAAAACAGTTTACGGATACTCCAAACACGGATGTTAATCTATTGCTTGTTCAACTCCAGAATCATGAAAAAAGTTTACGGATGCTTCCAAACACGGATGTTAATCTATCGCTTGTTCAGATTCAACTTTTGAAAACAGTTTACGGATGCACCAAACATGGATGCTAATCTATTGCTTATTCAACTTCAAGACTTCTGAAAACAGTTTACGGATGCTTCCCAACATGGATGTTAATCTATTGCTTGTTCAACCCCAGAATCATGAAAATAGTTTACGGATGCTTCCCAACATGGATGTTAATCTATCGCTTGTTCAGATTCAACTTTTGAAAACAGTTTACGGATGTTTCCCAACATGGATGTCAATCTATCGCTTATTCAGATTCAACTCATGAAAACAGTTTACAGATTCTCCAAACATGGTTGTTAATCTATTGCTTATTCAGACCCCCAGCTCAGAGACATTCCAAACATGGATACCTTTCTGATACTCATTCTTTCGCCTACAACATACAGTTCAATGAATATTCTTGGATGGCATCTTTAAGCCCATCTCCGACAAGGTTTTGTCACATCTCCAAATGGCATCTTTAATCCCATTCCCTCAACTATGCTTTGACGAGTGCAAATTTATGGGCACTCTAGTGTCCAATCATCTTTTACCTTCGAGTCGCGAACGGCAAAATTGCCAATCTAACTCTTCAGGTTCAAGAAGATTGAACAGGGGCAGCTGTTGTACCCCAAAATTTGCCCTCCCTTTTTCACAAGAATTCACAATCCTAGGGTTTTCTCTTATTTTTAAGATTGGCTCAAGAATCGATCAAACAGACTTTTCTTTAGCAGTAAATCTAGAATTAGGGTTTTCTCTCGCATTTCTCAGAAGAAATTGAATCCACAGAAATTCAGTTTACCGTTACATTGGTTTCTCACTTTTTCAAGTTTGCTCAAAGGTCAACTGATTGTTCTCAAGGCCTGATTATCTGGGATAAGAAATAGGAGCTAAGACTGTTATTTGGAATATCAATACATCTGCTTGTTAATGGAGTGAAAGGTTTGTCGGTTAATGGAATGCTTGCTTGTTTATTATACAATGCGTATTGTGATTGGAATACTGATGCAAGGTTACGAGACTGCAAAGTTTTTGATTATTTGGAATTTAAGTTATCTGGATTAGAATTGTTGAAACGCAGTTTCAATTATTTTGATTTGAGAGTCTTAAATAATTAAGTGAACATACAAGGAAGAAGGGCAAGATATTTAACAGTAGAAATGTTTCTTTTGGATAAAGACTTTGTTTATTCATTTTCAAATATTGTTACAAAAAAATAATTTATTATTTTTGAATATTGTAAGTTCTTACAACTTATAGTATTTTAAAAAGAAATAAATGTTTACAATAAATAAATAAAAAGTCTATCTAATCTAAGCCTAAGTCTCCTAAGCTCCTGTGCTCCCATGCTCAAGGTCTCCGGCTTCTACTGCTTCCTCTATCATCCAATTGGTGCTCACCTGCAAAAGACAAAGGAAAAGAAAATTAGTACAGATAATTGAAAAGAATTTTCAAATGAAAAAAGAAAGAAAAAAAGTCATCATTAAAATTGGCCGTCTGGAATCAGAATGCTTATTTTTCATCACGCTTTATTTTTCTCTCTGCAAATCACAAGAAGATTGCTCTTCTTGGTTCACAAAGAGAAAATTAAAAATACAAATTGAAAAAATGCAAGCATACTGAGTTACAAAGCTAGCATACAAGGCAAACCAATGCGCCAAAATTCAAACATGATAGGCGCCCATTGTACTGCAGTGCAAACCAAACTGTCAAACTAAGCAAACTAAACATGGCAGCAAACCAAACTGAGTTACAAAATTCCAAAGGGAAAACAGGCGCCAAACTGTCAAAGCATAAACAAATATACAATGCAGCACAAGCAAGGAACCTGCTGTAACAAATAGCAAGCAAAGTCCCAAATGGAGCTACAAAACAAATTGCCCAAACTGAGTTATAAAACAAATGGGATGCAAACTGTGCAAATATGGTAAGCAGCATGAAAGCAGAAAAAATACAGCAGGCAAAAGTAAAACAGCAGGAGGTAACCCACTTGACAAGTCAAAGCTTGTCATCATTTTCCAGAGGCAATTTTTCAGAAATAGTAATAAACAAAGAAAAAATGCTTGTTTTCATGGAGAGAGAAAGAGGAAAAGATATCACCTTGGGTGAGGTTTGACAGTTTGGCTAAAAGAGCAGGCTGTCACAAGTCAAATAGCAAAGGGATATAAAACAAAACAAACTGCATAGCAGAGAGGAGAGAAAAAACACTTTGTGAAAAAAAAATCACAAAACTCTTCAAATTGCAAACAAGCTCCAAGCCTGTCAAGCTAAAAAACACTATAAACCTGCATAACAAAACACATCCCAGCCAAAACACCACAAACTACAAACTCAACAAGCCAAGCTTGCTCAAGTCATCCAACCTGTTAACAAACTATAAACCCTCAAACCTGCAGCAAATCACATAACCTGAACAAAAGCCAAGTCTGAAACTGCAAACCAGCTTGCCCAAAACAAATTCAACAGGCCAAGCTTGCTCAAACCACAAGCCCTGCTCAAACCAAACAAGCTCCAAACTTGTAAAACTACAAGGTTCTTAACCCTATAACAGTTCCACAAACTAAACCAAACTTTCAAACCTGCAAAAAACCATAACCAAACAAACAACCAAGCTACACAAAAACAGTACAAACTGTATAAGCTGCAGAAAACCAACAAAACCTGTTAACCAACTACAAACCAACACCCCAAACTGTTATCAAAATAGCCAAACTGTAAAACTACAGCAAAACCATCACAAAAAAGACCCTTTGAAACATCAAACCACTAAACTCAGTTTTTAACAAAATCCACAAACCAACCCAAAAGTTTCAGAAACATGTCATCATAAACAAACAACCAAAAGTTCCATGAATTATTCACCACCAACAACAACAAAAAACAGTTTCAGATTTCATCATTAACCTTCAACATTCAGAGAAAAGAAGAGAGATTCAGAAGCAAAGCAAACACAGTTTCAGAATTGTATCCATCATCAACAACTATCAACAAAAACATAGTTTCAGAACATAATTCATCATCAACATTCAGAAAAAGAAAGAGAGGTCCAGAAACAAATCAAGAACAATAGTTTCAGAAACATATTCATCATCAACAATCAATAACGAACAACCAAGTTTTCAGAAGTTTATCATCATCAAACATCAACATTCAGAAAAAGGAAGAGAGGTTCAGAAGCAAATCAAGAACCACAAAGTTTCAGAACGGTGTCATCATTAACAATCAAGAACAACAAAAAGAGATACCAGAAGCGAAGTTCGTCATCACTCTCTTCCTTGTACCTCCGGCCACCAAGGACGCGCATCCGTCTCACCTTTTCCTCTCCCTCCATTTTCTATAAAAAGTCCCCCAAGGTATGATCTCCTCAAACCCTTACTACATATCAAGCATGTAAGCATCCAAAGGTTAAAAGACTAAACTGTAAAGCAAAACATGAAGAATCAAACAAACAATGAAACTGTTAAAACACAAAGATGACAAACCATATCATTCGAACAAAACCTTGGATCATCGTGAAGAGGATAGAGAGTGAGAGGGGGAGGCACTCTGGTAGCTAGGGTTAGGAAGAGAATCAGTGTGTTTTGTCTGAGGGAGATGAAGAGGAAAAGATGAAGAAGAGAGCAAAAGGGACGCCGCTGTGTACCAAACGCACAAACCCTAAAAATGAATAAACCCTAACAAATTGAAACAAATTGGATATTGGGCCTTCACCCCAAACAAATGCGACAAGCCCATCTGTTTTACCAGCGCACCCCCCCCCCCTCTTTTCTCCTTTCTGACTTGTCTTTTGTTCTTCTTCATGTTCATTTGGGCCACCCAAAAATCCCAAGCCCATTCTGCCCTTTTATTTTTATTTTTTTCTTTTCTTTTGTTTAAAACAAATTCTTTTTTTTAATTAATTCATTTTTGTTAATTTGTTTTCTTTTTAATAATAAAACTATTAATAATACTAATAATTGGATTTTTCTTAATTATTTTAAATCATTTCCTTTTTATTATCACATAATAAAAATATCAAAAAAAGGCTTTTAATTTGAGTTAAATAATTTTGGTTTTCTTTAACCCTTATTATTGATTAATAAAAATACGTAAATAATAGAGATTTAGTTTAAGGTAAACTTTCTTTCTTTAAAACTTTTTCTTTTCATAATTGATAAAAATACAAAAAATAATAATATAATACTTAATCTTTCTTTTTTTAGAATAGATTTTATTTATTTATTTTTTAAGTTAATAAATACATGCATTTCATAATTTATTGATTCTCTTTATTTTTATGTTTTGTTATAGCTTTATATTTGAATTGCGACGATTCGATTTGGTTGTAACACCTAGTATTTGGACATTATTATCCTTGTGAGATTCATCCCCATTTGTAAATCATTTGTACCCCCATCCCCGGATACTTTTGTAATAGCTTAGAATTTAATTCTCGCACTTTATGCTTTCAAATATGCCATGACTAGAGATTAGGGTTTGTATGCGAAAATATAAAATCAATCACTAGATGACCTAAATACAAGACAAAAAGCATGAAAATTGGCAAACACAATGCACACTTGCACCTCTAGGGTAACCTCACTTGTTGCTTCGGAAAATGCAATCATGTCCTTCGAATATGAGACACTCTAGCAAATGCCCCTTCGATAAACAAAGATCGTAGTCCCTCGATGTTGCCTTCGATAAAATGATCTCGTCCCTTACAAAATTGCTAGAGCGTCTCACAAGTTGCTTTCAATGATTGTATGCGATGACCCGCGCATATCCCGTTTAACATCCTAACACAAGGTTGTTCACCAAATGCAATGGTGAAATAACACTGTCAAAAGGGTTAAAAAACATAGGAAAGATCTTTGAGTAAAATAGGGTAGACAACTCTTAGTTACTTGATCAAAAGCTTGCAAAACATCCTTGCTATTTTTAAAACACACTTCACAACACAATTCAAAACATTTCCCAAAAATAAACTTTCAAAACATTGAAACATCTTTTCAAAAGACAAACACCTTTGTAAAACATTCAAACAAGAATTGTTACAAAGGTTGCCTAAACATAGGCCTCTTTTCAAAAAAAATTCAAAACCACACACAAGGCACCATTTCAAATAATTGAAAAGCAAAAGCAAGTGATCTAAAACAAGTAACTAAGAGCCCATGGAAAACCATGGATGAAAAGGGTGCTTGCACCTTCCCTTTTCATAATCTACCCCCCGAACCCAAGAAAACGTCTCAAAGGTATTTCCTGTGCTTTTTGACCTTTCCTTTGGATAAAATAAAAAGTCGGTGGCGACTCTTGCTAAACCGAACAATTGCAAACACAAACGCAAATACTCAAGTCAGTTCTCCCACCGTATCACACACATCACCACTCAGAAAGAATTTTGAGGCTAGCTCCCGCAGAGTTCATTTTTCAATGATAGAGGCATTTTCTAGATATTCTTGTTTCTCAAGGTACTTCTTGATGTCATAGAACCAAGGCTTGTTATCTGGTCCCTCTTCAATAGCAAGACAGTGTGTTGGCTCTTCAAAATGTCTGATTGTAATGCGCGATTCATGGTTTGGCCAAGTTACCTTAATCATGGCTGATATAGTTACTAAGGCGTCTGCCATCTGATTTTTTTCTCGTAGGATATGACTGAAGGTGATCTCCGTGAATTCCGTAGTGAGCTTTAAAACATGATACTTATATGGAATCAATTTAGGATGTTTAGTGTCCCATTCACCATTGACTTGGTATATGACCAGCGTGGAGTCTCCAAATACTTCGAGATGTTTGATTCTTAGATTAATGGCAGCTTCTAGACCCATGATACAAGCTTCGTACTCGACGATGTTGTTGGTACAGTCAAAACATAACCTTGCAATATAAGCCTTGTAATAATTATTCGGGGAAGTCAATACTGCCCCGATATCATGCCCTAATGCATTTGAAGCTCCGTCGAACATGAGTGTCCATCGTGCCCCTGGTTCAGGTCCTTCGTCAGGCCCTGGTATTTCGTAGTAACCTATAATCATGACATGTTCGTCTGGAAAGCCGAACTTCATCGGTTGATATTCTAATAATGGTTGATGAGCTAGGTGGTCAGCTAGTACACTACCCTTGATAGCCTTTTGAGTAAAGTATGGATGTCGTACTCTGATAGTAGCATCTGCCATCGGGAAATCCTTCCTGTAAGAGCTGGTTTTTCAAACACATACTTTAAAGGATCCATTCTTGCTATTAACCATGTAGTGTGAGTTAAGATGTATTGCCTCAATCTTTTAGTAGCCCAAGCCAATGCATAACAAGTTTTCTCGAGATGTGAGTACCTGGTTTTGCATTTAGTAAATTTCTTGTTGAGGTAGTAGATTGCATGCTCTTTTCTACCTAATTCATCATGTTGTCACAATACACGTCCCATTGATCCTTCAAGCACTGTCTGATACATGATGAGTGGTCTTCCGGGAACTGGTGGCATTAAGATCGGTGGCTCTTGTAAATATTGCTTTATTGTCTCGAAGGCTATTTGGCAATCATTATTCCATACCACTATTTGATCTTTTCACAGTAATTTGAATATAGGCTCGCACGTAGTAGTTAGGTGTGATATGAACCTTGAATGTAATTCAATCGTCCTAAAAAACCAAAAACCTCTTTCTCTACCCCGGAGCTAGAATTTATTGTATGGCTTTTACCTTCTCGGGGTCTACCTCAATACCATGTTGACTTACAATGAAACCCAGTAACTTGCATGATCTGACACCAAATGTAAACTTGTTCGGATTCAACCTTAGTTTGAACCTACGTAAACTCTTGAATAGCTTTTGTAAATGTATGATGTGATCCTCCTACTTATGGGATTTACCAGTCATATCATCTACGTATACCTTCACCTCTTTGTGAATCTTATCATGGAATAGTGTGACCATAGCCCGTTAATAAGTTGCCCTGTGTTCTTCAACCCAACGGCATTACCTTGTAACAGAAAGTGCCCGAAGGTGTCATGAAAGTAGTTTTCCATATCTTTGGGTGCCATTTTGATTTGATTATAGCCTGAGAAACCATCCATGAACGAGAATACTGAAGCTTGAGTTGTATTGTCCATAAAAACATCTAAGTGGGGTAACAGGAAATCATCTTTGGGACTTGCTTTGTTCAAATCTCAATAATTCACACACATCTGTACTTTTCCATCCTTCTTGGGTACTGGCACGATGTTAGCTATTCAAGGTGGATAATCTACCACCGCTAAGAACCCTGCGTCAAATTATTTAAGGACCTCTTCTCAAATCTTGTTGGACATGTCTGGACAAGTTCTTCTGAACTTCTGCCTGACTAGAGAGCAACCTTCTTCGAGAGGTAATATGTGTACCACAATGTTTGTATCCAATTCTGGTATATCCCTGTAAGACCAGGCAAATATGTCCACATACTCATGTAACAACTTGATCATCCTTTCTTTGACGCTTTTCTCCAACGTTGCCCCTAGCTTGATCTCTTTCGGATCTTCCTTTGTGCCAAGTTTAATGGTCTCAATAGATTTCTGGTATGGTTGTATATTATCAGCTTTTTGCTTTATCTCTCTTGTCAATTCATTAGAAAGTTTAATATCTTCATCATCTTCCTCTTCAGCTTGGTTGATGGGTGCATCAAAATTATATCGGATAGCAGCAGTAACATTATCAGTGATTTTGGGCATGGATTTTCATATTTATCATGTTTTGGGGCAGTTTTTAGTATGTGAATTTTGAAAATGCATATGAAGAAAAGTATTTGCATTTCTTAATGTAAAAGATAAATGCAAGAGAAAGAGAGGGATCTTAATTGAATGTGAAATATAACTTTTATTAATCGTGAATATTATCTGAAACAAAATTGGGGACCCTTACAAGCAACCTCTATGCCTCGGGGTTTACATAGGTTCTTTCAAAAACAAGAAAAATTACGTTGGAAAGAAAAAGATCTCAGGAATCTCCACAGATATCCAATTCTTGAGTTCTTTGCCTGGGGCGCATTCACGGATGAAATCAGATACCCTTTTGATGTTGTCTTTGTTAGAAATCATTACCACCTGTCTGTTGTGCTCCACTCCTTTGTTGATGAAGGTCTCCTGGATCGAAGGAAATTGTGTCTTGCCTTTTAGAGTAGCCTTTGGTAATTCGTAACCCAAACCAAAGCGATTATTTTTCTCAAGTATTTCTGGGAGCTTTCCCCAACCCTTCGAGGCACCACTCTCCACATCTATTTGTAAATCTCTCCACAAAGTCACAATAAGTTTCTTGATTTTTTCCACTGGTAAGGTTACCATCGAAGCAACCTCTAGGACTTAAAATGGTGTAGTTATACAGTCTTCACCAGCACTTATATACCTGTAGGATTCTATGTGACTTACAAATATTTCCTCTTCGCCATCGATTATGACCAATCTTCCTTCAATGAAGAACTTCAATTTCTGATGTAAAGTTGAAGTGATTTCCCCTGCTGCATGAATCTAAGGTCACCCGAGTAAACATGTGTACTCTGGTTCTATATCCATGACTTGAAAAGTGATATAGAACATATGTGGGTCGATCTTGACAGAAAGGTCCACTTCTCCAAATATTGAACTTTGAGCACCATCAAAATATTTAACTATCATAGAACCTGGTCTTATTACAACACCATCTAGTTTTAACTTCATCAAGCTAGATTTTGGTATCACATTAAGGGCAGAACCAATATCAGTGAGTACCCTGGACAGGCTTGTATTACCTATCTAAATGGATATGTGTAATTCCTTATTGTGAGCTCGGCCTTGTGGAGGCAGCTCTCTGTCATTTAAGTCCAGATATGATCCAGACGTTAGATTTGCTACAACATTGTCAAATTAGTTCATAATAATTTCCTCTACGACATGAGCAGAACTTAGAACTTTCGTTAGTGAGTCTCGATGCACTTCTGAATTTATGAGCAACGAGATTATAGAAATTTTGGCTGAGGTTTGGTGAAGCTGATCCACCACTCTATAATCATTCCTTTTAATTATCTTCAGAAATTCTTCTGCCTCTTGCTCGGTAAAGTTCTTGCTTGAAGGTTCTTGTTCTTGATTTTCCTCCACCACTACTTTTCCTTTATCTTTCGCCAATGTATCATTTTTATTTTTCACCACAGCATCATCCTTCTTTTGTGGTTTAGAGCCAATGATTCGACCATTGCGGGCCATGCCCCATGTCCTTGCTACATTCGTGATTGCAGGTCCTTGACTTTACGATGGCTCACATTATTGTTTTAAGCCATTGACGCATATAGTCAAATTGTAACTCCATGGTACTACTTTATCACTTTTGTAAGGGGTAGGAGATGGCCCCCTAATTACCATTGTAGTCTTTGGAACTACTGGTATCCTTAGAGTTTGTTTTGGTGTCATTACGGGTGTTTCTGTTGGCTTTCCCCTCGGAATTACAAGAGTCTTCTTGTTAAGGTTTGGCCCTTGGCAAGGGATTACCAATGGCTTCTTCATACCTTCTTCTATTGCAGCTATATATTCTCCTTCGGGGTATGATCCAAATTTGACTATCCCCTGGTCCACCAATTTTTGTAGTGTCCTCTCAAAAGCTTCAATATGTTCATAAAGGAACCCACACTCCAACAAATATTCTTTAAACAAATTTATTGGGTCCTTTACTCGTCTGGATGCCCCAAATTCAGTGACTACTTCAATTGCATTTATTATTAGTCCACTATGCGGGGGCATGGGGTTTGACTTAATATTCGGCTTATCAAAGGTGATATCCTGAGAATCCAACAAATCTTGAACTTTATGTTTGAAGGCCCAACATTGTTTTATGGTATGCCTCAAAGAATGGGTGTGATACTCGTATTTGGAATTGGCATTGTATCTTGGTGGGGGTGGCCCGACTGGAGGAGCTAAAGGTCTTAGCTCTACCAAAGACGCCTTGACCAAGTGTTCTAATAATTGACTGGGTAACATAGAGAGTGGATCAAACTTTCGCAATGACCTTTCAAATTTGTTATGTTGTTGTCCTCACGGGATTATTAATGGTTGTTGTGCCCTTGGTTGTGAGGCTACAGTATTAATTTCTCCCTCCTTCCTTTTGTAAAGTTAGGAGCATGTCTTTTTGCATTGTAAGGGGTACTATATGGTCCCCCTTGTATCTTTCCGCTTTTTATCCCAGCTTCAATCCTTTCTCCAATAGTTACTAAATCGTAAAATCTGGAAAAGACGCTTCCTACCATCTTTTCATAGTATATCCCTTGCAAGGTTTCCATTAACATATCGACTAGTTCTTTCTCCATAATTGGTGGTTGTACACATGATGCCATTTCTTTCAACCTTTGGGCATATTCCTTGAAGGACTCCTCTTTCTTCTGAGACAGGTTCTAGAGTTGCATGCGGGTAGGTGTCATGTCTAAGTTATATTTATATTATTTTAGGAAAGAATTAGCAAGATCTGCCCATGTTTAGACATGAGCCCGTTCCAACTGCATGTACCAATCCAGGGATGCCCCACTTAAACTGTCTTGAAATCAATGAATCATCAGATTCTGGTCTTGGGCATAGGAATGCATTTTCCTAAAATACATACACAGATGATTCCTTGAGTAGGTGAGCCCCTTGTACTTTCCAAAGTCAGGTATTTTAAATTTCAGCGAGATCATCACATTGGGAACTAGACCAATTTCGATAGCATATACATCGAAATCCTTGTAACCCTCCACAACTTTTAATCTTTCCTCCAAAGATTTATACTGGTTGAGCACCAAAGGATTCTCAGTGGCACGAGTATGGGTTATTCTCTGCGGTGCTTGATTTACATTCTGTTGTACCCCAAAAATTTTCCTCCCACCTTTGAGACAAATTGGTTCAAGATATCTCCTCGTGCTCATGAAGGTCTCAAACACACAAGACTTATCAAGGATTGATCAGATGGAATCTCCTCTTAAGCAACCAACCTACAACTAGGGTTTTGCTTTTCTCAAAGGAAATTTATATGTCAATGCTTCAATTAGACTTCATGGTATCCCACGTGCTTCAAAGAATCCTCATACCAAATTTCAAGCCTTGCAGTACAAGTTTGCTCATTCAATTAATCAAATGATTGAAAATCAACTGTGTTGGACAAAAAGTCAACTTTGACCAATCTACAGTTAAACTTCAAGATTTTTGGTCCACATCAACATTTTGAAATCACATTCATCATTTGATCAAGGTTTGATCATGATTCATCAAGAAAACTCAAGATTCATCAAAATTCAAAAGTTACTAAGTTATGGTTTTCTTAAGGAGAAGTTAACTGAACTTTGACCAAGCACAACTTTCACATACTTCATCATAAATTCCTCAACCAAATCCTATATTGAAAGAAATTCAAGTATCTACAACTTTGACTCTCTAAGCTCAAGGACAAAAATGCTTCATTTGAGAAATATGAGCCAAAACTTTATAGATCATTTTGAAAGTCAACAAAAAGACATCTTTTGTCAAAATAATTTACATTAAGTTAAATACTTCAAATGAAAAAATGACCAACATGAAAGTTGTAGGAGACATCTTGCGGTTTCCAAAAAGTCCAAGATCATCTTCATATGACAAAAATTGAGAGAGTCATGATTGGTGCAAGTTGAGCAATTTTGAGAAAATGTGTGATGCGGTGGGAGAACTGACTTGGAGGTTTTGCGTTTTATCGCAAATGTTGCGGTTAGGAAGAGTCGCCACCGACTTTTCTTTTATCCAAAAGGAAAGGTGAAAAAGCACAGGAAAGACCTTTAGAGATGTTTTCTTGAGTTCGGGGGGTAGATTATGAAAAGAGAAGGTATTAGCACCCTTTTCATTCATGGTTTTCCATGGGCTCTTAGTTACTTGCTAGATCACTTGCTTTTGTTTTAAAAATGTGCTTTGTGTGGTTTTTGAAAGTATTTTGAAAAGGCGCCATCATTTAGGCAAACTTTGTAATAGTTCTCGTTCGTAAGAACGTATACAAAGTGTTGAGCTTTTGAAAATATTCCATGTTTAGAAAGTGTTTTTAAAGTGTTTTGAAAGCGTATGTGATTGTTTTTGAAAATATCAAGGATGTTTGTTTTGAAATTGAGCGAGAAAATAGGAGCAATCTACCTACTCAAAAGGTCTTAGGTGTTCTTTTCCTCCTCCTTTAGACGTTTCTATCTTACCATTGTTTTGGTAAGAAGCCCCATCGTTGGATGTGAAGGGACGGGCATTGGGTCATCGTATGACCATGATAGCAATGTTGTGAGATGACTTAGCATTTTTTATTTAGGGCTAAGAACATTTAGAAAGGCAACTTTGATAGCATCATCGAGGGACTATGATCTTTTATTTTTTATTTTGTTTATGCTAAGACATCCCACATGCATAACATGGCCATTTTTGTAAGGCAACAAGTGGAATAACCCTAGGGGTGCTAGTGTGCAAGTTTATTTTATTGCATTCATAATTTTGTCTTGAATTAGGGTTTTCTAACATTGGTTTTAGTCTTGCCATACACACCCTAATTACTAACAGTATATGAAAATAGTAAAAGTGCGAAAAATAAAGATTCTACGCTATTACAATCATTAGGGGGATGGGGTGTACAAATTTCAAATGGGGATTGCAAATTAAATCCTATATTACTATTACAACCATATTGAATGGATAAGAATGTACAGGAAATGCAAAATGTTTGTCTCATTTAAGAAAAGGAATAAATTTGTTTAAGAAAATATTTTTGCCTTTTCATGTTAAAAGGAAATAAAATATAATATGTGAATATGAAATATTTTTGTTGTTTTTTTTATTAATGAAAAATAAAAGTGATGGCAAAGATAATAAAAGATAAGAAAACAGAATCAGCGCAAATGCTGAAAATAGAAGAGGTCAGAAGTTCTGACTCTGACTTGCTGCACAAACAGAAACAACGTTAGTAGAAATATGGAAGTTCAGAAGTTCGGGATCTTCTGAGAATTCAGAAGTTTTCAGAAGTTCTGATGCAACTGTCAGAACTTTGCCTCTCTCCATTCTAGTCAGAACATCTGCAACTTAGTCATTTATTAACATAACAGAAGTTGCACATATAACAGTTATGACAAGTTTCATGAAATATCAGAAACACAAATCAGAAGCAACATGAATTTGCTAATCCTAATTTTGAGTCCTAATTTCTTTATGAAACTCTGAACCGGAGTTCTCTCTACTTAGACAGGCAGATGCATGAAATCTCAGAATATGTATGTTGTACCCCAAAATTTGCCCTCCCATATTCTCCAAGAAATTGCCAAGCCAAGTCACAAAATTCCCCAAAGGTTGCACAGTCCAACTGTCTCCTATACAGTCAAAACTAGGGTTTGTGTTCTGATCAAGAAAAGGAAGTTTTCAAAGGCTCAATCAAGTCTCATAGGCCTACAAAGGTGGTCAAGTATCCTCATATCAAGTTTCAAGGCATTCAGCTCAAAATTGCACAGTCAAAACCCTAAATTGCACTACAGTCAACTGTAGGGGCAAAATGGTCATTTGACAGTCAAAAGTTCAAATTTTTGGTCAACATATCATTTTGAAGCCACAAACATCATTTGATCAATGCTTGATCATGATTCTCAAAATTTGGCTCAGAAATCATCAAAGATGCAAAAGTTTCCTTATTTGGACAGTTGAAAAAGTCAACTGAAATTGACCAGGGCATAACTTTTACATGGATTATCAGAAAAATCCCATCCAAAGTTCATTTTGAAGATAAAGACATTTCCTACAACTCATCTTCATACTTCAAGTCCAAGAAATGCTCTCACAAAAAGTTATCAATTTCAACATTATAGGTCATTTTCAAAAGTCAACAAAAAGGGACTTTAAGTCAAAGGCCATAACTTGATATTGGTAAATCAAAATGACATGGGACCAAAGGCATTGGTTAGAGGACTCAAAGACCTTTCCAAAATGTCCAAGAACATGAGAAAAGCTTAAAAATTGAGCAAGTTATGCCTTGTGGAAGTTGGGAAATTTTTGGATATTTTGAAAAGTCAACATCACTTCAAATGACCTAAAATTGCTAATGGGCCCATTTTTCTTCCATGATTCATCATTCCAAGCACATGCACGACCACTTGGCCCAAAGGGAAGTATTTTCTCATTTTTTATTTATTTATTTGAATTATTATTTATATTAATTCATTTAAATCATTTAAATATGTGGAAAATATATAACTTGACCTAAAAAATCTTTTCATGCATGTTTTGTCATCAAGATTTCGTGCATAGGCTAATTAGGAAAGATTTGGTTTGATTTGAGCATAATTGATACAAAAACCATGTGAAAAAGATATGAAACATAATGGTGAAAAATCAAATATTCAATCCATGATTGCAAGGGATTTTCATCAATTTTGTTAACCTAATAGCCTCAGTACATAAGCATGAATCAAAACCTAATCATGATAGACTAAAAGCTGCGCTCAAAGGCCATTGAAGAACTTGAAAAAATTGTCAAAAAACACAATTCTGAAATCCACTTTAGAGGGCGATTCAAAGCCTAATTTTCATTCCAATAGCTTGCTCAAGGTCTATTGAACGTATTCCATTCAGAATCATCCATCAAGACGCCAAGAACTGGTAAAACGAGTACAAACTGTGTCAAGAAATTTCCAGAATCGTGCATCATAATTCACGCATCTTTTGCATTTTTCATTTATGGATTTTTGTTCCTTGTGATGTTTTAAAGCTAACCATTATGTTTAATTGGATTTTTATGCTGTATATGAGATTTCGCCATGGTCGATCTCTAGGTTTTTTCAGAGTTTTAAATTAGGGCTTTTGCAAAGAGGAAAAATTAGGACTCCAAACCACTACCATTCAATTTAGCAAGCTTGGACGAAGAAGAAGCCATGGTCGCGATTAATTTATGAGTTGCATAGCTCTAGTCGCTATTTTCTCAAAACGTCCCTAAAACAACGCTAAAAAAACCGTGGCTGAATGTTTGTGTTTCAGGAAAGGTGAAGAAGATGAACTCGTGGCCATCAACGATAGGTCGGTTTGAAAATTGGCGCGTTAAACCACTAACTATTTGTTGTTCTTTTATAATATTTATGCGTTATATTACTTTACAGATGAACAAAGCGCTTCAGTGGCAAGGTGGTTGTGCTGGCAACGTTAAAGACCTGGGTTCGAGTCCCAGGTCTGCAATATTCTTCATATTATTTTTCAAACAAGGTTAACGTGTTGTTTCACTTGCTGAGGACCATGGTACGCTTCCAAATTAAGCGTGACACGTCTTTCTCAAGATCAATCCAAAGGCATAGAATTGATGAACACCCTAAAACCCCAGTCAACGTGCCACATAATGCCTGGAAAAGTCAACAGATTTCAAGCTTGTTGGGCCAGTTTCTTGGCTCATACCTCCATATTGGGGACTTCCACCCCCCCTGGTTTGCAATGTTTTTTTTAATTTTTTTTATGTTTTATTTTATTTTCAATTATTTGTTTATTTGTTTTGTTGTTTTAATTTAATTAATTATATTTCTACAAAATACAAAAAATGCCTAAAAAAAATCAGAAAAGGATAAAAAACGTAATAAATTATTTTATTCTAATATTTTCATAAATAGATTAATATGTAATTATTTGGTTTAATTAGGCTGTGATTTTAATTTCTTTTAATAACAAAAATACAAAAAATATGTAGAAATAGGTTTAATTATTGTTTTTTTATTTCTTTTTCCCTTTTATCATAATATTTATATATTTATTTTTCATAATTAAAATTGTACATAATTAATTAGGGTTTCATTTAGATTTTAATTTAATATTTTCACAATAAATTTAAAAGCCATTAGAATTAGGGTTTGCATTCAATTTTCATTTTAATTAATTCTTTTTCTATTAAATCTTAAAAAACATAAAAATACCAAAAACATTCTCTTTTAATTTTTAATTTTAATTTAATTTTGCAAAAGGGTCCAACGCCCATGTTCTTAAATTTATTTAATTTCGCATATTTATTTTATTTCGCTCAAATAGTTATGTATCTCTCCCAAAGCTTTGTAACAATTACTTTTCGCACTTTTAATTCTTTTACTTTGCTTTATTTATTTTTCTGTCAAATCGGGTCCGGTTTAATTTTGGCGATGTGGACCCGCGCCATTTGTAATAGTTAGATTTTACTTTTCCCGCAAATATTAACTGTTAAACAAAGCATGCAAGAATGAATGGCCATAATAAAATCAAGCGTAGAACACTAATAAACATGACAAGACAAATATCTGAAAACGACACACGAATCGCACACACCACCACTAGGGTACGCCTCACTATTGCCTTGCCTCGAAAGGTGATCGTCGAGTAGAGGATGTCTTAGTAAGTCCTCATGATCCGGGAACCTGGCATGAGGGTAGCTTCTAAGGTGTCTTCCCATTGCTCTGGTGATCACCATGTCCCTAAACTCGAATTGACCCGAACACCTCCAACGGTGGTGCTACCTACCTCTCAATGGTGGGATGGCACTACTTTAAAGGACATTTACACAGACGAATTCCTTAGGGTAGGTAGACGACTCGTAGATACTTGCTCTCTTCAAAAAACAAACAAAAATCTTTTCACACCGACACTTTTCAAAAGCTTTCAAAGCAATTTTTCAAACACTCTGACACAAGAGTCGATCTGAAACTTTCAAAGAAACTTTTTAAAACCCACAGTTGAAAAGCGAACAAAACAATTTTTGAAAACACAATGAGCAAGTATCTAAGAGCCCATGGATAACCATGGATAGAAAGGGTGCTAACACCTTCCCTTTCTATAATCTACCTCCCGAACCGAGAGCAATCTCTTTAAGGAATTTTTCTGTGCTTTTGTCCTTTCCATTTGGAGAAAATAAAAGACGGTGGCGACTCTTGCTTACCGCGACATTTCGCGAACCAGCGTTAAACAGTCAGTTCCAGATCCACCGATCACAATGTACATCATCAGAATCAGAATATCTACATTGTGTTAAATATGCAAAATCTGACAATGCCTAAATAATATGATGAGAGTCAGCAGAAACTTACCTTGCAGCTGGAAAATACTCTGGGAGCTGGAACCCGGTTCTGACTACTTGTGGTGTTCTGAACAGCTTTCTCACGTGTTCAGCCGGCTGAAACTTTCAACTTGAGTTGTAAATGATTAGAAAATTATAGAACAACCAAGGGATAAAGTTCTGACCCTTTGAGGTGGATATTGGTGGAGAATGTGTCACTGTTTGATTACAAAATTTTGGATGGCTTTTGAATGTATATCAGGAACTGTATGGGTTGTTTTGGTCAAGAAACAACTTGAGGAAAAATGGAGTTTTAATGCAAGAATCAAATGCTAAGGTTTTATATTTTTGTGTTTGTAATCTTTTTGGCCTCTTGGAATTTTTGCAGGGGTTCAAGGCTTTTCTTTCTCAAATTCCACACCTATTTCTCAAATTTTTCTGACCTCTTTTCAATGGCCAAAGGTGTTCTATTTATAGGCAAAGGTTTTTTAATTTGGAGAGGTCAAGTGGCACCAACATCATACGCTAGATGCTGACTTACTCTTGAAGTAAGCTTAAACAAGCATGGTTCAATGCACCAAGTAGGATAGTTAACAGCACCTAAGTTAGATTTGTCAGCATGAATTAAGGAAAAGTAGAAGCAGCGCATGGGCTTAGCATACTTTTGCACAAAAGTTTATCTTCCCAAGGCAGTAGGGGTACACATGGGGAAAATCCTTTGGATAACAACTCAAAAGTGGTTGTGGGCATTAAATGATGATGAGATTTATCAAATCAGAAATCCTGCCATGTGAAACTCTGCATCCTTGTTTACTCTGGATTAGAAGTTCTGCTTCAGCGTAGCATCCAATCTTCTGATCCTTTTATCTTCTGCCTCTAGCATGTTCTGAAGGAGCTTTCATACTTTCTAGAAAGCTTGCAGCACATTTCTTAACCTTCTTTGAATTACCCTAGCAAACTCTTACTGAAGCTTTTGTGAAAACTTGCCCAGAAGTTCTGACCAAACTCTGCCTTGAGAGTGTCCAGAATTTGCTGAGTGTTATGGTGATAATCTGGTCAGAAGTTCTGAAATTGTCATAATTCTTAAATACTTAGAAAAATTTCTAAGTACTTAGAATTTGACTTCTCCAAAGTAAAATTTGACTTTTAAATATCCTGATGAAACAGACTTCATATTCCAACATGTCTTGATGAAATATGATTTTTGAGATTTGATTTTGATCCAAAAGTCAAAGTTAGACTTAGTGTGCAAATGACCATTTTGCCCTTGTGAATGACTTGCTTGGAAAAAAATTGATAATTCAAGGCCTGGAAACTTGATAGAAGCAAACCTGGGATCCAGGGTGATCCCTTGTGAAATGAGAGGGCAAATTTTGGGGTACAACAGCTGCCCCTGTTCAAACTTCTTGAACCTGAAGAGTTAGATTGGCGGATCCGCCATTCGTGACTTGAAGGTGAAAGATGATTGAACATTAAAGTGCCCAGAAATTTACACTCGAAGATGGATGGTGAATGGGCTTATAGATGCCATTTGGAGGAAAGTTGGTAAACGCTGGAAGAAGTATCATCATAAATCTTCTTGTTGATTTATACTAAAACTTGATGTTCTACCTTTGAGAAAAGGGTTAGTAAAATGCAGATGTTTGGATGATGTTCACCATATGTGGTATCATGCCAAATGCGTATGGTATGTACATGCTATGATGTATGAATGTGAGGTATATGTTTTTGTCCAGGAAAATAAATCCCTGACTACTGCTGAGGAAATTCTTGGAGATTGAATCCCTGATTGCCTGTTGAAGATGAAGAATATGCATACTTAAAATTTTGTTGAAAGGATGCTTTTGCTGGGGAAGATTGCTCCAATGCCAGCTGTTATCTGGTCAGATCCAGGCTTCACAGTTGCTGAGGATGAAGTAGTCGACTGCTATCTGGTCGGGTCTAGGCTTCACAACCACTTACTGGAGGATGAGACGAATTAACTGTTATCTGGTCAGGTCCAGGCTTTACAGAAAATTCCTTGAAATTGAATAGTTATCTGGTCAGATCCAGGCTTCACAATAACTCGTCGGGGATACAGAAGTTGACTGTTATTTGGTTGGATTCAGGCTTCACAGTAACTTGGAATGGCAACTACTATCTGGTCGGATCCAGGCTTCACAGTGACTTAAAATGGTAACTACTATTTGGTCGGATCCAGGCTTCATGGTTTTTTGGGAATGTTGCACTATTATCTGGTCGAGTCCAGGCTTCATAGCGTCTTTCTAGGGATCATAGTTAATTGTTATCTGGTCGGGCTCCAGGTTTCATAATAAACTATTTGAAAACTGTTATCTGGCCAGGTCCAAGCTTTGCAGATTTCTGGGGTTGATGCGGTCAATTGTTATCTGGTCGGGTCCAGGTTTCACAATAAACTGCTTGAAAACTGTTATCTGGTCGGGTCAAGGCTTTACAGATTTCTGGGGTTGATGCAGTCAATTGTTATCTAGTCGGGTCCAGGTTTCACAATAAACTGCTTGAAAACTGTTATCTGGTCGGGTCCAGGCTTTGCAGATTTCTGGGGTTGATGCAGTCAATTATTATCTGGTTGGGTCCAGGTTTCACAATAAACTGCTTAAAAACTATTATCTGGTCGGGTCCAGGCTTTGCAGATTTTTGAGGTTGATGCGGTCAATTGTTATCTGGTCGGGTCCAGGTTTCACAATAAACTTCTTGAAAACTGTTATCTGGTCGGGTCCAGGCTTTGCAGATTTCTGAGGTTGATACGGTCAATTGTTATCTGGTCGGGTCCAGGTTTCACAATAAACTGCTTGAAAACTGTTATCTGGTCGGGTTCAGGCTTTGCAGATTTCTGAGGTTGATGCGGTCAATTGTTATCTGGTCGGGTCCAGGTTTCACAATAAACTGCTTTGGGATTTAGTTGTTATCTAGTCGGTTTCCAGGGTTCACAACGAATCTCCGAGGATGATTGTTATCTGGTCGAATCCAGGTTTCACAATAGACTGTTTGAAAAGACGGAAATGAAAACTGATATCTGGTCGGGTCCAGGTTTCTCAGCCACTTGTTGGGGATATGGAGGCAACTCTACTGGGGAAAAGAGGTTAAACCTTGGTCGGATTGAGTTCAGGTTCTTCTATATGTTTGAAGATCTAGGCTATTATCTGGTCGGGTCCAGTTTCATAGCATCTTTAAGATCAATTGTCATCCGGTCGGGTCCAGGCTTCAGTAATTTGAAGAAGTCAAACTGCTATCTGGTTTGGGTCCAGGCTTCAGTAATAATTTGAAAATAGTTCTAATATCTGGTCAGATCCAGGTTTCATAGCATCTTGAAATTGATAAGGCTTTGCTGACGGCTTTACTGGGATCAGGAGTTGTGGCCATGTGATTTGCAGTAATTTGAAAGGGAAATTCAAACTGGAGAGTATAGACTCAGTCGGGTATGGCAGACTCAGCTTGGGGAGGATACACCCAATTGGGGGTGATGGGCTCAGCCGGGGATGATGGGCTCATCTGGGGATGATGGATTCTGTTTAGAGATAATAGCCTTGGCTGGGGAAGATATACTCAGCTGGGGATGATGGGCTCAGCTGGGCAATTCGTGGTGTCTTGATTGTTGTAATTTGAACTCGATTGGGGAAATAACTTTGTTGGGGAAATAAACCCTGTTGACTAAGTGGATTTCCTTTAGGAAGAGATTCTTGAGGCCTCAATCTTGTAAAAATTGACTTAGCTGGGGAATAAACGCCCAAGAGGTTGAGACTTTGGTCAGGGATTTCCCTATGCAAAGAGACTTTGTGGGCCACTCCGTCGAGGAAAGGTTTATTGTCGCCGTCCTGGTGGGGATAATGATGATGAGATAACTTTGTGGGGCTATTTCATATACATTAAAGAGAAGCTTACTGATGTTGTGTGTTGATGCTCTGTTGTTGATGTTGCTGCTTAGTAGGACACATGTGCCAAATAGTTTTAATTATGTTCATATGCATATGTTCATTCAATTTTAGTCATTAGACAAATTTGCATTCAAAACAAAAAAAGAAATTTTGCACTTCAAAGTGTATTTGTATTGATATTTTGCCCATGAATAGGCGTTTTTTGTACATAGAGACGGAGATCCTAGTAAGAGGAAATCGTCGAAAGGAAAACAAAATTGAGAATGAAAACAAATAGATATGTGAAATGATCTCATTTCCTTCCAACTCTACTATTGCCCCAATGTCTTCGAACGTCCCTTGCCGTTGATCGAAGTTTCTTAGATTGATCTTGGACCATTTGAACTTGGACCTTGGTGATAGAATTGACTGTGGATTTTACGGGACATAGTCGTACGCTTTTAATCCTTTATTTTTTCCCGGACCGCCCTTTCGGGTTTTCGGTCCACCAGGATACCCTTTTTGCCCAAGTCGCCCTTTCGGGTTTTCAACTTGCCGGGTGTACAGTCTTTTGCATATATCCCTAATTTTTTCCTAAACCTTTTGGTTTGTCGGGATGCGCTTATTTTGCTTATGTGTGTCAACCTAACGGGTCTCTTATGCGTAGTATTTTTTAACTATGTCCGCGTTTATGGGATGTGGTAAATCCTCGCCATCCATGGTAGTTAGCATCATGGCACCGCCAGAGAAAACTCTCTTGACAACAAATGGCCCTTCATAGGTGGGAGTACATTTTCCTCTAGGGTCGCCTTGTGATAGAATGATGCGTTTTATCACCAAGTCACCAGCTTGATATATTCGAGGCTTGACCTTTTTGTTGAAAGCCTTGATCATTCGTTTTTGGTACGTCTGACCGTGGCAAACAGCAGTTAACCATTTTTCGTCAATCAAGTTCAGCTGATCCAATCTCGTTTGAATCCACTCGTCTTCGCATAGGCCTGCCTCAGTTATAATCCTCAGCGAGGGAATCTGAACTTCTACTGGAAAAACAGCTTCCATGCCATAGACTAGAGAAAAGGGAGTTTCCCCAGTTGATGTTCTAGTTGAAGTACGGTAGCCATGTAGAGCAAACGGCAACATCTCATGACAATCTTTATAGGTTACTACCATTTTCTGCACAATTTTCTTGATATTTTTGTTGGCTGATTCGACGGCGCCATTCATTTTTGGTCTATATGGAAAAGAATTATGATGCTTGATCTTAAACTGAGTGCAAAGCTCAGTAATCATAGCATTATTGAGGTTAGTCCCATTGTCGATGATGATCCTTTCGGGGATACCATAACGGCAGATGAGGTTGTGCCTGATGAATCTGGCTACCACATTCTTGGTGACTGAGGAAAATGAGGCGGCTTCGACCCATTTGGTAAAATAGTCAATAGCAACAAGAATGAAGTGATGTCCGTTGGAAGTTGTGGGCTTGATCTCTCCGATCATGTCAATGCCCCACATTGCAAATGGCCACGGAGTGGTCATGACATTCAGAGGGATAGGAGACACATGGACCTTGTCAGCGTAGATTTGGCATTTGTGACAAGTTCTTGAATGTTGGTGACAATCAGTCTCCATCGTTGACCAATAGTAACCAGATCTTAAGATTTTCTTAGCCATCGTATGTCCACTTGAGTGAGTATCGAAAAGACCATCGTGCATGTCTTCCATAATCTCCTCTGCCTCCTTCTTGTCCACACATCAGAGTAGAGTTGAATCATGGTTGCACTTGTACAATATCCCGTTACTTAGGAAGAATTTGGCTGCAAATCTTCGCAAGAACTTTCTGTCATTGATAGACGCCCCCTCTGGATACTCTTGTGTTTCAAGGTATCTCTTAACCTCATGGTACCATGGCTTTTCCGCATCGGTGTCAAGCTCATAGAAATGTGCAGGTTCATCGAATCTTTCAATTGTTATCATAGGGGCTTCGTTGTCCCATCTGACTTTGAACATCGAAGACATGGTTGCCAAAGCGTCAGCCAACTGGTTTTCTTCCCTAGGGAAGTGCTCGAACGTGATCTCTTCGAAGTAAGGAATTAGGGATAGCACAAGTTCCTTGTAAGGGATAATATTAGGGTGTCTAGTGTCCCAATCTCCTTTTACTTGTCTGATCACTAGGGCGGAGTCCCCGAATACATCCAAATGCTTGATCCTTAAGTCAATAGCAGCTTTCAGACCTAAGATGCATGCTTCATACTCGGCCATGTTGTTTGTGCAATCGAAGCATAGTTTGGTGGTTAAAGGAGTGTGGTAAACTTCAGGAGAGATGATCATAGCACCAATTCCGTTACCCAAGGCGTTGGAAGCCCCGTCGAATACCATGGTCCATCGGGATCCTTGTTCAGGTCCGTCATACGGTCCAAGTTTCGCACAGTCGGTTACCAGCATGATGTTCTCATCAGGGAAGTCAAAGTTCATTGTCAAATAATCATCTACCGCTTGGTGGGCCAAATGATCCGCTAGTACACTTCCTTTGATGGCTTTTTGAGTTGTGTTATTGGATGTCATACTCGGTCAAGATCATTTTCCATCTGGCTATCCGTCCGGAAAGGGAAGGTTTCTCGAAGATGTACTTGATTGGGACCATCTTAGAAATCAACAGAGTGGTATGAGTCAGCATATACTATCTTAGCCAGCGAGCAGCCCATGCCAGAGTGAAACAAGTATTCTCGAGCAGTGAATATCTGGTTTCACAGTTGGTAAACTTTTT
Organism: Vicia faba; assembly: GCA_948472305.1. NCBI lineage: Eukaryota > Viridiplantae > Streptophyta > Magnoliopsida > Fabales > Fabaceae > Vicia > Vicia faba. The sequence goes on along the minus strand of OX451739.1, from coordinate 1,573,904,672 downwards.
GCTCAGGTAATAAATAGCATGCTCTTTTCGGCCAGACTCGTCATGTTGGTCCAAAACACACCCCATAGAATTCTCTAGTATTGTCAAGTACATGATCAAGGTTCTTCCTTCAACTGGAGGCATGAGAATAGGAGGTTCTTGTAGGTATTCTTTGATTTTGTCAAAGGCAATCTGGTATTCATTGTTCCACCTGACTACCTGATCTTTCTTCAAGAGTTTGAAGAGTGGCTCACAAGTAGCAGTTAAGTGTGATATGAAACGGGCAATGTAATTGAGACGACCCAAGAATCCTCTGACTTCTTTTTCAGAATGGGGGACTGGAATTTCTTGGATGGCCTTTACCTTGGCAGGATCAACTTCAATGCCTTTATTGCTGACAACAAAACCTAGAAGCTTTCCAGAGCGTACTCCAAATGAGCACTAGTTAGGGTTTAACCTCAGCTTGTACTTCTTCAGTCTCTCGAATAGTTTGTGCAGGTGGTCGAGATGTTCTTCTTTGGTTTGTGATCTGGCAATCATATCATCCACATATACCTCTATCTCATGATGAATCATGTCATGAAATAAAGCAACCATAGCCATTTGATATGTTGCCCCTGCATTCTTTAATCCTAACGGCATGACCTTGTAGCAGAAGGTGCCCCCATTACATAATGAAAGTAGTCTTTTCCATATCTTTGGGAGCCATCCTTATTTGATTATAGCCTGAGAAGCCATCCATGAATGAGAAGACCTTATGCTGAGCAGTATTATCGACTAAGACGACAATGTATGGTAGAGGGAAGTCATCCTTGGGGCTTGCCCTATTCAGATCCATATAGTCTACGCACATGCGCACTTTCCCGTCTTTCTTTGGCACTGGTACTATATTTGCCACCCATTGAGGATAGGACGTTACAGCTAGGAACCCTGCATCAAATTGTTTCATTACTTCGGCTTTGATCTTTTCAGACATATCATGCGACGAATTTTTTGTTTAACCGGAGGGCAGTCTTCTTTAGTTGGCAGGCGATGAACCACGATGTCAGTATCCAACCCAAGCATATCTTCATAAGAACAAGCAAATATTTCCATATATTCACGTAACATCTGGACCAACCGGCTCTTACACTGCTTTCCATATTAGTGTCGATCCTGACTTCCTTCTTATCTGAGTTAGTACCTAAGTTGATAACCTCAACTGACTCTTCATGTGGTTGAATAGCTTTTTCTTCTTGTAATAGAAGTCTGGCTAGTTCTCCTGGTATGTCACAATCTTCCTTGCCTTCGTCTTCGGCTTGGTTAATAGGACATTCAAAGTCATAGTCGGCAATAGTAGAGTCATTGGCAATAGGATCCAGAGTGGATATGGACCTGCAAGAGTGTGTGTGTGTGCGTGTAAGATACATGGCTATTTTTTTTGAAAATGTATTTGAAAGAAAGGAAAAACAATAAACACAAATATTTGAATGCAAAAGAGTCCAATGTACTGAATGATAATATGATTAGATGAACATAAATAAAACCCTTGACAAATGGACCAAAGTGCCCCGGGCTAGGCACATGGCTTAAAAGTCTTTATCAAAACATTACAGATAATGAGTTCTTGATTTGATGGAAAAGAAATAACAAGTAGATTACTCCTCAATGAAGTAGATGGGTACAAAGTCCTTTGTATGCCAATTCTTCAGCTCCGTTGTAGTTGGATACACCCATTCCTCAAATGTAGCTTCTTCTTCAGAATCACCCACAACGTTGACTTTGTGGCTTCCAATGCGAAGAGGCGGCTTTCCAGCACAAGCACGTCTCAATTCCTTCTATGTTTTGACGGTGAAGCCCAAACCAAATTTGTCTGCTTTAAAAGGGATATCGAGGAGTTGCCCCCAAGTATCACAGTTTCCTTCTTCCATTGCCGCACGGGCATCCTTGACTGAAACCATTTTTGGCGTGGCCTTAACAACTTTAGACTCATCAGAAGAACACTTAGTAGCAGCAACCATAGGTGGTACAGCCTCAAAGGCTTGACATGGGGTTTCAATGAATTCTCTGTCCATCTCTACGTACTTGAAAGAATTAAGGTGGCTTACCATAAACTCTTCTTCCCCGCAGACGGTGACTATTTTGCCTTTGACTGGGTATTTGAGTTTCTGGTAGAGGGTTGAAGTCACTGCCCCAGCCTTATGAATCCATGGGCGGCCTAACAGGAAAGAATAGGTCGGACGAATATCCATAATATAGAAGGTGGAGTTGAAGGTTTGGGAGCCCACTTTGATTGGAAAATCTACTTCCCCATGAACGGTCCTCTTTGATCCATCAAACGCCCTTATGATGATATCACTTGGTTTCAAGATTAAGTCTTCACATTCGAGAGGATCTAATTCCCCCTTGGGTAATACATTTAGAGAAGAGACAGTTTCAACTAGCACAAGTGCTAAGGTAGTCCCTTTGCACTCGATAGAAACATGTAAAGCTTTATTGTGATTCTTCCCGAGAGGTGTTAATTCAGCATCTGAAAACCCTAAGCCATTATCAGCTGTCAGGCTAGCCACACAATTCTTAAATTGGTTTGTTGTTGTCTCATGGGGGACATGAGCCTTTTTTAGGAACTTGATTAATGTCCGAGCATGGGCGTCGGAGCAAAGCAGCAATGATAACATTGAAATCTTAGAGGGGGTTTGCCCCAATTGTCCTACAATTTTGAAGTCACTTTTCTTGATGATCTTCAAAATTTCGTCCATTTCACGGGCGGAGGATTCTTCATTAGCTACATATTTGGGAGGTACCTCAATCACATCAGGCTCAACAACCTTCCCCTTCCCTCTGGTATCGGCATTTGGTTTGGTGGCAGTAATGCGGATGGGCATTTTTGTAACTACTGGAGGTGATATATTGGGTGAGAATATTCTCCCAGTTCTAGTTACCTTGCTTGAGCCATCTATGTTGCCAATATCATCATCTCTTCCCTCTTCAATCCAGGCATCTTGTTTAATCCCATGATAGAACACTTCAGCACCATAATTCCATGGTACCGCTTTATTTGAAGAGTAGTGAATTGGTCCGGGATTGGTAATGATTAAGGGTGCAACAATGGGTTCATTTGAAATCCTAATAGGACCTTTGGAGGTGATCCTAATAGGTTTGTTGGAGATGGTAATAATGGAAAGGTCTTCACATTTGTTAACCAAACTCTTGGCAGGCAGAGTCTTCTCAAACAAAATTTTGTGGCTGTCCATCAGGCATTGTATACCTTTCTTCATCCTTTCACAACCGTTGTATTGTTTCGTACAACACGCACAGTCTTTTTTATAGCCAGGGAAAATCCCAGCTTTCAACAGATTGTTCTTGATTATATTCAGCGGAGTAGTCAATTCTTCAACTGAGACAATGAAAATTGTATCTTCGACAGCATTAACACCTTTGTCATGCTTCGGCAATGGAGCGGTAATTACATTCGGCGTCAGAGGAGGATCAAATTCAGTAGTATTATTGTCAATTAAATCTTGGATCTTGTTCTTCAAGGCTCAGCACTGATCAGTCTCGTGCCCGGGGTTGTTTGAGTGGTAAGCACACTTTGCATTCGGATTATATTTTGGTGACGAGGTGTCAGGGTTGGCGGGAGGATCGCGCAATGTCACTAAATTAGCCTTGAGAAAATGTTGAAGGGCTTGATATAGTGACATGCCTAACCTTGTAAATTGTCTTCTTGGAGCTTCAAAACATTGATGATTTGTAGATGGTCTTGGAGTAAGAGTTGGATTGGAGATTCGGACAGCATTGACAGACAGATGATTATTCTTCATGGTATGGGCCTTTTCCCCATACACAACATTAACTTCCTTTTTCGCAGCAAAAGGTTTCTTGACAGGATTGGGAGTGGAGGTGGATGCCAGAGAGATCTTCCCACTTTTAATGCCACTTTCAACTCTTTCACAGGTTAAGATTAATTTGGTGGAACCAGAAGAAGAGCAGTCGACCAACAGATTAAAGAAAGGACCTGATAAAGTGCCCATGAACATGTCAATGTGTTCTCTATCAGTCAAGGGAGGTTGGACCCTACTAGCAAGGTCTCTCCACTTTTGCGCATACTCTTTAAATCCTTCATTCTTCCTCATGGTCATATCTTGCAATTGAACCCTTGTCGGTGCCAAGTTGGCATTGTACTGATATTGATGGTAGAAGGCAGTAGCTAAACCCTCCCAAGTGTTGATACGAGAACCATCTAACTGATAAAACCATTCAAGTTGTGTTCCAGCCAGACTTTCTTGGAAAAAGTGAACCCATAGCTTTTTATCGGTAGTGTGCGGTTGTATCTTGCACACATAAGACTTCAAATGGAGCTTTGGACAAGAAACCCCATCGTATTTTGCAAAGGTTGGTATTTTGAATTTGTGGGGAATGACTACCCCAGAGATTAAGCCCAAATCGTCAAAATCTAAATCGGGGACGGCTTGGATTTCAACAGCTTTCAACCTTTCTTCTAACTGCTTGTATTTGATGTTTGCGGGTGGATATTGTTTGTTGAAATAATCATCATCAGATTCTTGATCATTGGCAAACTCATCCTGAGTACTTTTGACCTCTCCAACCTGGTTTTCATCCTCTTTAGATGAGTCTTCTCCTACTGGGATCTGACGGAGTGTCTCCTTGAACCTTATACCCATGTTGAGTAGAGCTTTCTTCTTTGGCTTCTTTTTAGCGGCCAACAAGGTCATCATATCTTGATGCCCCTTAGCCAGGGAGAGTAAAGCTTCCTGAAACTAAGAATTCTGGGTTTGGAGTTTCGTCACAGTTTTCTCTAGATCCATCTTGCTGAAATAAACAGCGGAGATATAAGGAAACCTGTTATGCTAAAACCTGTCATGGTATGATGCATGAATATGCATATGCTAATGATTTCAAGGACTAATGAAATTTAAATTTGTCTAGACAAAAGAATAAACAAACGTTAACTTTCATTATTCAAAACAAGAAAGATTACATTATGCCCTTTGGGCTTACAAAATAGCTTTCTATGATAAAAAGACTGAACGCATCCTCTTTGGCGCGAGATAAGCGTTCACATTCTGCTCTTCTTGTAGTTGTTTCGTAAGCTCCAAGACCCTCTTTTCACTAGCATAGAACTGAGCTTCAAAAGTATCTCGTTCTTCCTTCAGTTGGATCCAACCCTTTTGTAAGTCTTCGAGAGACGTAGGCATGTCGAGATGGAGGATAGTGTAGGAAACATCTCCTTCGTCCACAGGTTCCATGATGACTGGTAAAATGGAAGGATAAGGCATGACAAGTGTCTGAGCGCGAGCCCGTACCTACCTGAGGTAAGGCTCGAGAGGGATAGAGTTTTTGTGTCCCAAAGTCCTATTGTCTGCCTTGTTTACCATTCTCCAAGCTCGTGTAAACCTCTGGCAGTAATCTTGGTCTTCTTTGTCATAGTTGAACACCAGACCTCGAATGAGCATCTCATGAGGGCCATCTCTTCGGGTATACCCAAACTGTCGAAGAGCTAAACAAGGATTGTAGGTGATACCACCCCTAATACCAAGCAAAGGGACATTAGGGAATTCCCCACAGCGGTCAATGATGGGGATATCTTCCAAGGATTTTGAACACCAACGGATGTCAGAATGGGTGAGGGACATTATCCTTTGAGACCATTTCAATCTTTGCTCGTTCTTCAGTACTGATTGAGGTAGGTATGATGTGAACCATTTGGCGAGTAAGGGAATACAACACAAGAGAGTACCTCTTTTCTTCATGGTGCGGGTATGAAGGAAATGCAAGATGTCTCCCAATAAGGTAGGTACAGGATTGCGAGAGAGAGAGAGTCTTTGATGGCATTAACATCTATGAATTGGTCCGAGTTGGGGAACAGAACCAAACCATAAATGGGGAGATCCAGGACGTCTTCGAAAGCTTGGAAATCCATGTCGTCCCATAATGAATGAGCCTTCTCCAATAGAAACTTGGCTAGGAAACCTTTGACCCCACTTCTTGTCTCCCAATTGGCTATGACGTCAGCTCTTTTTAGATGCAAAGCTTCGGTGATGACTTCAGGCTTTGGAATCCCTTCTAGGCTGGTGAACGGTATCTGATCAAGCATGGGCACCCCTAAGAGTAGAGAGAACTCTTCCAGTGTAGGTACCAACTGATAGTTCGGGAAAGTGAAACAATGATGTACGGGATCAAAGAATTGGAACAGCACACACATCATCTCCTCTTGGAAGTTGGATGTATCCAAACTGAAGAGTCGACCATATTTCTTGGTAAAAGGAGAATCCCTGGCACTCTTGAGGCTAACTCTCAAAGTTGAGGGTGTGCTTTTACAAAGCTGATTCAAATGGTGTTTCTTCGGCCGGAATTCATGACCTACAAAACAAAAACAAAGATAAATTTCTAAATCCTTGAAATGGTTAGTGAGTATGCGTATGATGCTTATGATGTTTATGATGTTTATGATGTTATGTACAAGTATATACATACAAAGCAAACAAATCCCTATCTCTTAGGCTTGCATGAGGTCTTATAGGTAAGTACCCTCTTGAAGTTTAGTTGGCTTAACCTGTCCTAGTAATAGTGATCGGATTCTAAAGGATCTCAATATCACCGACCTTTCTTTTAGGCATTGTCTCAGCACAATCAATCTTTTCTTGCGGCCGAGATATTCCAAAAGTCCAGCCTCAATGAGTGTAGTATCGAGTATCAACCAATTTTCAGCTCTACACTGAAACCGGTTATCTCACTACGTCCTAATGGCCAAGTTTGTTCAATTAGGGTTCTAAGGTCAGTTAGTGCTTCATGATGCCACTCAGCGGCCCCGTATTCTCCTCGATTCACCACAAGGGATACCGGTACCCACAAATGCGTCACACTAACGTAGCCATTGTTTCAACCATATCGTTCTACGCTGTACAGTTTCCACAATCTATTGCTACTTACCTAAAAAGGTGTCCCATATCCGAGTGGAGGATCAAAGCAAGCCCAAACATAGAACCATAATGTAAAGCATACAAATCAAACAAAGAAAGCAAGTAAATGTGATCTAACCCTAAGGTAACCCCACTTTTATAACTTATCCCCAGCAGAGTCGCCAGTTCTATGATACGGTGGGAGAACTGACTTGGAGGTTTTGCGTTTTATCGCAAATGTTGCGGTTAGCAAGAGTCGCCATCGACTTTTCTTTTATCCAAAAGGAAAGGTGAAAAAGCACAGGAAAGACCTTTAGAGATGTTTTCTTGAGTTCGGGGGGTAGATTATGAAATGGGAAGGTATTAGAACCCTTTTCATCCATGGTTTTCCATGGGCTCTTAGTTACTTGCTAGATCACTTGCTTTTGTTTGAAAAATGTGCTTTGTGTGGCTTTTGAAATTATTTTGAAAAGGCGCCATCATTTAGGCAAACTTTGTAATAGTTCTCGTTCGTAAGAACGTATACAAATTGTTGAGCTTTTGAAAATATTCCATGTTTAGAAAGTGTTTTGAAAGTGTTTTGAAAGCGTATGTGATTGTTTTTGGAAATAGCAAGGATGTTTGTTTTGAAATTGAGCAAGCAACTAGGAGAAATCTACCTACTCAAAAAGTCTTAGGTGTTCTTTTCCTCCTCCTTTAGACGTTTCTATCTTACCATTTTTTTGGTAAGAAGCCCCATCGTTGGATGTGAAGGGACGGGCATTGGGTCATCGTATGACCATGATAGCAATGTTGTGAGATGACTTAGCATTTTTTCTTTAGGGACTAAGATCATTTAGAAAGGCAACTTTGATAGCATCATCGAGGGACTATGATCTTGTATTTTTTATTTTGATTATGCTAAGACATCCCACATGCATAACATGGCCATTTTTGTAAGGCAACAAGTGGAATAATCCTAGGGGTGCTAGTGTGCAAGTGTATTTGATTGCATGCATAATTTTGTCTTGAATTAGGGTTTTCTAACATTGGTTTTAGTCTTGCCATACACACCCTAATTACTAACAGTATATGAAAACAGTAAAAGTGCAGAAAATAAAGATTCTACGCTATTACAATCATTAGGGGGATGGGGTGTACAAATTTCAAATGGGGATTTCAAATTAAATCCTACATTACTATTACAACCATATTGAATGGATAAGAATGTACAGGAAATGCAAAATGTTTGTCTCGTTTAAGAAAAGGAATAAATTTGTTTAAGAAAATATTTTTTGTCTTTTTATTTTAAAATGAAATAAAATATAATATGTGAATATGAAATATTTTTGGTGTTTTTTTATTAAAGTAAAATAAAAGTGATGGCAAAGATAATAAAAGAAAAGAAAACAAAATCAGCGCAAATGCTGAAAATAGAAGAGGTCGGAAGTTCTGACTCTGACTTGCTGCACAAACAGAAACAACGTTAGTAGAAATATGGAAGTTCAGAAGCTTTGGATCTTCTGAGAATTCAGAAGTTCTGATGCAACTGTCAGAACTTTGCCTCTCTCCATGCTAGTCAGAACATCTGGAAATTAGTCATTTCTTAACAGAACAGAAGTTGCACATATAACAGTTATGACAAGTTTCATGAAATATCAGAAACACAAATCAGAAGCAACATGAATTTTCTAATCCTAATTCTGAGTCCTAATTTCTTTATGAAACTCTGAACTGGAGTTCTCTCTACTTAGGCAGGCAGATGCATGAAATCTCAGAATATGTACATCATCATAATCAGAATATTCACATTGTGTCAAATATGCAAAATCTGACAATGCCTAAATAATATGATGAGAGTCAGCAGAAACTTACCTTGCAGCTGGAAAATACTCTGGGAGCTGGAACCTGGTTCTGACTACTTGTGGTGTTCTGAACAGCTTCTTCACGTGTTCAGCAGGCTGAAACTTTCAACTTGAGTTGTAAATGATTAGAAAATTCTGGAACAACCAAGGGATAAAGTTCTGACCCTTTGAGGTGGATATTGGTGGAGAATGTGTCACTGTTTGATTAAAAAATCTTGGATGGCTTTTGAATGTATATCAGGAACTGTATGGGTGGTTTTGGTCAAGAAACAACTTGAGGAAAAATGGCGTTTTAATACAAGAATCAAATGCTAAGGTTTTATGTTTTTGTGTTTGTAATCTTTTTGGCCTCTTGGAATTTTTGCAGGGGTTCAAGGTTTTTCTTTCTCAAGTTCCACACCTCTTTCTCAAAATTTTCCGACCTCTTTTCAATGGCCAAAGGTGTTCTATTTATAGGCAAAGGTTTTTGTAATTTGGAGAGGTCAAGTGGCACCAACATCATACGCTAGATGCTGACTTACTCTTGAAGTAAGCTTAAACAAGCGTGGTTCAATGCACCAAGTAAGATAGTTAACAGTGCCTAAGTTGGATTTGTCAGCATGAATTAAGGAAAAGTAGAAGCAGCGCATGAGCTTAGCATACTTTTGCATAAAAGTTTGTCTTCCCAAGGCAGTAGGGGTACACGTGGGGGAAATCCTTTGGATAACAACTCAAAAGTGGTTGGTGAGCATTAAATGATGATGAGATTTATCAAATCAGAAATTCTGCCATGTGAAACTCTGCATCCTTGTTTACTCTGGATTAGAAGTTTTGCTTCAGCGTAGCATCCAATCTTCTGATCCTTTTATCTTCTGCCTTCAGCATGTCCTGAAGGAGCTTTCATACTTTCTAGAAAGCTTGCAGCACATTTCTTAACCTTCTTTGAATTACCCTAGCAAACTCTGACTGAAGCTTTTGTGAAAACTTGCCCAGAAGTTCTGACCAAACTTTGCCTTGAGAGTGTCCAGAATTTGCTGAGTGTTATGGTGATAATCTGGTCAGAAGTTCTGAAATTGTCATAATTCTTAAATACATAGAAAAATTTCTAAGTACTTAGAGTTTGACTTCTCCAAAGTAAAATTTGACTTTTAAATTTCCTGATGAAACAGACTTCATATTTCAACATGTCTTGACGAAATATGATTTTTGAGATTTGATTTTGATCTAAAAGTCAAAGTTAGACTTCTCAGTGTGCAAATGACCATTTTGCACTTGTGAATGACTTGCTTGGAAAAAATTGATAATTCAAGGCCTGGAAACTTGATAGAAGCAAACCTGGGATCCAGGGTGATCCCTTGTGAAATGAGAGGGCAAATTTTGGGGTACAACAAAATGCATGAATTCCACTTTGAGCAAAGTTGAATTTTTGAGCTAATCGGCCTAAGTTTTTAGGTTCGAACGTGTTCATAACCTTATAAAGGACCCTTAAATCCATTCACATCTTTTTTATGATTTTTATTTCTTTTATTTGGATTTTATTCAGTTAACTGCAAATTAAATCAAATAAAATATGAGAGAATTGGACTTAGGCGTGTGGACTTTTGTTTTGATCAAATTGGAGGCCCAAAAAGCTCATGACAACTTGCCAAAACTGTGTGAGATTGATTGGCACAAGATTGAGCTTAAAAAAGAAACATTTCATGAAAATTCCAAATCAAATATTACACCATGAATTACAAATATTTTATCCACTTTTGTTGACCTAATTATTCTCCTATAAATACATAATACCTTGAGCCATTCAAGGACACGCATGCTACATCATAGGAGCAACCCTAAAATCTTCAAATTTTCAAGAAACTAGGGAAAACTCAAACCCTCGTGTGCAGCCTTTATCAATGAATTCCAAGCATTCTATCACACTCCTGAGGTTCCTAGGAAGTTATACCAATCATCACTCAAGCTTGAAGCACGCCAGAACAACATATCTCAACTGCGCCAGTTTGGTAACCTTCTTAAATTTCAAACTTTTAATATACGCATTGTTGAATGATTTGATGCATACATTCATCTTCATATTGATGTTTGGAACGATTTTGACGCATTATTTGTGAGGTTTGACGCATGAATGGAGATCTGCCATTGTTAGGGAAGTTTGAAATATTTTCTTTGAAACATACTCTATAAGCATTCTCCGGTCAAGCCAAATGCTACCATTGGATTCGCAAGGGTCAACTTAGGGGGATGGGGTTCATCTTGTGTCTCAATTTTACGTGATTTGCAGGTTTGATGTTGAAGCTCACTGGAGATAGGTTCTGGAGCTTCTCTAATCCAGCTGTTTTATTATATAATATTTGATTTGTGTTTGAATAACATAAAACCAGCGTAGCTCAGATGGTTGGAGATAGAGATCTGTGATATGAGTGGCATGGGTTCGATCCCTATGTTTTGCAAATGTTTTTTTACTTTTTCAGGTTTCAACGCAAGATTATTACAAATGGATTCATTCTTATTCCATGTCACAGACAACACTATGACGTAGTGGATAGAAGGGCATACTTGTGAGGTTGAGGGTGTGGGTTCAAGTCCCACCCCATGCATTTTTTCCTTATTTTACTAACCATAGTTTTCACTCTATTTTACTAATTACTTTCTAATTAACCATTAACAAACCTTAAACTTTTTTTCAAAACCATAACAAATTAGGATTAGATTTTTTTTAGTTAGTAATTAAATTTTTGATATATTTTATTTATTAATTAATTGGTTAATTAGACTTTTCTTAATATTAAAATTAATTAGAATTAGGTTTTAATTACTATTCATTAACTTAAATTATTTTCTACAAAAACACCAAAAATATCTTTTCTAACACATAGAATTTTTAGGGCATTTAATATTTTTCTAAAATTCTTTTTCTCATCTTTTGCTATTTAAATTCATAGATCAAGTGTATAGGTCGCATTCTCAATTGTAATATCGTAGATTTATTTTCTCGCATCTTTTTTCTAATTATGTAACTGCTCACGGGATGTAATAGCGTAGGATTTTACATTTCGCACTTTATTATTTTGTACATATTTAATTTCTAGTAAAATAGGGTTTGTATGAAAAGACTAAAATAAAATCTAGAAAACCCTAATTCAAGACTAAATAACTGAAACTAATACACTTTGCACACATCACCTCTAGGGTAACCTCTCTTGTTGTCTTACGAATATTGGTCACATCCCTCGAAAGTAGGGATACTTTAGCAAAAGACCCACGATCATATCTTCATGGTCCCTTTTGAATAAAGATCATAATCCCTCGATGACCCTTCGTGTTACCTATAAAATGATCTAGTCCCTTCGATGACCCTACAAGAAAAATGATGATAGTCCCTTTGATACGATTGCTAAAGTATCCTTACATGTTGCCTTCGATAACTATACGATAACCCTATACATGTCCCTTCACATATGTTGTACCCCAAAATTTGCCCTCCCATTTCATCAATATTTTCTCACCACAAGACCCTTGGAGCTCAAGATCCAGTTAGGGTTTACTCTGCTCAAGACTCCTCCTTGCACTATTGACCCAAATTAGGGTTTGTGTTTGCACAAAGATGTTTTGACCTAAAAGGCCCAATAAGACTTTCATGCTTCATGTTGGACTCACAAGTTTATCCATACCAAGTTTCAAGCCTTGATTCTAATCTTTGCCCAGTCAATTGGACAGTTGACCTAGAAATCAGCTATATTGGGGAAAAAGTCAATTGTGGTCAATTGACAGTCAAACCTCATGATTTTTTACCCACCTCAACATTATGAACTCATATGGACCATTTTATCAAGTTTGGATCACAATTCCACAAGAAATTTGATCAGATCACCAAAAGGGCAAAATGGTCATTTTTAGGGTTTTGACTGCACAAAGGCAATTTTTGACTGTTTGACCTAGCCAATGGCAAACCAAACTCACATATGGGCTCAAGGACTCAATGACATGGTCTTGACATGTTCAACAAATTCAAAAAATCCCAAATGCACAAGATTGACAGATGAATTTTCCAGTCAACTAAGCAAAATTTGATTGTGTACTGAAAAGTCAAACTTTGACTTTTTGGTCAAAATCAAGTGTCAAGATTCATTTTTCATCAATACATGTCAAATTATGAAACTTTTTCATCAAGAAATCAAAAATTACAAATTAGGGTTTAAAATGAAGAATTTTCATAACTTAGAAATTTTCTAAGTTATGAAAATTCCTAATTTTTTCCTAATTTGTCCCATTTTTTCATCAAGATACATTTGAATTCAAACAAAATTCAAAACATGAAAGTTGTAGTCCATTGCAAAATCTACAACTTTGATTCACAAAGTTTCCTCAAAAGAAGCTTGTAGCTCAAGTTATAATTTTGGGAATAGGGGTGCAAAACATTCTTAACTTAGAAACTTTTTGACCTATTTTAGGCAGGATTTTTGCCTAACTTCATGGCCATTTTTCACATGCTTCCACTTAGAATCTCAACTTGCATTACAAAGATGGATTGTAGTACACATTCTGAACTTTCCAAATTGTCCAAGAACTTCTCAAACACCCTTGTGGTTAGGGAGAATCGAATTGGCAAAGTTGGGCAAAATCCACTTTTGTTCTTGACCAAATGCATGTTTATAACTTAGGCATTTTTGAAATCAGCTTGTACAAGCTAGATTACAGGCCTCTAATCATTCTTACACTCAATAATTAAATGCCAATCCATTGTGTTCTAGCATTATTTTGCTCATTTGGACAATACACACAAAATTAAGCCATATTTGGAAAAAGCATGTTATCCATTCTTGTAAAGCATGGCTTTATGTCAAAAGCAAATCAAAGAGGTACCAAAGCAGATCTTTGGGCACAAGTTTATGGACTAATTCCACTGATCAAGGAGAGATTATGCAGCATGCTTGAGGGACCTGCTTTGGCCTATAACTCAACTTGACAACTTTTTGCTTACATAGAAGAAACTTGGCATATTGAAACCACATCTCACATTGCTGCAAGAACTAACTCAAGCAAACCTTGTAAACACTTTCCACTTGATCCAACTGACCTGAAACACGAGCCAACCACCTTCAATACCTCCCCAAACATCAAAACACCATTTTGCTGCACAAAACAGGGCATCCCTGCAGATTGAGTTGCACAACTCAGTTTGCTCGTGCGTTTTGGCCAAAGCTTGTTCATACACACTCCCTACCATCCATTGAAGCTATCCCAAGCCCTAGCTACAGACTGTAACACCTCTAACCAAGTTCACCATTTTCATTTTTTCAGTTGTGCAGGTTGAGTTACATAGCTCGTTTCAGCTAGTTTCAAGACACACCGAGTATTGGAGGAGCATCCCTGAACTTCAAGCAAACTATACAAGTCCTCAAACTCCATTGAAGATACCTCCATTGCTGTACACGACTCAAGCTAAAACAGGTAAAAACATGGACTTCTATCTCTCAATCTAGGAAGAGTTAGGCTTAGGTTTATGAATGAAACATGCTCTACTCATGGCCATGAAGCTACCCATATCCTCACTTTTCATTTATATTGTGTGTGTTAAGAGAATTTGGAACCTGAACATTAGAAAAAACTTAGGTCAGAAATTGGGGATGAAGAAATTCTCCCTCGTTTCTTATAGTTAAGTCAAGTTTTTTATATGTCTGGAATCGTCTCTTGATGCTCTACATTTTTGGTGTTATGAGTTTTGCTTGAAAGTCCAGGAATCATGAGTTAGGAAACGCGCATTTTTGTTGTTCAAACAAGTCTGGAGGTTGAAGATGACTGGCTTGGGCTGGGCCTGAGTCAGTCCTACTTTTTGCACCCCTTTTTTCAATTTGCTCCCCCCTGGCCCATTGTATGATATACTTGTCATTTTTTATTTTTCCCTTTTGATTTTGATTTTATATTTTTATCCAAGTACAAAAAAAACACTAAAAATATTTTTCTCACATTTTTTTGCATTTTATTTGATATTTATTTTGTTTCATTTAGTTACATATATAAATAAACATATATACTTTTTTTGTTTAAAATACTAAAAATAATACAAAATACATTTTGTTTTCTAATTTTATTTTATTTTATCTTTTGAAAACATTTTCTAAAAAAATATACTTTTTTTTTTGTAAATAATAAATATTTTTATTTTGTACATATTTAATATATTTAGTAAATAATATAAATACTTATCTATCTTTTATTAAATATTTAGGATAAATATAAAAATAATACATTTTTATTTTTATTAATATTTGACCTCAAAAATCACTTTTTCACAATATACTTCATTTTATTTATTTTTTGTATATAGTTAACAAATATTTTATATAATATATAATAAATACCTTTTTATTTACAAAATTAGGGTTTTGCCCTAAAACATGAAAAATATCAAAAATTAACCTTTTTATTTTTGTTTATTTGTCACATGAAAAATACTTTTTACATACATATAAAAATCATTTTTTTTGCATCTTGCATATTTATTGTATTTTATTTAATTATTGTGCAAATAAATAATTTGTATATTCAATTTGGATGTAATAGTTTAGATTTAATTTTTCTTGCTAAATATCCCTCATTTGAACATTTGTACCCCCCATCCCATAAATTGTATTTAGGATTTTATTTTTCGCATTTAAAAGCTTTCTAAATATGCCATGATAGACTTAGGGTTTGTATGCAAAAATCAACCAAACAAATAGCTTGACCTAATTCAAAGACAAAAAAGCATGAAAATGGACAACACCAATCACACTTGCACCCCTAGGGTTACTCCACTTGTTGCCTTCAATAATGGGCCATGTTGCATGTTGGGTGTTTTTGGCCAAAACAAAACAATATCAAATGATCATAGTCCCTCGATGACGCTTTCGAAAGTTGCCTAAAAATGATCAAGTCCCTTAAAGGAAAAAGTTGCCAAAGACACTTGACACCATTGCAATCATGGTCTAAACAATGACCCGCGCCCGTCCCGTGAACATCCTAACACAAGATTGTCCACCAAATACAATAGTGGAACAAAATTGTTAAAAGGGTTAAAAACATAGGAAAGACCTTTGAGAAATTTAGGGTAGATAGCTCTTGGTTACTTGACCAAATATTGCAAAACAATCCTTGCCTACTTTTTAAAACACACATCACAACACACTTTCAAAACAACTTTCAAAAACATTGAAAACTTTTCAAAAGACATACACCTTTGTATACATCCAAACATGGGTCATTACAAAGGTTGCCACAACAAATGGCCTCTTTTCAAAACATTTTCAAACCCACACACAAAGCACCATTTCAAACAATTGAAAGCACCATTTCAAACAATTGAAAATGCAAGGCAAGTGATCTAAGCAAGTAACTAAGAGCCCATGGATAACCATGGATAGAAAGGGTGCTAATACCTTCCCTTTCTATAATCTACTCCCCGAACCCAAGAAAACATCTCAAAGGTTTTTGCTGTGCTTTTTAACCTTTCCTTAGGATAAAATAAAAAGTCGGTGGCGACTCTTGCTCAACCGAAACATTTGCAAAAACAAACGCAAAACCTCAAGTCAGTTCTCCCACCGTATCACAGAACTGGCGACTCTGCTGGGGAATTTTTTTTTAAAGTGGAGTAAACTTAGGGCTTAGATCACCCTCTTGCATGACTAATTGTTTGTTTTGTTTGCTTTATATCTTGGCTCTCTTGTTTGGGTTTGAAATCCTACACCCGGATTTGGGGAAACATTCATAGATAGCAATACATTATGGAAACTGTGCGGGGTATACCGACACGGTTGAAGCAATAGCTATATTAGTGCGACATATTTGTGAGTACCGGTAACCCTTGAGTTCAATCAAGGAGAGTACGGGGCCGCTGAGTGATGTCACTAAGCACTAATGACCTAGAACCTTACTTGACCATCTTGGCCTTTCATTAGGGGTAGTGAGATGACCGGCTTTGGTGCAGTCTGAAGTTGGTAGATACTCGATACTACACTCATTGAGGGTTGTTTTCTTGGGATATTTTGGTCGCTAGTTAAGTGGCTAAACCAAAACAATGAACATGGAAAACAATCCAATGATATTGAGCTCCTTAGAACCCGGTTACTATTTATAGGACAAGTTTTAAGCCAACTACACTCAAGAGGGTACTTACCTATGAAACCCCATGCAAGCCTGAAACTAGGGTTTTGTGTTAATTGCTTGTACATGTGTTTTGTGCATGCATCATAAACATCATAAAGCATCATATGCATTCACTAACCATTTCAAGGGTTTAGATCTTCATCTTTGTTCTTGTTTTGTAGGTCATGGAAATTCTTCGCAGGAAAACTATCCAGGTCAACCTTGTGAGAATCCCTCCTCAACTCAAAGAGCTCACATCCAGAATTCCAGAAAGCTCTCCCTTCAGTGAAAAACATGGTAGACTTCTCAGCTTAGTCAACACCAGCATTGAAGAGGACATGGTAAAGGTGTTATTCCAATTCTTTGACCCCCTTCACCACTGTTTCACTTTCCCCGAATACCAATTGGTGCCCACTTTGGAGGAATTTTCTCAACTCCTAGGAATTCCTATTCTTAATCAACTACCCTACAACGGTACGGAAAAAGAACCAAAGCCTGAAGATGTTGCTCAAGCACTACACTTGCAACCATTTAACATCAAGGGGCATTGGGAAACTAGAAGCGGTGTCAAATGCTTCTTAGCAAAATTCTTGTTTGAGAAGGCACAAGAGTGTTGGAATTCATTGGATCTACAAGCCTTTGAAGAAATTGTGGCACTCCTCATTTATGGGTTGGTCTTGTTCCCAAATCCTGACCAGCTTATAGATGTCAACACCATCAAGATCTTCTTATCCAGGAATCCCATACCAACACTACTTGGGGACATTCTTCACTCATTTTACACACGAACAATGAGAAAGAGGGGTGTTCTCATGTGCTGTACTCCTCTCCTTGCAAGGTGGTTTATTTCGCACCTTCCACAATCTGTCTTGAAGAATGACCAAGGCTTAAGGTGGTCACAACGGTTGATGACCCTCACTCACTCTGATGTACATTGGTGTTCTCGGTCCAGAGAAAATGTCATCATCATCGATCGTTGTGGAGAGTACCCTAATGTTCCATTGCTTGGCATTAAAGGAGGCATTACCTACAACCCTTGTCTAGCTTTGAGACAATTTGGATATGCACGGAGGGATGGCCCTCACGACATGTTGATTCCTGACCTAGTTTTTGACTTCGACAACGATGCGCAAGTACTTTGCCAAAGATTCATCAGAGCTTGGAGGATGCCTAACAAGGTAGACGGAAAGACACTGGGGCACAAGAACTCCATCCCTCTTGAGCCTTATCTCAAGTGGGTACGAACCCGAGCCCAGAGTTTAATGATGCCTTACCCTCATGTTCTCCCTGTGATTAAAGAGCCCGTTAAGGAAGGAGAGGTTCCCTACACCATCCTATATCCTGACATGCCTACATCGTGGGAGGAGATGCAGAAGAGTTGGATCCAACTCAAGGAGGAACGGAATACTTTTAAAGCCAGCTTCTACGCCAGTGAGAAGAAGGTTTTGGAGCTTACCCGCCGACTCCATGAGGAAGAGACCCTCAACACCTACATCGCACCAAAGAGGATGTGCAACGTCTTTTTACCTTGAGAAGTTTTTGTAATATTTGGCCCATGGGGCATTTATGTACTGACAAAATTTCTTCTTAATATGACGTGTGTTCTTTTTGTTTGCAACAATTTTGAATTTTCTAAATCCTTGAATGCATTGCATAAATAAGCATATCATTCATCATATGCATAACAGGTACCCTTCTCCTACAGGTTGCTTAATCTTCTTCGTGTTTATTTCAGCACTCAATCATCATGTCTTCCGAGCCGACTACCGAACAAGCTATCAAGGCCCTCGAGGCCCAGAACGCCCAGTTTCAGGAGTTGGTCATGAGCTTAGCCCAGGGTCAACAGGAGTTGAAGACTCTGCTCTTGAAAAAGAAGAAGAAAAGAGTCGGGGTGGCTACCCTAGGAAGAAGGTTTGAGGGTGAAGCCAGAAGAGTTCTTGAATTTCCCCCTACATCTGAAGAAGGAACCAGTAAAGGCAAAGGGGCTGCGGTACCTTCTGAATCTGAAGTTGAAGAAGAAGAGGCTGAAGAAGACGAAGACTACTCAGAGCAATAATACCCGCCCGCCGATGATAAGTACAAAAGCTTGGAAGACAGGTTGGCAGCTATGGAGCTGCAGAGAGTTCCCGGCTTAGATTTCGAAGATTTGGGATTAGTTGCTGGAATTGTGATCCCCCCGAAGTTCAAAGTGCCAATTTTTGCAAGATATGACGGGCTGTCCTGCCCGAAGATGCATCTCAGATCATATGTAAGGAAGATCCAACCTTACACTGCAGACAAGAACCTGTGGATCCATTTCTTTCATAATAGCCTTTCAGGGGCTCAACTCGAATGGTTTTATCAGCTGTATGGGGCCGGTATTTGAAACTGGGAGGACTTGGCTACTGCATTTTATAAGCAGTATCAGTATAATTCTGACCTCGCTCCTACGCGTACCCAACTCCAGGGTATGTCACTGGGGACGGGCGAAGGATTCAAGGAGTATGCGCAAAAGTGGAGAGACCTGGCTGGCAGGGTGCAGCCACCGCTGACTGACCGTGAACTTGTTGTCATGTTCCTGGGGACCCTGTCTGGTCCGTTCTTCAACCACCTGATTGGTAATTCTTCTGTTGGGTTCACAGGCCTGATCTTAACGGGTGGGAGGATAGAAGCTGGTATCAAGTCGGGGAAGATACAGAAAGGTGCCTCCTCGAGTACTGAAAAGAAGCCCTTCAAGAAGGAAGCCAGTGCTGTTTATGGTCCCAGAAGACAAATTAAACCGGAACGCCGCCAAGCTGTCAATGCATTGGTAATTTCAAAGCCTGTTGCTGCTCCTCAGCAGTATAACCAACCAAGGGGTGAGAGACTCAAAAGACAGTACACTCGACTCAGCATGACCCTGTCTCAGATTTTGCCGCAACTACTGTCGACCAATCTGGTAACTGTCAAAGAAGCTCCGAAGGTGGTGAACACGACTTCTCCAAAGTACAACCCCAACGCCCGCTGCGCTTATCACTCTGATAGCCCGGGGCATGCCACGGATGATTGCTGGGCTCTAAGGAATAAGGTTCAGGACCTTATTGATGCTAAAGAAATACAGTTTGAGGCGCCCGAAAGGCCCAATGTTGTGACTGCTCCCATGCCCCAGCATGGAGTGAATGTTGTGGAAGAAGACCTGTATGTGGCCTCTTTGGAAGATATTGTTACTCCTTTGTTGACCGTCAAGAGGAACCTGTTGCTAGCCGGTTTATTTCTGGGATGTGGTAAAGGTTTCCTTCTATGTGTTGTTTCACCTGCTGGTTGTCCCTTGCTGAAGTCAGGCGTCCAAAACCTGATGGATAGCAAAGAGATCTTGTTCGAGAAGATTGATGTTCCTGCTGTCCCTGCTGAAGAAGTTTCTATTGTCACTATTTTCAATAACCCTCCTAAGGCTCTCTCAAAGAAGCCTGTCAAAATCATGTCCACTCAGAAGATTGCTCCTATCATCATCACTGTTCCGGGGCCCCTCCCCTATACATCTGACAAAGCTGTCCCATGGCACTATGGGGCAGATGTTTATGTGCTTGGAGTTAAGCAAGAGTTCGATACAAGTACCGGTGTCAGTAACATCACCGGGCCTGCCAAAGTTACTCGTAGTGGTAGGCTGTTCTCACCTGATATTGCGCCACCAGCTATTCAGAGACCTCTTATCATCACACCCACAAGTGTGCCTGCTCCCCTTCCTGATCAAGTTCATGTTTCTACCCCTGTCGCCGAGTCATCCGACGCTCGGGGCAAAGGGTTTGCTACTGACATGCTTGTCCGGACGGAGGCACCAAAGACAACCACTGTTGAAGCTTCCCAGCAAGAGATGGAATAGATTCTCAAGATCATTAAGAAGAGTGATTTCAATGTAGTTGAGCAGTTGGGGCACACCCCATCAAAGATTTCTATGCTATCACTGTTGTTGTGTTCAGAGGCCCATGCCAAGGCCCTGATTTCCTTCCTGAAGACGGCCCATGTGCCACAAGAAACGTTTGCTGATCAATTTACCGATTGTGTGGCCAACTTGACTACCGATAATGGGTTGGGCTTCTCTGACGCTGATCTGACTGCCAAAGGAAAGAACCATAACGACGCCCTGCATGTCTCCATTGAATGCAGGGGCACTACTCTTGCCCATGTGTTGGTGGACACCAGTTCTTCATTGAACGTATTACCCAAGAAGGCCCTAGACAGGTTGGATTGTGAGGGCTTGGAGCTCAAGCCTAGTAACATTGTTGTCCGGGCCTTTGACGGTTCGAAAAGGATGGTACATGGGGAAGTTGACATCCCAATCAGGGTTGGCTCTCAAGTTTTTGATTCTACTTTCTATGTGATGGATATCCGACCATCCTATTCTTGTTTGTTGGGTCGTCCATGGATCCACAAGGCTGGAGCTGTGACCTCCACACTACATCAGAAGCTGAAGTACCCGGTTAGAGGGAAAATTGTGACAGTTAAGGGGGAAGAAGAATATATGGTCAGCCACCTCAACTCGTTCCGGTACATAGAAATGGATGGGGAATGCATTGAGACCCCCTTTCAACACTTTGAAGAGGTGCCTCAGACACTGGCATCAGCTGAAACTGTGATTGAATACCCTCCTTTGAAGATGGCTTCCTTAAAGGATGCCCGGGCTGTGATTGAGAAGGGTGAGTGCGCAAACTGGGGTCGACTTCCTGACTTCACTCCAAAGACTGACAAGTTTGGTCTGGGTTTCACTGCAGAGCCTCAGAGGATTGTTCGTAAAGCAAGGATTGGAAGACCTCCTGTGTTCATCACCAACCCGGGAGTGAATGCTATTGAAGACGACGTGGAGGAATCTGAATTCGACAACTGGATCTACCCAACAACCGACAGTGGACCAAGCAACTGGACTGCGAAAGACTTCACACCTATTACTTTTGTCACTCAGTAATGAACTCTTTTGTTTTGAATTTGTAACAAACAATATTTTGAAACTTTTATGGTTCGGTGTCTTACCCGGGGCACCGTGGCTTCATTTGTGAGGGCTTTTGTGTGTCATTTTCATATATCATCAATAAAAAAATTGGACATTTGTTGCATTTCAAAATCTTGCGCTCCTTTTCTTTCTTTATTATATATTGCAAAGCAGCTATATTTACACACACTCACCTATACAGGTTCCATTCCATTCTGGATCTCACTGGTAACGACTCTGCTACTGCCAGTTATGACTTCGAAAAACCGATCAACTTAGCCGAAGACGAAGGTGAAGATGATTGTGAAGTGCCTGATGAACTTGCAAGACTGCTACTCCAGGAAGAGAGGGCCATTCAGCCACATGAAGAGCCAGTGGAAACGGTAAATCTGGGTACTGAGACAGACAGAAAGGAAGTCAAGATTGGTGCCAATCTAGAGCTCAGTGTGAAACAACGGCTGATTCAGATGTTGCATGATTATGTGGAAATCTTTGCCTGGTCTTACGAAGACATGCCTGGGTTGGATACTGACATTGTGGTTCATCACTTGCCTACCAAGGAAGACTGCCCTCCGGTAAAACAGAAGGTTCGCCGTATGCGTCCAGAGATGTCTGAGAAAATCAAGGTTGAGGTTATGAAACAATTTGATGTCGGGTTTCTAGCAGTGACTTCTTACCCTCAGTGGGTTGCCAACGTGGTTCCGATGCCGAAGAAAGATGGTAAGGTCAGAATGTGTGTTGACTACAGGGATTTGAACAGGGCGAGCCCCAAGGATGACTTCCTCTGCCTCACGTCGACGTTCTGGTTGACAATACTGCTCAGCATAAAGTATTCTCCTTCATGGACGGCTTCTCCGGTTATAATCAGATCAAGATGGCTCCTGAAGACATGGAGAAGACCACTTTTGTCACTCAGTGGGGCACCTTTTGCTACAAGGTCATGCCTTTTGGGTTGAAAAATGCTGGGGTAACCTACCAACGTGCCATGGTTGCTTTATTTCATGACATGATCCATCATGAGATAGAAGTATACGTCGACGATATGATTGCAAGGTCCCAAACTGAAGGGGAACACCTTGACCATCTACGGAAGCTGTTTGACCGTCTGAAGTTGTACAAGCTGAGGTTGAACCCAAACAAGTGCACCTTTGGGGTGAGATCTGGAAAATTGCTAGGCTTCGTCGTAAGCGACAAAGGCATTCAAGTGGACCCTGCCAAAGTGAAAGCCATACAAGAGATGCCAACTCCCAAGACAGAGAAAGAAGTCAGGGGCTTTCTAGGACGTTTGAACTACATTGCTCGATTCATCTCGCATCTAACTGCTACTTGTGAACCAATCTTCAAGCTGCTGAAGAAAGATCAAGTAGTACGTTGGAACGATGAATGTCAGACCGCTTTCGAAAGAATCAAAGAGTATCTCTAAGAACCACCCATTCTTATGCCACCAGTTGAAGGGAGACCTCTAATCTTATACTTGACAGTACTTGACAGCTCAATAGGGTGTGTACTGGGGCAGCATGACGAGTCTGGCCGAAAAGAGCACGCTATTTATTACCTTAGCAAAAAGTTTACCGACTGTGAGACTCGATACTCACTGCTCGAGAAAACTTGCTGCGCTTTGGTATGGGCTGCTCGCCGGCTGAGACAGTATATGTTGACTCACACTACTCTGTTGATTTCAAAAATGGATCCGATAAAGTACATCTTCGAAAAGTCTGCATTGTCCTGAAGAATAGCAAGATGGCAGATGATCTTGACAGAATATGACATCCAGTACACGACTCAGAAAGCAATCAAGGGAAGTGTATTGGCAGACCATTTGGCACACCAGGCAGTGGATGACTACCAATCTATGAACTTTGAATTTCCAGACGAGAATATCATGGTAGTGACTGATTGTGAAGTACCTGGACCGGATGAAGGACCTGAGGAAGGATCCCGATGGTCTATGCACTTTGACGGAGCCTCAAACTCTTTGGGTAATGGCATTGGCGCTGTGATCATATCTCCAAAAGGCTCTCATACTCTACTTACCGTCCGACTATGTTTCAACTGCACCAACAACATGCCGGAGTATGAAGCATGCATCATGGGTCTTCAAGCTGCAATTGACTTAAGGATCAAGTTTCTGAGTGTCTTCGGAGATTCCGCTCTCGTGATCAGACGGATCAAAGGCGAGTGGGATACGAAACACCCAAATCTTATTCCTTACAAAGAGTATGTATTGACATTGCTTCCCCACTTTGAAGAGATAACTTTTGAACACTTCCCAAGAGAGGAGAATCAGTTAGCGGACGCGTTGGCTACGATGTCTTCTATGTTCAAAGTCAAATGAGACAACGAGGCGCCCCGGATCATTATCGGGAAATTGGACGAACCTGCATATTGCTGTGATCTTGAGACCGAAGGGGTAACAGAAAAGCCTTGGTATCATGAAGTGAAGAGGTACCTGGAAGCTCAAGAATATCCCGAAGGCGCGTCTGTTAATGACAAGAAGTTCCTGAGAAGGTTTGCGGCAAAGTTCTTCCTAAGCAATGGCATTCTCTATAAGCGAAACCATGACTCAACCTTATTGCGTTGTGTGGATAAGACTGAAGCAGAAAGGATCATGGCAGAGCTACATGAAGGTACTTTCGGAACACATTCCAGTGGACATACCATGGCAAAGAAAATCCTTCGGGCAGGATATTTCTGGTCCACAATGGAAGCCGACTGTTATCAGCATTCTCGAACTTGTCATAAATGCCAGATCTATGCTGATAAGGTGCACATTCCTCCGGTTCCTCTGAACGTCTTGATAGCACCTTGGCCTTTTGCAATGTGGGGGATCGATATGATCGGCGAAATCAGACCTACGGCATCCAACGGGCATCGATTCATCTTGGTAGCGATTGATTACTTTACAAAGTAGGTTGAAGCAGCTTCCTACGCTACCGTAACCAAGAACGTCGTGGCACGGTTCATTCGGCATAACCTAATTTGTCACTACGGTGTACCTGAGAGGATCATTACGGACAATGGTATCAATCTTAATAACAAGATGATCACTGAGCTCTGCGAGAAATTCAAGATACAACACCACAACTCTTCACCTTACCGGCCGAAGATGAATGGGGCTGTAGAAGCAGCGAATAAGAATATCAAGAAGATTGTGCAGAAGATGACAATGACCTACAAAGATTGGCACGAAATGTTACCATTTTCTCTTCATGGGTACCGTACCTCAGCACGGACGTCAACAGGGGCAACTCCCTTTTCCTTGGTCTATGGCATGGAGGCAGTTCTGCCTATTGAAGTCCAGATACCCTCTCTCCGTATAATGAAGGATGCAGGTTTGAGCGAAGACGACTGGATCCAGACTCGGCTTGATCAATTAAACCTAATTGACGAAAATAGACTCACCGCTATTTGTCATGGTCAGACGTACCAAAAACGAATGATCAGGGCATTTAACAAGAAGGTCAGACGACAAGAGTATCAAGTCGGAGACCTGGTAATCAAGCGCATCATTCTACCTCAAGGTGATCCCAGTGGCAAATGGACCCCTACGTACGAAGGGCCATTTGTGGTTAAACATATCTTCTCAGGAGGAGCTATGATTCTAACCACCATGGATGGTGACGATCTTCCTCACCCCGCCAATGCAGACATAGTAAAAAGATACTACGCATGAATTAAGGACCCGCTAGGTTGACACACCTAGGCAAAAATAAGGGCTTCCCGGTGAACCAAAAAGGTTCGGGCAAAAATAAGGGATGAAATGAAAAAAAATCTGTACACCCGGCAAGTCAAAAACCTGAAAAGGCGGCTTGGGCAAAAATGGGTATCCCGGTGGACTGAAAACCCGAAAGGGGGGTCCAGGCAAAAGTTAGGGATAAAGCGTAATACTATGTCTCATTGGATCACCTCGCATCCAGAATTCGGCATCAACTATCGGGCTCAGACGGCATTGATCAATCAGCTTCATCTTCAACTAAGCAGCAAAGTGATGAGACGCTTGAAGACATAAAGGCGATAGCAGAGTTGGAACCCAGTGGGATTATTTTTCACATAGCTGTTTGTTTCCTTTCACAAAATTGTATAAACTCTATTTTGCTCGGCGGCGTTCCCTTACTAGGACGTCAGCCTCCTGTACATAAAACGCCTATTTACAGGCAAATTTCAAAATCAATACAACTTCAATTTGTCAGACAAATTACCCATCGTTTTTCCTTTTTTCTGTTTTTGTTTCGCCAAGAACGTCCAATGTTCATTTTTGATATACGTACTTGACATTAATTGCTAATCATGAATATTTGCATGCAAAACAAAGGACTAATTATAGATGACATCAGAAACAGGGGCAATTTAAGTTGTCTAAGCGGTTTAGTTGCTCTGCCCACCGAAGTACCAAGGTAAGTTCGACTGAAGAATGTAACCAAGTTACCTCAATTTCCCACAGAGTAAGACCAGATTTCAGCAATACTCTCCCCAGGAAGAGTTGGTCTCCCAGAGTTAGTCTACTGTCAACCTTAAGGAAGTTGGGTATCCCCAGAAGATCTCAACGTTCCCCAGCGGAGTATAGACATTCCTCAGCAAGCATCCCCGGCAGAATAAAGACTCCCCAGTGGAGCCACTCCCCAATACAGTCTGAAAAGGTTTCCCCAGGAAAGATGATTCATCCTCCCCAGTAGAAAGTGGAAGCTTATCCCCAGTAGATTCTGGAAGCTTATCACCTGCAGAGTACATACGTCTCTCCCCGACTTTATTCAAAGGTTATTTCTCACCAGAGCTTATAACTGGGTTATCCTCAGCTAATTACCACAGAAAGATCGTCCTCGGCGAAGTTCTTCCTATCCCCGGCGGAGTTCATCAATTTCCCCAACATAACTTATCAGTGGAATCCCCAGCGGAGCTCTCATCAAAACCTCAGCGAAGTATCACTTCCCACAGAGTAATTCCCTGCAGAGTAATCTCTCCAACAAGTTTATTCCCCAACGGAGTCATCGTCTCCCACCGGTTTATTCTTACAACCATCATCCCCAGCGGAAACGAAGAACTCCATTCGTCAGCATCAGCCCAGGATTCCACAAACTCCCGGCAGTCGTCAAGGATTTATTTTCCTAGACAAAAATATATTCATACACCATGACGCATGCATATACGCATCATATCACACGATCTCATTTATTTTTGAGAACATCATGACATCATGCATCTCATACATCATGACATTGCATACAGCTAATGTTTTGCCTTTTCAGGAAAAAGTTCAATCCAAAAATGATTACTATCAACTATCGCAATTCCAGATTTGATACCTGTATCCAGCCAGGGCACATCTGTAGACGACCAATTCCAGATTCGATACCTGTATCCAGCCAGGGCATATCTGTAGACGACAAATTCCAGATTCGATACCTGTATCCAGCCAGGGCACGTCTATAAGCAACCTTTTGAAGTTCCGGATTCGATTCCTGTATCTAGCCAGGGCACGTCTGTGAGCAACTAATTGTAGATTCGATACCTGTATCTAGCCAGGGCATATCTGCATGAAGAGACTGAAGATCAACACTTGTAGCAAGCCAGGAAACCATTTTCCTTTCTCAAAGTACGCAAGTTCTCGCTAAGGAATCTCTTACGCGATCAACACTTCCAAATGGCATCTATAAGCCCATTCCCGACAAGGTTCTGTCACGTCTCCAGATGGCATCTATAAGCCCATCCTCCTATCCACCATATCTCCAAATGGCATCTATAAGCCCATTCCCGCCATCACATTGTTGATACTCCAGCATGTGAGTGCAAATTTCTGGGCACTTTAGTGTTCAATCATCTTCCACCTTCAGATCACGAAAGGCACGCAAGCCAATCTACATCCTCAGGTCTAAGAAGATTGAACAGGGGAAACTGTTGTACCCCAAAATTTGCCCTCCCATTTCATCAATATTTTCTCACCACAAGACCCTTGGAGCTCAAGATCCAGTTAGGGTTTACTCTGCTCAAGACTCCTCCTTGCACTGTTGACCCAAATTAGGGTTTGTGTTTGCACAAAGATGTTTTGACCTAAAAGGCCCAAGAAGACTTTCATGCTTCATGTTGGGCTCACAAGTTTATCCATACCAAGTTTCAAGCCTTGATTCCAATCTTTGCCCAGTCAATTGGACAGTTAGCCTAGAAATCAGCTGTATTGGGGAAAAAGTCAACTGTGGTCAATTGACAGTCAAACCTCATGATTTTTGACCCACATCAACATTATGAACTCATATGGACCATTTGATCAAGTTTGGATCACAATTCCACAAGAAATTTGATCAGATCACCAAAAGGGCAAAATGGTCATTTTTAGGGTTTTGACTGCACAAAGGCAATTTTTGACTGTTTGACATAGCCAATGGCAAACCAAACTCACATATGGGCTCAAGGACTCAATGACATGGTCTTGACATGTTCAACAAATTCAAAAAATCCCAAATGCACAAGATTGACAGATGAATTTTCCAGTCAACTGAGCAAAATTTGACTGTGTACTGAAAAGTCAAACTTTGACTTTTTGGTCAAAATCAAGTGTCAAGATTCATTTTTCATCAAGACATGTCAAATTATGAAACTTGTTCATCAAGAAATCAAAAATTACAAATTAGGGTTTAAAATGAAGAATTTTCATAACTTAGAAATTTTCTAAGTTATGAAAATTCCTAATTTTTTCCTAACTTTGTCCCATTTTTTCATCAAGATACATTTGGATTCAAACAAAAGTCAAAACATGAAAGTTGTAATCCATTGCAAAATCTACAACTTTGATTCACAAAGTTTCCTCAAAAGAAGCTTGTAGCTCAAGTTATAATTTTTGGAATAGGGGTGCAAAACATTATTAACTTAGAAACTTTTTGACCTATTTTAGGCAGGATTTTTGCCTAACTTCATGGCCATTTTTCACATGCTTCCACTTGGAATCTCAACTTGCATTACAAATATGGATTGTAGTACACATTCCACGCTTTCCAAATTGTCCAAGAACTTCTCAAACACCCTTGTGGTTAGGGAGAATCGAATTGGCAAAGTTGGGCAAAATCCACTTTTGTTCTTGACCAAATGCATGTTCATAACTTAGGCATTTTTGAAATCAGATTGTACAAGCTAGATTACAGGCCTCTAATTCTTCTTACACTCAATAATTAAATGCCAATCCATTGTGTTCTAGCATTATTTTGCTCATTTGGACAATACACACAAAATTAAGCCATATTTGGAAAAAGCATGTTATCCATTCTTGTAAAGCATGGATTTATGTCAAAAGCAAATCAAAGAGGTACCAAAGCAGATCTTTGGGCACAAGTTTATGGACTAATCCCACTGATCAAGGAGAGATTATGCAGCATGCTTGAGGGACCTGCTTTGGCCTATAACTCAACTTGACAACTTTTTGCTTACATAGAAGAAACTTGGCATATTGAAACCACATCTCACATTGCTGCAAGAACTAACTCAAGCAAACCTTGTAAACACTTTCCACTTGATCCAACTGACCTGAAACACGAGCCAACCACCTTCAATACCTCCCCAAACATCAAAACACCATTTTGCTGCACAAAACAGGGCATCCCTGCAGATTGAGTTGCACAACTTAGTTTGCTCGTGCATTTTAGCCAAAGCTTGTTCATACACACTCCCTACCATCCATTGAAGCTATCCCAAGCCCTAGCTACAGACTGTAACACCTCTAACCAAGTTCACCATTTTCATTTTTTCAGTTGTGCAGGTTGAGTTACATAGCTCGTTTCAGCTAGTTTCAAGACACACCAAGCATTGGAGGAGCATCCCTGAACTTCAAGCAAGCTATACAAGTCCTCAAACTCCATTGAAGATACCTCCATTGCTGTACACGACTCAAGCTGAAACAGGTAAAAACATGGACTTCTATCTCTCAATCTAGGAAGAGTTAGGCTTAGGTTTACGAATGAAACATGCTCTACTCATGGCCCTGAAGCTACCCATATCCTCACATTTCATTTATATTGTGTGTGTTAAGAGAATTTGGAACCTGAACATTAGAAAAAACTTAGGTCAGAAATTGGGGATGAAGAAATTCTCCCTCGTTTCTTAGAGTTAAGTCAAGTTTTTTATATGTCTGGAATCGTCTCTTGATGCTCTACATTTTTGGTGTTATGAGTTTTGCTTGAAAGTCCAGGAATCAGGAGTTAGGAAACGCGCGTTTTTGTTGTTCAAACTAGTCTGGAGGTTGAAGATGACTGGCTTGGGCTGGGCCTGAGTCAGTCCTACTTTTTGCACCCCTTTTTTCAATTTGCACCCCCCTGGCCCATTGTATGATATACTTGTCATTTTTGATTTTTCCCTTTTGATTTTGATTTTATATTTTTATCCAAGTATAAAAAAAACACTAAAAATATTTTTCTCACATTTTTTTGCATTTTATTTGATATTTATTTTGTTTCATTTAGTTACATATATAAATAAACATATATACTTTTTTTGTTTAAAATACTAAAAATAATACAAAATACATTTTGTTTTCTAATTTTATTTTATTTTATCTTTTGAAAACATTTTCTAAAAAAATATACTTTTTTTTTGTAAATAATAAATATTTTTATTTTGTACATATTTAATATATTTAGTAAATAATATAAATACTTATCTATCTTTTATTAAATATTTAGGATAAATATAAAAATAATACATTTTTATTTTTATTAATATTTGACCTCAAAAATCACTTTTTTACAATATACTTCCTTTTATTTATTTTTTGTATATAGTTAACAAATATTGTATATAATATATAATAAATACCTTTTTTATTTACAAAATTAGGGTTTTGCCCTAAAACATGAAAAATATCAAAAATTAACCTTTTTATTTTTTGTTTATTTGTCACATGAAAAATACTTTTTACATACATATAAAAATCATTTTTTTTGCATCTTGCATATTTATTGTATTTTATTTAATTATTGTGCAAATAAATAATTTGTATATTCAATTTGGATGTAATAGTTTAGATTTAATTTTTCTTGCTAAATATCCCCCATTTGAACATTTGTACCCCCCATCCCATAAATTGTGTTGTAATAATTTAGGATTTTATTTTTCGCATTTAAAAGCTTTCTAAATATGCCATGATAGACTTAGGGTTTGTATGCAAAAATCAACCAAACAAATAGCTTGACCTAATTCAAAGACAAAAAAGCATGAAAATGGACAACACCAATCACACTTGCACCCCTAGGGTTACTCCACTTGTTGCCTTCAATAATGGGCCATGTTGCATGTTGGGTGTTTTTGGCCAAAACAAAACAATATCAAATGATCATAGTCCCTCGATGACACTTTCGAAAGTTGCCTAAAAATGATCAAGTACCTTAAAGGAAAAAGTTACCAAAGACACTTGACACCATTGCAATCATGGTCTAAACGATGACCCGCGCCCGTCCCGTGAACATCCTAACACAAGATTGTCCACCAAATACAATGGTGGAACAAAATTGTTAAAAGGGTTAAAAACATAGGAAAGACCTTTGAGAAATTTAGGGTAGATAGCTCTTGGTTACTTGACCAAATATTGCAAAACAATCCTTGCCTACTTTTTAAAACACACATCACAACACACTTTCAAAACAACTTTCAAAAACATTGAAAACTTTTCAAAAGACATACACCTTTGTATACATCCAAACATGGGTCATTACAAAGGTTGCCACAACAAATGGCCTCTTTTCAAAACATTTTCAAACCCACACACAAAGCACCATTTCAAACAATTGAAAGCACCATTTCAAACAATTGAAAATGCAAGGCAAGTGATCTAAGCAAGTAACTAAGAGCCCATGGATAACCATGGATAGAAAGGGTGCTAATACCTTCCCTTTCTATAATCTACTCCCCGAACCCAAGAAAACATCTCAAAGGTTTTTGCTGTGCTTTTTAACCTTTCCTTAGGATAAAATAAAAAGTCGGTGGCGACTCTTGCTCAACCGAAACATTTGCGAAAACAAACGCAAAACCTCAAGTCAGTTCTCCCACCGTATCACAACATCCAATATATAGGATTACCTAAAAACTAATGCTATGGATGATACTATCTCCAAAGGAGAAGGAAAATAACAAGAAATACTTATTAGTGGGTAAGAACTCTTGAATACTTGCTCACAACCTTTTTCACAACTCAATACATTTTTACACACTACTCTTTCAAACAAGATATTTTCAAAAACACTTTGTATACATTCTTGAGGACCGACACAGGGATTATTACAAAGTTAGCCTTATATTGGCATTTCAAAATATTTTCAAACAAATCACACACACACACACAAAGCAAGTTTTTTTTAAAGTGAGCTAAGCAATTAAGAGTCCGTAGATAACTACAGATGAAAAGGGTGTTAATACCTTCCATTTTCATAACTTACCCCCCGAACTCAAAATCTATCAAAGGTCTTTCCTGATCTTTTGACCTTTCCTAATTGTTGGATAAAAGAAAATTCTGTGGCGACTCTTACTAACCGCAGCATTTGCGATAAAACCAAAAAAGTCAGTTCTCCTACCATATTACATATCCTCTAAGTCGTGGTCTCCATACTGAAAGTCTAAGTAGTTGTCTGCATTGTTAATTGGGGTCTGCAAGGTATGAGATGCCCTTACCTTTGGTGGAGGTGGGACAAACCCTTAAGTATCAGCTTTTCTTGCTTCTTGTTGAGCCATGGTGGACTTTTGGGGTTCTGACTCTGGTTCTTTCCTTGGTTGGTGACCGCTCGATGCACCAATGGTTTGGGCTACTTCTTCAAAGGTTGTCCTAGGGATTTTCTCCTGTCTTTCAATGATGTTCTTCAAGGCTAGAAGAACTTGGCTCATATCCCCTCTCATTGAGTCGGTGTTGCCCTTAACTTGCTCAAGATATTCCATGAAGGCAACTTGGTTCTCCTCAATTTGTTCCATCACTTTCTATTGATGGGCTCTTGTCTGATACGGAGGTCAGAGAGGTGGTGCTTTTCTTCTACCAATGGATTAACTGGAGAAGGTTTTTTTTAAATGAGTTTTTTGTTATGAGTTTATGAGATGCAAATGTTTATGAATGTATTAATGCGTATGGAAAATGCTAAGAATTTCATTTTTGAATGTCTTATTCACTTGGATACATATATTTTTTTAGGTTTTGCTTTTTATTAGTGAGTATCTAGAAAATAAATACGCAAACGAGATACAAAAACAAAATTCCTTTATTAAAAATAGTAATTGTCTTGAAAAAGAATATAATTCAGATGTTGAAAGATATTCCAACTTTGAAACGTTAAACTTGCTGAAAGAAACAAACAAAGGGGAAACAAATATCTTTTAAGTGTGTCTACGGATATCTTCCATGAAACCATCGACCATTGTCCTGTAAATCTTGAGGAAGTCTTCAACATCTTTTGGGAGAGGAACCATCACATTTTCTGCATCTCTCAACCTTATAGGGATGTCTTCAATGAGATTTTTGGATAAAAAGGCGAGTATTTCATGCTTGTCTTTGTAGTATCAATATTCTCGATAAAGATTGGGAATTATCTTGTGATTATCCTTTCCCGCTTTGGCGATCTTCACATACTGCTCTTCCCAATACAACTTTTCAGCCCTCATCTACGTATAGAGTCTTCTTTGTATTAGGAAATCCTTTCGGAGGCCTTCTAACTCAAGGCATACTTGCTCGTATTCTTTAGTCTTTTGGGTGAGAAGCCTTTCTGCCCTCATCCTTTCAAGGCGTTCCCTTATCTTTGATTATTGGCTATCCTGGAGTCTGGTGGTAAGATACTTCATTTTTTCTTCTTGATCTAAAGAAGCTTGCGCAAAAATTTGGATTTGAGGCCTTAGATCTTCTTCCAGCACCTTCTTGTCTCGCATCGCCTTTTCATACCACCTGTTTAACCTCCCAATTTCACTAGCAGCATCCTCCAATCGTTGGTTATGGGAATCCAACTTGAAGGTAGAACTTAACAACCCTTCAGTCAAACGCT
Organism: Vicia faba; assembly: GCA_948472305.1. Taxonomy (NCBI): domain Eukaryota; kingdom Viridiplantae; phylum Streptophyta; class Magnoliopsida; order Fabales; family Fabaceae; genus Vicia; species Vicia faba. The sequence goes on along the minus strand of OX451739.1, from coordinate 1,573,870,912 downwards.
TCCGTTTAAGACTATCCTTTTCAAATGCCTCTTGATCTCTCAGTATTTGTTGGTATTTGGATTCAAGTATGTGTTGTATTTGCCTTTTCTCTTTGGCTAGGTTATAGAGGTTGAGATCCAATTCTTCTTTCTCCCTCTGAGCTTGTTTCAAAGAATTCTTCAAATCGTCTATTTCTTCTAAGGACATCAGTGGAGCCTCTAGGACCTCTGACTTGTACTCAGGATCTATGTCAAATGGTAGCTTAACAATTTGTACCATATCCAAAACCCATCGAGTGTAGAGTTCTTTTGCAACAACATTATTTATTTCATCTTTTCTTTTATTAACCTTATTACAAGCCCAGATGACTTTGTTTAGCAACTCTTGGTCATTTTTGCCCATGTCATGAATGATCCATTGTTGGAGTTGTTTGTGTGAAGGTTTATCTTCCAAAGGATACCCTAGTTGTCATAGGACCAAGGTAGGGTTTTGATTAATGCAACCTCGTGATCAAATAAGCGGAACATTAGGGAAGTGTCTGCAACTATAGATGATGTCTCTAATGTCCAGCTTTCTCGCATACCATAACACAAAATTAGTAGTAAGAGACCTTAATTTTTGAGGCCACTCATACCTTGTCAGATTCGAAATCATGTAATCTTCCTTGTAGAGATGAGTCATAAACCAAGAATACAATAGTGGAATGCAACAATTTAGAGTACCTCTTCTTTTTTCGTACCGCATATGAAGTCTATAATAAATGTCAGTAAGCAAGTGGGAGTTGGATCCGTATTAAAAGCTTTTATGCCCCAAAACATGCTAATAGCCGCAGGGTCAATATAGTCCAAAGTTCGTGGAAATAAGATTACACCAAATACAAGTATTCCTAAACAATCAATGCAAGACTCTCATTCTTTATTATTAGCAAAATCAAAAGCCTTAGTCTCCAAGTAGCATCTCTGAATCCCTCGTATGTCACCTTCTTTTTTGTAATTAAGTGACAATTCGGGATAAGGGATCCCTAAACCTTCTTCCATGATTTTGACGTTGATAGTCTTCTCGATACCCACATAAGCTTTTTCTTTATAAAAGTTCAAAATTCTATCAAATTCTTTCAGAGTCGGTGCTAGCTGAAAGTCTTGAAAGGTAAAGCATCTCAGTGGAGGATCGTAGAACTGAATTAAGGAAGAAACATCATCCAATTGTACCTCTACTTTGGTTAAGTCAAGGGTATCAACATAGAAACGAGTGAACATTTTCAAAGCTCTTTCAGACAATTTCCCTTTTATAGCCTTGGTTTTTGACATATCTGGCTTGACAGCATTGATATGGATAAGTTGTTTCCCTTTGGTATTCATTTTCAGGACACTTCACCAAAAAACCTTTAGCTATTTTTTTAACCCTGTGAATAATACAAACATAAAGAAATAGAGGGTAACGAATATATGAAATGCAGAAATGAATGAATGCATGAATGCGGGGCTTAGTGATGGGATTTTATGAAAGGCATCCTTAGAAGGTAGGCTCCTAGTTTTGGCCTACGGATAGTCTACCCTCCTCATAAGGTGGTTTCCTTAAGGGTATCTGTTGTACCCCAAAATTTGCCCTCTCATTCTTCAAGGCCTTTCTCACAAGGATTCTCAAGGTTCAAGCTTGCACAAGTACTTTGGAATTTTCCAGTACCAAAATTAAAAGGAAACTGTCAAAAAGGGAGAAAACAGATAAAAATATTATTTTGACAAAAATTGGAGAAATACAAGTGTTCTTCGTTTCAGCTCTTTCGATTGGCCTTTAGGCCTCTTTCGATCAGCATCCTTCGATTGACTCTTGGCCTCCTTCGATTGCTCAAAATGGATGCTAGTGTGCCTCTTTCGCCTGGGCATGTGACTTCTTGTTGCAGGTTTCGTTTGTGTCTTTTGTTGCCTGCATGCTTGCAATCGAAGGCCATGACTTACTGGTCACATGTACCCCCTACAAGGAAAGTCTTCGTTTGGGCACTCACCTTCTGTGTGCCTGGATGAAAACTTCAGTTGAGCAAGAGCCTCCTTCGAATGCAACTTGGATTACATCCTTCGTTTTTAGCAAAAGCCTCCTTCGAATGCAACTTGGGAATACCCTTCGACTCAGAAGCCAGAAACCTCCCTCACGCTAAAAGGCAATGACTCCCTTTATGTTTGTTTCGATCCACATGCTTCAATTGGGCAACATTGCTTCCTTCGAACATGGACTTTCGATTGGGAAATATGTTTGCTTCGACCCAGGCTTCGATTGGGCAATATGCTTCCTTCGAGCATGAGCTTTCGATTGGGCAATATGTTTCCTTCGAGCATGAGCTTTCGATTGGGCAATAGCTTCCTTCGAGTTAGCTTGTTTCGACCACAAGCTTCGACTGAGGCAAAGGCTTCCTTCAAACAAGTGTGCTTCGATCTCACTCTTGCATTCGACACAAGACCAAATCTCGTTTGCCAGGCTGTGTTGCGTCCAAATCTTTACATAGTCAGAAGCTTGTACAAAGGTTCTAAACTTTGTCTTTTAGATACTACTATTCTTGGTTAAAGGCTACATACTCTTTCTTTTCATAGAGAGTACTTTATCACAAAAGCATCTTTCCACCTGAATTTGGTCTGAGCACAAGCAACGTCAGAGGCATAAGTCACATCTTCTGCACCCCAACTGCCAGGAGGCCCCCCCCACATGTACTGTCACGTTACATTATTTTATTATTTATTTGCAAGGCTGGCTTTGGACAACATGTCCATTCTTTCTCTATATATAGAGGAATTTATGCAAAGCTAAGGGGATTTTTTTTGGACCAGAGGAACGAATCCCCCAAATTTTCTCAAACACAACAAAATTTCTCAAGTTCATCAACACTTGAGAAATCAAAACCCAGAATCCCAAACACATACTTACTTCCTTCGATTCTGAAGAACAAGTACTCTTCAGCATCCTTTGAATCCAGTTTGGAAAGAAACATAAGACTTGTTTCTTTCCTTCCTTCGAATCCAGCATTCCAAGCACAGCTGTTGGCCCCCTCTTTCGAATCTAGCATCCTGGGCCTCCACTCAAGGTCCCACATCCATTCAAGGCCTGAAGCAAGGTAAGTTATTCTTACCTTTGAACTTTTCGTTTCATAACATGTAAATACAATTCCTTTTCGTTTGAAACATTGTACATACCATTGTTCCTTTCGTTTCCACATTTTTAACATATCTTTCAGAGCTACCTCTTTCGTTTTGCTTTCTGTTTACCTGAACTAGCTTTAACTATTAAACTGTTTGAAAGAAAAATACTAGCATGGCCTCAGGCCATGTTGCCATTTAATGCTTTAAATTAAAGAAATAGGAAATAGGAAACGAAGCTTCTGGCTTCTACCCTTTTTCTCCAGGTCAAACGAAAGAGACAACCAGGAGGAAAATCATGTTGACTTCTAGGCCCAAACGAAAAGCATGCCTTCACTGACTTCCAGGCTCAGTCGAAAGGCATTCCCTCACTGCTTTCAACCTCCAGTCGAAGAAGACAACAAGGCAGAACCAAAAGGCTTCGCCATACACTGACTTCCAGGCCCAGTCGAAGGATACAATTTGCTGCTGCCTTTGCCCAATCGAAGGACAGGACCTCGCCCCTGCCAAGGCCCAATCGAAAGACGTGACTTTGCTGTTGCCAGTCCCAATCGAAGGAGGCCAACAAAATGCAAATCGAAGGCTACTCCTGCCTCAATCGAAAGACACTCATTTTTCTTACTTTTATCTTATTTTTTTCATATTTTTTATGCCTTTCGATATGGTTGTAATAGCGTAGGATTTTATCTTTCTGCATTTTATTTACTTTGTACAAATGCTAGTAATTAGGTGTGTATGGTAAGATAAAAACAACAAATAGACCACCCTAATCAAAGACTAAATGCATGTAAATAACACACTTTGCACACATGCACCCTTAGAGTAATCTCACTTGTTGCCTCGGAAAATAGTCATGTCCCTCGAGCATGGGCGTTTTAGCAAAGACCCTCGATAAAAGATTGTAGTCCCTCGATGACCCTCGATGTTGCCTTCGGTAAACGATCTAGTCCCTAAAACGACATTGCTAAAACGTCCCATATGTTGCCTTCTATGACTATACAAACTTCCCAATGCCCGTCCCGTTCAACATCCTAACACAAGGTTGTTCACCAAATACAATGGTGAAACAACACTGTTAAAAGGGTAAAAAACATGAGAAAGATCTTTGAGTAAAATTAGGGTAGATAACTCTTAGTTACTTGATCAAAAACTTGCAAAAACATCCTTGCCATTTTTCAAAACACACTCCACAACACAACTTTCAAAAAAAACTTTCAAAACATTGAATTATCTTTTCAAAAAGACAAACACCTTTGTAAAACATTCAAACAAGAATTGTTACAAAGGTTGCCTAGACAAGGCATCTTTTTTCAAAGCATTTTAAAAACCACACACACAAAGCACCATTTTCAAACAATTGAAAAGCAAAGGCAAGTGATCTAAAACAAGTAACTAAGAGCCCATGGAAAACCATGGATGAAAAGGGTGCTAGCACCTTCCCTTTTCATAATCTACCCCCCGAACCCACGAAAACATCTCAAAGGTCTTTCCTGTGCTTTTTGACCTTTCCTTAGGATAAAATAAAAAGTCGGTGGCGACTCTTGCTAAACCGAACATTTGCGAACACAAACGTAAAACCTCAAGTCAGTTCTCCCACCGTATCACAGTATCATGAATAAAACTATAGGGAAAGGTGCAAGGGCCTCCCTTAAGTGGAGCCTCTTTGAAGACCGAAACTTTCATCTCTAGGTCATGAAAGATCTTGTCATGAGATTTTGGTTTAAGGGTTATACAAAGAGTCATAGGTGTCATTCCAAAGTCCTACTTCTCAAGAGGATGTCTCTTGAAACGTATTCCTTTCACGGAATTCCACTAACTTTAGGCAAAGTTGTCGCATAAACTCATAGGAATGATGTATCCCCTTGGCTAATAGACGAACCTTATTTATAAGGGTTTTTGAAAATAACTTTTGCATTAATAAAATCCCACCATAGATGTATATAATATAATGAATAATATAAATTATATAATGATCATAAATAAATAAATAATTAAATAAGTAAGAAATAAAAACCCAAAAACAAGAAAAACTGTAAAAACCCTAAAACCAAGAGAAGAGGCTTTTAAACCCAGGGTTGAGTCGCCAGCAGAGTCGCCAGTTGTTGTAACTGGTTTTAAAACAAGAGTCGCCACCCTTAATTTTTATCCTAAGGAAGAGAATATAAAGGATAACCCTAACGTAGACAGATATTCTAAGTTGTTGACTCGGTTTTATACAAATGGAATGTGTTAGGCACCCCTCGTCTACCTTGTTCACAAGGATACTAGGGTTAGAAGCGTGATCTTTTAGAAATAGGGTTTCAATTTTTACTAGGGGAACTCGCCACGATTTTAGTCGTATGCCTATGTATCCTCTTATGAGGAATCAGAGTCTCAATTCATAGTTCACAGTTGGTTGGTGTTTTTTATGGATTACAAAGATTTTTGAATTTCCCGTGTACTTAGTCTAGGTGTGTGAATCGCAGTGTTTGTTAGACGAAGCACGCAGTTGATTTAAATATATTCGTAACCCATTTTGAAAATTGATTGTGGAATTTAATTTGATTATGAAAAAGAATTTATTGTTGGTTAGATATTTTTTAATATATTAATTGTAAAAATATCTTATTAATGCATGCTAAAAAGATATTTTAATGAAAATAAGTAAATAAATATTAGATGAGTTTTGAAAAATATTATTTGATTTAATAATAATAATTGAATTTATAAATATATTAAAAACTATAAAAGTTAAAAGTTAAAAATAATAAAATTAAAATAAAACACAGGGGGTGTAAATTACGTTGGCTAGTAAAATAGTGGGTGTGTGTAGCAGGGCCCTGAATTAGATATTGAATTCAGGCCCAAAAGACACGGGGTGAATTTTTGAACTATGTAGTAAAATGGAGGGTGCGGGGAGTAGGGGTCCAAGTCTAGATATTGGACTTGGCCCATTAGGCTAACGGGGGTGTGAGTTTGAGCGTGTTTAGTAAGACAAAGGCGGAAAGGGGTTGGTTTTAGCAATGGGCCAGGCCCAGTGAGTGTTTGGGACGGATTCGTTTAGCCAAGATGTGGGAGGGTGCATGGTAATATAGTGGGTGTGCATGTCTGTAATGTATGATGGTGATCACATGGTCATGATGGAGGGTGCAGGGTAACGGCAGTGGACTGACGCACACAGGATCATATAGTATTATATATTTTGTTTTACTCAACATCATTCCATTTTCATTATTCATCTCTCTCTATCTCATCTATGTTCTTTCTCTTCTAACCCCACACCATCCTCACATAAAATCCCTAATTTGAATCCCTAAGCGGCGGCAGCACTCAATCGCCTCTCTCTGCCTCCGATACAACAATGACCCCTAAACCCTAAAACTAAAATTAGAACCACAACAACAATTATAATGATCAGAACAGAAGAAAATTTTATCTAAGTGCTTACCTCCGATCTTGACTATTCTTCGAGCCTCCTTTTCTCGATTCTCCTTCTGATCTCTTCTCGTTTGTGTTTGACAGGTACTATAGTGATGGGTGCAACGGTAGTGGTTTGACAGAGGCGTTGGAGGCGATAGTGACGATGGTTGAAGGAGGATCTTAGGGTTTCAGATGTTAAAACCCTAGATCTATGCTGCGAGGAGGCTTCCAAGGGACGAGCATTTCGTCTCTGTAGTTTTTCTTCAAAAACTTCCCCTCTCTGTAAACTCTATTTCGTCCAATTTTTCTTCTCCTCTGTAAATTCTCCTTCCCCCTTTTCATTTTGATCTTAGGTCTTGTTATAGTTTTGATTTAGACAGTTTAGGAAATATTTTTATGAGTATTTCGTTACTTTTAGTGCATTAGGGATTTGTTTTGATTCTGTATTGTAATTGCTTTTGATTTTGTATAAGTTTTAATTTAGTTTGATCTTGTATTAGTTAGTAAAGATTTGATCCCATTTGTATTGATTTATGTTGTAAAATCTGATTTGTAATGATGTTTTGATTCTATATGTTTTGATTCTGTTTTTGTAAACCTTCGAACAATTCAGAAATGTTAATATTTGATTGTATTAGATTTCAATCTGAACAGTAATTGTTTCTAGTATTAAAACGAACGTTTCTTTTCCATGATTTGTACAGTAGGTGTTTTAGATTGTTTTGGACTGTAATCATTTCGGTTTTGGTCTTGGGCCTGGAAAATGGACCACATGATTGAAAGCCATGATTTTGGCCTTTTAGTCGTTGTTTTTTCAAATAATAAAAACTGATATAATTTTTTTAATTAAACTTAATAATAATAATGTTAATAATAAAAATATAATATAATTTGTTTAAAAAATAACAGTAATAAATAATGGTTTTTATAGTATAACACTACGCCAAAAATAAGTTTTAGCAGCACATAAAAGAAAGCGCTTTTGGAAAAAAAGCGCTGTTGTAGGTTTTAAAAAAAAATCGCTTAAAAAAGCGCTTTCAAAGGGTGCCTTAAGAAAGCGCTTTTCAAAAGCACTTCTAAAGGTCACCCTTAGAAAGTGCTTTTTGAGAAGCGCTGCTAAAGCTGGCCTTTCAGATGGTACCTTAAGAAAGCGCTTTTAAAAAGCGCTGCTAAAGGTCAGCCTTAGAAAGCGCTTTTCCAAAGCGCTGCTAAAGCTGGCCTTTAGAAAGCGCTTTTAAAAGCGCTGCTATAGGATATGCTACGAAAGCGCTTTTTGATGTAAAAGCGTTGTTATAGATGACCTTTAGAAAGCGCTTTCGTAGGTTGTTTTATAATAAATTTTATTGATTTTGATTAAAGGTGTGCTCGTATTGTGTGTAGCTGTTTTGTTTCCTTTCTTCCAACCCAACCCCCAAATTCGTTCCTTCTTTGTACTCTCACGGTAGCCTCTTTCCGTTCAGTCGCCACCATTGTCAACTCTCATCGCCGCCGCACGACTCGTCCCTCGCTTCACAAGGTTCAATCTCTCTCTTGAAATAAACCGAAACAATAACTATATGAATTTACGATTGGTTTCAGTTTCTTGTATATCTAATTTATGTATTCTGAAATCAATTTAGGTTTTCGATGATTTTTATTTTCTTCATCATTCACAGTGTAGTGGTTGTTGTTGTTGTTGTTTGATGATTTGTGAAAGATGAGAAAAATGATTAGTGTCGAGGTTATGTTAATGGTCGATTTGGTGTTAGGTGATTATGTTTTAAAAGTAATTGAGGGTTTACTAGGATTTTGTAATTGGCATTTTTTCTTACTAGTTGTTTGAAAAGAATGTAGCAGTATTAAGTATTAAGAGCTTTCTGTATAAGCAAGGTGCTACCTAATGGCTTATTTTAGGAGACTGGTTTTGAAGTATTGGTGGAAGTAAGAAAGAAGCTACATACTCAGGATATTCTTGAGCAATAGGAAATTGGAGATGTTAAAAATTAGGAAGTTATCTTGTAAAAGTAAGCAGAAATTGTAATAAGTAATTGTGTTAAGAAGTATACTAGTGTCAGTTTGTGTTTTTATTAATACTTTGATTCTAATAAGCCGATCAAAATAAGCACCTAATTGATTACTGTTCCAGTAGCAGCATCTAATTTGCAAAAGAGATATCTTTTAATGATTTCTCCAACTTTTTCCTTTTATATTTCATTTCTACCCATTTTTGTTTTTGTTAGTATCTCTTATTTGAACCACCTGGCCTCTGTTGACCTTTACAATAGTTAGCGTTAAGGTTTGGACTATTGTAATAGAAATCATACATTTCTGATTCAAATCATGCAATGCTATCAAGCAAACACATGTATCAATTCCAATCAGAAGTTGAACATCAGAAGTTGAACTGGAACCTATTAGAATCCTAAGCGTGTTGTAGGTACTGGGAATTGGACATTTTACAATAGCAGGAAAGTTTTTCACTTTTGCATTGGATAATATGATTTTAGTGTGTGCTTGTTTTCTTTCATTTTCCCGACGGGCAGTTCAGTAGGCTCAAGAGGATTATATTTTTTCTTTCCATTCTTCTATTGTTCTTCAGATTGAGACCCTATCCTTCTTCTGACTACAATTCTGTAACTTCTTCAGGACCTTCCGATTCAGAGCAACATATCTCACCGGAGAACTCAAACGTGTCAAATCGTCAGAAAACAAGAGCAATATATCTCACTGGAGAACCGCTTGCCACAGGAGAACCGTCAGGTGATTTTTTCTTCTTTTCAATCTATACAAAATATTTTGTCCTTTTTATTTATTACAAAATTTCGTAGCAGAAAACATATCTTAGACTAAAATGAGGCCATGCCATATATAAGAAACAGATGAAGTTTGGTATAGGGTATCCCTTGAGTTTGATGAAACAAGGGTGTACTAGTATATAAGAAACTGACATGTAGAGGGTTGTGCTAATGATGTTGTCTTGTGTTAGTGAATGGTGGTGGAAATTATGATTCATTAACAAACGGGGTTCCCCATTTCACATTACCATTCATTATTATGTATCTATATATATCTATATCTATATCTATATCTATATTTAATTAGAGATAATGTAAAGTGATTAATTAACTTGTTAATGAGATGGATAAAGAAACAAAAACAACTTTTTAAGGTAACAGAATGCATGCTTATATAAAATTGTGAGAGTTAAGAATTGTGATTAGTTGATAGAATAAAATGAATTTAGTGAAAAGTTTTGAGTATTGGTTTTGTTATATGGTTGTGCAAGAGCAAGTGCAAGTTTTGAGTATTGGTTTTGTTTTCGAATTTATCATTTAGCTCAGATTGACTCAGAAACCGTAAATCATGGATAACACATGGATGTATTCCAATCAATTGTCTTAAGAGTACGAGAACGGGGTATCGGAATTCATTAAGTTTGTTGTTGTGCATGCCGAAGACCCCAGTCGAATGGCATGTCCTTGTTTGTGTTGCTGTTATGGGAATCGAGTTGACGCGGTTCAGTTGGCATCGCATTTAATACGGTATGGAATTGATAGAAGTTATACATGTTGGAATATGCATGGTGAGAAAAGTGACGGGAATGATGAATCGGGGGATAATAGGACCTATGCTTCAAACGACAATGGCACAGATACATACGATTATGATCGAGTTGAAGAGATTATAGAAGCGCTTGAAGAAGATCTTAATGATTGTCCCAAAATGTTCGAGAGGTTGGTAAGCGACACAGAGAAACCGTTGTATAATGGTTGTACAAAATTCACAAGATTGTTTGCGGTATTAAAGTTGTACAACTTAAAGGCGGGCAATGGATGGTCGGATAAAAGTTTCACAGATTTATTAGCCCTTATGAAAGATATGCTACCAGAGGATAATGTTCTCCCCAATCGAACGTATGAGGCCAAAAAGATGTTGTACTCTATTGGCATGAGCTATGACAAGATACATGTCTGTCCAAAAGATTGTGTTTTGTTTCGAAACGAGTATGCATCGTTAAATGAGTGTCCTAAATGCGGTGCCCCTCGATATAAGAAAAAGTTGTCTCTGACAAAAGTCTTATGGTATTTTCCTATAATTCTGAGATTTAGACGGATGTATTGTAGTGAAACCGATTCAAGACACTTAACTTGGCATGCAGATGAAAGAATTGTTGATGGAAAGTTTCGACATCCGGCAGATTCACCACAGTGGATGAAAATTGATAATGATTATCCTGAATTTGGAAAAGAAGCAAGAAACCTTCGCTTGGAATTGTCTACTGATGGAATGAACCCACACGGTATTCAAAGTATATCGCATAGCACATGGCCTGTGATTCTTATGATTTATAACCTACCTCTGTGGCTATGTATGAAGCGTAAGTACATGATGTTATCTATGTTAATTTCTGGGCCTAAACAACCAGGAAATGACATAGACGTATATTTGGAACCTTTAATCGAAGATTTGAAGATTTTGTGGGAGAACGGTGTGGAGGTTTATGATGGGTATAGGAAAGAAAGTTTCAACTTGATGGCGATGTTGTTTGGAACAATTAACGATTTTCCAGCCTACGGAAATCTATCCGGGTATAGCATTAAAGGTGAAAAAGCGTGTCCTATCTGTGAAGATGCAACCGATACGATGCGATTGAAACTTTGTCAGAAGAATGTCTTTCTCGGTCATCGTAGATTCTAAAATTCTAAACATCAATATCGTGGATGGAGAAAAGCGTTCAATGGAGATACCGAACAACGTAGAGCTCCGCCTGGATTGACAGGTGATCAAATATTTGAAAAGGTGAAAGATGTGAGTATTCAGTTTGGCAAGCCTTTTGCACATAAAGTTGTCACAGGTGGGTGGAAGAAGAGGTCGATTTTTTTTGAATTGCCATATTGGAAATCTTTGTACGTAAGACATTTTCTTGATGTTATGCATATTGAAAAAAAATGTATTTGAAAGTGTTATTGGTACGTTACTCAATATAAGAGGGAAGTCTAAGGATGGCCTTAAAGCAAGGGAGTACATGGTAGAGATGGGAATAAGAACTGAATTAGGACCCGTGAAAAAAGGAAGACGAACATATCTACCACCTGCTGTTTACACTCTATCCATAAAGGAGAAAAAAATATTGTGTAAGTTCCTAAGTGAAGTTAAAGTTCCAGAAGGCTACTCATCAGATATTAGAAGACTCGTGTCTATGCAAGACCTCAAGTTAAAGAGTTTAAAGACGCATGATTGCCATGTTATAATGGAACATTTTCTACCGATAGGTATACGTTCTATTCTTCTAGAAAAAGTAAGAAGCGCAATAACTAAACTGTGTTTTTTCTTCAAGTCAATTTGCAGCAAGGTGATCGATACTGAGATCTTACCAACATTGCAAAAAGAAATAGTTGTTACTTTGTGTGATCTTGAAATGTATTTCCCTCCCTCGTTTTTTGACATAATGGTTCATCTTGTCGTTCATCTTGTCAAAGAGACACAACTGTGCGGACCAGCTTATATGAGATGGATGTACCCTACTGAACATTATATGAAAATATTAAAAGGGTATGTGAAAAACCAAAGTCGACCAGAGGGTTGTATTGCTGAACGATATATTATTGAAGAAGCGGTTGAGTTTTGTACTGAATATCTGTCAAATGTTCAATCAATTGGACTCCCCAAATCTCATGTTGTTGAAAAAAAAGAAGGTAAGAAGCTAATTGGAAATAAAGTTGTGACAGTATCAAAGGTCGAACGGGATCAAGTGCATTTGTATGTTCTGCACAATGAGCTTGAAGTTGAGTCGTATGTTGAAATGCACAAGGGTGTTCTTCGAGGTTTAAATCTGAATAGAAATGAGAATTGGATTGTACTAGAGCACAATCGAAGTTTCATACCATGGTTTAAGGAACATATTTATTCAAAGTATCATTCAGATCCTGCTTCAGTAACAGAAAGATTGAGATGTTTAGCATACGGTCCAAGTTTAGTTGTGTTTTCTTATAGCGCATATGCAATTAATGGATACACATTTTATACCAAAGAACAGGATGACAAAAGTACTATGCAAAATAGTGGTGTCACCTTGATCGCTGAAGCAATGTATATATCAAATGTGAAGGACTTAAACCCAAAATTTGCAAATCTGTCATATTTTGGGGTTATCGAGCGCATTTGGGTGTTTGATTACGAGAAGTTTCAGATTCCTATATTTAGTTGCAAGTGGGTTGAAAATAATAATGGCATACGAATGGATAAGTCAGGTTTTTTGCAAGTGGATCTTAATAGGGTGGGGTACAAAGATGAGCCTTTCATTCTAGCCTCTCAAGCTAAACAAGTGTTCTATGTCAATGATCCGACAAGTACGAAATGGTCTATAGTGCTATTATCTAACAAAGTAATTGATGAAAGCATTGGAGATCAAAGTGATATTGGTGTTGACATTGAATCTTTAACCATAACTGATCAAAATGATAATGAATCATGTATTAGAAATGATCATAATGAGGGTATTTGGATCAATCCAACTGTCCGCGTTGTTAAGAGACGAGTAGAACACATTCCTACCAAGAAAAGAAAGAGACCTTAGTGAAAAAGGTAATAGTATATATAATTATAGCCTATATCATTCAATAAAATTTAATTTGTCATTTCATTTTTATTTGTCATTTCATTTTTATTTGTCATTTCATTCTTATTTGTCATTTCATTTTTATATTTGTCATTTCATTTTTATTTTATTTTTCCATTATTACAGGTCAAATGGCTAGTAATCAAGAAAACTCACAAGATGCAAATGCTCCTGAAAATGCTCTAGAAAATACTTCAAAAAAGACTTCAGAAAAAGATATTACACGAGGTATAACTATTATGAGGGGAATCATCCGTGATAGAGATAGAGGAGTAACATATAATGTAGATTGGAATGATAATGACCAACTAATTGGGTCTAATGCTGCAAAGTTGACAAGCTACATTGGTACGCTTGTTCGTATACACATTCCGATCACCACTCCTAGATGGAAAAGAGGAGAGTTGGATGAGGCTAAAGAGAAAGTTTGGACTGAGATAAAGGTACATATATGGTTTTTGTTATTTGCTTTATCTTGACGATAATATGTGTTTAAATTGCTTTTACTAACACACTTTATGCGTATGTTTTTTTGTAGAGGTCTTTTAACATTGAAGATACCCGTAAAAAATATATAATGGGTTTGGCTGGAAAAAGACACAGAGGGTGGAGAACATTTTTAACAAACAAGTATCTTAAAGATGATAAAGGAAATTTTCTTGAAGAGGATCCGGAACGTCCAAAGAAATATGAGAACTTCATTACACCTGAAGAATGGGTTGGTTCTGTAAGCCAAAGAAGAGACGAGAATTTCAAGAAAGTGAGTTCCATCAATCGCGAGAGAGCGTCAAAACCCGCATATCCATACAAAAAAGGGCGTTTGGGATATGCTCGCTTAGAGGAAAAAATTGTAAGTAAATATAAACTCTACGATCTTATTAATTCTCTCAATGTGTTATAATTGATGATCTTAAGACTTGTGTCAATGCGTAGTTAGAAGAGACGAAAAGTGATGCAACATCACTACCAGCATATTTGTTGTGGAAGGAAGCTCGTGTGGGCAAGGATCAAGTTGTTAATCCCGATATTCAACATGTGTATGATGAATGTGTAAGTATAAGATTGTGTCTTTAATTAAATAAAATGTTTATTAATATTTAAATAATTTTTTATCTCCACTAATAATTTTCGATATGTAAATGAATTACAGGAGACCTTGTCGCAATCGGTATCCCCAGGTGAGGATCATCAGGATACCAGGAGCGTACTTAGTCGAGCACTAAATATTGATGAGTATCCGGGTCGGGTGAGGGGTAAAGGTCATGGTGTGACTCCAACCTCTTTGTATAAGCATCCAAGGAGAATAAATCCTAGCAATGCAGAAGTGATGCAAACATTGCAGGATTTACAAGCTCAAGTCTGTAAATTACAGAAGGATAAAGAGAGAGATATGGCGGAAAAGAGCAGTTCACAGTTGAAAGAAACTAGTGACAAAGCTAGTATCAACTGTCAGCATAAATTTCCCGAGGTAATTTTCAATATATATTCGTTATTATTATAGAATATTTTTAGTCACTTCTAACGGTTATTATTGGTTTAGGGCATTTCATCTTGCCAACTATACCTATCGTCGCCGACTTATCGACTAGTTGGAAAGGGAAAAGTCCATAACACTTTGGGAGATTTACTTCACCATAGACCGCTTCCGGATGTACACATGAAAGTATCAGTTGATATTGCTTTAGATATGGATGTGTTGCTGTCGGTACCTGACATTGTTGTTGAGACCACATTGTTGCGAGATGCAATAGGATCTTTTGTTGCATGGCCATCGGACCTCATTTTCATAGATGATCAGGTATGTTGAAAACCATTATGAATTTGTAAGTCTTCAACTGTCAGTTCTGACCCCAGTTATTTCCACGGTAATTATAGACTCCTACAAAACCCGCATCTAAGGGTAAAGGGATTTTGCGGCACGACGAGTCTGATGTATCACAAAAAGAGGTACGTTTAAAGTGTTAATTATACGATCCGAATAAAAAACTGCATAATTTTATAATTTAACTGAGTCTATATGATTTTTAGGTACCTTTTCAAGGGTCACAACAAGGGAGCCAGAAAATTGTTGGCGTACCACCCAAGAAAAGGGTTCCTACTAGATTTTTCCCTCGATACCGGCAGTGTCTTGAAACAATAGTGGGAACAACAGATTTGATGGATGGTGGTATTCTTCAAATGGATATGGATCAAGGTATCTTTGGTTTTCCTTGCACCGAAATAATTGGACATGAGGACGTGGAACAGATTTTTCGTCATAAAGAATTAGGCGTCAGTATTATGCACGCATACATCCGGTAACCCCATCTTTATATTATGTAATTAGCTGAAATTTTTTTTAAACATTTCAATGAATATAGTCTAATATTAATTATGTTTTTATTTAAGGTTGTTATATGACAAATTGATGCGCAGGAATCAATTGTCAAACAGATTCCATTTCGTGTCTTTCTCCCGTGTCAGCGGAGCGACAATTGGTAGGGAACCGGATTCAGTAAGAGAGCACTTAGTCGAAAGATTCATGGCAACTGGCAGTACAAAAAGCTTATATCTTTGGGCGTATAATACTATTCCTACAGGGTTAGATTTTCATTCTAAGTTCATTTTAATATTTGTAATTTTTGCGTAGAAAACTTTCTTCTAAACTGTTGTTTTAATTTATAGACATCACTGGTTGTTGGTTGTTATCGATCCTATAAAAGAAGTGGTCTATTATCTGAATTCAGTTGATGGTGATTGGACAAATTATCCGGATATGAAGTTAATGATTGATACGTAAGTGAGATTATTCTAAATATTTGTGTGTATTTATATATTTAATTATTTCTGTGATATTGTTCTAAATATATATTTTTATTTTGTTAGAGCGATACAAGTATTCTGGTATCAAAGAGCAGCTCGGGTACGACGGTCTAAATCAAACAACATTAATTGGATCAAAGTGCAGATATATTAATTTCCACTATTTTGCTTATAATATTTATGCTATTTGATAAAACAATACAACTATATATTCTTATTTGTTTTTCTATGTAGTGTCCTCAACAGCAAAACGGTATAGATTGCGGATACTTCGTTATGCGGTTTATCAAAGAAATCCTTCAACTGAATCAAATAGAGATTCCAGTCACGGTATGGATTTATAACTTAGGATTTGTTTTATTATTTCTCGGATATTTCATATAATTTTTTACTTTTAACTAAATCATGCATATTATGTTTTGTTATGTAGTACTTTGATGAATACATATGTGCATATTACACGAAACTTCAGTTGGAAGAAATCAAAGAGGAATTGTGTCAATATTTTATTGAGCAGAGAATCATATAAGGTATGAATACATTATTATGTGAAAAGTGTTATGAATACGTTACATGTGTACATGGAATACCATATTGACCGTGTTATTATGTTCAAACCTCGCGGGACCAGTACCTTAATACATAATTGACCGTGTTTCTTTCATACATTAGGACTGGTTTAGTTGTTGTTAGGATTGATTTTGTAAGACTGATTTTGAGTTACAATGCTGATAACAATGGTTTTTATATACTTTGAGGTACAAAAATGGTGTATATATATTTTGGATTACAATGGTATACAATGCATTACCGTGGTTTATGAATTACAGGTTATGGTAACTGGTTTATATAAATAATATGCTGCAAATAATGCAGGTATATGAATTATATAAATTATACCTCTAAAAAAAATACCCTATAAAAGCGCTTTTTCAAGAAAAACGCTGCCTTAGGTAACTTATGAAAGCGCTTTTTCACAAAAAACGCTTTCTAAGGTAAACATATGACAGCGCTTTTCCAGACAAAAGCGCTGCTAAAAGACCACCTATAAAAGCGTTTTTCCAGGAAAAAAGCGTTGCTAACAGCCTACCTAAGACAGCGCTTTTCCAGAAAAAAGTGCTGCTAAAAGAAAACTTATGAGAGCACTTTTCCAGAAAAAATCGCTGCCTTAGGTAGACCTATGAAATCGCTTCTTCATAAAAAAGCGCTGCCAAAAGCCTACTTAAGAGAGCGCTCTTTAGAAAAAGCGCTGCCAAAAGCCTACTTAAGAGAGCGCTTTTTAGAAAAAAGTGATGCCTTAGGTAGACCCACGAAAGCGCTTTTCATTAAACAAAAAGCGCTGCTAAAACCTATAGCAACGCCACCTTAGAAAGCGCTTTTAAAGGCCAAAAAAAGCGCTTTCGTAGGTCTTTTTTGGCGTAGTGTAAAAATTAACAGTTTTAATAATAATAAATATCAGTATAATAACAATTAATAATAGTAATTATAATAAAATAATAGTAATATTAATAATTATTATATTACTAACAATAGTAATTAGTATAATTGAATAATAAGAAGTCAGAAATTGACTACTAATCATACAAAAAGTCGGGCCTTCAAAAACGTGATCTTATATGGGCCTCAATTGATTCAAAACGTGCACCTCTTTCTATAAAAATGCACCCCTCTAAAAAAATGGATGAAACTTTAATGGGCCATCAGATATTGATGGTCCATTTTAGATCAATTCACCTCTCTTTCGTGTTTTAAACCCCCATAGAAATAAAACTTACACATAATGATTTACTTATATGGAAATCTAATAACAATATGACTATTGTAATGATAGGGTAATTTTGGGGTATGACAGTAGTAACATGAATTAGGGATTTCAATTTCAATTTCTAGGTTTTGATATACATAGGTTTTGAAATGTGAATCATGAATTGATGTTTGGAAATCATGTTTTTATGATGGTAATGGATGTTATATGTTAGATATAAGTCATAATACATTTAAATAGTGAAAATGGATGTTGGAATAGATTTTGGGTGAGAAATTCGTAACAAGACAGAACTGTTCGTAAGCAGATTTTTTTGGATTTTCGCGAGGCCGCTTAGCGCGGTCTGGAATACAAAACTTGTTATTTTCTGAAACTGTTCTGGTTCATGGATGCTTATGATTTATCATTGATTTATATGAATTTTAATAATTTATTCAATGTGTTTTAGATTGGTTTCGGATGACTTTTGATGAGAAATATGATACTTGATTTTGTGTATGTAATTGTTGGGAATTGATGTTGATTGAAGATAACATGGTTTAAACTTGTTTTCTATATGTTATAATGATGTGTTGAGATGATTAATGCTATGAGAATGCATTGTATGTGATTGATGATATGAAATATGTATGATGTGCAATTTGGTGAAGATAATTTAAAAGTGTTGAATCATGTGAAATATTCTTGTATGATTAAGATATGGAGATGATCTTAATTGCATATTTATGTTGAGATTGCACATGTGTCATTTGTGTCAAGAAGAAATGTTTGGTAATTCCGTGGGAATTAGTGACTTGTCCCAAACCTAACGCTGAGAGGTTTGAAAGCTTAAGGTTGAATCGAGCTTTTATTGGTGGTTATCTGTCTTGAAGATGTTGACCCGGAAGAACTGGTAAGGATAACAATTGGTACCACATGCATATTGCATCTTTGAGTTACATTGGAGTCACATGTATCGATGTGAAATGTTAAATTGGTGTGCAATATGTGATATTGATGTGAATGTTACATTTGTGGTAATTGTGATTGATTATCTTTGAATGTTGAATCGTTAAGCAATGTTGTATATGAAATCATGTAATTATGTTGAAGTATGTTGAATACATGATTATGTGAAGTATGATAAATTCATTTGATTTGTGTTTGTAGTATATTACTTATTATTATATATTTTCATAATGATATGAATTCTCACCCTTCTATTAAAATGATGTTTTATACGACATCGCTCAGGTACCAAGGATAGCGGTGGTGCTTCTAGAAAGGAGATAGTCCTTTATTTATCTGTTTTACTAGGTAGTGAGTCGTGCTCTGGTCTATGTAACACGGGGAACATTTGGATTCATGTTTATTTTATGATATTCATGTTTATTTGAGAGATGTTGTTATACTCTATGAATTATTTTATGTGGATTGAGATGTATGTGATGATGGCCTTTAGTGCCTAAGATTTATGTTATGATTGTCAGTATGGGATTTCAATCATTAGTCTTATTATTTTGAGTTGATAATTAATCCCCTGCGAGATGCATATATCTTATGGAATGGAACATGATTCTAAATGCGTTTTATGATCATAACCAGTGTATTTGTGTTGTTGTCGTGAAGTAAATGTGACGCACTCTTGTTATGCATGAATTTTACTTTGATTATGCCATATACTTGTGTGGGGTAGAAAAGGGTGTTACATTAGTGGTATTAAAGCATGATCGGTCAGTTGGCCAATTTATTAATATGTTTATTTCCTTTTGTATTTGATATTTGTTATATACACAATCGGTGTGACCAATGCACCTGGTGTATTTATGGAATACATGAATATGATTTTCCATCAGTGTTTTGATAAGTTTGTGGTTTTTATCATTGGCGATATTTTGATTTATTCGAAGAGTGAAAAGGATCATGCTGAACATCTGAGGATTGTGTTATCTGTGTTGAAAGAGAAGCAGTTGTATGCTAAGTTTCCTAAGTGTGAGTTTTTTGGTTGAAGGAAGTGAGTTTCCTTGGGCATGTAATATCGAAAGGTGGTATAGTTGTTGATTCGTCAAAGATTGAGGTTGTATCTCAATGGGATGCTCCGAAATCTATTTTTGAGATTAGAAGTTTTTTTGGTTTAGCAGGTTATTATCGGAAGTTTATTGAAGGCTTTTCTAAGTTAGCTTTTTCGTTGACGTAATTGACTAGGAAGGGTCAAGCTTTTATGTAGACTATAAAGTGTGAATCTTATTTCCAAGAGCTTAACAGAAGGTTGAAAACCGCTCCTATTTTGATTTTTTCTGATTCGACAGAACCGTTTGTTGTGTATTATGACGCTTCATTGATGGTTCTAGGAGGTGCGTTGATGAAGAATCGACAATTTGTAGCTTATACTTCAATGCAAATTAAAGTGAATGAAAGGAACTATATGACTTATGATTTGGAGTTAGTTGTTGTTGTGTTTGTATTGAAACTTTGGAGGCATTATTTGTTTGGATCAAGATTTGATGTGTTTAGTGATCACAAGATTTTGAAGTATTTGTTTGATCAGAAAGAGTTGAATATGAGGCAAAGAAGGTGGTTGTAATTCTTGAAGGATTATGATTTTGGTTTGAATTACCATCCTGGTAAAGCGAATGTTGTGGCTGATGCATTAAGTAGGAAATTTTTGCATATGTCGATGTTGATGGTGCGAGAGTTGGAATTACTTGAACAATTTCGAGATATGAATTTGGTTTGTGAAGAGACTTATTATTTTGTTAAGCTTGGCATGTTGAAGCTTACTAGTGGCATTTTTATGATATTCGAGAAGGTCAGGAATCTGATTTGAGTTTGGTTGATCGATTGACGTTGATGAGTCAAGATCGAGGTGGAGATTTTTGGATTGATGAGAATGGTATCTTGAGATGGCGTGATAGAGTTTGTGTTCCGGATATATCCGATTTGAAGAAGAAGAATTTTTAGGAAGAGAATCATAGTGGATTGAGTATTCATCGTGGAGCTACTAAGATGTATCATTATTTGAAGAAATTATTTTGGTGGGTAGGTATAAAGAAAGAGATTGCAGAATTTGTCTATTCTTATTTGATTTGTCAGAATTCTAAGATTGAACATCAAAAGCCATCTGGTTTGTTGCAACTGTTACCTATTCCTGAATGGAAATGGGATACTGTTTCTATGGATTTTGTTTCTGGTTTGCCTAGAACACCGAGTAATTGTGAAGTTATTTGGGTTATTATGGACAGGTTGGTGAAATATGCTCACTTTATTCTTATGAGAATGGATTACCCGATGGAGAGGCTTGCAAAACTGTACATTGAGAGCATTGTCAGTTTATATGGTATTCCATATAACATTATATCAGATAGGGATACAAGGTTTACTTCGAGATTTTTGGAAGGTTTGCTGAATACTTTGGGTACGAAGTTGCGTTTGAGTTCTGCTTATCATCCGCAAATACATGGTCAGACTGAGAGGACGATTCATCCACTTGAGAATCTTTTGAGAGCTTGTGTTTTAGAACAAGGAGGTTCTTAGGATAGTTATTTTCCTTTGATTGGGTTTACTTATAACAACAGTTTCCATTCGAGTATTGGAATGGCATCGTTTGAGGCTTTGTATGGTATAAGGTGTATGATGCCTCTGTGTTAGTATGAATCGGGAAAGAGTGTTGTGGTTGGACCTGAGATAGTTCAACATACTATGAATAAGATTAAGATGATTCAGGAGAAGATGAAGGCTTCTCAGAGTCGTCAAAAGAGTTATCAGGATAAGAGGAGGAAAGCACTTGAGTTTGAGAAGGGAGATCATGTGTTTCTTAGGGTTACTTCGGTAACGGGTGTTGGTTGAGCTTTGAAGTCACGTAAGTTGACGCTGTATTTTATTGGTCCTTATCAAATTTTGGATAAGATAGGTGAAGTGACTTATCATATTTCTTTGCCACTGTCGCTTTCTAATCTCCATGATGTGTTTCATGTGTCTCAGTTGAGGAGATACATTGCAGATTCGTCTCATGTGATCCAGTTAGATGATGTTCAAGTGAGAGATAACTTGACTGTGGAGACATCACCTATGCAGATAGAGGATCGAGAGGTGAAGCAACTTCGTGGTAAAGAGATTGTCTTGGTGAAGGTAGCTTGGGGAGGACCGGCGGGTGAAATCGTGACTCGAAAACTCGAGAGTCAGATGAGAGAGTCTTATCCTGAGTTGTTTGTTTGAGGTGATTTTTTAGGACGAAAATCTTTTAAGTGGGGAGAGTTGTAACACCCCGATTTTTCTTTATTAATTAATTTATTAATTATTTGTTATGTTAATTATTATTTGATTGATAATTATTTAAGTATTTGATTTTATGTGATTATGTGAATAATTGATTTAATTGGAATATACGTGTTATTTGAGTAATTGGGCTAGTAAGTGTGAGAATAGCGAAATATTAGTTAATTGGGCCTTGGTGATGGTTTAGTGTGAGAGTGGGTTAAGCTCAATAGAGAAAAGCAAGGGTTAATAAGAGTTGTAAAACTAAATAGAATTAGAAGAGTTTTATCAAGAGAAGAGAAGAGAAAGAGGAGAAAAAAGGAGAAAGAAGATGGAAGAATCCTAGAGTATCTACATCTAAAGTAATGGTGGAATTTCTTATTATTATGGGATTATATATGAGTATGTAATGGGTAGTAATATGAATTAGGGATTTCAATTTCAATTTCTAGGTTTTGATATACTTAGGTTTTGAAATGTGAATCATGAATTGATGTTTGGAAATCATGTTTTATGATGGTAATGGATGTTATATGTTAGATATAAGTCATAATAAATTTAATTGGTGAAAAATGGGTGTTGGAATGGATTTTGAGTGAGAAATTCTTAATAAGACAGAACTGTCCGTAAGCAGGTTTTTCTGGTTTTTCGCGAGGCCGCTTAGTGCCCTAGGTGTCGCTTAGTGCGGTTTGAAATACAAAACTTGTTATTTTCTTAAAAAAATCCTGGTTCTTGAATGCTTATGATTTATCATTGATTTACATGAATTTTAATAATTTATTCGATGTGTTTTGGATTGGTTTCAGATGACTTTTGATGAGAAATATGATACTTGATTTTGTGTATGTAATTGTTGGGAATTGATGTTGATTGAAGATAACATGGTTTAGACTTGTTTTCTATATGTTATAATGATGTGTTGAGATGATTAATGATAAGAAAATACATTGTATGTGATTGATGACATGAAACATGTATGATGTGCAATTTGGTGAAGATAATTCAAATGTGTTGAATTATGTGAAATATGCTTGTATGATTAATATATGGAGATGGTCTTAATTGAATATTTATGTTGAGATTGCACATGCATCATTTGTGTCAAGAGGCAATATTTGAAAATTACATGGGAATTAGTGATTTGTCACAAACCTAACAGTGAGGGGTTTGAAAGCTTAAGGCCGAATTGAGCTTTTATTGGTGGTTATATGTCTTAAAGATGTTGATTCGACGAGACAGATAAGGATAACAATTGGTACCACATTCATATTGCATCGTTGAGTTGCATTGGAGTCACATGTGTCAATGTGAAATATTGAATTGGTGTGCAATATGTGATATTGGTGTGAATGTTACATTTGTGGTAGTTGTGATTGATTATCTTTGAATATTAAATCGTTGAACAATGTTGTATATGAAATCATGTAATTGTGTTGAAGTATGTTGAATAAATGATTATGTGAAGTGAGATGAATTCATTTGATGTATGTTGGTAGTACATTACTTATTATAATATATTTCTATAATGATATGAATTCTCACCATTTTGTTTAAATGGTGTTTTGTACGACATCGCTCAGGTACCGAAGATAGCGGTGGTGCTTCTAGCAAGGAGTAGTTGGAAGAGCTAGTCCTTTATTTATCTGTTTTACTAGGTAGTGAGTCATGTTCTGGTCTATGTAACACGGAGAACGTTTGGATTCATGTTTATTTTATAATATTCATGTTTATTTGAGAGATGTTGTTATACTCTCTGAATTATTTTATGTGAATTGAGGTGTATGTGATGATGGCCTTTAGGGCCTAAGATTTATGTTATGATTGCCAGTATGGAATTTCAATCATTAGTCTTATTATTTTGAGTAGAAAATTAATCTGTTGCGAGATACATAGATGTTATGGTATGGAACATGATTTTAAATGCGTGTTATGATCATGACCAGTATATTTGTGTTGTTGTCGTCAAATAAATGTGATGCCCTCTTGTTATACATGAATTTTACTCTGATTATGTCATATATTTGTGCGGAATAGAAAATAGTGTTACACCTATCCTTGATACAAGTCGAGCACATTAAAAATAGTCTTTCACATGTACAACATTGATGGAATGATTAACAAGTACACAATTGAAAATCCAATTCACATATGGATAAGGCTTTGTTGTTGTGAAAAAGTTAATTAGAAAGCTTAATTTATGAAAAATCCGGATAAAAGAAAAAGAGCATCTTAACAAACAAAATTGGTGGTGATAAAAGTAAGCGTGTGAAAGGAAATCTATCTTCCCCTTAGTCATGGGCATTCCTTGCGGAAACATGGTCCCATGAAGCATGCATGCGCTTATCATTCTACTTGCTTATGTCACGGAAACACAACTCATCTATCAAAATGACTTGTATTAACAAAAATTAAAAATGAAACTTGATATGTTAACAAGTCTACTCACACATCTGTCAAAGATTCCAAAAGTCTTTTCCTATTTGAATTTCAAGTGTGGTTGGCACTGCCAGTAGCACCACACCAACTTAACTTTCTTTCTTTCTCTCTTTGCTTGCTTTCATATATCTTCTATATGCTTTCTTCAATTCTCATTCTCACAAAACATATATTACCACTCTAGTTACATTTTTCAATGTTTTTCTTTCCGAAATTGCAGGCCGGGCGGAAACATGATGTTTTATAGTTGAGTACATGAAATGAGATATTGGTGCGGTTCAATCAGAACACGGTGCTTTATATTTCATAAAAGCTCTGTGTTATTTGATTGAGCCGTGCCAATATCACGTATTCATCAGGCCAATGCGATCACCCTTGTTATTTAATTTACTAACTATATGTGAATGAGATTGATTACTATTCATTTGATTCTTTAAAATTTCTTCTGCAGATTTGATCTTCACCCAGCAAGCAACTAGTGGGGTGTCATACAAGAAATAAATTGGTATGGTAGGTAGGGAACTAATTCATTAATTTGTTGTACCTTTTTTTCATTTTTATGAAGATGGTAGGGACTTAAATTCATTTGAGGGCAGATATACAGGTAATATATAAGTGCTTTATGTTAAAGGTTCTTTAGATTAACTACTTTTTACTTAAGGAGTGTTTTAGAACTAAGAGTTTGCTTTTGAGTTTGAACAAGTCTGATAGATAAAACCTTAGCAGTTGAGATTTTTTTTATAAATTTCATATTGGTTGTAATAAGCTTGTAAACTACTTCTCTGCAAGTTCCAAATTTCATGTTTATTGTTCTGCCAAATCTGATATTTTCGACACCATTATGAGATATAACTATAATTATATTAAAAATTTTAAGGGAAATACAAGTAAGTTCAGTGAGAGTTGGATATAGTGATAACTAATTATTACGAAACGTTAGACGTGGCCTCCTCCGGCCACGTATCAAAAAAATATGCTGGTTGCTACTCTACTCTTCTACTTGTTCATCTCTTCCGCGGTTATCTCATTCTCCTTAGTTTGGAAAAAAGGATGACCACTCTCAAGCATCAAGTATCCAACTACTTGTATGCGTAGCATGCGCCTTTCATATATGTTACCCTCTTTCAAGTTTCTGAATCTTGTGCTTCTTGAGTTTAGAAGGCGGGTTACGAGTTGCGTCCTATCAAAAAGTTGTGTTCCACAATGCATTTTCATCCTCTGCGCAACGCTCGTGAACATACTTCATCCTCGTAACAGACCGGCAAATCCCGCTGCATTTCCAATCAAATGTAGCAACGCACGTATTACCTGCCTGAGCCTTCCACTCACAATCTGCACAAGGGTAACACTGTCAGAAACCATCAAAAAATGATCATATCTGGATTTTGAATGTAGAATCAAAAGAATATACCAGGGGGTGAACCGCAACATATTCCCCTATCGTCGATATGTTCAACATCTAAACCTATGAACCATGATCCCAATGAAACATCTTCATTCGCATATTTATGCAGCACATCCCTGATATTATAAAACAAAACTGTTATCTATCAAAGAACTACCGTGTGCCAAATTAGTTCGAAAACTATTCAGCTATTTTTTCGAGTAAAGGTCACAAAACTTACTGATTTAGCGATATATAAGTTGCCAAATCTTGTGAAATGGCATATAATTGTCCAGTAGCATGACGAAAGTACTTGTTTCCAACCTCACCAAACTTCCAGTATTCTGGTTCATGGTATTTCACTCCCCTGTGGCAAGACAGTTACACTAGGAAATAGTTTTAAACTTACCGAAAAAATTACAATTCAGTTTTTCTTACCTCTGAGCAAGGACTGGACCAGATTTCATGCATCCAACATACACCCGAGGCTTCAAACGGTGCATACTCAGAGTCGACCCGAGTGTTGCTGAGATTTTTAAAAAATAACAGCACAATGAGAAAATGATGAATGTGTTCGTAATGATCAACAATTGAAATTTCTTAGCTAATTAACTAAGCTTGTGATAAAACATGATACATAATCTACACAAGCTTACACTGGTTGAATAGTGACATCTATTATTAATTTTCTAAGGAAGGTAGTTGAATAATCCTATATCAAACAAGAATATAAGTTGATAAATATTTCGAGTCAAATGTTAGTTAAGCTACCTATTTTATACATTACCAGCTTCTCCTACAAAATCTGTCACATTGTCACTGTCACTTGTCTCTAACACCACCTAAAAATAATTTATTTTATTTCACATATTTTTTTGTTTGATAATTTTATTTCACATATTTTAATAATACTAAGAAATTTTAAAGTTGAGTATGGCTCATATGCAACGTCAAGTAGGGAGAGGGAGATCGGGTTCAGGGTTTTGCTGTAATATGTACCGTGGTGTGTATATAAAACCTGTGTTAGAGCAATAGTTTCTTGCACTCTAAGAAAGAAAGAAAATAGATGAAATCGAAAGAAAAAGTAGGGAAGTTGTAATTTATTCATAATGAATTGAGTAGTTCATTGAGAATAATTATACAGCCATTTACATACGAGTCACTTGCATTACAAGTTATTGATCTAATGTTGAATAACTTACTTCCTAGGTAGCTATAACTAACTAACTACCTTAACCAACTCACATTTGGATTATACATCGCATATAAGCATATAAGGATATACACCATAATCAGTTGTTCACTTAGTGAATCCCAATTTAACTAGGTAACTATCTATCCTTTTGCTTCAGGCCCTGGGAACTTGTTTAAGGCCATATAGAGGTTTGTGAAGCTTGTACACCATTGTTTCTTTCCCTCTTACCACAAATCTGAGAGGTTGTGTGACAAATACAACTTCTTAAATGGGACCACTCAAGAATGTTGATTTCACATCTAGATGGAACATGGACTAGTTCATAACACAAGCCAATCAACCACTGACCTGACTATTTTAGCCCTTGCGTCTGGTGCATAACTTCTGAGAAGTCAAGGCCAGCTCTTCGAAGGAACCCCTTGGCAACTACTCTTGCTTTATGTTTTATGTAATCGATCCATCGGGATTGAGCTTCAGCTTATACATTCATTTGACTTCAGTGGCTTTCTTGTCTGATGGTTGCTTGACAAGGTCCCAATTTTGGTTTCTTTCAATGGCACATATCTCATCTTTCATTGCGACTTTCCAAACTTCTTGTTTTAAGGCATCATGGTGGTTAATTGGATCTCCATATGCCATTAAAGCAAAATGGTGGACTAAGTCTCCTTCTGCAGTGACTTCATTGTCATTTACCAGCGCACAATCTTACAATCTAGATGGAACCACTCTTATTCTCGGTGGTTTCCCACTTCTATCGTCAGTGCCTTCTTCATTAGATGAATTTCCTTCCTCACTACCAAATTTATCAAGGAACTCATCAACGGCTTGTTTGAGGTGCCTGTTAAGTTCCAATCCAATGTCTCAGTTTCGTTTATTACAACATCTCTACTAATGGTAATCTTTTTAATTTTGGGGTTGTATAGTCTATAGACTCCAACTACATAGTAGCAAATAAGGATCATTTCTTCACTCTTATCATCTACCTTCCTTCTTCTTGCATCAAGAATCACAAAGATCCAAACACTCTGAGGTGGTTCACACTAGGCTTCTTGTCACTCCAAATTTCCTCAGGGACCTTCCTCTTTAATCTCTTGGTGGGACATGTGCTGAGCACATACACTGCAGTGGTTATGGCTTCACTGGAAAATTAATTTGACATGCTTCTTTGCTTCAACATATATCATACCATATTTAGAATAGTTATCTTTTTCCTTTCAATCGAGCCATTGAGTTGAGGTGTGTAGGGAGTTATGATCTCATGTTAAAAGCCATCAACACAAAAATCCTCAAAGACCTTAGATGAGTACTCATCTCATACACCAGTTCTTAACACTTTGATCCTCTTCTCAGCCAGTACCTTGAATCTTTTGAACACTTTCAAATACTTCATCCTTGGACTTGATCAAGTAAACCCAAAATTTCTTGTATACTCATCTACAAAAGAAATGAAGTACTCCCTCTGTCTCACAATAGGTGTCCTCTTTCCTATTTTTATTTGTCTCAAATTATTTGTAATTTTAGAATACCAATATGATATTTATTATTTCTTTCCACTAACTTACCCTTATTTATTGAACTTTAAATCATGTAAATACTCCACTATCTATTATTAATAAGGTTATTTCAGTAAATAACATTTGTTTTATCATTGAAATCAACACAATTAATCATTATCTTAAAAGTGTGAAAATCTCAAAGAAGACACTTATTGTGAGACGGAGGGAGTACTTGTTTCCTTCTAATGATGTAACTTCAAAAGATTTACACACATCTAAGTGAACTACCTCCAATAATCTAGAGGATCTCACAGGATAGATGAGACTTGAATGAATTCCTAGGTTGCTTCCCAACCAAGCAACCTTCACACATCTTCTCAAGCAATGAAATTTGGGCAGGCTTGTCTCTGTTTCTTGAGTTACCAATTGGTTTAGAGATCTAAAGGATAGATGGCCAGACCTTAGATGTCAAAGCCAATTGAGTTTGTATTCCATCACTGCCTGAAGACATTGTAGTTCTGTAGCACTGATTTTTGTTTGAAAGGTTATGTTTTAGGCTAAAGGTAATCTTAGCACAAGCACATTCCAATCATGTGTTTGGAGAACCCTGTGTCAAGATACTAAGACTCACGCTGATGATCCTCCTTAGATACTGCATCCAATAGAACAGTTGGTTCCTCTGAGTCATCTTGTGCTACCTTGGCCTCACCATCAGAGTCTTTTTCCTTGCTCTTGCCTTTGCAAACTAGCAATCACTTGCATAGTGACCCCATTTCGCACAATTGTATCACTGAATGTGCTTCTTGTCTTGCCCTTTCCTTTGTATCCTTATGACTTGATGTCCCTCCTCCTCTCTTGGAGGATTTAAGTTTCTCCTGATATTTGTTCTTTTATGAGCTAAGCCAATTTCCTTTTATGAACATTCATTTTCTTGACTAGCCTTTGAATTTTTCATTTCCTTCATTCTTCTTGAATGTTTGGGCCTGTAATGCCTGAATTGAATCTTGAACTCCCTTCATGTCCACAATTCTCAACTCATGTGCTTCGTATGAGTCTTGTAGTTGTTTTATCTTCAATATGGACATGTCACTTGATTCCTCAATTGCTACCACTACATGATCAAATTGAGGAGTCAAGGTTCACATTATCTTCTCAATGATCATCTAATCAGTGATAATCTCACCATAACTTTTCATGGAACGAAACAAGGTTTGAAGCCTAGATACATATACAACAATCTTCTCATTCTCTCGCATCGACATCAGTTCATATTGCCTTTGAAGGGTTGCAGTTTCACTTTATTTTTACCTTATCACCACCTTAATAGTATTTAACAAGCAAGTCACAAGCCTCCTTCAAGCTTGTTGTATGAGATATCTTGTCAAAGTTAATATCATTAACAGCCTGATGAATGAAGAAGGTAGCTTTGCAATTTTTCTTCTTTAAATTTTTGTAAGTCGTTCTTTGAGCCTCGGTTAAATTTGCTCCATGTTCTTAAAACTCCTGTCGTCACCACTTCAAAAACATTTTGAAAGCCAAGCAAAGCCTTCACTTCTAGATGTCATTTTCACCAATTCTTGCCCTCAAGGATTGGGAGTATACTAGGGTAACCATTTCCACTAGCCATCATGCTCAAAACAGAAAAACAACCCAAGATTGTGTGAATCTCACACAAACCAAAGGGCTCTGGATATCAAGTTGATTATAAAAGAGATTTTTGCACTCTAAGAAAGCAAGAATATAGATGAAATTGAAAGAGAAATAAGGAAGTTGTAATTGATTGATAATTGTTGGAATTTCTGCCTTCATTGTGGTTCTTTGCGGCATTTTGGCTTGCCTTCATTGCAAGCCTCCAACACCTTCATTGTGTTGGGTTTGATGGGGAAGATTTAGTCTCATTACTTAGAGATATGGCTTGTGTTGTATTTATAAGTGGGGAAAATCCAAACTTTACAAGCCGATTTTGTAGGGATCAGTTAGGCCCAACTCAAATTCTGAGAATAATGAATTGAGTAGTTCATTAAGAACAATGATACAACCATTTATACACTAGTAACTTGTGCCACAAGGCATGACTAACTAACTTCCTAGGTAATTATAGCTAACTAACTACCTTAACCAATTCACATTTGGGTTATACACCAACTTGTAACACTGGAAACCCTACTTTCATTCACAATCAATAATACGGAACTAGTCGGAGACGTGGGCACATTAGGCCGAAAGTAACCAAATATCGTGTGTTTTGCACTTTATCATTTCTTTTCTCTTCTGATAATAGTTATTGTTCTAGCACTTACTAATAAACAAAATATGTTATCATAACTAATGGTAGACACCAGAGAAATTTTCTACGTACCTAAATTCACATGAACATCATCATCAACTTTGACATAAAATTCTGCATCCCACAAAGCAACAGCGGTTGAAAAGTATGTTTTCGTCTTAGCTGACAATTCCATGTATCCCTCGACATGATTCTGTTCAATATGATGTAATTTGTTAATTATAAAAAAGAAAGTACATAAAACACAAGGCATATAATTATATATTTGAATGAAAATAACAGGAGAGAAAGATCACCAGCCTCAAAAAGTCAGCATGAAGCTTTTCCTCGGCTTCAATAGCTTTGTCAAGAATTCCACCAAATGTAGAACTATAGACAAAAAGGTTAACTAAATACGTGTAGTAGTAGTAATGCTAAAACCTCGGAAAAAAAAATATGAAGTCATTGATGTTAGTCCCGAGGTTTTCATGACTTTATGTCATTGACTTTGGCATATTATTTAAAGTTCTTCCAATTAAAAAGAATGTTTTGAAATCGTATGCATACTACCAATCAATGAAGTAAGGCTACACTAAAAACTCTCTTGAGTCGCACCTAATATGTACTGATACGCCCAAATTTTTTTATTTAAAAAAACACAAAATTCCGATATACCCTGATACGCCATCGACATGTCTCCTTTATGTCACGAATACGACCAGGTTATCTCATGACTGTTCATTTTTTCAGGTTCATCCCCTTCTTAACTACTATTTTCTCAACTCTAATCATCTCCTCTTTATCCTATTTAAGTTGTGATGCACCCATTTAATATTCTCTAACGCTTACCATTTTTAAGTTGCGTTTCTTTTTTATGGTGTTGGATCGGAACTCTTGAAGTTGCGCCATTGTCTCTTGATGAACCAGATTTGGAAGTCACTCTATTTACTGATGATAGTGAAGGAGGACACGACAATAATACTATTCCAATATCTTAGTTTAGATTTAATATTTAGTAATGTGTTAAAAGATGTGATCTAAGTTTGGATTTTGTTAGACAATGATTAAACTTCACGTCTAATTTTAATTTTTATAAGCATATTTGAAACGTATCCTATCCTATATTTTTCAATGACTGGCTTATCACCGTATCGGAAACATATCGTGTTTGTGCTTCATTACTGCCGATCAACGCAATACAAACCAATCTTGTTGAATAGATATATAGATTCACTTCTTATCAGAATGAGAGAATCGTGTTTGAAATAACTTGATGTTAAGGCCACAAAAGAAAGTTTCATAAATATGTAAGAATGCTAAAAAAGACAGTGAATATCAAGAGACATTGAATCTGACCTGTGACCGATAACAAAACGTATGACTATGCCCTTTTCTTCCTCCAACTTCTTTCTATCCTCAGCTGATGGAGTTTTATTCGAAACCGTGGATCAGATGCATTAGGCACATAGAACCAAAAAATGAAGAAAAAAAACTAGAAAACGCTGAATTATTATAAATCACCTTGTGGCATCCAAGTTTCTCGAACAGAATCTCTTCGCTTCCTGCTACTAAAAGCTGTATTGATCCCTATAACCATGAAACATTTTTTCCTTGGAGTTGATTCGACTATCTCTGATTTTCCTGATACACGAAAACCATTGACTATAAAAATACAAGCATGAGCTATCAAAGCAAATTTAAGATTCAGCTCCAATGTAGATAGTCTTACTCAATTTCCTGCAGTTTATGAATAAAAATGAGTTTAGAATTAAAGTTTTCTGATACGAACATAACTAGATCCAGTACAAACAACAATCGGTTTGGCTTACTTGATAACATTCTGGATATTTGAAACTTCAACTTTACTGTAATTGGAGCTAGGCTTTACAACCTTTAGATTAAGATTACATCCGTCAGTGTTTAAATTTCTTTGTTCGATCTCTCTGTAAGTCCTTGAAATTTCTTTATATTCAGACGGCCGCATCCTGAATGATGCAGAATTTAGGGTTAGCATTACACATTACTATAAATTTTTGCTCCCTTGAGTAGTAATGAAAGGTGAAAACTAGCTTCATTTTCAGATTATAATAGCAAAGGCATGGTTTTAAATTGTGATCCGCAACCACAATTGCGGCAGCAATATTACTGATGTGGTAGTCTCCTCAACCGCATTGGACCGCAATTGCGGTGTGATTTCTACATTAGGAACCGCATCAGACAACTTCGCTCAAGTTTCTGCAAGTATTTTCGTCAAAATTCAAAAATTCTATCCCAAAAATTTAATTTACTTCTGAAAAATCTTAACATTAAGTGTTTTATAACGACGTATTTCAAACTATTCTCAATCAAAATTCACGTTACAACCGCCACGATACACATCGCAGCAATTGCAACACTCGCAACCGCAATTTGAAACCATAAGTAATGAGATGAACAAAAGTTCAAGTTATATTCAAAAAGCAACCATTTAGTGGGATGTCACGGGTTTGAACCTGCACCTCAAAGGGCACAGCAGCCGAATGTCTTTGCATAGCTACCAACTAAGCTGGCTTAACGGGACAAGCCAACATTCAATAAATCTTCCTATAATGCAGCCTACAAACTCAATTACTCACAAAGATCGTATAACTGAGAAAAGAAAAGAAAAACAAAGATCAAAACATGATAATGAAATTGAGAAACCCAGAAGCAAAAGTACCTATTAGTGAACAAAATTCCAGCACAGAAACTTGCGAAACAAAGCATAAGAGCCCATTTTCTGTGTACAACAGTCCTTGCACCTAGCTCTACACCGCCCACTTTGATTTTCACCGACATTGTTCTCACCCTCTTCTTATTCCCTTCACTATAAACAAAACCCACAAAACATAAACAAAAAACAACAAAAGAAAGAAAAAAATGAATTGAAAAAGCAAACTTTACAGGTTCTAATCTTTGGCATTACCTTGTACGGGTTTGGAACAAGAAGAGAGTAGAGAGGAACAACCTCGTAAATATTTATTTAAAACAAATAACGGTAACTGTTACTCAAAACCTTAATTTCAGTTCCTTAAAAACTGCTAAATGTTTTTGATCCAACAAATTTTCATCTCAGTTCAATGAATGGTCTCTCATAAATAACTGTACTTGCATTAAAATGGGAAAGTAAGTTTAGTTATTAGTTTTTTGTTTTATGCGTTAAGTATGATTTTTTAAGTTGTTATGTAATGTGTCTTAATTAATAATGTCGGTTTATTAAATTAAGTATTTTGTTACTATTATTACTATTATTAGTAATGTTGTTGTTGGAAGAAGGAGTTTAGGTTGAATTAAATCCAGTTGGGATGGATATGGATCCCACACAATTGTCTCTTTATATATATATATATAGTTATTTTTTTAAATAATTTTTTTCTAAATCGAATAAATACACATAATTAACTAGGATCTAATTTATCTCAAATCTATTTCATTTGATCTAAACTGTAAAATCAGTTCACACTAGTACAACCTCTGATCTTACTTTTCAATATACTCATCTTGAATCTTGAACTGACTTGGCGTTAGAGTGTTTGATGGCAAAAATAGCAAATGTACTATTTTGCCTCTTGTAATAACAGGGAGATTCCCTGAATGTCGATCTCAAAGACTGCATGCAATTATCGAGTACAATTCACGTTCAATTAAACAAAAACTTAATTGGGATTTTGGTTTAGAAATTGTCACTTAGCAGAAATAAAAAATAAGCAGAATGTAAATTAGGGTTTTTCACAGATATGAGTAGCATGTTAGGGTATGGTGTATAATTTTTTCTATAACAACCTTTAATCCTGATCTCTTCAAGAAGTTCATATCCTCTTATTATCAACTCTTTAGATTATCTTCCCCTAAGTCCTTAGTGGGAAAACCTTTAATCATCCATCCTAAATGTTAAGTCCTTAGAGGTATCTGATGGAGTCAAGTCTTTATTATATCAAGAGTGATCTGATAACTATAGGGCATCCCTAGTCCTAGGTGATATCTACTGTCATACCCCAAATTTGTCATACTCTTAGACTTATATTTAGTTTTCTTTTAAATTGGTCGCATTATTTAATTCTTGTTTCTATGGAGGTGTAAAACATGGAAGAGTGGCGTGATTGACCCAAAATGGACCATCAGAATCTGATGGCCCATTAGGTTTCTAGAGATCCATTTCGAATTAATAAGGGGTGTATTTATTTTTTAAAGGAGGCGTGGACAAGTTTTTTTTTATGAAGCCCATTTAGGTTTCTTTCAATAGGGTTTGAAGAATAGGTGAAGTAATGTTTTTTTTAAAAAACTCCAATAGGAAGGCTCGTCCAATCTTTTAACTTGTTTAAAGAATTATTTTAATTATTGACATTATTATTATTATTATAAACCGATTATCTATTATTATTAAAATCATTTTTTTAAGAATTGAAGAAAGCATCAAGGCCCATTTTCAGCTCTTTTTGTTGTTTTGAAAAAAGACAATGACTAAAAGATGAATTCAGCGCCAAGCCCAAACCCAGTTTGATTAGAAAGAAATTGTTTTTGTTACAAATTACTTATAGTCCAAAAAAAATATTTATTTTAAAGTAGAACTTTTCAAAGCCCAAAAAGGCCCGTTTTATTGTTTTGAAAATATTTATTTTATTTTTAATATCAATTAACGTTATCTTGTTTCATCAAAAATAAATAGAAAAAAACTGCAAGCCCAAGTCATTGCATAGCCCAAAGCTGGCGAACTTGTACTATTTGAATTGAAGGGAAAGGCAAACGCCGCTTAACTAGACTAACAGTTACTGTATAGATTATGCATTAAATTTTCATTCCTTTTTTATAATACAGAGCCATTAAAACCAGAAACAGAATTAAGCACAGAATCAGATTAATTCAGAAACATTTCAAAACTCAAAATCAAAGTAGAAATATAAACTAATGTCTTACAAAACCAAATCGGTATTCTCTCCTAAATCACTATCCCTAATCAAAACAAGTTAAGGTGTTTTCTAATTTTAATTCCCTAAAAAACAACTATAAAACCTAAACAAGATTACAAACAAAGTGGAGGGGGGAGAGGGAATCGGTGACAGAAGAAGAGAAAAAGAACATTACAGAAAAAAGAAAATAATGTACAAGGTTGACAGTAGAACTAAACCCCATCGTGAACCACCACAACACCGCGCCTCCCGTCCAGATCCGCCGCGCCTTCTTCATCACAAACACAAACCACCGAGTTTCCGCCCACAGCGGCGCAAATGCTTCCGCTCCTTTCCTATTGAAACACCACACCCGACATTGACGAACACCGCGCCACCGCGAGACTCAAGCACTGCTCGGTCTTTCAATCGTCGTTGTCGTATTCGTCCGTCGCGATTTCCGCCTTGAGACCTGCAAATGAAGAACAAAGAGAAGAAGTTAGGTTTGGTGTTGTAGAGAAGAGAAGACGGCTAGGGTTTTCAAGTGGTGGGTGATGTTGTTGTGTTGGTGTTAGAGAGGAGAGGAATAGATAGAGAGAGAGAGGGGGGAGTGACGCGGAGAGAGAGGGGTACAAAATGATATAAAACTTATGTTTTTTTTTTGTAAAAAATGAAAAATATATTAACTCTTATAATCTTGCGCATGTCCCCCATGATTATTACCATGTTCTCTCAATCGCAACCTCATGATCTTCATCATATGGTCTCAACGTGTACGCCCATGGTAATCCAGTACTCTCGTTCGTATACTGGCCACATGGATCCATCTCAAACATTCTAGGTCGGGCCCAGTCGTTACTTACACCCCTTTTCCATTTTTTTACTAATATGAGCGTTTTCAAACCCCCTTTCCTTCTGGACCTGAATTCAATATCTGAATTCAGGTCCCTCCTATTAACACCCATTCATTTTGTTGCTTTAGCTAATTTGACACCCCTTACGTTTTTTTTTTCAATTAAATTTATTTTATTTTTTATATTCTCATTTATTTATGTTTTATATTTATATATATTTATATATAGTTATGTATTTATTTTTTTACAATTATAAATATTATGTTATTGTTCATTATTTTAAATGATTTATTTTAGACCTACTTAAAATATGATATTTGTTTATTTGCAATAAATCATTTTTTTTAAATCATGTAAGTAAAAAATATTTTTCACCATATAAATTAATTTAATATTTTACATCAAAATATTAAAATTCGCGCAATTCACCAAATTATTACATCTGCAAGTGACACATGGCCAATATCTGACCACGTGACGAGGAGGCTATATCAGACTCCTTTGCTCTACGTATAAAAAATACTCAAACGAACACCAAATTATTTTTCGTAATAAATTAATTTAACATTAATTTTCGAAAAAGGAATACGAATATATTTGAGTCAACTGCGCACTTGGTCTAACAAACTCCTCTATTCACACTCTTAGGCTACGTATGCAGGAGATTCAAATATATCTCGCAATCCATAAAAAAACACCAACCAAACTGTGAACTACGAAATGGGACTTTGATTCCTCCTAAGAGGATACGTAGGCATACGATCAAAAGTCGCGACGAGTTTCCCTAATAAAACATTAAAACCCTTTTTCCTAAAAAAATGCGCTTCAAAACCTAGTATCCTTGTGAAAAAGGTAGACAAGGGGTGTCTAATACCTTCCCCTCGTCTAGAACCGAATCCAAATCTAGAATCTCTGAACTTTAGGGTTATTCCTTTATACTCCCTTCCTTAGGATAAAAATTAAGGGTGGCGACTCTGATTTAAAAACCAGTTGCAACAACTGGCGACTCTGTTGGGGACTCAACCCTAGGTTTAGAAGTCTCATCCCTAGGTTTTAGGGTTTTTCTTTATTTTTTTGGTTTTATTCTTTCTTATTTATTTATTTGTTTATTTCTTGTTTATTTTGTTTTATTATTATTTATATTTATTTATTTGTGGTCGAGTTTAAATTTTGCAAAAAAATATTTTCAAAAACCTTAGAAAGAAGGTTCGTCTATTAACCAAGGGGTTACATCAATACTATGAGTTTATGTAACGACTTCGCCTAGAGTAGGTAGAATTTTTCAAAAGGAATATCTTTCAAGAGATATCCTCTTGGGAAGTAGAACTTTGGAATAACACCTATGACTCTTTGTACGGCCTTTAAACTAAAAACTCGTGGTGAGACTTTTCATGACCTAGAGACGAAAGTTTTGGATTGTAAAGAGACTCCACTTAAGGTAGGTCCTTGTGCCTTTCCCTCTAGTGTCATTCATGATACCCTTAAGGAAGCCACCTTATGGAGAGGGTAGAATATCCGCAAGCCAATACTAAGAACTTACCTTCTAAGGATACATTTCACAAGTCCCACTACAATCTGCAAACCCAGAAGGATTATCCCTTCATCCACTACTATCTTTAGCTCGCATGGCTTCTGTCTATATCATCACCTGTGTCCTGTAGGGACTCCTCGTCATCTTTCATTGGCCATAATCCGCAAGGAATTACCACCTGTCTCAATCTCTAAGGCGGTATAGGATATCATCAAATCTATGTTTATTATCGTCTTCGCCTGTAAGGAGTCCCTATCTGTCTCAATTTCTGAGTCAGAGTAGGATATCATCATCAAACCTGTATAGGATACTTCTGCGTCTACCTTCATATTACGTCTACATCGCATTGCATATCCATGAAACATTTTTACCCTAAAAACAAAACAAAAAATACACTTTTGCATACCCAAGCATTTTTATACATTTTCATCCATATTCATAAAACTCATATCTCTTTCACTCACAGAAAACTTCCAACTGTAGTACAACAAGGTGATTCCCAGATACTCGAAACGAACTGGAGATAGCTCGCGAAGCAAACACACTGTTAGCTACAACAATGGAAGAAGGTCAACAAGCCAAAACCGAGGACGTTGTTACACCTCAAGTAAACACTCAGGCTCGACCCCAGCCTATACAAGCTTCAATTAAGAACCTTGGTGTACAAGAACACACAATTTTCCAAGATGGGTATACTCCATCCTACGAATCTATTGAGTATCATCAATTTGCATTCCCTGTGCCGAAAACCCAAGGGGTAAACCCGACTATGAATACTGAAGAGCCACAAGATGCCGAGGACACCAAAAGATACAACATGCTAGAAAAGAGGCTTAGTGCCATGGAAGGACAAGAAAATTGTAGCTTTGATACTTCTGCTTTATGTTTGGTTGAAGATGTGATACTTCCTCCGAAGTTTAAAATGCCAGATTTCGAGAAGTAAAAAGGAGCTAGTTGTCCTAAAACTCATTTGAAGATGTATGTTAGGAAAATGGCAGCATACTCACGCGACGGCAAATTGCTTATTCACTATTTTCAAGACAGTCTTAATGGAGTATCATTAGAATGGTATACACAATTGGAAAGAAACCACGTCCCCACCTGGAAAGACTTGGCTTTGGCATTTCAGAGACATTATCAATACAACATCGACATGGCTCCAAGTTGCATTCAATTGCAAGATTTATATCAGATGGGTAATGAATCTTTCAAAGAATACGCGCAGAGATGGAGAGAGTTGGATGCTCGAGTACAACCGCTATTATTGGATAAGGATTTGGTAGACGTGTTCATGAGCATCCTACAAGGCCAGTACTATGAAAAAATGTTGGGCAGTATACTATCACGCTTCTCTGACCTAGTAATAGCTGGAGAACGCATCGAGAACGACATTAAAACCGAAAAAATATGAAGCATCTCGAGTAGCTTAACTAGTGAATCCCTCAGATATTTCCAAGAGGAAGAAGAAAATGAAACAAATTCTATTTGGGGAACTTACCAAGCTCCAGAAACTCTGTCTCCCATGCCTTATCATCAATATTTGTATGCAGTAGATGCTCAATACCAACAACCACCCTCTGGTCTTCAACACCAGCAACCATGGCCTATACCACAAAACCAACAGGCTAAGATTTCACCTCAACATCGACGTCAGAATTGACAGGTTCGTAATCGAAGCAATCACCATCAACACCCAAATCGACATAGGCATCCAAACATCCAAGAAAGGGAAAATCGCCAGTTCGGCCCGATCCCTATGACATACAGTCAACTATGGTCATATCTGGTCCAAAATTCATCAATGACCCCTATACAAACTAGACTCATGAAGTCTTTATTTCCTCCTTGGTACAACTCAGATGTTCAATGTGAGTTTCATGGTGGAGTAGCGGTGCATTCAATTGAAGAATGCAATTCATTCAAAGAAGTGGTACAAGAGTTGATTGACAATAAGAAATTAAATTTTGAAGAAGATGGTCCACATATGGTGGAAAATCCCTTGCCCTAATTGGTGGGTCACTAAAGAAGCCCATAACTAGGACCATTAGGCTTTTATCTTTTCAAATTGTAATTTCTTTCTTGCTAAGTGTTATTTATTATAAACTTTGTACTCTTTGGTCAAGTAATTCTAATAAAATAAGCATGCATATTTTTGAAATTGATTCATTCTACAAATAATTAATGATCTTCCATTTCCAATCTTCTTTTCCATTTCCAAATTAACAAACTTCGATGGAGAATGATGAAAATACAAAATAATCAAATTTTGCTGACGCATGATTTTTAATAGTAAGGCTTAGTTGACGATGTAAGGCATTGTTTCACTTCTTAAAAAATGGAGAAATAAGGTGTTAGTTCGTAGTTAACCCCCTCGAGCCAGGAGTTGGAGTTTTGTTCTTTATATATATATATATATATATATATATATATATATATATATATATATATATATATATATATATATATATATATATATATATATATATATATATATATATATATATATATATATATATATACCTTAGTCTTAACCAGGGGCAGGGTAGATTTCAATGAATTCGACGATGCATTCAAATCCCAGGAGAATCGAAATAATCTAAGCAAAGGTTCAACCATATCTCTTTCCTTGATACATCCTCGAGAGAACGATCTAAGCAAATGTCCAAGCATATCTCTTTCCTTGATACATCATTGAGAAAACAACCTAAGCAGAGATTCAAGCACATCATTTTCCCCGTGTTCATCATCAAAGATTGAGGAATCAATAAAAACAAAGTCCACGACATCTTTCTTCCTCAATCAAGATCGAAGAAACAATGAAGACGAAGCTTACAACAATCAGCATGGCAGTAAAAAAATTTCAAAACCAAAGTGTTGAAGAATTTTTTATGATCTGAAGAAAAAACAAGTTCTTACGACCAAGTGCTGAAGACAAGGTTCTGATGAGAAAAGTTCTGAAGACCCTAAGACTTAGGTTCTAAGACTTATGAGTGATTATTCTACAACAAGCTTTAAACATTCAAATTATCTGAAGCCTATGAAGATTAGAAGAAGTTCAAAATGGTTAACATGTGATGGTGTACAAAAGGTACAAAAAGTGCTCTGTGACCTCTACCTTCTAGGGTGGCGTAAGGACAATTCTTTTGTACTATAGTGTGTACAACTCTCATTATGACCATTGAGAACAAATAGTTGGATTTCTGATTACTTTCTACCCCTTCAACATATATCTTTTACAAGCTATAAAAGGAAGACTTGGAAGCTGAAGAAAAGTAAGAATTAACATTACAACAAAAAATCTATCGGATTAAATCAAGCTCAAACAAAACTACAGCAAAGCATTATGAAACTCTTTAAAGAAATCTTCTGTGTATAGTTTTGTAAATAGGCAAGGAGTTGTTGCTCGTATCTTGCTCTAAAACACTTAGGTGTTTTTCTTTGTACTGGAACATTTGTGTAATCTGCTTAAAAGAAGAAAATTGTAATACACTAAAAGTATTCAACAGTTGTTGATTAATTTCTTGAGTGACCAAGTGAAGTTCTGATCTCAAGAAGACTATTGTTGTGGCTTGAGTGGATTTGCAATAAGGATCGACTAACTTATTAGGGGTGCCAATAAGGCTGATCTGACGCATTATATGGTGGTTGTAATCGATTTGGTTATAATGGATTAAGTCCTTGTTGAAGGCAAATCACCTTGAGGGGTGGACTGGAGTAGCTTAGTTAACATTGAACTATGATAAAAATAATTGTGTTCATTATTTCTATGTTCTAAGTTAACTTGGTCTTTCATCAATGAAAAGATTTAAATTATTTTGGTGAAACCCAATTAAAACCCCCTTTCTTGTGTGTCTCACACCTTCAATTGGCATCAGAGCTCCGGTTCTGGTATTGATAGTTATCAAACACTTAATCGTGTTAGATAAAGATCCAGATGAGTTTTTATTTGAAGAAACACGATGGTTGAATCCACACCAACTAACATTTCTTCAGATTCAAATGATAAAAGCTACAATGTAAAACTTCTCATCTTTGATGGTGAAAAGTTTGAATACTAGAAAGATAGACTATAAATCTTTTTTCTAGGTCATGATGTTGATCTTTGGGATATGGTAGTTGATGGCTACGTACCTCCCACAGATGCTACTGGAAAAGAGATAACTAGGAGAGCTACGTCTGATCAACAAAAGAAAGATTATAAGAATCATCATA
The DNA here is from genome assembly GCA_948472305.1 of Vicia faba. Taxonomy (NCBI): domain Eukaryota; kingdom Viridiplantae; phylum Streptophyta; class Magnoliopsida; order Fabales; family Fabaceae; genus Vicia; species Vicia faba. The sequence goes on along the minus strand of OX451739.1, from coordinate 1,573,828,735 downwards.
AAGCAAGAAACATCTTGCTGAATGCAGTTTCTTATACTAAGTATGAGAACGTCACAAATAAAGACTCTGATAAGTCTATATTTGACTCTCTTAAAATGACTCATGAAGGAAATGATCAAGTCAAAGAAACCAAGTCGTTGGCCTTGATTTAGAAGTATGAAGCCTTCAAGATGGAAGATGATGAAAGTGCTGAAGCCATGTTCTCAAGATTTCAAACCTTGGTTACAAGACTGAGAGTTCCGAACAAAGGATATTCAACAACAGATCACGTGAAGAAAATTATCAGAAGCTTGTCATCTAAATGGAGGCCTATGGTAACTGCACTTAAGCTTGCAAAAGATCTGAACAACACTTCTCTAGAAGAACTGATAAGTTCTTTAAGAAGTCATGAGATTGAGCTAGAACAAGATGAACCACAGAGGAAGATAAAATCTATTGCGCTCAAGTCCATCAAGAAATCTAAGAAGTCCAAAGCTCAGGAAGAAGAGATGGAGGATTCAGAAGAAGATCTTAATGATGAAGAAGATAAGGTATCTCTGCTGTCCAGAAGGGTTAACCGTCTCTGGAAGAGAAATCAAGGCAAAAGGTTCATAAGTTCAAGGAGGACTGGAGGTTGCTTCGAATCAACTTCTAGTCAAAATAAGTCTAGTGGCAATGAAGTCATTTGTTATAAGTGCAATGAGCTAGGACATTACAAGCATGGATGTCCTAAGCTTCTAAAGGACATACCAAATAAGAAAGCTCTCAAAGGAAAAAAGAAAGGGCTAATGGCAACATGGGATGATTCAGACTCTTCTGACTATGACTTAAAGGGAGAACATGATAACTTGGCGCTGATGGCTCATGTTGGAACATCAAGTGAAGTAATCCCCCCAGAAGATGAAGCTGATTCAGAAATAGAAGAAATATTCTGCAAAGAGGTTTTCTCTGATCTTACTCACTCTGAATTAACATATTCGTTAGTTGAAATTCTGGAAAAACATGAGTTACTCAAGATTCAGTTCAAGGATCTCAAAAAGACCCATGTATATGTATCTGTTGAAAACAATAAGCTTAAGGAAGAAATTGTTGTTTTAAATGAAGACTTTTTTTATTAAAAGATGAAAACTATGCCCTTAAAGGCGCGAGAACTCTTCCAGAAACCTCTAAAAATTATGATGATGTCATCAAGAAATATGACAAAGCTTTCCAAAAATTTCTAGCTAAGATCATAGGGAGAAGCATGCTAGCTTCTATGATCTATGGTGTAAGTAAGAATGGAGTTAAGGGTATTGGTTATGATCCTCATGAAAATTCTAAATCTAATAAGGAAAACATACCAACCACCTTACACTCTCATTTTGTATATGTTGGATTTGTGCCAAAAGAAGATGGAAAAGATGAAGAGAAATGTGATTTGGAATCTAGTGATATTCAATTGCCTAAACCAAATAGTTTTAACACTTGTAAATATGATTATTCTACTACTGAAACCAAAGTTGTTCACAACTCTGATGGAACTAAAAAGAAAGGACCCAAGAAATTATGGATGCCAAAAGATAAGATAATCTATGTTGCAGACATCTTTAGTAGTGCAATTGAAACACCTGTCTTTGTACCTGGACTCTGGATGCTTGCAACACATGATGGGAAAAAGGCATATGTTCTAAAGCCTAGAAATATCATGGGTTTCAGAGGTGATCAAAAAGGGAAGATCATAGACTCCGGAACAGTAGGTAATGATTCATTTCCCTCTCTAACTAATAATTTACTTGTTGAAGAATTAAAGTATAACCTATTATCCATAAGTCAATTAAGTGATAATGATTATGATACAATCTTTAATCAAAACTCTTGTAAAGTTGTTAGTCAAAAGGATGAATCTATCATTTTCAATGAAAGAAAAAGAAACAACACATATAAGATCAAACTTTCTGACCTTATAGAACAAAAGGTAAAATGTCTCATGTCTGTTAATAAGGAGCAGTGGACGTGGCACAGATTGTCGTAATCGGCTAAAAATACGAGTCACCACCACTACTTTTTATCCTAAGGACAGGGAAGTAATGGGTAATCCTAATTTGTACAAAGATTCTAAATTTACGAGTTGGTTAGACGAAGAGAAAGTGTTAGGCACCCTTTATCTTCCTTGTTCTCAAGAGGCTCATTTTCTAGGTCGTAGGGTAAATCGGGAATTTCTATTTAAAAGTTGTTGTTTCCACATGTTTAAGAAAAAAGATTTAATTTTTAAATAGCGGAACTTGACTTGGTTTTAACAGCGTGCCTACGTATCTCCTTGTGAAGAATCAGAGTCCAATTTCGTAGTTCAAATGTTTGGTTGGTATTTTTTATACGATCGCATATAATTGCTTTTTAATTATCCTTGAACCTTGTCTGAGTTTGAAAAGTGAGTAATCATAGACGCAGTTCGCAGTTAAATTTGAAGGCAATGCTATTTAATCTTTTTTTAAAAATATCTTGAATTTGATTATGTTGGTAAAAAAAAATAACAATTTGACTCAGTTAGCTGTTTTAAATTAATGATTGATAAAGAGTTGATCTTTATTCGAATTAAATCACGTGAAGTGAAGAAATTGATTTGACTTATTTATCGCGTTGAACGATAGCGTTTGATTATTGTGTTGAGCAAAATCAAAGTTCTCGTGAATTTTAATTGTCTGGATTTAAATAATTAATCGATAAGACATTGAGTCCACCAATTGATTAATCGAGAATATAAAATCCTATTATTTATAAAAGTGTTAAAATTAATTGATTAAAAAAAGTCGGAGTTATGTACTTAAAAACATATATTTTTTTAATTCTTAATATATTAATCAAATGTACTAAAAACCTATTTGTATTTTATCTTTATTGAATTTTTTTTTTTGTATTTTTAGTCCTTTGAACCAAAATCAAATAATTTGAACAAAATCAATTAGAAAAATATTTGGCTAAATAATAAAAACTTAAATGTACCTAAAAAGAAAATCAATTAAACTAAACTAATTAGATATGATGAATAGCATTAGGGGTGTGATTAGAAATAGAGATATGTACTAATGAACTTTAAGGAGGATGATATTTTGACCCAATAATAACTAATTACTCTAACCTAAGTATTATTAACCATTGTTAGAAACAAATGTAAATTCACTAAAAAAGAACAATGAAAAGAACATAAAAAACAAAATAATAATAATAAGAAAAATTAAAGTAGAAGAAGTAATAACATCTCCTGAACGTTTAAAAAACATGGACCAAATATTTTGTCATTTTCTAACAACACCAACCAATCAGAAGTGGACAAGAGATATAAAAAAAGGAATAAAATGAAATAAGGCACCGACCTTGTTAGATTGTTTCTATGACATGTTTATCTTAATAATACAAGTGAATATGAATGGAGGTTGCAGGTGATATAGTTTGGTCATGACAATGATACTGTTAATGGTTTGACTATATACTTATGGATTGAATGATTTAGTTTAGAAAACCTTTTGTACATGTTGTGAAAATTTCCATGGAATATGATAGTGTGAGGGTGATGTTAGAAAGTATCACTGAGAAGGGATATTTTTACAAACCTTAAAGCAGAAATACAAAGTTTTGACTTCTTTGATTGTTGACTCAAAAATGCACAAGAGTACGATAAGGGTTTTTGTGTTGTAATGGTCGAAAGGTTTGTGAAAGAATTGGTTTATCTTTAGTGTTGTTAACAGTGAGGTTTAGAGGTTTAAAATTGTTGTAGGTTTAGTTTATAAAAAAAAACAGGTCAGAAGAGGACTGGTATAATGTTGATGGTTTGTTGCAACATGAAAGAGGTTTGATGGTTTGTTGCAACATGAAAAACATGAAAGAGGTTTGGAACTATGTGAAATTTTTTAGGTGTTTTGTTTAAGATAAAACTCTTGTGGATGATTGTAAAAATTATAAGTGTGATATTTGTAGGTTTTCGTGAATGAAAAAATATGATGGACAATAGTCCTATTTATAAAGTTAGAAATTAGGTTTAAAAACTTGAAAAGGAAGTTACCCTAAAACAATGAAAAACCTAAAGTTTGATATTTGAAAATGAAAAAAAATTAGTAACAAGAAAATAGAAAAAATATTAAAAGCGCAACACAAGAGATTCAAACCAGCAACCTCATACTTGCAAGCTATATTCTTTACCAATTGTGCTATGTTACTCATTTGAAATAAAAATTCAATTGAAAGTATCTGAAAAGTGAGCAGATATTTGCTATTTAAAAAATATAAATAATTTAAAAGTAAACTATTATATTTTTAAATAGACTTGAAAACGAATATTTATAAAATCTAAAATGTTAGTGTAAACAAACCAAAAGAATTTTTTAAAACCCCAGTTTGAAAATAATTTTGACTGTAGCACCAAGGCGGATAAATTTGAGGTATAACACACATGTTTAGGTTATGTTAGCTTGAGAAAGATTTCTCAGTTGAACAAGCTTGAACTTGTAAGAAGCCTACCTAAACCGAAGTTTACTTCAGATGCTCTTTGTGAAACATGTCAGAAGGGCAAGATTTCAAAAACTTCTTTAAAAGAAAATAATATTGTTCCTTTCTCCAGACCATTGGAACTTCTGCACATTGATTTGTTTAGACAAGTGAAAACTAAGTCAACCAATGGAAAGAAGTATGGATTACTTATGTTAGATGACTACAGTAGGTGAACATGGGTGAAGTTTCTTAAACACAAGGATGAGTCACATTCTGTATTCACTACCTTCTGTATCCAAGTGCAAAATGAGATAAGTCTCTATATTGTCAAGGTTAGAAATGATCATGGTGGAGAATTTAAAAACAATTTTTTTTTGAAAAATCATTTGATTAGAATGAGATTTCCATGATTTCTCCTGTTCGAGAACTCCACAACAAAATGGAGTTGTTGAGAGGAAGAATAAGACTTTGCAAAAAATGGCTAGGACCATGATCAATGAAACCAATATGGCAAAGCACTTCTGGACAGAAGCTGTAAACACATCGTGTTATATCTTGAATAGAGTCTCCATAAGACCTATTCGTGGGATGACTCCTTATGAATTGTGGAAGAACAAGAAATCCAACATTTCATATTTTCATTAGTTTGGAGGCTCTTGTTTTATCCTAAACACTGATGAAAATATGAACAAGTTTGATTCAAATCTCAAAGTTGTATCGTGTTAGGTTGTTCTAGACACTCAAAATGCTACATATTATATAACACTGAAATGATCTCTCTTGAGGAATCAATTCATGTTAGATTTGATGATAAGCTTGACTCTGAAAAGTCAAAGATAGTTGATAAGCTTGCAGGTGTAAAGATTACCTTTCAGAATCTGAAGGTAATATATTTGTTGCTGAAGTACAAGAAGTAAGAAGATAAGAAGATGTTCAATCAGAAGCTTCTAATGATCAAACTCCTATGAAGAGGATCCTGCAAAGACTATCACATTATGAAAAGATACGTCTAGGTTTGATGTCCGTGATAGAGTCTACAACAATTGATGAATCAGTTGAGGAAAATGAATGGAAGCTGACAATTCAAGAAGAATCAAATTAGCTCTACAAGAAGGACGTTTTAGACCTAGTATCTGATTAAAAGGTGACTTACGTCATTGCAACCAAATGGATGATCAGAAACAAGTTTAGCGATGAAGGTGATCTCGTCATAGGCAAAATACATCAGGTCAGTATGTATATATTTTTTTTTGACAAAGTACGTACATATACTTTTACCAGTTAGAAGTAATCTTGACAAGAAATGTTTAAATCAATAAGGATGTGTATTCTCATTCTTAAGAATATCAATCTTGGAGAAATTAAATGTCTTGAGAATAGATGAAAAATATCTCTTATTTTACTTTTATCTCTTATGACTGAAAAGATAGGATAAGATAATCGGCTGTCAATTTCAAAGATTTTCCTTGCACGACCTACCCTAAATCTGTGTCCTAACTTTCCATAACTTTTTCCTTGGAAGTTGTGACGTCGTCTGTTCTCCTTCCTTCCAGATCAAGCATTAAATTTCTTGCGTGTCTCGAGGTTAATTACTCTGAAGTAATTTAATCTTCTCAATTCGTTACATATCCTTTTGTTTATTTATACCATCCATCATCTTCAGTCCCTCCTCAAGTTTGATTCATTGTTCTATTTTCACAAACCTTTCAATCTTTTCTAAAATTCTTGTGTCAAATATCCAAAGGACCTATTGGTATTTCCTTCAATTCCTTTGCAGGCATGAGCTTATCATTGTCCACATCCAGTCTGGGATCCCAACTACCAGTGTTCGCACCCAGCTCTACGGATAGTTGTAACATTCGAGGATGACGAGGGCGAGGAGTGGTTGTCGATGCACGATGAATGACAATGAGCGGCTCATGGCAGCTTCTAGGCAAAAACATAATTCACATTGAAATGAGAGGGATCCTAAGGTTGTGCAGGTATGGGGCTGCATGGTTGAATGAAGGCTTATAATGATTGATTGGTACTACCTATACCAACAAGATGTATCTTCTTTTTGGTAGCCTAACAAATAAGAACAATATAGTTAAGCGTGCTTGAGTTGGAGTAGTATTTGGATGGGTGACCTTCTAGATAGTTTTTTAGAAAACGTGTGAGTAAGGACAAAGCATATTGAAAATGCTCGTCTTGGTTTTTGGGGCCAGTGAATAATCTTGAAAGTAGTTTGGGGAATTACAAATGGCATCAGTGTATACCTTTTTCAATATGGTTTGGGGACAAACCAAGCAAAAGCTGGTGGGCATGTAACACCCGAGGTCGACGAAGGCGGGGAGTGGTTGTCAGTGCACGAGGCATGACGATGAGCAGCTCTTGGCAGTTCCTAGGCAAAAACGAATTCACATCGGAAAGAGAGAGATCGTGAAGTTGTGCATGTATGGGATTACATGGTTGAAGGAAGTATTATAAGGATTGATTGGTACTACTTATACCAACAAGATGAATCTTCTTTTCGGTAGCCTAACAAATAAGAACTCCATAGTTAAGCAAGCTTGACTTGTAGTAGTATTTGGATGAGTGACCTTCTCAGAAGTTTCCTGAAAAGAATGTGAGTGAGGATAAAGTATGCTAAAAAAAGTCGTGTTAGTTTGTAGGGTCAGTCGGTAATCCTGAAAGCATATCAGGACATTACAGAAGTGGGATGGCCTCAAGGGAGATCTATTCCCTTCCAATCGACATGCTGCTTAGGTAACACCCTTGGGTGCTTTGCTGGCCTTCTCGTACATTCTCGACTCACCCATTGGGTAGTGGGTATTTTAGGTATAGGTATGGGATGGGTATAATCTCCCTAAACACGTTGATGGCAGGTCTACCAATGATGACATTATATGGTGACAAAGCGTCCACTACGAGGTAGTTGACCTTAATCGCCTTGGAGTCTGATCCCACATCGTATGTTGTCTCTAAGATATCCCTTACTTGCACTTGTTCGCTTGACAAACTTACTAAAGAACCCTGAAACGCCTTGATGCTGCTAGGATCAAGCTGGAGTTTCTGCAAAGTGTTCCAAAATAAGATACTAACAGAGCTTCTGGGGTCTATCAAGACTCGCTTGATATCTCAATTTCTGTGTTGCACAAGCATGGGGTCATTATAGTGACAGAAGGTTCTAATAGCGTCATTGCTAGAGAAAGTGATACTGACCCCTTGGTTCTCTCTAGTTCGCTTTGGAGAATTCTAGAAATATTATGTTTGCAGTCAACACCTCCCTAACATATTTCCTCCGAGAGAAGTTGGAACCTCCGACGACGACGAAACCCTTGACTATGATGTTAACCACAGAGTTTGGATTTTTATTATCCACTTCCAAGGGAAAGTGGTGAAAATGACAGTGACGATGAAGGTGTCGCCCATGTTAGTTTTACCAGGGCCCCACAATGGACACCATTATATTTGTCAAAAAGTACAGAATGTGTGGCACCATTATGTTGGTAGGGGTGACCAGAGGCCTTAATATTTTTCTGGTGGTTAGGACTTGCTCACGACGGTGAAAAACTTTGTTCGATGGTGATTTTGGCTATAGAGAGAAAACTTATGTGAGGTGAGAAACTCTTTATCTTTTGGTGTTATTTTGTGTGTAACTGAGTTGTACCCGTTACGCTTAATTGTTTCCTCTCATCTCTAGAAATGGGATATTTATAGAGACTCTAGGGCCTGGAGTTAGAGTTTTCTTGAGAATGATAACCGCCCACTTAATCAGTGATGGACCGTTGAATCGTTGTTTTCTAAAAAGATATGAATTAACTTGTTGACCTTAACTTCTCTCTAATCGAAAAACGTCTTTTCCCATTTTTCATAACTAAGCGAGTAGGAAACGTTCATGACGAGGTGGTCCTTAATTTTGGACAGCAAATGGAGAGTCGCCTCTCACCGATGATTTATAATCCCTCCGCTCTTAATAGTCTTTTTACAAATATCACACTATATAAAGAAAAGACTTCCGATATGAAAATATTCTACTACAAATACACCATCTTACTAATGGATACACTATTTTTTTTTGTTTACCATATTTGTCTATCATTGACTCTGTTTGATGGAATGAAGTCCCTCTATTAAGAGATGACATGATTAAGAATAGATGATGTCTTTCTAGAGAACATATAACTTCTCTTTTTCATATTTGTCTACCACTTACTCTAATTAATGGTTAAACTGCATAAACTTAACAAAACAAATATTATTTTTTTATATTTGTCTATCAGTGACTATACTATTAGAGATGACTTGATTAGGAATAAATTTATTTGACAAAATAAATATATTTCTTTCTTCTTCTCATATTTGTCTATTGGCTCTAATTTATAGAATGAAATCGCATTATTAGAGATGACTTTATTATAGAATGAAGTCGTATTATTAGAGATGACTTTATTAGAAATAGGTTAGGGGACCATTTGTTTTAAAAATCTAATTTTTTAATTTTTAAAAATGTTTTTTATAAGAATATTTTTAAAATGTTATATTTTTTTAATTCTTATTTTATAAATTGAAATATTAATTAATCTTGACATCTGGTAACATAAAATATAAAAATATATATTATTTAAGATTAAAAACATAATCAAATCATAATTTTTTTAAAATACTTAAAAATAATTTTTATAAAAATCTATTTAAAATAGCTTCAAATAATTTAAGTGTTTTTTTTTTTTAATTTTATTAAAAAATTATTTGTTTGAGAATAACTATTTAAATCTATTTTTTATTTACAGCTTTTTTTAAATAAGTTTTTATAAAAAAATAAACAGACTGGTTTTTTTGAGAGACTTGTTTGTCTTCAAATAATTTTAGTGATTGTTTTTTTGAAATTTTTATAAAAAACCTATTAGATAATATTTTTCTTTGTAAGTTTTTTACAAAAAATAAAGAGACATATCTTTTTAATATATCTCTTTGCTTATTTTGAAAAAATTCCTCTCCAACTTGGAGAAGGTCGGCAAATTTCACATATTCATCATCAACACAAGTGCCACGCGTGTTCATGTCCATGAATACGAAAGATGGAATATAAAGATGGATGTTTCGTTAATTGATTGATTTGGCAATAGGTGAAAGTGGGAAGTTCTTATGTAAAAGTTGACATTAACCAAATTCATTAATCATAACAACAGTTATAAATATATAAATTAAAGTTCAGAATTTTGTAGGGGAGTGTGATATTCAATAATTTTATAAGCAACAATCACTCATTCAAAGCTACGAAGTCAAAGTAGAACTAGAAGATTCAGAAGACAAGACACTTCTGTCAATCGAAAATAGAAACACATTCACATTGCATGGGTGCAAAGTTATGCAGGTTAGACTATAAAGGAGAGCCAGTAACAAAAGCTTATACAGGAGAAGTGGCAAGGCTCCTGATCCTACTCGAACGCCTAACCGGAGTAACTGTTTCGTCATCACCACGTCCCTGTAAATACAATATGATGAAACATTTGAGAAACAATTCACATGTGATGGTAACAGTTAACAATGATAATGTGATGATAATGTTCAATCAACATTAACAGCAGTGGACAAACAACACTCACCTTTGGAATTTTCTCAAACACTGTTAGGCTTCCATAGGATGGTGAATCCATGGAGTCTGAAGAAACCAAAGACTCTCTCCTGTAATTATTCCTGCGCTTTTTATCAATGCTGGCAGCTTCATTTAGTTGACTAACTCTGGAGGATGAGTTCTTCTCAAAGCTGCTCATTTCTGAAGGGCATGATTCTCCAACCATTTCTGAAGGGCTTGATTCTCCAACAACGTCCATTTCTACTGGTGCATTCCTCAGAGACGGTTTTCTATCCGGGGAAATCTGATTGTTCTCAGATTCAATCTTAGGTTCATTGCTTCTGCTTTTTACTTTCCTTGACCAGTTAAGAGTTGCACCTGCAATAACAATTGTACCTGCACAAAGCAGTAGGTATAGCACCGTGTTTTGAGGAATCTGAGAAGCTTCTAATAGCTCTTCATTTCTACTAATTGCAGCATCCGAGCTTGCTGATTCTCCCACTTCTTTATCATCCGTCTGAATTTCAGCAGCTTCTGAATTTGAAACTGGGGAGTGCTTGAGATCTGCAACCCTTTCTTCGCCATTTAGTTTAGCATCGCTTTCTACATTGCCTTCTCCATACACATCTTCAGTATGGATTTCAGCAGCCTCCGAATTTGAATTTGGCTTATATTCGCTATCACCATCAACGTCTCTTGGTGTTTGATTTTCCTCCAAAATGACAGATTTGAATGCTTCCTCGGAATCTGGAGCATCTTCAATATCCACTACATAAGCCAACTCTGCATCACTTGGTGTTTGGTTTTCTTCCTTTGCTGCTTCTACCAGCTGAAATGCCTGCTCTGGTTCCACCAAAGTGACAGATTGGGCCTTGAATGCTTCCTCAAGTGCTTCCTCGGAATTAGACACATCTTCAACATCAACTTCTTGAGCCAACTTTGCATCTAAATGTTCAATTTCAGATAGTTGCAAGGCCTGCTCTTCTGATTCAAAAATAGTGGCTGGTTGCCCATTGTGAACTTCCTCAGATTCAGGAGCATCCAAAGCATTTTCAAATCCAGTGGCCATTTCTATACCATGGTGAAGTTGTTCTTCATATACATCATAATGTTTTTCTGAAATAGCATCCACAGCAATCTCTGAGGCAACTGGTTGTTCTTGACCATGAGGGTGAGTGATACCTATTTCATTTTTGCGGCATCCACAGGTAGGATACTGATTAACTACACTATAGTCGTTAAGCATAGTCAAGTTAAAATACTGCAACTGGACCAAATTGCGTGCTCCTCTAACATCTGAAATCAACTCGGTTATTGAAGACAGTGACTTAGTAAACCAAATATGCAAATTTCGAGCTAAACCGTCATAATTTGCTTTTGAAAACTGGGAGAATTCGTCAAAGTTAGCCCGTGCAAACTCTGAAAGTTCACACAATTTATAAGCCTCATAAAATTCTCCAAGCACAGCATGATCAACCCCTGGAGAATTTGTGACTGAGATTGATACAAAAGCAATTGACAGCAGCAAAATTAGAGCAACAGCCTTGGATCTCAAGGAGAAACGCGACTTCGGCAAGTCCTTTGCTTCAACAGTTTCCTCTGTCGACAGAGTCCTAACAGGACTTGGTTCAGAAATTAGTTCCTCTTCTTGCTTCACTGTTTCATCCGAAGAAACATCCTCAGATTCCTTCAGAGATTCTTCAGACTGAGTATCCTCGGTAACTTCAGAGTCTGAAAAGCTTGTGGATATGATGAATCTGTCCTCTAATTCCATTTGTGGTTTTGGTCTGTAGTGAAGGAATTGTGGCCTAGGGGATAGGTAGTTAGTTTTATGATCATAAGGTGGCATTGATGGATCTGCATCAACAGGATCTACTACAGTATGTGTGTATGAAACGGGAGGAGTGGCGGCAGGCGGGCTAAGCTTAAAAGTAGGATCAAGGTTTACAAAATCAGGCTCCATGGAAACATTTTTAAATGAGGATTCAGTGTGAATCTCATTCTGTGGAATCAAAGGCTCTATGGAAACATTTTCAAAAGACGAATCAGTGGGAATCTCATTCTGTGGAGTCAAAGGCTCTATAGGAACATGTTCAAACAAGGAACTAGTGTGAATCACATTCTGTGGAATCAAAGGACTATTCATAGGCATAGGCATATTTTCAAACAACAAATCATCCTTTGAAATCAAAGAAACAGCATCGTAATCCGACAAACTGTCACTACTCATATTATCATCACACTCAAAACACGGAAAACGGTTTTCATTTCCATCAATTGAAGCATCAAGCCTTTTCTGCTCTAAAGGATCAGCAAAAGTTACCTTACGAACATGAACTTTATGTTCAGATGAAAGACCAGTCTCGTTCCTCTCAGCGAGGATCTTCCTTCTAGGAGACTCCGCGATCTTGAACGAAGCAGATATCGTCGGAGACATGAAATTCTTGGACGATTTCGATGTAGCAGCTGGTGATGGCGATCGAATCTTTCCAGGTTTCAGCATCTGATCTTTCACATTTTCCTTTTCATAATCAAAGCTTTTTCTTGGAAAATCTTCAGATAACAATACCAAAATGACCAAATTCAGTATAATACAAAATCAACAAAAAATCATCAGAATTATGAAAATCAAAATCGATTATTTATTTACCTATGGGACTATTGGCAGGGGTGTGAGAGAAACTGGATCTAGGGTTTGCCATGAGGGAAGAAGGTTTCGAAAACGGATTTCCGGTGAGGCTTCTTCGCAAGTGATTACTGGATTCTGAACTTCTTCGATTAGGGTTTGAAGATTTGGTGTTGTGTTTGGAAGAAGGCATTGAAATGAAATGTAAATGAAATGCAAATGCAAATGGAAATGAAAATGGAAATTGGAGTGGAAGTGAAAAGAGAAGTAGCAGAAATAAAAGAATGTAACTGGATGTTTTGAATCGAGAGATTCTTAAAGAGCACTGAAAAGATTGTCTTGTGTAACGGCTATATTTTGAAATGGTAAGAAAAATAGAGCCGTTGGATTAACTTATCTGGAGAACTAGCCGTTGGTCAGAGGGGTGCTTGCGTCATTTTATTCAAACTTGTGTGTGCATTTCTAATTACACCTTACAGAATTTTAATTTTAATCGTAACAGTTTTAAATATTCCAAGGTAGAAGCCAGAAGGCGATTTTTTTTAATCTCAATTTTTTAAACTATAAAATTATTAAATTAATAATAATTATTGTTTAAATAAAATATGAATTAATTACTCAGCAATATTAATATCTTTAAAGTTAAATTATTTCTTTTCATTTTAATAAAATTTATTACAAAATTATTTTGTTAATTCATAATACTTAAATTTTTTTTAAAATATTTTTCTTTAAATTATACTTCTTTCGGTCACAATTCTAAGACAAAATAACTACTTTTACACAGATTAAGAAAGTCAGTTAAATATAATTATTTTATATTTATTTTATGTATAATCAAAGTAAAATTTACTATCATATCTGATCTGACTTGATCAGACTTGGACCGTCACGGCTGGCTCCGAGCTGAAGTTTTGAACGAGGTGGGGGGGGGGGGGGGTACCTGCAAGGCACTCCGATGCTGAAGTAAGTAAGAGTACGAGCAGGCAAAATGTGAGTATATGTGATAGAATGAATATCTGACCCTCTGGAAACAGAGGGTATTTATAGCCCCCAGCGCTGGGCCAAGGTTCCTTCATTGGGCCGGGCAGGTTTGGCCCAATGGAGGAACTGCCAAGTTCTACGTGCGTAGTGGGGACCCACACGTGGTCCCCTTCCTGGATATCCTGCGTGAAGTGTGGGCGGACAAGGACGCGGTCTTTTCGGGGCCCCGTTGAGAGTGCAGTGGACCGTGTCCCCTGCTGAAGAAGTGCTCGAGCTGAGGTCGAGCTGGAGTCACACGAGGACGGGGATGTCGCCCAGAGACATATGTCGGGCATAGCTATGGTCCTTAGGTCGGCGTGACCCCTAGCAAGTCCGTTTGGATTGGGCCTTTATCGTTGCTATTGGGCCAGCCCGGCCTAGTCCAGAACAGGAGCCCCCCAAGTCGTGGTTCCTTGAGTTAGGAGCCATGACTTGATCTTAGGTTGCTTCCGTTTCGGGGCCCCGTATCCGGGCAAGAGATGTCGCTCCTCGTGGGGTACTCGAGGGTTTCCCCGTATCGTGCTCGTGGACAGGTTCCCCGCGAGGAATGCTCGGGGTTTTCTTGACAGCCTGCGTCTGTCGAGCACGCGAGGTCTCTTTTGGGAACTTTGTCGCCTCCCTATGAGGATAGGGTCATCATTGCCTAGGGGAGCTGTGCGTCGAGGAGGGGAATCCGTGGTTGTCCGAGGTGACGTTTGGTATTCCACGTCATCACTATAAATAAGGTCCTTGGGACCCAGAACATGTTTCCACTCTTCGCGCCTCTCCTCTTCACTCTATTTCTGCTGTTGCTGTTCTTCCAGATTCTTATAGGACCGCCGCGATCTCCGCCGCTGATTCCTTTCCTCCGTCGTCAAATCTCCTTCTTGATTCCAAGTAAGTGACTTGTCTCATTTATTTTTCTGTTGTGATGCATGATTTTTCATCGTTTTTAGACATTTAGAGGCTGTACGCTTGGGATTAGCCCGGTAGATTCATATGTAGCTCGACGGATCCATACGTATGTCTGGCATGCGCATGCTTGTGCCCGGTAAATACATAGTTTAGGTTTGAATCTGCAATGCTGCCCGGGGTCTTCATGATCCAGGGCGCCTAATTCATGATCGTGCCTGGTAGACTCATAGCTCTAGCTCTAGGCTTTATGATTTTGCTCGCTATGTTCATGCCCTAGGTCGACGTATTCATGAGTGACCGAGTTGTCGGTCTATTTAGGCGACTTGTAGGAGGACCTGTCGAGGTATCTGGGAGTCGGGGAGATGGTTGCTATTTTTTGTTCCAAAACACCAACTTTGCAGTCGCGCGTGGAGCGACGTGGTTTGTCGTGCCCTTCATCTCGTCCGTTATGGCGAGCGTATGGTTTCGCGCCCAATTGATTGGTTTCCCGTGCTTTGTAGGTAACCATGGCGGACGAACCGTGCTCTTCAGGACGGCCCGAGGTGGAAGAGCAAAGTGCCGACGAGAATGTGAGTTTGGTTGACACCGTAGAGGACCCTCTGCTGGACTGGGTGGGTGCCGAACCTAGAGGGATAGCTTCGGTCTACAGTCGACGTAGCCGAAGGGCGTACACTATCCTTGAGGCGGGCCACGACCAGCCCGGTTTCCAGAAGAATTTCATGGTCACTCGGCCATCTTTCACTGCCCGAATTTGCTCGGTGTTCCCCGAGTACAGTTTCCCTATGTATGAGATTGCCTTTAAAGACCTTGGGTTACAGCTTCCCTTCAGTGATTTCCAGGTCGGGGTCTTCAGCCACCTGGGGCTGGCCCCGTCGCAGCTTCACCCCAATTTGCTCGCGTTTATCCAGGCGTTTGAGCTGACATGTCGTTTTCTGAGGATTGGGGCGACCATACCCCTCTTTTTCAGGGTCTTCCACCTACAGCGGCAATCCCGGGGAGGAAAGCATAGCTGGGTTTCCCTGAAACAGTCGAAGAGACTTTTCAGGATGTACATGGACTCCGTGCGGGGTTTTAAAGACAAGTGGTATATGGTGAGGCCGGTTACCACAACAGGTTTGGAGTCCGTGTATGAGGAGGAAGCGGTCATAACCGAGGATGACGGGGAGGCCCTTTTGGACGGTGAAGGACGTCCGGTGTTGGGACGCACGGCCAAATTTCCCGTGCATTGGATCTCGAGGCATTACGAGCACGGTACAGGATATTACCATACGTCCGCGGGCGATATGAGTTCCGAAGACGAGAAGGCTTACGATACTCTTTGTCGGTATGTTGATAGCTTCCACCCCGCCAGATGGGCCACGAGGGAGGGGGAGGATATTCTGGACGATGAAGGTTATCCGACCTTCGAGGCTCGGCCGATTGACACGAAGGCACTCGTGGAGTGCCAGACCTTTGGGCAGGCCGCGCGTTTGCTAGGTCGTTTATTGTTTTGAATTTCTTTACTTGTTACTTGTTTGCCTATTTGCTCGGCACTAACCCGGGTTCTTTCGTGCAGGTTCGATGGCTGGGCGAAGGGAGAGGCTCTTGAAGTTGTCTTGTGATAGGAAGGTGAACAAGAGGGTGGTGAGACTTCCTCAGGCGACGAGGATGGGCCTGCCACATAGCCCAGGCATATCTCAGGCGACGAGGGTGGACTCGCCACCTAGCTCGGGGGCTGCTTCAGGAGGGACTCCGGATGTTCAGGAGGTCGAGCCACACACCGACCTGATACAGAGAAAAAGGAATCGGGTGGAAAGTCAGCCGGAAGTCGGCGAGGACTCCAGTGCTGTGAGGTCCTTCGGGTTGCCCCCTTGCTTTAAGGAGGAGGGTTTCTTCGAGGGGTTTCCTTTGTCTGTGAATCCCGACGAAGCTGAAACCATCCGCCGGATGAACAAGGAAAGCCGGAGAAGACACCTGGCCGCCAACATGGCCGGGCTGGTGAAGATGGTCGAAATGGCCGTTGTACTGGCCGAGGAGGGGGAGGATGCCGACCGTGTCAAGGAGTTTGAGCAGGAGAAAGCTGCCCTCACCTCGACTTCGAGAAAACTGAAAGCTGCCCTGGAGCGCTCCGAGGAGATGTTCCGCGAGCAAGCTGAGCTGCTGGTGGTGGAGACAGAGGCGCTGACTCTAGAGAGAGAGGGCTCGGGGAAACTGGCCGAGGAGAGGGACCTTCTTCGTGCGGATCGTGAACGACTGGAACTCGACAACGGGCGCCTTGCCAGGGAGGTCGAGGACCTAAAGGCTGCTATGCTTCCTGCCGAGGATGAATCGGAGGACACAGCTCTTCTGAGGAGTCGATCGGAACTGGTCGATCGTATTCAACTTCTCGAGGGGACTGTGTCAGAGCTATGGCGGACGGCTTCGAAGCCGCGGTCAGCCAACTTTCCTTATTAAATCCCGGCCTGAACACTGAAGGGGTGAGCCATATGTCGCAGATTATCGATGGTCAGGTCGTGCCTCCACCCGACTCTCCTGTTGTTGGTGATGGTAGCTCGGGGGAAGCCGAAGTGTGAGATAGTGGTGAGGCCTGCGTGCCTCGTTGATGTTTGTTTTGGGCCTGCGTGGCCATTCACATTCTTTTGGGCCTGCGCGCCCGTTATTTGTATTCCTGAATATTGCCGGCCTTTTTGGTCGGTTTACATCTTATTTGCTTTGTTGCCTACGGGCATTTTTGAATGAATGCGTTGTTTCAATTTTGATTGTGTGCCCGTGCTTGTGTTTTATGATTTTGCGCAAAAATTTGCCTAAGTTATGGGCCCGAGGAGTGCCCGTAAGTGGTTGTGATTTTGCTGGCAAATTTGCCTGTCTTTTGTTTGTGTATGTGCTCGGCCTCTTCTCGATGGCCAGAGTCACCTAAGTGGTGAACTCGAGGGGAGAGACTCCTTTTTGACCCTTTTAGATGGCCCGACATTCTTGAAGATTTGTCGAGCAGACGGAGCGAAGTCGCTCGGTCGGGTACGTGGCCCGGTCGGGACTATTTGCCCTTGGTGTGAACTGCCCATTGCGAGCTGGGTGTTCTGCCTTATAGGTACTTCGACGGTGGAGCTCGGTAGAGGTGTCCACGTCGGGCATTATCCTTGTTCTTACTTGAACCATGTTATGCAATTTGGACGTAGGTCGGGCCCGTACCTTGGCCTTTCTACGGGGTCAGACGTTTCTCCTCGTTGACTGGGCGCGAGAGCCGACAGTCGAGGGTCCTCAGTGTTGGTAGTTTTTAACTATAGTACTGCTTTAGTTTAGCAGCGTTCCAGGGTCGTGGTAACGGCTCTCCGTCTAATTGCTCGAGGTAGTACGCCCCGGTACCGGTGGTGCCGTGGACGCGATAAGGCCCTTCCCAGTTTGCGGCTAGCTTCCCTTCGCGGGAGTCTTTCTGGTTCCTTCGTAATACCAGGCTGCCGATTTCGAACTCGCGCTTGATAACCTTGTCATTGTGGCGCAGAGCCACTCGTTGTTTCAGGGTGGCTTCGCGCAGGGCTGCACCAGTTCGGATTTCCTCGACTAAGTCGAGCTCGTCCCTCAGCGCCTCGTCGTTCATTTCTTCGTCGAGGGGGCGCTCTGTCCGTCTGGATGGTTCCATGATTTCTACCGGGATGACGGCCTCGGTCCCGTATGTTAGTCAGAATGGGGTCTCGCCCGTCGTTGAGTGGGGCGTGGTGCGGTAAGACCACAAGACGCTGTGTAGCTCCTCGACCCATCCCCTCTTCACTTCGCCGAGTCGGCGTTTGAGTCCCCGGAGGATGACTCTGTTCGCGGCCTCGGCCTGCCCGTTGGTTTGAGGGTGCTCGACCGAAGTGAAGTGTTGTTTTATCCCTAGTCTGGTGACGAAGTCTTGGAACCCGTGGTCGGTGAATTGGGTGCCGTTGTCGGTCACCAGTGCACTCGGAATCCCAAATTTGGCGAGGATGTTTCTTTTGTAGAAGCGGAGGATATTATGCGAGGTGATCTTCGCGAGGGCCTCGGCCTCGATCCACTTCGTGAAGTAATCCACGGCCACGATTAGGAATTTGTTTTGATAAGTCCCTTGCACGAAGGGTCCGAGGATATCCATACCCCACCAAGCGAACGGCCACGGGGACGATAGTATGCTCAGCTCGTGAGGCGGGGCGAGGTGCATGTCGCCGTGCTTCTGGCACTTGTCGCATTTCTTAACGTGCTCATTGGCGTCCTGCTGCATTGTCGGCCAGTAATATCCTGCTCGAAGGGCTTTCCTCGCCAAGGACTTACCGCCCATGTGCTGGGCATTGATCCCTTCGTGTATCTCCCGCAGTACCTCGGGGACTGTGGATCCGTCTATGCATTTTAGGAGGGGGATGGAGAATCCCCTGCGGTAGAGTTTGTGCTCGAGCACCACGTAGGAGCATGCTCTCCGCTTTGTGACGGTCGCATCGGACTGGTTCGACGGGAGTTCGCCCTTTGTCAAGAAATTGTAAACCGGGGTCATCCAGGATGAGGCGTACCCAATGGCATGGACCTCGACTGGAGTCGAGAATCTTTCGATACTCGGGCGTGCTAGGGATTCTTGGATGACGGATTTGTTCCCGCCTTTCTTTCTCGTGCTCGCGAGTTTGGATAATATGTCCGCCCTCGTGTTGTATATGCGTTTGGCTTATTTCGATTTCTCTCTCTAAAGGTCTAAAGATGTAATCAAAATGTGCGTGTACGAAACTAAGTTGCATGAATAAATGTTAATTGTAAAGACATGTAAAATTGCATAAAAGGCAAGTAAATGTTTTTGAATTATAAAAACAGTTTAATGTAAAGGATCTCTGGAACGTAAAAGGTTTGGAATATGAAGAAAACGTTTAATGCAAGAAATCTGTAAATGACTTTAAGTAAAAATATGCGTTCGAAGGATAAGACTTGAAGGTAAAGGTATGGAAAATATGACAGTTTTCTGAAATGTAAAGTACTTGAAATGTGAAGAAAGCATTAAAATGTAAAACTTTAAAGAAGAGATTTCGAAGTGAAAAGACTGTAAATGAGAAAACTTGTAAATGTTATTTGACAGAAAGATAAAGGGAAGTGCTGGAAATGGTAAAAGGTTTTCATTAAATCAAAAATACATGGTGCTGTCATACGTACATTTCTCTTGCATTCGTTTCCCTTGCCATGTGGTAGTTTGAATGTTACTGAGTATTTAGTACAATATATATGACACACGAAATCCTAATACTAAGACTTCTATTTATACTAATTCGACCATAACGGTCTTGCTATAGGATTATGCCACGTTCAGAGCATGCATAACAATGCCTCTTTCTTCTTTCCACGTGTCTCCAAATGCTCCAGCACATAAATTTCAAACTTCGAATGTTCCGCTTCCATTTGAATTTCAAATGCTTTGGTACTTCTCCGTTTCGAACGTACTTCCCAGACACAGCTTTGTTGTTATTTCGAGACTTCTTTTAGATATGCTCCCATAATTGCCACTCGAAGCTCCAACTTTGATATGCTTATTCGAAACACTGCTTCTGCTACTTCGAAACATGACATTTTACTTCATTTCGATCGAA
This sequence comes from Vicia faba, assembly GCA_948472305.1. Lineage (NCBI taxonomy): Eukaryota > Viridiplantae > Streptophyta > Magnoliopsida > Fabales > Fabaceae > Vicia > Vicia faba. The sequence continues at coordinate 1,573,808,640 of OX451739.1, read as the reverse complement.
ATGTTTAATTCATTTGGCTTCTAATAATATTATCAAAATCTTCAGCCAACAAATTGCCCCTTTAAAATATGTATTTCGACTCCTCTGAGAAATACCTATTTTAAACATCTACACAAGATTTTGATGTGACTTTCGAATCATCGTAACATTTAATGCATTTGACTCCAGTCACGTCAATCATAACACCTTTTGGATTCCTTAACCGCCTGGAGCCACTTCACAGTATGGTGCAGTTACAAATAATGATTATCTTTAAATCACGCCTATTACCCATGTTAACTTTACGCCACCTCTTCATCACACCAACCCATGATTTCCACGTATCACACCCTTATTCAGTGGATGCTTAAACTTCCCCATTATAAAACATCACCACCTTAATCTTTTTCTTTTCTTTTCACCCTCTGAATCTTTTACCCTCCTTCTCTCGTCAAAAACCCAAGCTTTCAACATCCTTCAAAAATGTCTTCTTCTACTTCATCCCAACTCAAGAAAGTCTCCAAGAAGAAAGGAAAAACTGCAGGAACTACCATGGAAAGTAAGATCATCACTCATTAAGGTCAATCCGTTCTTGCCCCTCAGATGATTTCAAAGGAAAAAGAAATGCTGTATGCGTCACAGGTACTCATTCCTACCAACGTTGCTGGTAAGAGGTTAGCTTTAAATGGCCCTCTTACGGTTTTTGAAATATTGAAAGACACCAGGACGATTTTCCCAGTTTGTTATAGTCTTAAACCCTTGTTTAACAAAATGGACGCCCCTAAGGCAGTAGAATCTTCTAGTTCAAATACCATAGAAAACCCAACTGTTCCTCCTAAGGACCCCTTTGTATTGGATTATGTAAAAAGTAATTTTAAGCCATTTCGATCTTGCCCCACCTCTGATATTGCTTATCACAATTGGTTCAAGAAAGTAGAAGCTAAGAAATCCCAGCAATGGGAAGAATTAGGTATTTATAACCTGATTAAGCTATCGAAGCCTGGTTTCACATACAGCCACCCTCTGCTATTCGCGTCCCTCTATTTCTGGGACAATACCTATAACACTTTCCATCTCCCAGGTGGAATGATCACCCCAACCTTCTTCGACATAGCGGCCATTACTGGGCTATCGCCAGTGGGAGAAACTTATATACCCGACAACGAAGAACATTCAAGCATAATTGACTTCGAAGTCAAGCTAGCCAGTTTTTCCAAGTTTATCAGTCATTACCATGCTGAGGGGGACAATGTGTCTGACGTAGAGCACATTGCTTTCTTAACCCTGTGGCTGTCAAGATACGTTTTCTGCAGTAGATCCCTACAGGTAGCTAGTAGGTTCATTCCTCTAGCAAGGGACTTGCATGAAAATCGAAAAGTGTGCCTAAGTGAACTGCTCTTAGTTGACCTTTATGAAAGCCTGAGGTCAGCTGTTTTGAGCCTCAAATCCCACACCTCCAAAAATATTCTGTTGGCTGGCCCTTTTTGGTTACTTCAACTATGGCTAAATGCCATGTTCGAACCCTCCTTATCAACCGCCAACACCATTGATGAGCAAGATCTTGAGATAAATGATAGGATAGTCGAAGGCACTAGGCTTCGAAGATTAACTCCCAATGACGACAAAGATGACTTCAAAGTCCAATTCTCGAAGTACATCATGATATTCTCCAAAAGGCACAAGTTCGAAGAGAGCATGGCGCCTTTTGCTTCGAGGGCTCATGGACCTTCTTGGTTCACCATGGCTCTCTCAGAAGCTATCAAGAGCAAGGAGATTCAGGATGTATGGAGAGCTTTTTTGCTACCTAGACTCATTTCTTCAAGAATAACTCCAGCCAAGAACCAGATTTTTCTTTTTGCCTACCAACCAAACTTTGTTTCGAGGCAGTTTGGCTTATGCCAACTGATTCCTGAACCGTTATTTCAAACCGAGAGTGCCATCACTTCTGGACGAACTTTCAAGGCACGGGAAGCCAAAATACAGCAAGAACAATATCAAGGCTTTGCCCAATTTGAGCTGATAACCTTCGAACCTACCCATCTCACAGCTAAAGGGTTTCTGGAATGGTGGACCAAGTTTTATCAAACTTATATGTTCGATACACTTACAATTCAACAGAAACTAATTGATGCCTTCGATGTGCAGGTACCAACAAAGAAAGGTATTTTTACTTATGCCAAAAAGATTAAAGCTTTCCAAAATTATTTTGAAACTACTTATGACCCCACGCGCTTGGACTCCACTGTGCATCAAGCGGCTGAGACCTTGAAGGAAAATTTAAACAAAAAGTTTCTAAGTTAAAACTTCCTTCAGGGCTGTCACCTGAGGATAGGTATAGGTTGGCATTCGAAATGCATCCACCTAAATTTCCCAGATTACCTACCTCAGAACTGGCTCTGGCTTGGTTTCCCCCATATCCTTGGTGGTTTACTTGCAAAGAGATGTTCAAATATCTTCAAAGGAAACCAAAGCCATCTGAGACTGTGACATGGGCTCGACACTGGCTTCATGATTTCCCAGGACACCTTTGATACGACCTTTCTGCCATGTCAATTAAATCTGATCAAGGCACAGGTGCGAATGCTTGGGAAAATCCAAAACGTCTTTTATTTTCCATATCTTTAACCTTTTCTTTAATTGTTTCGATTTTCAGCCATCAGGATAAAGACAGCTGCCTCGAAGTCGAAAGAAGGGAGTGCCTCTCAGGCCTCCATCGAAACTACTGACAAAGTGACTCCACCCGAAACAACCACTATTGCTGCAACCACAACAACAACAATAATACCAACAACAACCAGTGTTCCAATTCCAACGGTAATCACTTAGCCTTGATGTTTCGAATCCACTCATGTTTTATGGTTTGCATCTAACTCTTCGTTTAAATCCTTTCAGACCAACAAGCTTCCTCCTACTACTCCCAAGAAGCGGAAATCAAGCACCACTGGGGAAGATCCCAAGGCTGGAGGAAACTTAAACACTGCTTCGAAGAAGAAGCCAAAGAAAGATATTTCAAAAAGTACCGTTCCAACTAGTGTCTCTGGACTTGATTCCAGGGATGCTGCTCCCTCACCCAAATCCAAAAATCCACCTTCGACCTCCAACACAACGTTGGAACGTATAGCTAGTAACCTCTCCTCCGAGAGTCCACAGGTAAATTGAACCTTTAAATTTTTGACAATAATAACTTCTTATTACCTTGGTGAATGTTTTTTTTAATTCTGTTGTTCCTTGCAGAACATCTTGAATCCAGCTTCCACTACTTCGAACTCACCATCCAGAGCTGCTGCTCCACTCAACTCCTCTCCTCAAGGAGATTCCAGCAACCTCGTTCAAAATAAAGGTTTCTCCAATATGGCGGTTCTGGCTGGAACTTCTGAACAGCAGGATGATCAAGGTACCTCTATTCCTCTGAAAGAGATAAACGAAACACCACTTCAAACACCTGCAGAGGATTTGCAAAGAGCTTCTCTTCAAAAGTCCCCTCTTGAAACTCTTCAAGAGGACCCAAAGGACACTCAAACTGAAGAAGAGAAAGCTGATTCTGGGCAAAGAGCCGAAGAATCTGCAGACGAAGAATCTGAGGAGGAGAATACCAATGACGGTTCGACTGCTGGGACGGAGTCCAACGCACATAGCAGTGAAAGGGATGGCATCGAAGTGGTGGACTTGGATGAGGATGAAGAAGACCAAGAGCTCGAAACGAATGAAGGGGATGGTAATGCAACCCACGAACCCATGGAGGTTGAAATGGACATGGCTCCCCTACGTGTGGAACTCCCTCAATCCTCTTTGTCTCGAATGACTGACGAGGAACTGGCACTTCTGAGACGAAATGACCCTATTGGGTACATGAAGGCAAAGTTGGCTCAGAGGGACGTCCCACTTGCTAGGGCTGGCACAAGTTCGACCAGCTATCCTCTTCCCACAGATGAAAGAATTGTTCTTCTTAATAAAATTAGGAAAACCATTCTCAATGTGGATATATTCGAAGTGCTTAAGCAAGATAGTACTGCTTGCTATACTATGAAGGAGCTGCTCACAAAGGTCAATCTTTCTACCTGCTCCTTGCCAGTTAGTACTCTCTTGTTTGATCTTCAGGCTTTGCTGGACAACGTAACTGGTTACCTTCTCCAAGACGAATCTGCTGCCAAGAAGGTACAAGAGAAACGCGTTGCCATGGATGCTGCTTATGAACAAGCTTCGAAACTCTCTCAAGAAGCTGAGGATCAAGCTATGCATCTGAAGCAGGCGAAAACTGATTATGAGGCTCGAGCTGAGTCCATACTTCTTTGGGAAAGGCAGATTCTGGAACTTCAACAGAAGGTTAAGGAGGCTAAAGAACAACAAATAGCCTTCGAAACCAATACTGCTGGTAACCAATTCGAAGAGCTTCTCAACCAGGGGCTTGCAGAAATGGAGACTGCAGAACAACTTAAAGGAGAAGTGGCAACCTTGGAAGGAGCCAGGCGGTTCGCTCAGCAGAAACTTGAATCATTTCGAAGCACTTTCAATCGTTTGAAAAATAACTCTTATTTCTAGATTTTGATATTTATTTGACTACACTTTTGGTTTCTTATATGTAATATTCGAACAACGCCATTTTGGCATTTTATCTTGCCATTTTGGCCTTTTATAACATCTTGGTTACGTTGTTACTATTCGAATCTCCTGCAGGCGTGGCTTATATTTCTTTAAATATTTCCCATTAACCTTTAGGATACGTTTATCATCCACGAGTTCTTCGATTTCGTATGCATTGTTTGAGAATACTTTTCTTATTCGAAAAGGTCCTTCCCAATGAGGTGACCATTTACCTAATGCTTTATTCTTCTTGTCCATAGGCAATACGACTCTCCAAACTAAGTCATTAATGATGAATACTTTTTTCTTCACCCTTTTATTGTATGTTCTGGCCACTCTTTCTTTTTGTCTCATCAAAATTTCCAATGCATGTAATCTAATTTCGTCCAACTCAACTAATTCATTCATCATCATTTCCCAATATAATGCAGCTGGGATTTCGTTTTGTCTCTGAATTCGAACTGATTGTAGATGAATTTCTACTGGAAACACTGCATCATGACCAAATGTGAGTTGGAAAGGCGTAGTGTTAGTAGCTTCCTTAGGAGATGTTCTACAAGCCCATAATATTTGGTCCAGAGTTTTGTGCCAGTTTCTTGGCTTTTTTCCAATATGCTTCTTGATTAATCCTATTATTACTTTATTTGCTGCTTCGACTTGACCGTTTGCTTGAGCATAATATGGCGTTGATGTTAGCAATCTAAACCCCATTTCTTGGGCAAATCCTTGCATCTTTCTACCAGTAAACACAGAGCCTTGGTCTGTGGTTATGCTCTCTGGCAATCCGAACCTATAGATAATATGCTTTTGTATAAATTCAATAATAGCCTCTTGATCAACAACTATCAGTGGTATAGCTTCGATCCATTTGGTAAAATAATCTATTCCCACCAAGATATATTTCTGTCCTTTGGACGAAGCAGGATTTATTTCTCCTATCAAATCCAATGCCCATCCTCTAAATGGCCATGGTTTGATGATCGAATGCACCTCACTTGCAGGGGCATGTTGAATTCCTGCATGTTTCTGACATTCCTCACATCCTTTAGCAAATTCTATGCAATCTTTGAGCATGCTAGGCCAATACAAGCCGTATCGAAATAACAGCCATTTCATTTTATGGCCTGCTTGATGTGCCCCACATGCCCCATTATGGACTTCAGACAATGCTAAATATGCCTCACTTTCTCCTAGGCATTTCAATAATACACCCTCTTGGGTCTTTTTAAACAATTCGTTCCCCATGAGGAGATATGACAATGCTCTATATTTTGTCTTTCTATCCACATTTAGAGTTGGGTCTGCTAAATAACTCTTCAGTGGACTTCGCCAATCTGCATCTGACAAAGTATTTATGGCTAATATTTCGAATCCCTGTTTCTCAGCATATCCCAATTTCATACTTTCCAGATCCGATGGTGTGAATCTAGTAGCCATAACTCTTCCCCTTAATTCAACCAAATCCTTAAAGTTCTTGGTAGACACTTTATAACCCGAAGCCAACTACGCTAAGTCATTTGCTTCTTGGTTCTCTATTCTTGGTATGTGTTGAATATCCATGTATTCAAATTTCCTCAATAGCCTATTGACTATGACGAAGTATACCATTAAGTTTTCCTTTATGCACTTGTATTTCTTTGTGATTTGTTTGACCACTAATTCAGAGTCTCCTTTAATTTCGACTCTGGTTGCCCCCAATTCCAACAAAGCTTCAAGTCCAACAATGAGCGCTTCATACTCAGCTTCGTTGTTCGAGCAACGAGGACCATCTAATTTATACTTGAATTTTGTTGGAATTCCTTCAGGAGAAATCAGAAGGACTCCAACGCCAGTTCCATTCCTGTGGGTTGAACCGTCGAAGTACAATTTCCAAGGTTGCATTTCGACGTAACTCATGACAGTCTGCTCAACCAACGAATGGTCCACAATGAAGTCAGAAATCACTTGACCTTTCATAGCTTTTAAAGGCATGAAAGTCAAAGAATATTCTGTTAAGGCTAAAGCCCATTTACCAACTCTGCTATGCATTATTGGTTTTGAAAGCATATGTTTAATAACATCGAAATGAGATGAAACATAAACATCAACAGGTTTTATATAATACTTGAGTTTCATACAAGAGAAATACAAACAGAGACATAGCTTTTCTAAATTGCTATATCTGGTCTCTGCGTCATTTAGCACTCTACTTAAATAGTATATGGCTCTTTCGATGCCATTGCTATCTTCTTGTGCTAGCATACTACCTATACTAACTTCAGAGGCAGATATGTACAATCTCATGGGCTTCCCCCATGAAGGTGGAGACAAAATAGGAGGCTGAGAAAGGTATTCTTTTATCCTGTCAAATGCCTCCTGGTGAGCTTCGTTCCATTCGAAGGCTTGGCCTTGCTTTAGACGAAGTAACGAAGAGAAAGCTTGGGTTCTTCCACTTAGGTTCGAAATGAATCTTCTGAGGAAGTTAATTTTCCCTAGCAGAGATTGCAACTCCCTTTTTGATGCAGGTGCTTTCGTCTCCATTATGGCTTTGGTTTTGTTCTGGTTGACTTCAATCCCTTTCTTGTGAACCACAAAACCAAGAAAATCTCCAGTCTGCACAAAAAATGCACATTTAAGGGGATTCATCTTTAAGCCATGTTTTCTCATTCGCTCGAATGATTGGCTTAAATGATGCAAATGTGTTTCTGTAGATATAGATTTGATGACTATATCATCAATATACACCTGCATGAAGGTTTCAATGAAATCATGAAAAATTGAATTCATTGCCCTTTGATAAGTTGCCCCAGCGTTCTTTAAACCAAAAGGCATCACTACCCATTCGTAGGTGCCTAAGGCTCCTGGGCAACGAAATGCTGTCTTTGCAACATCTTCTTCAGCAATGAAAATCTGGTTATACCCAGAGTATCCATCTAACATACTCAAGTATTCGAACCCTGCAGCAGAATCTACTAGCATTTCTGCCACAGGCATGGAATATTCATCTTTAGGGGTTGTAGTGTTTAAATCCCTAAAATCTATGCAAATTCTTAAAGAACCATTTTTCTTAATAACGGGTACTATGTTTGCTAACCATTCGACGTACCTTGTTGTTCTGATGAATTTGCAACGCAGCAACCTTTCGATCTCAGCTTTAATTTTTGTGAGTACCGCTGGTGCGAATCTTCTGGGAGTTTGTTTGATGGGCCTCTTGCCATCTTTAATTGGCAGTCGGTGTTCGACCAACTCCCTCTTTAAGCCAGGCATCTCATCATAATCCCATGCGAAGCAATCTTTGTTTTCCTTGAGGACTTCGATCACTTCCTTCTTGAGGCCTGGGCTAAGTTTAGCACTTATGTAGGTTACTCTTTTCATTTTTTCATCCCCTAAGTTGACTTCTTCGAGTGGATCTTGTGCCAGCATTTTGGCACCTGAGTTTATGGGGTCCCTTTCGAAGCCTAAGGGTTCTTTATCATAAATGGCATCCAACCTTTGATCCATCTCAAACTCTTCGAAGGGTGAGCATTTCGAACCATCCCCACTTACTTCGTTCATCTTTATAGTTGATTTATTTATTTCAGCCTCTAAGGCCGCTTTTGATTCGTTCTCAGCCATATAGGCCGAAATCCTTTCGAAAAAGGTGGACTCAGTCATGGATAAGGTTGTCGAAGTCCCAGCCTGCTGGCCGTTTTTGTATGGTGCTTTCGACTCCCTCTTCTTCACTGATTATTGTTCTATCCCAGTAAAGGCCATCATGGCGAAGGGTCATGTAGTAGTGGGCGTTTCTGGTTTCATTAATCTCATCATTTGGGACACACAGAGCAATCTTTGCTAGATTTTTATCATAATCCCTCTTGTCAACTAAATTGACCGTTGACATAAAGTAACTCTGGTCTGCTTCGATGTTTTCCACGATTCCATCATCTCTCCACAGAACTAGTCGCTGATGCATTGACGAAGGAACTGCCCCCACGCCATGGATCCACTCCCTTCCCAGCAGTAAGTTATAGTTGGCCTTGGCTTCGATCACCATAAACATGGTGGGCCTACAGCTTGAGCCTATTGTCAATTCCAACTGGACCACTCCCAGTGTTTTGCCCACTTTTCCCTCATAATTGGACATAACCATATTATGGGGCTTGATGTCTCCTTCGCGGATCTCTAATCTTTTTAGCATGAAATGGGGTATCAAATTTACTGCAGCGCCCCCATCCACTAAAACTTTGTTCACACCATGGACACCAACTTTCGCCCGAATAAAAAGTGGCTTGAGATGGTTCTTCATCGCAGGTTCTGGACGTTCGAAGAACGCATTTTGTTCCTCAACAGCCCCATTGTCCATCACATAGTAGCACACAGGCCTATGTTTCATCAAATCTGTAGTGTCTTCCTCCTCATATTCATCGATTTCGGTTTCCTGCCCAAATTTGCAGGGAAGCACAGACACCACGTTACAGTTCAGGTTGAATGAAGACTCCCCCTCCGATTCGAAGTTATCTATTATCATATCTTCATCCTCTTCTGGGCCTGGAGTGTATTCCTTTGGTTCATCGCGTTGTACTTCTGAGAAGAGCCTCCTATTGACTGGAGGTTTGTCTTCAGTTTGATTTTTTGGTTTGTTGGTGCTAGATTCACCTTGGTTTTTTGTTGAAGTAACCCCTTTGTTTGCCACAGCTTCCCTCTCAGCCTTTCGAATCCTTTGCTGTCTGCGCCACTGGGATCTTGACATGGGGTTCCTTCCTTTGTAATTTTCTAATCTCACCTCCTCCCTTTTTGTTGTGTTGAATTGCCTCCTGTATGTCACAGCATGGCGTGCATTTTGTTCAACGTTTCTCCATCTATCTTTGCCTTTGTCATTTCTGACCTGTAACCATCTATCGGTTGGCACTTCAGCAGGGAGTTTGAAAGTCACTCTTCGAGCAGCCTTGGGGTGAGGGCTATCAGGCCTTCGCTATTTGTGTCTGCTGTCGAAACGTGGGCCCATCTGGACAGTTTCTTGATGGTTCCAGCAAGGGGCGAAGGGAATCGTTTCGAAGGCCCTGGCCATGCTTTGGTCATACACAGCAGAACACCTTGGGCAAATCAAGAATTTGGTTGCCCCTTTGCAGCAGCGAAACACAAATTCCAGCAAACTTTCTCCAGCCTTGGGATAACACCTAAAAAGCTGGTTATCCTGGCGCCAATTGTTGCCAGTTCGAGTCCTCTGTACCCTTTCGAAGTTCGCAGCGATTCTTTGATTGCAGAGGATGCTGCACCTAGGGTATAATATCATGCCTGAATCTCCTTTGTGGCATGTCATGAGATGATCCTTGAGACTAGCATCTCCAGTGTGATCATCCCCCATTCTATACTTTTCTTTTTCTAAGTATTTTTCTACTTCCTCCATCTCAGAGCGAGGTCTTTCCATATCCACCATATTTATTTCAACATCTTCCCCCTTAGCTTCATCATCGCCCCATCCTGTGGGCTTTATATCCTTAATCTGAACCTTCGAACTCTCTGGGGCGGAATATTTGACCAAATAGTCAAATTTTCCACTGGGTTCCCCTAGAGTGTCCCATATTTCCTTCTGAGGGGAAATTGGCTTCGTGATTTGGACTTTCTCCAATTCCAGCCTTAAGCCTTCAGTGACTTGTGTTAGTTCTTGGTTTTGATTTCCCTGGCCTTCAATAGCCTGGGTTTCTCTTGCAACAGCTACAGGTGCGGCAATCGAAGTCTCTAGCGTATTCTGGATGTCTTCAGTGACCTCCTTATTGACTTCGACCATCACCCAGTTTTCAGTTTCAGTACCCTTCTCTCCTTTTAGGGCGTCGCTTTGATCAGTTTCCACCATGTTGACCTCTCCAATGCATGCAGGCTCGGAGTAGTTGGTGTCTGCGACGTCCAAGGGATCTTTGTCCACTTTCATCTTCACCTTATCAGCAAACTTTAGTCTGCCATCTTTGATCGCGTTTTGAATTAGGTCCCTGAAAAGAAAACATTGTGAGGTTTTGTGGCCTAGGAAACTATGATATTTGCAAAATCCTCTCTTCTTTCTCTGATCCAAAGGAGGTATTTTGACATTTGATGGCACAATTAGTTGGCCATCTTTGACAAGTAAGTCAAAAATCTCGTCACATTTAGTGACATCGAAGGTATAAACCTTCTTTGGAAATTTGTCACTTTTCTCATTTTCAACAATGTCTTTTCCTTTTGTGGGAACCAACAATTTGCAGGAATAAGGCGGGGCCTGTTTTAATTCAGCAAGGTCGATTTCGACCTCTTCGAATTCGAATTCAGGATATTCTTCTGCTTCCTCAGTCCCAACATAGGAAATCCTCTCTTTCTTGCTATTCTTAAAGACTCTGTCTTTTTCGGCCTTTAGTCTTTCGACCTGTCGAACCCTATCGGCTAACTGAGCCATATCCCTCAAATATTGAGTGTCTAGTTTCTTTCGAATAGAATAATCCAAGCCACCAGCGGCCATTTCGACTAACTCATGTTCAGGCACTACTGTGTAACATCTGGATTTCAAAAGCCTAAATCTATTCAGATAATCATCTATGGGTTCGGTGAATTTTCTCTTAACACTGGCCAATTCCTTCAAACTTATTTTCGACTGTCCCATGTAAAATTGTTCATGGAATAATCTCTCTAAGAGAGCCCAAGTATCAATGGACCCAGGAGGCAAAGTGGTAAACCATGTGAAGGCGTTTTTAGTCAAGGAACTTGGGAAGTATTTGATCCTGAGATCTTCATTATTGGCTATATCTCTCGCTTCGGTTAGATATCTCGCTATGTGTTCGACTGTTGACTCATTGGTATCCCCAACGAACTTTGTAAATTTAGGGACTTTATATCCCCTTGGTAAATCAGTATGCATTATGCAATCCAATATAGGAGAAGCATAATTTGGCCTTCTCATTCCTGTGTTGAGGCCATTCTGGGCCATGACTCTCTCTATCATGGTGGTTAGATTGTTTTCTGCCAAGATGTTATCGTTTCGAATTCTATGAACGACAACATCGGCATCTTGATTTCGACCAACCAAGACAACTTCCCTAGGTTGTTCTTCTCGAAACTCTGGGGCTTCTAGCCTTTCTACCCTTGCCCCTGGTTCCATAATTTCTCTTTGTGGGCCTGGGATTATTGGGGCTTCTAACCTTGGTGCCCTGGCCCCTAAGTTAACTTCTTCTCTGGGTGGTCTATAAATTGGGTTGTTAGCAATTTGTTCTATAACAGGCATGTTTGCTCGAAATCCCGCCTGATTCTGCCTACGCCTTTATGGGGGAGCAAAGAAATCTGCTATTCGACTCATATTGTCAGCGTTTTCTCTGTTTGTCACAGTCACATTTTGCACTATTGGGGCAAATATCTCCTGCATGGTTTGTGCTAACACCCCTATCATATTATGGTTACTGTCATCCATCAATTGCCTAAAAGCCAACTGGTTGTCTATGGTTAAGATAGGCATTATGCTATAACCCACTGACCCTTGGTTATTCGTCATGAACTGATTCGCCCCAGACTCAGACCCTAGTTGTGGGGATGAATTCGATGTGGAATTGTGTAAACCTGCCATAAAAGATGTTGGCATTCCATAAGAGGAATTTCTGGTTCTATTCCCATCGAAAGCGGGTGGTCTAGTTAATGGAGTGGTGAAATGGGATTGTGTCCCTGATGGTGGAACGAATCCCCCAGGGTATCCAATGGTTCCAGTATTTCCTAAGATTGAACTATTAGTTGATGTGCCACTTACTCCATTGGTGGCCATATTACTGGTTGAAGATGCAACAGACTGTGCATTCGAAGGGATCACATTAGATGTTCCGATCGAAGTGGACACATTAGTGCCTGCTGTATGTGGGGCATTTTGTTCCCCTTGTTGATTGTCAGAATTAGACATTTTGTCCAAACATTTTCTTCTGGATAAAGGTTGGTTGCTGTTGGTTATTTTACCACTTCTCAGGTTCATAAAACAACAAACTTCTTAGGTTCCAACGTTTTTTGTAATGGTTATGTTTCAACAATCTTTATTTCTAATATCCAATTATTGGTCCCACCGGGTGTGCCAATTTGTTTCCAGTGATTTCTGGTAAACAACCGCTAGTCTTCCAAACTATCGAATAATCTTTCTGACTGTTATTTAATTCCTCTGGTAACTCACAGGATCGACTAGATTGATCCTAGGATTCCTTGGACATTAAGGTTACTCTCATGATCGAACAGATATTCATGGTTGATATTTGAGTGTTGTATATGCGTTTGGCTTATTTCGATTTCTCTCTCTAAAGGTCTAAAGATGTAATCAAAATGTGCGTGTACGAAACTGAGTTGCATGAATAAATGTTAATTGTAAAGACATGTAAAATTGCATAAAAGGCAAGTAAATGGTTTCGAATTATAAAAACAGTTTAATGTAAAGGATTTCTGGAACGTAAAAGGTTTGAAATATGAAGAAAGCGTTTAATGCAAGAAATCTGTAAATGACTTTAAGTAAAAATATGCGTTCGAAGGATAAGACTTGAAGGTAAAGGTATGGAAAATATGACAGTTTTCTGAAATGTAAAGTACTTGAAATGTGAAGAAAGCATTAAAATGTAAAACTTTAAAGAAGAGATTTCGAAGTGAAAAGACTGTAAATGAGAAAACTTGTAAATGTTATTTGACAGAAAGATAAAGGGAAGTGCTGGAAATGGTAAAAGGTTTTCATTAAATCAGAAATACATGGTGCTATCATACGTACATTTCTCTTGCATTCGTTTCCCTTGCCATGTGGTAGTTTGAATGTTACTGAGTATTTAGTACAATAGATATGACACACGAAATCCTAATACTAAGACTTCTATTTATACTAATTAGACCATAACGGTCTTGCTATAGGATTATGCCACGTTCAGAGCATGCAGAACAATGCCTCTTTCTTCTTTCCACGTGTCTCCAAATGCTCCAGCACATAAATTTCAAACTTCGAATGTCCCGCTTCCATTTGAATTTCAAATGATTTGGTACTTCTCCGTTTCGAACGTACTTCCCAGACACAACTTTGTTGTTATTTCGAGACTTCTTTTAGATATGCTCCCATAATTGCCACTCGAAGCTCCAGCTTTGATATGCTTATTCGAAACACTGCTTCTGCTACTTCGAAACATGACGTTTTACTTCATTTCGATCGAAACGTTTAATTCATTTGGCTTCTAATAATATTATTAAAATCTTCAGCCAACACTTCGTCCCTGTAGCTGGAAGTTCCGGGGGCGGTTGTCGCAGGAATGGTGTTGTGGCCGGGGTTGCCGGCGTTATCAAGGTGTCCGTTTTTGTCCACGGTGCCGTTATTAGTGTCGATGACACGGACGTTCTGCTCATCGCGAGCTTGATCAGCCATGACAGCGGTAGTTGAATTTGAGCTTTGGTCCTTGAGTTTTGTAAGACGGGGAAGCTAGTTCCCCACAGTCGGCGCCACTGATCTGACCTGATCAGACTTGGACCGTCACGGCTGGCTCCAAGCTGAAGTTTTGAACGAGGTGGGGGGGGGGGGATACCTGCAAGGCACTCTGATGCTGAAGTAAGTAAGAGTACGAGCAGGCAAAATGTGAGTATATGTGATAGAATGAATACCTGACCCTCTGGAAATAGAGGGTATTTATAGCCCCCAGCGCTGGGCCAAGGTTCCTTCATTGGGCCGGGCAGGTTTGGCCCAATGGAGGAACTTCCAGGTTCTACGTGCGTAGTGGGGACCCGCACGTGGTCCCCTTCCTGGATATCCTGCGTGAAGTGCGGGCGGACAAGGACGCAGTCTTTTCGGGGCCCCGTTGAGAGTGCAGTGGACCGTGTCCGCTGCTGAAGAAGTGCTCGAGCTAAGGTCGAGCTGGAGTCACACGAGGACGGGGATGTCGCCCAGAGACATATGTCGGGCATAGCTATGGTCCTTAGGTCGGCGTGACCCCTAGCAAGTCCGTTTGGATTGGGCCTTTATCGTTGCTATTGGGCCAGCCCGGCCCAGTCCAGAACAATATCCTTAGTTATATTTGATTAATCAATTATCAACATTAAATATTTTTCAATTAAATTAAGGGTATAATAGTAATACAAGCATTAATTAGTCTAAAAATTAATGATTTTTACTTATAATAGTGACCAAAATTTAAGGTTATTTTTTTTGCTTATAATAGTGACCGGGGGAAGTATATTAGATAATATGACTACCTATTATAACATTAAAAAGGAAAATCTAAGGTCGCCATAGTTGTTGGTCTCATAGGTAACGGTTCCACATTGACGAGATATTCCTTGTCATTGAGCCCTACCAAATAAACATGAATCTTCGTCTTGAGCGTCGATTGGAGATGGTGGATTGTTCAGGCCTTGGTTTGCCTCACCCTCTAGTGGCTGAGAAGAACTTCATTCTTCATGTGAATTACTTCCAAAAAAGACAAAGTGGAGTATTGTTTAATGCATCAAAGACATTTCATATGTTGGTAAAATCTATTGATATTCGACTTAAAGATGTTGAATTATTTGATTCAAGGAGAGATAGTTTCATAACGAGCTTTCTCTGTGTTTGAATCTTCGGTCTCCTTTCATTCTTTCGCTTCTCGGATACTCTTCGGACCGGTCTGGGAGGAAGCTTGTTTTGGTTTTTGAACTCATGGAGAACTGGAGTCTTCAGGACGTGCTATTAGACCAAAGGTGTCCGGAGTTAATGTCTTGGTTGAATCAGTTCGATGTGGCGGTTTCGGTTGCAAAGGGACTTAAGTATCTTCATCATAAGTGTGATCCTCCGGTGATTCATGGTGATGTTAAACCTACTAATGTTCTTTTAGATCGTGAATTTAGGGCTAAGATTGGGGATTTTGGACTTGCTAGGGTTAAGAGTTTGGAGGATTCTGGAATGGAGATGATGGTGGAGGAGATTTGTGAGAAGAAGAAGAGAGATGATGTGTTGTTGTTAGTGTTGGTGTTGAGGATTGTAGTTTTGTTTTTGTTGTTGAGGAATCAGAGAGTGTTGTTATGAATACGACAGTTGGATTTGATCGGTTGCCAGAGAGTTTTAATGTGAAGGTTTTGGATTCAGATGCTTCGCCGAAGGTGGAGGTGGGAGTTGTGTCGCCTGAGATGAGTGGGGTTGAGAAATTGAGTGTTTTGTCTGATGGTTGTTTTGATAAGTTTAGTGTTGATAGCGGGAATCAGAGGAAAAGAGGTGGTGAGGGGTGTCTTCGTGGTGGTTCTAGAAGGGATTGGTGGTGGAAGCAAGAGAATAATGGGGGAGGATCTGAATCAGGGAGGGTGAAGGATCATGTTATGGAGTGGATTGGGAATGAGATAAATAAGGAGAGACCTAAGAGTAGTGAGTGGGTTTGTTTCGGGTCTTCGATTTGTTCGGGTGCTGGTGATGTGGCTGCGCCGTCCAAGGTGGACGGTAAGAAGAAATAGAGGAAGAAATTGGAATGGTGGGCTTCACTTGATGAGGAAAAGGTTAAGGGGAAGAAGAATAGAAAACTGAGGGAATGGTGGAAGGAGGAGTTTTGTGAGGAGCTTTCAAAGAAGAGTAGGAAGAAAAAGAAAAGCCTGAATTGTCGCGGAGAATCATGGTGGCAGAGAGACGGGGATATAGGCAGTGTGGCGGGGGTGAAGAAGAAAAAGAGGAAAAGTAAGAGTAGTAGAGGGAGTATTGATTGGTGGTTGAAAGGTTTAAGCGGCAACCTTAGGAATAATGGAAGGAGAAATAGTCAAGATTAGGGCTACTATAACTTGTAGTAGCTAGGAATAAGTCCTTTCTTCATATGAATTACTTCTAAAATAAGATAAAGTGGAGTGTTGTTTGATGCACCAAAGACATTTCGTATGTCCTCATAATTTATTGATATTCGATGCACAAATGATTTCATAAACTTTATGCTTTCAAAATTGAATTCATTGTTTGACGTGAACATGTTTTGTGGTTGTGTTGGTTATAGATTTGATATTTCAATTGTAGAATAGTATAGGTTTACTTGTGGCGATGAATTTGTTGTTAGAAGTTGAGTGAAGGATGACTTTGAAGAGGTTTGTTGTTAGGGATTTTGAAATTTGAAGTTAGATAATGGATTTGGGGTGAACGGTTGTTAGGGTATGATGGTTGGTGAAACTGGATAAATAGTTGTGGTGGATTAAATGGAATTGTTGTTGGGGTGTTGGGAAGTTGTAGGGTGGTTGAAGAGTTATTTTAGAAATTATGAATTAAAGTATGGTTGTTGTTGTGGTGGTTGCATTAGATGTCTCGTCCAATTAACACACTTTGTAAAGTTTCTTTACTCATGTTAGTTTTATACCTTGACTTTTCCTATCTTCTAGGGTTAACATTGCTCCCAATAGTTAATCAAGAGAGCTCTCATGTTTGAGCCTTTTACCTTTCTCAATTTTTCAACATCATACGTAAACCCAACATCATACATAAACCCAACATCTTTACACCTTCTATATTATTGAGGCAATTTTTTATTAAAAGATGAAATGAATGAGCTTCTTGTCTCTATCTTTCTAGTAGATGTAAGACAAATTTTGAATCTATATCGTACGAAGTAATATTATCACAATTCTAAATCATGCATGTTTCAAATCCCACGTATTTCAAATATGGAGGGATAAATGTGTCGGATAACGTCCACAAACACAAACTCTAAAATTTGATACATCCAGAAAAGAAGAGAAAAGTGAAAATAAGTTGACAATAATATAATTAAACTAATAGACAAAAAATATAAAAAATAAAATTACATTTGTATAATTAATTAGTAGGCAAAAAGAACCAAAAAAATAATATTAGTTTAAGTAAATCACTAGACCAAACTAACAATATTAAAAACAAAATAAAAATGGTTTAATTAAATAACTAGATGAAAATAAAACTTACAAATTCTTCAATATTTTGATGTGTTCTTTTGTAATCATCTCACACCCATAACATAGATATAGTCAACAAAATATAAAATTAAGAAGGCAAAAAATATCAAAAATATTAGTAAGAATAACAGAATAGATGATGAAAATGTGTGAAAATTGATGAATAGTAGAGTGATATTTATAGAATTGGAAAATTATATGATAGTAATGCGTTGGTTGAATATGTGGTTGAGAAAATAATATGTCGTTGAGTGAACAAGATAGGATAGTAATGAGTTTGTTGAATGTGAGGTTGGGATAATAAAACATGTAGTTGAATGAAAAAACAATAGGATAGTTATATTTGGTTGAATGAGGAAGATAAGATAATAATCATATAGAAAGAAAAGTAAAAAATGGGCGATAAGTCGTGTTGATTGGCCCGACACATGCAGAACTTCAACTTTGTTGCATGACATCGCAAGCTTGAACCAAATTTCATGTGTCAAAACATTGAGTCTCTTATGAGTATTACAATTTCCACTTATAATTTCCACTTATATTATTTATGTTTGTAATAGATGGTATGCATTAGATAAGCTTATGTTCTACTATCACAAAGATATTCGTTTGGCAAATGTACATAGGTCGATAATATCGCCATAGCACAGTGGACTCAAGCGTATGATGGAGGCCGACGTTTAGATCATATGACACCTAACCTTAATGAGTCCATGAATTCAATTTTTAAGGGCATTCACGACCTCCTTATCACAATTTTGGTAAAGTCGACACACAAAGAATTGTTTAGGAATAGACGGTATGAATTGTTGGTGCACAAAGAAGAGATGAAAGACAAAAAGAATATATTAAATGACGGTTACAAAAATAAGGAATAATGATTTACAATGAATTACATTGAACTACCTCACTAGATTATTTATACACAAAATAAAATCATAAATATCCTCTAACAAAAATATAAAAAGATATAATAATATCTTCAAAAAAGATATTCCTAAAATATAGATTAATATCCAAAACATATTACTAAAATATAGATTAAATCTAACATCATCGCTTAATTTATATTTGATCCAAAACTGACAACATCAATTTCATCCCTCAAGCGAAGAAATTGATCAGTCTTGATAGCCTTTGTTAGAACATCTGTCAGCTGCTTCTGGATGCTACAATGTATAACTTCTAATATTCCGCTCTGAACTTGATTCCTCAGGAAGTGATATTTGGTCTCAATATGCCTGCTTCTCCCATACAACATTGGGTTCTTGGCAAGATTGATTGCAGACTTGTTATCAATCATCAGCTTCAGAGATTTGGCTACTTCAATCTTCAGATCTTGTAACAAGTTCAGAATCCACACAGCTTAACATGCAGTCAGAGCGCCTGCAATATATTCAGCTTCACAGGTTGACAACGCAACAACATGTTGCTTCTTGGAACACCAAAAAATAGGACCTTCCATAAATTTGAATAAGTATCCAGAAGTACTTCTTCTGTCAATTCTATCTCCGCACCAATCAGAATCTAAATAACTCAGAAGTTCTGATTCAATCTTTCTTCCAGACGGAAATAACACTCCATACTCCAGAGTTCCCTTTACATATCTCAGAATCCTGACAACAGCTTGGTAATGAGACCACTTTGGTTTACTCATAAATCCGCTAACCATTTCAACTGTATATCAAATATTAATTATGGTATTACACAAATACCTCAGAGAACTAACCATTTGTTTGAAGGTTGTAGCATCCACATCCTCTCCATCAGAATCAGAGTCCAACTTCTGATTCGTATCAGCACGTGTGATAGCAACTTTACAATTCTCTAGCACAAATCTCTTAAGAAGCTCAAGTTCATACTTCATCTGATGCAAAATGATTCCTTTCTCAGAGTATATAAATTCCATCCCTAGAAAGAAACTCATTTTCCCAAGATCTGTCATCTCGAACGCATTCATCAGAACTTTCTTGAAATCAACTATTTCTTGTTTAGAACTTCCTGCTAGCAATATGTCATCAACATACAAACATACCAGAATCATATTACCTTTTGAAGTATGCTGAACATAAACACCATACTCCATCTCACACTTATGAAACCCTTGTTCCTTGAAAAACAAATCAATCTTCAAATTCCAAGCTTTGGGTGCTTGCTTTAATCCATACAAGGCTTTGTGTAATTTGAACACCATCCCTTCCTGATTCTTTTTCTCAAATCTAAGAGGTTATGATACGTATACCTCTTCTTGTAATGGACCATTCAGAAATGCAGACTTTACATCTAAATGCATCAGAGGCCAATTCCTGTTAGCAGCTATTGCAATCACTAGTCTGATTATTTCATGTCTCGCTACAAGTGCAAACACTTCAAAGTAATCCAGACCAGGTTTCTGTAGAAAGCCTCTTGCTACTAATCTTGCTTTGTGTTTGCCAGTTGATCCATATGGCTTTAGCTTCTGCTTGAAAATCTATCTGACGCTGATGGCTTTCTTGCCTTTTGGAAGTTCTGTCATCTTCCAAGTCTTATTTCTATCTATAGCATCAAGTTCTTCTTTTATGGCATGTAACCAAACTTGCTGCTTAAGAGCCTCTTCCGTACTCACAGGTTCAGAATCTACTAACATTGCACACTGAATAACTTCTCATTTAGAGTCTACTTCAGTGTCTTGCAACATGTCAAACTCTGCAAATCTTCTTGAGATGCTTCTAACTCTTTGTTGCCTCTGAACTAGAACTTTAGAACCTTGGACACCAGAACTTTCCTCTTCAGAAGCGCTTGCTTCAGAAATTGGACTTTCTCCATAATCTTGATTGTCTTTAGAGTCTTGAAAGTTCCCAGGGTATGAATCACCATCAGAGTCAGAGTCAGAATCATCTTCTCCTTCAGTATCTTCTTCAGAGTTAGAGTCTTTGCCAGCCTCAGAAACATGTGTTTTTGATTTTTTTCCCATAAATTCTTTCATCAGAGTCAAGACGAGACCTTTCCCAATTCCAAACTTCTGATTCCTTTACAATGACGTCTCTGTTGAACTCAACTTTGTTAGTTTCTGGATAATAAAGTTTATATGATCTTGTACTGTGGTACCTGTTCGCAGTGATTTCTGGCGAAACAACCGCTAGTCTTCCAAACAGATTTGATATGTATGGTTACTTACTAGATCGACTAGATTGATCCTAGGGTATTGTTTTAACGTTAATTGTAAAACTTTCTTGAGGGCTTATGTAAAATATGACGTGATACTTGTGCATGTGTTTGTGTAAAGGCTTGGAATGCAAGACTTCTGAAATTAAATTCAAATGTAAAGGTTTAGACGAAACGTCTTAATTAAACAAAAAAGGTTTGAATGTAGATATTTGACAATAAAAAGACTTAATACTGGAATTAAGTGACTCGATTATAAAGAAAAAGCCTTTTAAAAAGGAATTTGATTTATAAAGCTTTGCAGGAAAGTAAAACAATTCAACAGAACATAAAGAATTTAACAGAACATAAAGAATTTAACAGAACAATTGCAGGAATATGTAAAAGAATGATTTCAAAGAAAATTATGTTGATAAGTGTAATTTCAAAGATAAAATTGTGAGGTCATACGTACATTCTCAACGAAACTCTTTCTCTTTAACTTGGTACTTGAGTATTTTTGTGAGTAACTTTGTACGAATTCTGACCCCCCCTTTCCTTAACACTAAAGAGCTATTTATAATGTCCTAACCATAACGGTACTATTCTAAGAAAAGGCCACGTTGCTCTCTTGCATGTCTTTCGACACTCTAAGGCTTCCACGCGTCCTTCTTATCCAAAGAAACCATTTTCGAATTTCAAATAATCCCGCTCAAGCCTTCAGTAATGATTTTTTTTACGTGGCCGTCGAAAATGCGCCCTCTTGACCAAATAAACAATCTGTCTTTTCAAACTATCTTCGACGCAACTCTAGTAATATATTTCGACAGAAAATCTCTTTTTTCATCCGTCTTATGGAAATTTTAAAATGTAAAAGCTCCTTTATTAACCTGGTCAAAATTCCCAGCTAACAAATTGCCCCTAAAAAATATTTGTTTCGAATATGTGCAGAAATAGGAATTTCTTGTGATTTATGCTATTTCGACCAACAAAGAGAACCTTTTCGTATTTCAATGATATCATCATGACATCTCTTCAAAAACGTCGTTTCAAGACGTGCGTGCAGCAGTTTATAATGATGAATAACTATTCCCAATGTCAGGTGACTTGACAAACTTCTCACCTTCTCCTTCAGGATGTGAACACGTGTCCCTTGATGGACAATCACTCTTCACTATAAAACAAGTTTTTCTCCTTCCTCTCTCTTACTTTTACAAACTTCTCTTAGCAAAACCCTTTCAATTCTCTGTGAAACCTTTTCCTTTCCAAAAAACTCAGACAATCTCCAGAAAAACTTAAAGAATCTAAACAATGGCCTCAGATAAACAATCAATGAAAATCAAAATCAAGAATTTTGGAGCTTCCACCGGTTCATCTTCTCAATCCATTCCAACTAGCAAAATAATCACGCATGAGAATTGATGGGGTTTAATCTGTAACGTATAGCCTAAATGTAGTACTGCAAGTGTACAGCCTATCGAAGTAATATATAAGATTATCGAACCACAGAGACCAATTGTCAATCTATCAACTCTATTGCTAAGGTGCTTATCTAAGGCGAACAAGGATATTGATGTGAGTGCAGTGCACAAAGTAAATGAGCGAGGTAAATAACAGTTTAAAAGACAGGTTGGAATGTAAATCATGTAATCAGATATTGGTCCGGTCATGCGTAGATGAACCTACTTATGGGGCAGTATTTTCTATTGATAGCAAAGGATCAGTTTAACGGGAACTTGTAGCTTTTGACTACTAAGAATCGAGTTTACTCTTTAAATTAAATTCCTTTATTGTCACATATAAAGGGTGCCTTCCGCGTTAAAGAGGTAAACCTATTTTTAAGAAATTGATAGTTTTGACTTAACAGAAAAGTGATCTTACTCGGAAAGATTAACTTAAAGAGACTTTTGGCTTTTGACCAAGAGTCAGATTTCAAACCTACAAACGCGTCCGAAAATAGTTTCAAAATCGTTTTCTAAAAAGGTCAATGATTCCTATTTAACCAATCAACGGCTCTCGCTCTTTTTGTTTGGTTAAATAATAATCAAGTCGTATCATTAGTTTGGACGGCTTTCGATCTTACCCAATAAACATTAAAACACAATTGACTTAAGTTAGAAGCAAAACATCCCCAGAGTATTTTCACTAGCATGATAATTGGAACACAACCACGATGACAATCATTACATCCTAACCTTTATAGTTTAGCCAGACATAATAAGTACGAGTCTATAAAACGTGTAGACTATGGTAAGAGCATTTAAAGTCTATAAAACGTGTAGACTATGGTAAGAGCATTTAAAGTCTATAAAACGTGTAGACTATGGTAAGAGCATTTAAAGTCTATAAAACGTGTAGACTATGGTAAGAGCATTTAAAGTCTATAAAATGTGTAGACTATGGTAAGAGCATTTAAAGTCTATAAAACGTGTAGACTATGATAAGAGCAATTAAATAAAGAAATGCAATAAATTAGAACCTTTCTCCGGTCGGAGACTTGAATCTGATACAAATCTACGGAAAAGTAAGGCCGGTATGATGAACTTCAACCAAAGTGCTCCAAGACTCGATTACAACTCAATCTACACCGCAATAACTCCCCGATGTGAAGAGATTATTACTTTACAGAAACTGATAGTATATGGCTTAAGATTGTACTAAGCTTGGATGAAACTAAAGAATGAGAATCGAAAGCTATTTATAGAGGAACTTTGAGGTGCGTAAGGACCAGCATGCCCCTTAACTTCTTTTGAGCGGGAACCTTTTTGTGAAGGCCGCGGGCGCGGTGAGGGTGGCCGCGGGCGCGGTGCCTGGAACCGCCACATCATGGGAACGTGGCAGTTGATCTCTGGGTGAAAGTGGGCCACGTCATCGCGTTTCCTGTAGCCAGCGCGGTGCTGAACGCCATAAGTGCAGAATATCTTGAAAAACCCTAATTTCTTGGCGTTTTGGCTCGTTTCTTCACAGAAGGCTCTGAAATGACAAGAATCCTGAAAACAAAGGAAAAAGGAACATAATACGAGAAAATGACAATAAAAACTAAGGAAAACATGTGATATTTGAGTCAGAAACATAGTGCGATTTAGTGCGATCAAATCCTCCCACGCTTAGACCTTTGCTTGTCCTCAAGCAACAACTCTTAAAAGTAGATGAAAGAAATTTATGGTGTATACAGGTTTTGGGCAAAGAGGGCTTCTAAGTCCGAGTAAGGGTGTGTTGTCAGGCACTAACTATCTGAATCAAGGGTATCGTAATTACACTACTCGCAGAAATGCGGACATAAACCTCATAAGTATACAGATCGATCCTAATATCCTTACTATGCTAAGACTTCTTTTTGTACGAGGTCCTTTTTCATTCAGGCGCAATCACATTAAGCCCGTTATCCGTACATACTCATGGTGTAGTGACCGGTTAGTGACTCTGATCTCAAGTGATGGGGTTCTGGTACAAGAGTTGGTTTAACCCCTTTTTATTTTACCCATTTGCAGTTGCGGGGGATCGGACCGAAGTCTGCCCTACCAAGTCCAGCACCAGATACCTCTGGACCAACTACAACGGATGTGCCTTATATATATATTTTTTCTTTGTTTTTATTGGTGCTTACAACTTTCTTGAGTTGAGTAATCTTTGTGAGGATCACCCAACTCGTAGTCGTATTCATACTTTATTTTATAATTTTTAAGGCAAAATAGAGATCATCCACTTATATTCATCGATCCCACACTTAGAGCATGCTTAGGCCGGAGCTGACTGCTAAGATAAACTACTTGAAGACCTATTTGTACAGTTTTATTCAAAATCATAGCATATTGGGGAGAAAGGATCTAATCTAAATATTCAAAAAGGCTTATGGTGTAAAAAATGATAACAAATTTTTCAAAAAGTGAGTGTCCGAGAAACAGACCCTATCTAGGACCTGTCTCATAGCCCAAATCCTTAAAAACAACCATAAATCTTTGAAAAATAAAAATTTTGTAAGGCTAAAAGGTGGGGGAAATGAAAGGGTACACTACGCAGAAAGACTCGCCTATCACATGCATTTTATTAACTATGAATATAAAAAAGGAAAAATGCGGAAGGGAAATAAAAGCAGGAAAAACGGAAAATAAAAGCGATAAATAAAAGCGAAAATGGGAAATAAAAGCGATAAATGCTCCTCCCACACTTAAATCAGACATTGTCCTCAATGTTCCAAAATAAGGTAGGAGGAGGTACCTGAAAACACTAGTGGGGGCCACTAGGACCTTCACCATCCTGGTTGGTACGACCGGAACGGCGGCTACGACTGCGACGGCGGCTATCTCGGTCCAAAACAAGCTGCTCCAGTCTCTCTGACAAGGCGGCATTTGCCGCTTGTAGCTCTTGGGTCCGACCAATGAGGGTGCCTTGGGTTGCCTCCATCAATTGGAAGTGACGAGCGTATGTGGTCTGGTGTAGGTGCTGTTCTCTCTGGAAAGCCAGCTGACTTTCCATAATAGTGCGCAGAGAGCTAGCATTTTGTTCTTGGGACGCTTGCATGAAGGCCATGTTGTCGGCCGCCTGTTGCTGCAAGGTAGCAAGGAGGGTGTCCCTCTGGGCCTCTCGGGCCATATGCTCACGCCACATGTCCTCAGTGACATGGAAGCTAGGAGCTGTACCTGCATGTGGGTTAGAGGTAGAAGGTGTCGTGTGTGGTGGTGAAAAATGGGGTGGTTCCTCTGTTTGGAAATCGTACTCATCATCAGTGTTGTTACCCTCATTTAAAGGTAGATTTGGGGGCAACGGACCAATAAAAGCAGGAGCGTTGAGATCGTAGGTCCAGTTACGCTCAAATCTAATATCAGTACGACGGGTGCAAGGCATAACAACACTGGGTATAGCAGCACCTCCAACCATTAGGAAGTAACCACCTTCCTTCCTCGTCTTGCATAAACGCATATCCCTGAAAAATTTAAGATTTGCAATCCGAGGAGGAAGTGGTTCTAGGGTGGCAAGTTCCGTATCCAATCCTATGGCACGGGCAATAGTGGTAATCAGTCCACCAAAGGAAATCGGCCCACCTTTTCTTAAAACATGGTGCATGTGGGCAATCATGAATGGGACGGGATTAACTTTGGTGTCTGTGAGGCAGCTCTGCATGATAATTAATTCTTTAGCATTCACCTTGTTTGGGTTTTCCCGAGCAAAGATGGTGGATGCTAAAAGAAATCTAAAGACACGAAGGGCAGGATTGTGGATGTGAGAAGCAAGAAGGCCATCAAAAGATGTTGCATTTAGTTTAGTAATTCTGGCCCAAAATGCTTCAAATGCCCAATCCGTGTCTAAAGGTGCTTCACAAATGGCACCATCCCCATAAGGCAATCCTAACATGGCGGCTAGACCGTCAGTGGAGTAATCATATTCGACATTAAACATTCTAAATTTGACTCCACCTACGGTGCTAGCAGTGTTAGGGGAGACGTTATAAATTAAAGAACTTAAAAACTCGAACGTCAGCCTAGGGTAGGTTGGTGCTTGAGTAGCAAAAATATCATGCATACCTATTTTATCTAGAAGGAAGAATACACTATGGTATATACCTAATGAATATAGACAGTTTTCATCGATATACCTGGTAGAGTGTATTGGTGTTGTCAGCAATTTTTCAAGCCGCTTTAGTTGCCTTTCTCCGGCTTGACCACCACGTAAAATGTAACCGTGATATTCCATAGGATTTTCTTGTGGATGAAAAGAGAGAAAGAATGGGATGTAGAAGTAATGAAGGTGTGAGGAAGAAAATGAAATAGTGGGGGGTATTTATAGGAAGGGAAGAAAGAAAATGGTGGTTGTAAATATTTATGATGAAAATAATGGAAATAAATGTAGTGGGTTGGTATGGGTAATAAAGTGGGTAAAAAATGGAAGAAAATGGGATTGGAAATGGAAAAAGTGGTAAAATGGGGGGAAAAACGAGCTACTAGCCGTTAGGTGACCGTTGCGTCACCGCGGGCGCGGCAGGGCCTACCGCGGGTGCGGTGAGGTCGAGGTCAGTTGGGCTGGCCTGGCTTTCTTTCCATTGGGCTTTTTCTTCCTCGCCATTATCTTCAATTTCTGGAGGTGTACCTATTTTTCTTATAAATGTGCATATATGTACGTGAATACATATACACATGTATATTTATTTTATTTTTATATTAAAACTATGGTGACCTAGAAAAACAAAAACATTAGTAAATAAATAAAACATATGCATATATATATATATATATATATATATATATATATATATATATATATATATATATATATATATATATATATATAGATATAGGTACGGACATTGGGTCATTAAAATAAATATTAACAACGCAGGAAACAGAGAAAAAATAAAAATGAGTCTGAAAAGTAAATCAACATAATACGAATAATACTGAAACTAGATATCTTGTGAACAATACAGATCTATTGCCAACCGGTAGGATGCTCTGCAGGAGTGCCTGGGCCACGCAGCTCAGTCAGCTGGCGTCGAATCTCTGCCACCTCGTGAGCTAATTCATCTAACTCACCAGCAAAGGTAACATCATTCACTTCCAACTGCAAATGAAGGTCAGCCACCTCATTGCGGAGAGTGGTTATCTCAGTGTGCATAGCAGTCAATAGAGTGCGAATATTAGGTTCCTGCAAGCTGAGGTTATTAGTAAGAACAGTAGTGTGTGTAACCTCGGGTCGGGATGTGTGATCCGGAGTGGAGTCCTCGGAAGCAGGAGTGTATTCTGGAGTGAGATCTTCGGAAGCAAGAGTGTATTCTGGAGTGTACTCTGATATCTCACCCCAACCTTCTACAGAATAGTTCCAATTAGCAGAGTTGGAAACACAAGTCATCTGAGGGTCTGGCATGGTGAAGGTGTAAACTGTCTGGTCATTGATAAGCAATATGTACCGATATGGGTGGAAAGAGGCCCTCCTCATGAATCCACGATCCATGCAAAAGTCTAAATCCAGAAAAGTATATCCACAGTATGGGGTCAGCTGTGCTATCATACTGTCTAAACCCAAAGCAGAAGCTATCTGTGTCACATTCCCTCCGGAATGAATGAGCCCTACAGCGGATCGAGCAGTCTGCTCGAGGCTCTCTATCAGAAAACCTCCACTAGCTATAGGTCTGGACTGACTAGCACAGTATAGGAAAAGGATCTCCTCAGCGGTGACCAAGTGGTCACAGTAACTCCTCCCAAAGAAAGTGTGGCACAGGATCATCTCGAAGTATCGGAAGGCCGGGTTATGGATCTTCCGGGATAGCTGGGTAGAGGGGTCAAGGCTGGCTCTATCAGTAATGTCCTGCCAAAATTTATCAATATCTCTGTCCATGTAGCAACTCAATGGGAACTCAGTGATAGCGGTCGGTCCAGTTTGGAAACCAAGCAAATCCCCAAATTCTTTGGTGGTCAGGGTATACTCGGTGCCAAACAATCTGAAACTCAGGCGTCCTCGCTCATCTCCTTCACCCACTCGTGGGTTATAGTCCATAGAGCTAAGAAACTCCAGAGTAAGGTTCCTGTAGGTTTTGTGGACATCATCAACATAAGAATCCCAGCTAAGTTGGTTGCATAGATACCGAATACTTGGCTCAATCCCGAGTGCCTCCATGCAGCTCTGATCGGGGTACCTAGTGGGTACCATAGGTCTAGCAGATAAGGTAGCAAATCGGGCCTTTTGTGCTTCATCTCCGAAAATCACAACCATACCATCGGGGTAATGCATCCTGAAAATATAAACACAAGAAATTAGTCCAGATAAAATATATAAATTACTAAAATAAAAATAAAATAAAATGAAGAATAAACCATGGGTTGCCTCCCATGCAACGCTTGTTTAACGTCGTTTAGCTTGACGATTAGATCTTACTTTATGTGGGTATTGGTGGGTCTATAAGAATATGACTAGAGTAGTCAACAGGCAAATCGCCTCCTTTGTAGAGCTTCAGTCTTTGTCCATTTACCACAAATGGAGCGCATGAATTGTTTTTGATTCCTACTGCTCCAGACTTTAGAACTTTTGACACTTCAAATGGACCTGTCCATCTTGAACGAAGCTTACCAGGAAAAAGTCGTAACCTTGAGTTAAATAGGAGAACAGGATCACCAATGTTGAAATCTTTCTTGATGATTTTTTTATCATGCCACATTTTGGTTCTTTCCTTATATATGATGGCATTCTCATAGGAATTCAAGCGAAGCTCTTCTAGCTTGTGAATGTCCAGGATACGTTTTTCTCCGGCTTTCAGGTAATCTAGATTCAAGGATTTAATGGCCCAATAGGCTTTATGTTCTAATTCGAAGGGTAAATGACAGGACTTTCCATAAACCAATTGACAAGGAGTTGTTCCAATAGGGGTTTTATAAGCCGTTCTATAAGCCCATAAGGCGTCTTTAAGTTTTCCAGACCAGTCTTTTCTGGATAGTGATACGGTTTTTTCTAGGATCTGCTTAATCTCCCTATTCGATACCTCTACTTGGCCACTGGTTTGCGGGTGATATGGTGATGCTACTCTATGTTTTACTCCGTATTTGCTTAGAAGCTTGTCAAATATCTTAGATATAAAATGCGATCCTCCATCACTTATGACTAACCTCGGGGTTCCAAACCTAGGAAAAATAATATTCTTAAACAGTTTGATAACTACCTTGGTATCGTTTGTGGGTGATGCAACAGCTTCGATCCACTTTGAGACATAATCGACAGCTACTAGGATATACTTGTTACCCATTGAGGAAGGAAAAGGTCCCATGAAATCTATACCCCAGACATCAAATATTTCCACTTCTTGGATGTTACTTAAAGGCATTTCATCACGTCTTGAGATGTTCCCAGTGCGTTGGCATCGGTCACATTTTGTAATGTAAGTGTGGACATCGCGCCATACAGTAGGCCAATAAAAACCTGCTTGAAATATTTTGGCGCATGTTTTAGACGTGCTTGCATGTCCACCATAAGGTGAAGCATGACAATGTTTAATGACATTGCCTACTTCTTCCTCCGGCACACATCGTCGGAATATATTATCTATTCCTCTTTTGAATAGGAGGGGTTCATCCCAAAAGAAGTGTTTAACATCTCTAAAAAACTTCTTCTTCTGTTGGTAGCTTAAGTCAGGGGGTATGATATCAGCGACTAGATAATTCACAATATCTGCGTACCATGGTATGTTGTTCATGGTTGAGATTTCCTCATAGGTCTCTTCTTCAGTTGAGTTTATCCCAGCTATTAATCTTTCATAAGTAGAGCGATCGTCTACAGGTATAAGTTCAGGCTTAAGGTGTTCTAACCTAGAGAGATGATCAGCTACTAAGTTTTCAGCTCCTTTTTTATCCTTAATATCCAAGTCAAATTCTTGGAGTAAAAGTACCCATCTGAGCAATCTAGGCTTAGCATCTTTCTTACTTAACAAGTACCGGATTGCTGCATGATCTGTGTATACTATTATTTTTGCTCCCACCAAATAAGATCGAAATTTATCAATAGAAAAAACTACGGCTAGCAATTCTTTTTCTGTGGTTGTATAATTTAGCTGGGCAGCGTCTAGTGTTCTACTAGCGTAGTAAATTGCATGCAGTTTTTTGTCTTTTCTTTGCCCTAGTACAGCCCCTACAGCGAAATCACTAGCATCGCACATGATTTCAAAAGGTTGTGTCCAATCAGGTGGTCTTATGATAGGTGCTGAAATAAGAGCTTGCTTTAAAACTTCAAAGGCCTCAAGACATTTTTGGTCGAATTCAAACTCGACATCCTTCATCAATAAGTTAGTTAAGGGTTTAGTTATTGCGGAAAAATTCTTGATGAAACGTCGGTAGAACCCGGCATGTCCTAGGAAACTTCTTATTTCCCTAACGGTCTTAGGTGGGTTTAAGTTTTCTATAACTTCTATCTTGGCCTTATCGACTTCTATACCTCTTTCAGAAATAATGTGTCCCAAGACTATCCCTTCACTTACCATAAAGTGGCACTTTTCCCAATTCAACACAAGGTTTACTTCCACACATCTTTTTAAGATTTTCTCCAAGTTCGAGAGGCAGTTTTTGAAATCAAACCCACACACTGAAAAATCGTCCATAAATACTTCCATAATTCCATCTAGGTAGTCTGCGAAAATTGACATCATACAACGTTGGAAAGTGGCAGGTGCATTACAGAGTCCAAAGGGCATTCGTCTATAAGCGAATGTTCCATAAGGGCAGGTAAATGTGGTTTTTTCTTGGTCCTCTGGGTGAATAGGGATTTGGAAAAATCCCGAATATCCATCAAGATAGCAGAAACATGAGTGTCTTGCTAGACGTTCAAGCATCTGATCTATAAATGGGAGAGGGAAATGGTCTTTTCTCGTTGCCTTATTCAACCTTCTGTAATCTATACACATACGCCATCCTCCTTCTGTTCGTTTTGCCACATGCTCACCTTTCTCATTTTTCAGAACAGTGATACCTCCTTTCTTGGGTACCACATGGACTGGGCTTACCCATTCACTATCCGAAATTTGGTATATGATACCAGCTTCTAATAACTTAAGAACTTCTTTCTTGACTACATCACTCATGATAGGGTTTATTCTTCTTTGATGTTCTCTTGAGGGTTTCGAATCTTTTTCTAGCATAATCCGATGCATGCATACGGATGGGCTTATACCTCTTAAATCTGAAACTTTATACCCTAAAGCTGAGGGTTATTTTCGCAAGGTATCTAATAGTTGATTTGTTTCTATTTGGTTTAGAGTGGCGCTAATTATAACAGGTCTATTCATCTCCTCATCCAAAAACTCATATCTTAGATTCTTGGGTAGTTCCTTAAGTTCTATAGTGGTTTTCTCAGTACGTGGCATAAGGTCATGGGTAAGAGCTAAGCATTCGAAAAGGTTGTCTTCAATGTACGGTTCGATACTCTCAAATCCGTCATCCTCTAAAATAGGGGTTGATGGTAATTTGGTTAAGAATTCGTTTTGTTCGAGCTCATTTACACATTCATCAATGATGTCGATGGCATAGCACGCATCTCCTATCACTGGTGCCATTAGAAATTTTGATAAAATGAACTCAATCTTTTCATCTCCTACCTCGAAAGTCAGTTTCCCTTTCTTAACATCTATTATAGCTCCGGCGGTCGATAGGAAGGGTCTTCCTAAAAGGATTGGGATGTCTTCATCTTCTTTGATATCCATTACGACGAAGTCGGTCGGAATGTACAACTGACCAATCTTGACAGGTATGTCTTCTAAAATACCCATGGGATATTTGACAGATCTATCAGCTAGTTGTAGGGACATCTTGGTAGGTTGAAGTTCTCCTAATTTTAACCTCTTACAGACGGCCAGAGGCATCAGACTTACGCTTGCTCCTAGGTCTAAAAATGCTTTGTCTATCATATGGTTACCTAGGATGCAAGGGATAGAAAAACTTCCAGGGTCTTTATCTTTCTTGGCAAGTTTATTTTCGGATATAAAATGACATTCTAAAGGCTTGGGATCATCGAGTCGCCGTTTATTGGTCAAAATATCTTTCAAAAACTTAGCATATGATGGTATCTGGGTTATAGCTTCAGTAAAAGGAATCTCAACATGGAGTTTCTCTATTACCTTAATAAACTTTTGGTACTGGTTTTCTACTTTGGTGTTTTTCAGCCTCTGTGGGAATGGAATAGGTGGTTTATAAGGTTGTTGAGTGTTTTTCTCTACTTCCGGTTTTGATTGCTTTTCTGGTTTCTCTGGTTCCTCCACCTGGTCTTTGGGCGTAGCATCTTCCATAGGTTTTTCTGATGTGCTTAAGTTAGGATTTCTAGGCCCTTCATAAGCAGTTCCACTTCTTAGTGTGATAGAATTTGCTTGGCCTTTTGGATTTGGTTGAGTTTGTCCAGGGAATTGTCCTCCAGGTGCAACTTGTACAGAGGTGTTTTGGGCTACTTGGGAAATCTGAGTCTCAAGCATTTTGGTGTGGGTTATTATCTGGTCAAACTTGGTTGCTAATTGGGTAACTAGTTCGTTCGTGTGAATGTGTTGGTTCATAAACTCCTTATTTTGCTGGGTTTGAGCCTGAATAAAGGTGTCTATGGTCTCTTTAAGGTTTGGTCTTGGGGGTACTATTTGCATAGGTTGGTTTTGTTTTTGCGTTTGGAATCCTTGAGGTCTCGAAGGTCCGGGATTTTGGATAGGGTTGTTGTTTTTGTAAGAGAAATTCGGGTGGTTCCTCCATCCAGGATTGTAGGTATTCGAGAAAGGGTTCCCTTGAGTATAGTTAACTTGGTCTGAGCTTGATTCGTTCAAAAGGTTACAGTCAACGGTTTGATGTCCTTGAGTTCCACAGAGTTCGCACTCCGATTGGATTGCTGCTACTGTGGTTGGGTTTTGAGACATGTTCTCGACTCTTAAGGCTAGGGCGTCCATCTTGGCATTAATCATGTCCATGCAACTTACCTCATGCTTTCCTCCATGGCTCTCCTTTTTCTCTATTGTCGCTCGTTCTAATCCCCATTGGGCGTGGTTTTGGGCCATGTCCTCTATTAGGGCACAAGCGTCAGGGTAAGGTTTGTTCATCAACGCTCCGCCAGCGGCAGCGTCTATGGACATCTTTGTGTTGTAATGGAGTCCATTATAGAAGGTATGTATGATTAACCATTGCTCCAGGCCATGGTGCAGACAGGCTCTTAAAAGTTCTTTATATCTCTCCCAGGCATCAAAAAGTGATTCGCCTTGGTTTTGGGTGAAACAAGTGATCAGGTTCCTAAGAACAACGGTTTTGCTTGGTGGAAAATACCTCGCAAGAAAAGCTCTCCTAAGGTCTTCCCAAGTTGTTATTGAGTTAGTTGGAAGGGCGTCTAACCAGTCGTGAGCTTTACCTCTAAGGGAAAAAGGAAATAGTCTTAATCGGATAGCTTCGGGCGTGGCTCCATTTGCCTTAAGGGTGTCAGCTAACTGGATAAATACCTTTAAATGTTGATTCGGGTTCTCGGTAGCGAGACCAACGAATTGGTTTTGTTGTACTAATTGTAGTAACGAGGGCTTTAGTTCAAAGTTGTTGGTAGTTATAGCAGGGTTTACTATACTAGAACTAGGTTCCTCGTTAGATGGTTGGGCGAATTCCTTGAGCGGTCTTTGGTTACGATCTTCTGCCATAGCTCTTCTTATCTTGCGAATAAAAAGACGGGCACGAGCGTAACGTTCAGGTTCTACTAAAGGATCTATTAGGTTGCCGGTGCTACGATTTCTACGCATCTACCGGCTAGAATAGCCTTAGTCTAAACGGGATAACAATAGGGTACGAAATTTGACGAAGTTGGTCCCCGGCAACGGCGCCAAAAACTTGATGGGGTTTAATCTGTAACGTATAGCCTAAATGTAGTACTGCAAGTGTACAGCCTATCGAAGTAATATATAAGATTATCGAACCACAGAGACCAATTGTCAATCTATCAACTCTATTGCTAAGGTGCTTATCTAAGGCGAACAAGGATATTGATGTGAGTGCAGTGCACAAAGTAAATGAGCGAGGTAAATAACAGTTTAAAAGACAGGTTGGAATGTAAATCATGTAATCGGATATTGGTCCGGTCATGCGTAGATGAACCTACTTATGGGGCAGTATTTTCTATTGATAGCAAAGGATCAGTTTAACGGGAACTTGTAGCTTTTGACTACTAAGAACCGAGTTTACTCTTTAAATTAAATTCCTTTATTGTCACATATAAAGGGTGCCTTCCGCGTTAAAGAGGTAAACCTATTTTTAAGAAATTGATAGTTTTGACTTAACAGAAAAGTGATCTTACTCGGAAAGATTAACTTAAAGAGACTTTTGGCTTTTGACCAAGAGTCAGATTTCAAACCTACAAACGCGTCCGAAAATAGTTTCAAAATTGTTTTCTAAAAAGGTCAATGATTCCTATTTAACCAATCAACGGCTCTCGCTCTTTTTGTTTGGTTAAATAATAATCAAGTCGTATCATTAGTTTGGACGGCTTTCGATCTTACCCAATAAACACTAAAACACAATTGACTTAAGTTAGAAGCAAAACATCCCCAGAGTATTTTCACTAGCATGATAATTGGAACACAACCACGATGACAATCATTACATCCTAACCTTTATAGTTTAGCCAGACATAATAAGTGCGAGTCTATAAAACGTGTAGACTATGGTAAGAGCATTTAAAGTCTATAAAACGTGTAGACTATGGTAAGAGCATTTAAAGTCTATAAAACGTGTAGACTATGGTAAGAGCATTTAAAGTCTATAAAACGTGTAGACTATGGTAAGAGCATTTAAAGTCTATAAAACGTGTAGACTATGATAAGAGCAATTAAATAAAGAAATGCAATAAATTAGAACCTTGCTCCGGTCGGAGACTTGAATCTGATACAAATCTACGGAAAAGTAAGGCCGGTATGATGAACATCAACCAAAGTGCTCCAAGACTCGATTACAACTCAATCTACACCGTAATAACTCCCCGATGTGAAGAGATTATTACTTTACAGAAACTGATAGTATATGGCTTAAGATTGTACTAAGCTTGGATGAAACTAAAGAATGAGAATCGAAAGCTATTTATAGAGGAACTTTGAGGTGCGTAAGGACCAGCATGCCCCTTAACTTCTTTTGAGCGGGAACCTTTTTGTGAAGGCCGCGGGCGCGGTGAGGGTGGCCGCGGGCACGGTGCCTGGAACCGCCACATCATGGGAACGTGGCAGTTGATCTCTGGGTGAAAGTGGGCCACGTCATCGCGTTTCCTGTAGCCAGCGCGGTGCTGAACGCCATAAGTGCAGAATATCTTGAAAAACCCTAATTTCTTGGCGTTTTGGCTCGTTTCTTCACAGAAGGCTCTGAAATGACAAGAATCCTGAAAACAAAGGAAAAAGGAACATAATACGAGAAAATGACAATAAAAACTAAGGAAAACATGTGATATTTGAGTCAGAAACATAGTGCGATTTAGTGCGATCAAGAATAAGGAATTTATCACACCTCCGAAGCTGTCCAAAGAATAAAAATCCATTTATGCTTCCCAGGTATTAATTTCTTCTTCACTATCTGGTAAAACCTTAGGATTCCTAGGTCCTTTAGTTTCTACTGAACATCTAGAAGACTGCAAAAACTTTTTTCCAACCTATCATGCTGTTAAACCCATAACTAACAAGGGAAACACTTCTGATGATTCTTCCAAATCCCCTAAAAATATATCCACAGAAAGTCCTGAAGTAAATAGGGGACCTTTCCAAATGAACTATATCACTGAGAATTTCAGACCCTTCCGATCTTGCCCCACTTTAGACAAGTCTTATTTAAACTGGCTAGGAAAAGTAGAGAAAAAGAAAAGCCACTTTTGGAAAGATTTAGGCATTTTCGACCTAATCCAGATGTCGAAATTAGGTTTTAGCTATTGCCAACCTTTACTTCTTGCGTCTCACTATTTTTGGGATAACACTTATAACACTTTCCATCTTCCTTGTGGGATGATAACCCCTACATTGTTTGACGTAGCAGCCATTACAGGACTTTCTCCTATTGGAGAAATATTTGACCCTTTTCTCCAATCTGACAACACAATAGATTTCAACACCAAAACCGCCTCCTTTAATGCCTATATGAATCTCTATCATACGGACGACGAAGATGTTTCCGACATTGAACATATAGCTTTCTTAGCTTTATGGTTGTCCAAATTTGTTTTCTGTTGCAAATCTCTCCAAGTAGCTAGAAGATTTTTAACTTTGGCTAACCAACTACATTCTGGTCGAAAGGTTTGCCTTAGTGAATTATTACTAGTAAGTTTGTATGAAAGTCTCGGCGCTGCTGTAACCAAGCTTAAAGAACATGAAGCTGGTAGTAACCTCCTCTTAGACGAACCTTATTGGCTTCTTCAACTGTGGCTGAATGCCACCTTTGAACCATCTCTTCAAACTTCCGGAAATGTGAATGAAGAGGATCCCATGATAGTAGCAAGAAGTATTGAAGGAACTAGGATTCTGCTACTGACTCCTAGTGAAGACATGAATCTTTAATCCAGCCTTACCAAATATATTCTGATGTTCTCGAAATGTTATGCCTTTACTCCTGCTATGGCTCCCTTCACCAAACGAACTCATGGCCC
Organism: Vicia faba; assembly: GCA_948472305.1. Taxonomy (NCBI): domain Eukaryota; kingdom Viridiplantae; phylum Streptophyta; class Magnoliopsida; order Fabales; family Fabaceae; genus Vicia; species Vicia faba. Next base: position 1,573,772,028 of record OX451739.1, on the reverse strand, counting down.
TTCCTGGTTTACTGCTTCGATCGAAAAAGCCATAAAGGATGCCAATATTGAAGTTGAAGATGTCTGGCGTGCATTCCTCCTTCCCAGACTCCTTATTTCCAGGATTTTTCCTGTGAAGAACTACGTATGCATGTTAGCCTATCAACCAAACTTTGTCTCTCGATAATTTGGGCTGAATCAACTTGTCCCCGTGTCTCTTTTTAACCGTAAGAAGGAGATTTGCTATGCTGGAATAGATTACGTTATAAGGGACGTGGCGAAACATCAAGAATACCATGCTGACTTTGCTGCTTCAAACTTGCCTCTTTCGAACCTGCGACTTATATGACCAAAGGCTTTTACACTTGGTGGACCGAGTTTTATTCTAACAACATGTTCAACAGTACTGAAATAAAAGATCAACTGACCCAAGCCTTTTCATCTTTGCAGGATCATGGACCCAAAGGTAAAACTACTCATTGCAAAGAAATAAAAGCCTTTCAGGATTATTTTGAAACTGTCTATGACCCTATGCAGCTTAGTCGAACAGTCTATCAAGCGTCACTTATTTTGAAAGAAAAATTTACGAAAACTCTTTCAAAATTAAAACTTCCCAAATCTGTAAAACCTAAATTCAAGTATGATTTATCTTTTTAACTGCAACCACCCAGATTTCCAAAATTTCCCACAGCGGACTTCGCTCTGGCATTTTCGCCACCTTATCCAGACTGGTTCGTCTGTGGGAACATTTTTCATGATTTACACAATGATAGTAAAAAACGTGCAAAACGAGTTGTTCCGACTAAGCTCACTCTGGGCAGTTTCGACGGTTTCCTACACTATGATTTATCTGCTGTGAAAATCATTTCTCCAATGCTTCAAGGTGCCAAGTCAAAAAAAATGTACTTTTAAATTTTCCATCTTAACATGTTCCCTTCTGACTTTGTGAATTTTCAGTTATCGAAAGGAAAACCCCCAAAAAGGGAAAACCCGCTTCAAAGACCACTCCAACTGGAACGTCAAAGCCTACTTCTCCACAACCAGACAATGCCGGGAAGAACGTTTCTTCAAGAAAAAATGTCAAAGCTTCTGAGGTTTTCATACTAAACTTTCTTCTTTGGAATTTTCTTCTAGTTTTGCTTATTTATCAAAACTTTGATGTTTTCTGCATGATGGGAGTTTGCCAGTTGCCAAGGCGAAGAAAAGAAAAAACGTTTCTGAAAAAGAAATAATTACAGTCGAAGGTAGCAGCGCTGACGACTCTCCTCCTCCTTTGAAGAAACAAAAGAAAAAAGGGTCGAAGGTTACTTCATCCCAGGGCACTGCCCAAAAGGAAACTGAATCTGCTACTCTCCCTTCTTCTGCGAAAGAAGCGGAGCCTCCAACCTCTGGAGCCAAAATTTCGGAGCGTATTGGAAGCAACACCTCTACTGCTGATAAGGTATTTTATTTTAAACTCTTCTTTTCATTACCCTATATTTTGACATACTATATTCCTTGAACCAATATTGGCATTCACTTTTGTAGAAAAAGTCTGACAAGTCCCCCAAAACTTGTGATCTTCTAAAAAATCCGATTGTCGAAGGAACTCCTTCACCTTCTCCCAATGATGGAATTGTGCAAAACAAAGGGTCTGCGACTGGCCATCCTCAATCTGAGTCGAAGGACACAGAAGATCAGGAGAATTCCTCTCCTGAGGCAGATGCTCAAAAAAGTGGCACTCCCCCTAATACTGGCACGTTTGAGGAAATTAAAACGAATGAGGAAGCGGAACGTTCTTCCGACATAGAAGGTTTCTTCGAAGGTAATGAGGGTATGGGAGATGATGAAAGAAACATAGAAAATCCAGAACAGATTCTTTGTAACAAAGACTTGGATTCCGCTCACGCCACTGAAGAGTCTAATCTTGCTTCGACACATAACCAACCTTCTTCAAGTCAGCCCACTATAGCCACTTTCTCAGAAGAGGAAAAAACTGCCCTAAAAGCAACGGATCCCTTAAAGTATGTCAAACTAATGATGGCTTTAAAGGATTCATCTCCTGCTAAAACGTTTCCTGATACTTCTGCCCAAGCTGGTGTTGGCATCAAAGAAACTTCTCTTGATGCCCTCTTGCAACAGGTGAAGCAAGCTGTCTTTGATGTTGACCTTTTTATCAACCTAAAGGAGGATTGCACCGCTGGTTCTCGGATAAAGAAACTGATTTCTCAGATACCCATTACAGCGTGTCCACCTAATGTGGGCGAAGCTCTCATTGATATTCATAAATTGATTGATCAAGTGAGTTCTGAGTTTAATAGAGACTTCAATGCTCAGATGAAACTTCAAGCGGCGAAAAAGGCACAATCTCTAGCATATGAAAAAGCTTACAACGCCTACAGTGCCTCTGAAACTCTCACGCAGTCGAAGAAAAAAGCCCAAGAGGAGTACAATAACTATGCATCCTCCATCCAAGTTTGGGAAACTCATATCTCAGAGTTACAAGCAAGGATTGCTGAGGCGAAAGAGAAACAGGCTGCCATTCAAGGCTTGAATGACCCTCAGGCTGACCTCTTGGCGAAAGAAAGTGTTGCTCAAGTGGAAGCGGCTACCAATATGGACAAAGAAATATCCAAAATTCAGGAGTCCAAAGCAGTTATCCAGTATAAACTTAATTTGTCGAAGATCAAATATGTAAGAATAAAGAGCAATCTTCCTTTCTAGCTTTTAGCCGCTAGCCTTGAGAATGCCATTTTAATTGTAATATTCAGACAAATGCCATTTTGGCACATTTAATTAAAATTTTCTCTTTAGAATTCTCTGATATGTTATAGTAGCCATTCTAGTATTTCCATCTTGGCTTCGCTTTATTTATTTGTCGCTACTGTTTTCTTATTCTAATTTCTTGCAGAAATGGTTTGTACTTCTTTAAGTATTTCCCATTTACCCTTAGGATCCTTCGATCTTCTGCTAGTTCTTCCACCTCATACGCATTATTCGAAAATACTTTTAAAATTCGAAAAGGACCTTCCCAATGGGGACACCATTTGCCTAAAGCTTGTTTCTTTTTATCTATAGGTAAAATAACTTTCCAAACAAAATCATTAACAACGAAAGTTTTACCTTTCACCCTTTTGTTGTAGGCTCTAGCTACTTTTTCCTTTTGCCTTATTAATACTTCTAAGGCGCACAACCTTTCTTCGTCTACATCTATCAATTTATTCAACATCATTTCCCAATAAAGGTTTGGAGCTATCTCTCCCTGTCTTTGAATGCGGACTGACTGAAGAAATATTTCGACTGGTAATACTGCATCATGCCCAAAAGTAAGTTGGAATGGTGTAGTATTGGTTACTTCTTTAGGTGACATTCGACAAGCCCAAAGTGCTTGATCTAACGTTTTATGCCAATTTTTTGGCTTCTTTCCGACATGCTTCTTGATTAAGCCTATTATAACTTTGTTGGCTGCTTCGACTTGACCATTTGCTTGAGCATAATATGGTGTAGATGTTAGCAATTTGAATCCCGTTTCTTTTGCAAATTCTTGCATCTTTCGACCAGTAAAAACTGACCCCTGATCCGTAGTTATGCTTTCTGGGATTCCAAACCTATATAGTATATGCTTTTGGATAAATTCAATGACTGTTTCTTGGTCTACATTCGCCAAAGGAACATCTTCTACCCATTTGGTGAAATAATCTATTCCTACCAATATATATCTTTGTCCCTTGGACAAAGTGGGTCAAATCTCTCCTATTAAATCCAGTGCCGATCCTCTAAATGGCCATGGCTTAATGATTGAATGTAATTCACTTGCAGGGGCATGTTGAATGCTTGCATGCAGCTGACATTCTTGACAACCCTTGGCGAAGTCTATACAGTCTTTTAACATAGTTGGCCAATACATCCCATATCGAAACAACAACCATTTCATCTTATGTCCTGCTTGATGGGCCCCACAGGTTCCACTGTGAACGCTTGATAATTCCAGATACGCTTTGTTTTCCCCCAAGCATTTTTACAAAATTCCTTCAGGGGATTTTTTGAATAATTTGTTTCCCATCAAGTAATAAGATAAAGCTCTGTATCTAACCTTTCTATCTGTGTTGGTTGAAGGGTTTTTTAGATAGTTAATAATTGGGCTTCTCCAATGCTTAGTAGTTTCTAAATCAATTGGTGATAACCTCGTAGCCAATTCTTTTCCTCTTATCTCAATCAATCCTTCTAATCTTTCCTTTGACACTTTGTACCCTGAGGCTATCTGTGCCAAGTCATTTGCTTCTTGGTTTTTTATTCTAGGGACATGTTTTATATCCATATATTCAAATTTTTTGAGCAATCTATTAACCAAGACGAAATACATAATCAAGTTTTCTTTTATGCATTTGTATTCTTTCGTTAGTTGCTTTATCACCAATTCAGAGTCCCATTTGATTTCAACTCTAGTTGCCCCCAATTCCAATAAAGCGTCGAGTCCAGCAAGCAAGGCTTCATACTCAGCCTCATCGTTTGAACAAAGAGGGTCTTCAATCCTATACTTAAGCTTTATTGGAATTCCTTCAGGAGAAATCAAAAGCAATCCAACTCCGCTACCATTCCGATGTGTTGAACCATCGAAGAATAATCTCCATGGTTTCAACTCAACGTAGAGTTGGATTTCGACCATTGCATGGTCTACTATAAAGTCTGATACTATTTGACCTTTCATTGCCTTTAAAGGCATGAAAGTTAAAGAAAACTCTGTGAGGGCCAAAGCCCATTTGCCAATTCTGCCATGCAAGATTGGCTTTGACAGCATATGTTTTATAACATCACAATGAGACGAAACAAAAACATCTACTGGCTTTATATAATGCTTGAGTTTGGTACAGGAGAAATATAAACACAAACATAGTTTTTCTATTGCAGTATATCTTGTTTCTGCATCATTTAGAACCCTACTAAGATAATAGATGGCTCTTTCGACGCCATTTTCGTCCTCTTGGGCTAACATACTACCTAAAGTAGAGTCAGAGGCAGATATATAGAGTCTCATAGACTTCTTCCCATTTGGGGGTGCCAGAATGGGAGGTTGCACCAAGTATTGCTTGATCTTTTCAAAAGCTTCTTGATGTTCCTTGTTCCACTCAAAGTTTCCTTGCTTTAGGCGCAGGAGGGGGGAAAAAGCCTGCGTTCGACGACTGAGATTAGAGATAAATCTTCTTAGGAAATTTACTTTCCCCAATAGTGACTGCAATTCTTTTTTTTGTCGAAGGCGCCTTTGTTTCCATGATAGACTTCATTTTATTCTGATTGATTTCTATCCCCTTTTTATGGACCACAAATCCCAGAAAATCTCCAGCCTGCACAAAGAAATCACACTTAAGAGGGTTCATCTTCAAACCATGTTTTCTCATTCTTTCGAATGATTGGCGAAGATGATTCAGATGGCTTTCGTCTGATCCAGACTTCACCATAATGTCATCTATATACACCTGCATAAATGTTTCAATATAATCATGAAATATAGAGTTCATTGCTCTTTGGTACGTTTCCCCAGCATTCTTTAGGCCAAAAGGCATAACAATCCATTCATAAGTGCCAATTGCCCCAGGGCATCTAAAGGCTGTTTCAGGCACACCCTCTTCAGCAATAAAGATCTGATTATAACCTGAATACCCATCTAACATACTAAGGTATTCAAAACCTGCGGCTGAATCAACCAACATTTCCGCCACTGGCATCGAATATTCATCCTTAGGGGTAGCAGCATTCAAATCACGAAAGTCTATGCATACCCTCAAAGAACCGTTTTTCTTAATAACAGGTACTATATTAGCAATCCATTCAACATACCTTGTAGTCCTGATGAAATTGCAACGCATGAGTCTTTCGACCTCTATTTTGATTTTTGAAAGGATCTCTGGGGCGAATCTTCTTGGAGTCTGCTTGATGGGCTTCTTGCCATCCTTTATAGGCAGTTTTAGTTCGACCAGTTCCCTTTCCAAACCAGGAATCTCGTCGTAGTCCCAAGCAAAACAGTCTTTATTTTCTTTAAGGAGCGATATGACCTTTGCCTTCAAACTGGGTTTCAATTTAGCGCTGATATAAGTGATTCTCTTCGAACTCCCATCTCCAAGATCAATCTCCTCAAGGGGGTCTTGAGCCAACATCTTGGGACTTGACACTGTCGGATCTTTTTCGAACACTAAGGGTTCTTCGTCATAGATGGCATCTAGTATTTGATTTACCTTCTCATCTTGAACCTGTTCATCAGTTGGTTCTGAGTTGGGGTTTGCTCCAGACTCTGCCACTTTAGTTGCTTTGGTAATGGCTTCGCCAGCCATATTTGTTGTTACAGCTTCAACAGCCGCCTGTCTTTTATTCTCGGCTACATAAGCCGAAAGCCTCTCAAAGAAAGAGGGCTCAGACATGGTCACTGTCTGTGTCCCAGCCAATTGGCCGTATTTGATAGCTACTTTCGACATTCTCCTGGTCATCCAATTCTCCCACAATTTCTCTATCCCAACGAAATCCATTTGGAAGCAAAGTTAGATAATACAATGCATGCTTGTTTGGTAAATAACAATCTCCTGCCACTCCACATGGTGCAATATTTGCTAGATTTTTGTCAAAGTTGGTCCTGTCTACCGTATTTATGTCCGTCATGTAGTAACCTTGATCCCCTTCAATGTTTTCCATAATTCCATCCTCTCTCCAGATGGTTAATCTCTGATGCATGGTTGATGGCACTGCCCCCACCCCATGTATCCACTCTCTTCCTAGCAGCAAATTGTAATTCGCTTTCGCAGGAATTACCATGAACATAGTTGGTCTTGTCACAGACCCAACTGTCAAATTTACTTGAATCACCCCCAGAGTATGGCCTATTTTCCCTTCATAGTTGGATAACACCATATTGTGAGGTTTAATGTCTGTATCGAACATCCATATCCTTTTCAACATGTAATGAGGCATCAAGTTAACTGCAGCCCCTCCATCCACCAGTACCTTGTTAATACCAGTGTCTTAGATTTTAGCCCTTATGTACAAAGGTTTCAGATGATTTCTCATAGCTCCGTCAGGCCTTTCGAAGAAGGCATTCTGTTCTTCGACTGCTCCATTGTTGAGGATGTAGTAACATATTGGTTTATGTTTCGCCATCTCCTCTTCATCAGCTTCTTCGCAATCCTCCACTTCCGTTTCCTGATAGTAATCATGGGGGATAACGGATACCACATTGCAATTCACGTTTAGAGATGACACGCCATCAGAGTCGAAGTCGTCCGTCAACATATCTTCAGATTTTATGGGATTTTCTTGAGTCATTTCTTTCTGCGGTTCCTCAGTGAACAACCTTCGTCCTACCAGTGGTTTGATGGTTGTCGATGTTCCAGATACTGCTTTGGTATTGCTTGACTCACCTACTCCTTTCTGATTTAGTTCCCTTTCTATTTTCCTCATTCTCTGGTGTCTACGCCACTGGGATCTTGACATAGGATTTTTTCCCTTGTAATTATCCAGCCTGTGAGCCTCCCTTGTTGATGCCTGGAACTTCCTTTTGTAGGCGAAAGCTATTCTGCCTCCCCTATCGAAACTCCTCCACTTCGATTTCTCATTATTTACATGCATCCACCGGTCAGTTAGTATCTCAGCAGGTAATTTAAACGAGACTCTTCTTGCCTTGGGATGTGGGCTGTCTGGCCTTTTCGACGTCCCCCTTTTGTCAAACACATACATCTTTGGGTTTGCCTCCCTTGGCTCCCAACTACCATGAAAAGGGATCCGTTCAAACATTTCAGCAATCTCTTTGTCATATACTGTGCCACATCTTAGGCACATCAGGATTTCTGATTCTGCTTTGTAACAGCGAAGTATGAAAGCAAAAAGTGTTTCGCCTGGCCTTGGGTAAACCCTCATCAGTTGACTTTCCTGGCGCCAATTTCCCTGGGTGTTGATGCGTTGTACCCTCTCATAATTTTCAGCCACTCTCCGACTCAACATAATGGAGCACCTTGGGCACAGTAGCATCTTGTTGGCATTCCTCTCATGGCATCTCCACAAGTATTCGTGCAGATTCTCATTTGCCTTTGGGTAGCCAAAATTCTCCCTCTTTTGTTGCTTCAACATGTAGTTTTCCAATTCCTCCATCTCTGAAGCGGGTTGGCACAGATTGACCATGTTGACTCCTATGGCTCCTTCAGAGATTTCCATTTCTTCGAGTCTAACTCTGATACCTTCAGTAGCCTCATTAGTATCTTTCAAAGGACCCTCAGTAGCCCCAAACTTGATTTGTCCTGCCTGGGGATCTTCAACGTCAGTGTCGAAAGACTCTCCAGTGTTTAGGCCATTAGTATCCTGCTTTCCTTCCTCCACGACCTTCGCTTGTTCAGTGTTGACCACGTCCACCATATTGATGTCCAGAGGTTCAGCGTAGTTGGTGGCAGCCACATTCAAAGGGTCCGCATCCACTTTCATAGGTCCTTTCCCCTTGTCAGCGAATTTCAGCCGTCCATCCTTGATAGCATTTTGAATTAGATCCCTGAAAAGAAAACAAGCTGATGTTTTATGGCCAAGGAAACCATGGTATTTGCAATAACCTCTTTTCTTCCGTTTTTCTAACAGAGGAATTTTAGCGTTAGGAGGCACTATCATTTGGCCATCCCTCACCAGTAAATCAAATATTTCGTCACATTTAGTGACATCAAAAGTGTAAGTTCTTTTGGGATATTTATCACTCTTTTCCTCTTCGATGGGGTTCTTCCCATTCGAAGGTGTTAACATTTTACAAGAGTAAGGGGGTGCCTCTTTTAATTCAGCCAAATCTATTTCTACTTCTTCAACACCATAAGGGTTGTTATGTGGCTCGTATTCTTCACTTTTTTCTTTGACATATGCTACCCTTTCTTTTTTATGATTTTTACTTGCCCTGGCCTTCTCAGCTTTCATTCGTTCGACCTGTCGAACTCTATCTGCCAACTGGGCCGTATCTCTCAAGTTTTGAGTATCTCACTTCTTTCTAATGGAATAATCTAACCCACCTGCAGCCATTTCGACCAACTCATGCTCAGGCACCACAGTAAAGCATCTATATTTCAGAAGACGGAACCTATTTAGGTAGTCATCTATAGGTTCTGTGAATTTCCTCTTTACGCTTTCCAATTCCTTCAAACTTATCTTTGTTTATCCCACATAAAACTGTTCATGGAACGATCTTTCTAAGTAAGACCACGTATCTATGGAATTAGGAGGCAAAGTGGTAAACCATGTAAAAGCATTTTTGGTTAGTGAACTAGGGAAATATTTTATTCTTAGGTCTTCATTGTTTGCTAAGTTTCCCAACTCTGTCAAATACCTGGCAATGTGCTCAATGGTGGATTCATTTGTATCCCCTGAGAAATTAGTGAATTTTGGGATCTTGTGACCCCTTGGCAATTCTGTTTGTAGAATAAATTCCGCTATAGGGGAAGTGTAGTTGGGGCGTCGAAACCATGTGTTTAAACCATTATTAGCCATGATTCTTTCAACTATATTTGCTATATTATTTTCGACCAACAGGTGGTCTTGTCTCACTCTATGAACAACTTCATCTGCATCTTGGCCTCTATTGACCATGGCTATTCTCTTGGGTGGTTCCTTGGGGTCTGGCTGTCTAATGCCTACTGGTTCAATTCTCGGTTCTTCGACAAAATTCTGTCTAGGTTGTTGAACTTGGTTTATAGTTGGTTCTTCTTGAACCCCTATGATATTCTGCCTGCGTTGAACAGGTGGTTGGGGGTTCCCAAAGAAATCTGCTATTCGCACCATATGCGCTGACAACTGTTGGTATGATTGGGTGTTTTCTTGATTGGTTCTGTTTATATTCTGGATTAGGGGAGAAAAGATAGTATTCATTTCCCTTTCTAATATTCCAACCATATCTTGGTTACTAGCGTCCATCTGTTGTCTAAGTGCTACTTGGGTATTTGTTGTTAAAGTAGGCATCTGGGCTGATAGGCCTTGGTTTTGGGCGCTTCGACCAATTGAACCAACATTATGAATCGGCGAAAAAGTACTTATGTTGGGTTGCGTATATGCGAAAGTGCCATTGTGTAACCCGCTCATGAATGATGATGAGGGCCCTCCATATGGCTGTTCTGTCCAAGGCCTAAAATTTTCGAATCCTGGTGGCCTGTGGGGTGTCGAAGGTGGTATTTGGCCTCCTACATATGTCAAAACAGGACCATTTTGAGTATTCGATAGAGATTCTGATGTACCCTCGAAGGGGGGCACGTTGGTCGCACTAGCCACAGAAGCAGTTCCTGTGTAAGGTGGATTCGAATTAGTTGCGGCCATTACTCCTATTGATGTTGGAATGGCCTGGGAACTAGTCATCGAATTTATACCAACCGTTCCTGATCCTTGTGGAGGATTTTGTCCTCCTTGATCAATAGTTGTGTTAACCATTATTCTGGTGTGTTTTTTCTTATGTATTGGTTGAGATTCTCTAGTAACTCTGCCACTCATAAGGTTCATATAACGCTTTTGCGTATCTTACCAGAAAATATTGTTTCAAACCCTCTGTTATGATTACCATTGGTTTTCTCTTAAAACGTTATGACACCGTCCCACCAGGTGTGCCAATTTGTTCGCAGTGATTTCTGGCGAAACAACCGCTAGTCTTCCAAACAGATTTGATATGTATGGTTACTTACAGGATCGACTAGATTGATCCTAGGAAATTGTCTTAACGTTAATTGTAACACTTTCTTGAGGGCTTATGTAAAATATGACGTGATACTTGTGCATGTGTTTGTGTAAAGGATTGGAATGCAAGACTTCTGAAATTAAATTCAAATGTAAAGGTTTAGACGAAATGTCTTAATTAAACAAAAAAGGTTTGAATGTAGATATTTGACAATAAAAATACTTAATACTGGAACTAAGTGACTTGATTATAAAGAAAAAGCCTTTTAAAAAGGAATTTGATTTATAAAGCTTTGCAGGAAAGTAAAACAATTTAACAGAACATAAAGAATTTAACAGAACATAAAGAATTTAACAGAACAATTGCAGGAATATGTAAAAGAATGATTTCAAAGAAAATTATGTTGATAAGTGTAATTTCAAAGATAAAATTGTGAGGTCATACGTACATTCTCAATGAAACTCTTTCTCTTTAACTTGGTACTTGAGTATTTTTGTGAGTAACTTTGTACGAATTCTAACCCCCATTTTCTTAACACTAAAGAGCTATTTATAATGTCCTAACCATAACAGTACTATTCTAAGAAAAGGCCACGTTGCTTCTTGCATATCTTTCGACACTCTAAGGCTTCCACGCGTCCTTCTTATCCAAAGAAACCATTTTCGAATTTCAAATAATCCCGCTCAAGCCTTCAGTAATGATTTTCTTACGTGGCCGTCAAAAATGCACCCTCTTGACCAAATAAACAATCTGTCTTTTCAAACTATCTTCGACGCAACTCTAGTAATATATTTCGACAAAAAATCTCTTTTTTCAGCCGTCTTATGGAAATTTTAAAATGTAAAAGCTCCTTTATTAACCTGGTCGAAATTCCCAGCTAATAATACCCCACTAGTAACATTACTTTACTTCTATCATCCAACTTCTATCTTCTGGCTTCTAGGACATGTTTGTAACATACAAAATAAAACACCTTCAGATGACTAACACTTTGCTTATCTCTAGTCCATTTCTAAATAGGAAATATTTCCTTCAATTTCTTTGTTGGATATCTGTTGATCCCATAACATGAAATGGCAACAACTTCTCCCCATAGAGTATGAGGAAGCTTCTTCTCTTTCAGCATGCTTCTCACCATATCTAGCAAAGTACGGTTTCTTCTTTTAGCAAGACCATTATGTTGAGGAGTATATGGATCAGTAACCTCATGCTCAATTCCATTCTCCTCATAGAACCTTCTGAATTCTATGGAGTTATACTCACCACCTCCATCAGTTATAAGAATCTTCAGAGTCTGGCCACTCTAATTCTCAACCTTCAGTCTGAACTTCTTGAATTCAACAAACACCTTGTGTTTAAACTTTATGAGAGATACCCATATCATTCTGGTGAACTCATCAACAAATGACACAAAATATTTATTCCCTCCAGTTGATGCTACTGGAAAAGGACCACACACATCAGAATGCACTACTCCCAAGGCATATTTTGCTCTTGGAGCTACTTCTCATGCAAATGGTAATCTTGGTTGCTTCCCTTCCATGCATACCTTGTATGACTTTTCAGGCTTCTTGATTGTAGGAATTCTATGTACCAGATTCTTTGATTTTATATGCCCTAAAATTTTGAAATTCAGATGACCAAATCTTCTGTGCCATAGCTCACTGTTTACCGTGGAAATTGGTAAACAACCACTGATCCTCCAAAAGGTTACTTATTTGGTGACTCGCAGGATCAATCAGATTGATCCTAAGACATGGTTGATTTTTGGGGTTTTGATTAAGTTCAATGATGGTTAATGACAAGAAAATAAAGACACTTTATGTAAATTGCATGAAGAAAACTTGGTAGAATGAAAGAAAGCTTTAAATAAAGGCTTCGACTGGAAAAGTAAATGAAAGGCAATAAAGTTCTGGAAAATAAATGACTTTGATTAATTTAAATGGTGTTTCACACATACATTCTCAACAATTCTTTCGCTCACACTGGGTACTTGAATCTAAATGAGTAACTTGTATATAATTGTGAACACACGCGAAAAACTACGTGAACAACTAGTATTTATACTAAACACATCTCAAGTAACCGTCGGGCGGTTACGCTGCTTCGAGATGACTCCACTTGGCATGCTCACAGCATTCGACGCTCCTGATCTTGGCACGTTGCACTTGGTAACCGCTGGGAACCGTTTTCCCTCCAAACATTTGAATCTCAAACCGTTCCACTCTGAGCATCGAATACCTTTGTCGAGAAGCACCTTCGACGTCGAAGGCAACAAAATCCCTACTTAGAAGAAATTCTCCAAGTACCTTGCCATCTTCTGATGAGCATTTCGACAGAATCAGCTGGTCGAAACCGTCCCTCATGATTAATGGTTTATATTAATAAAAACAAGGGTGTCGAGTTTAGGAGCCAACAAATTGCCCCCCAAGAATGCCTTATTTCGACGCTGAAAAGAAAAAGGCATTCTTTGAGATTCCACTCGACACCTGTCCTTCATTCTTAGCCACAGATTAACCTGTGCGCTTTTTGTCTTCTACCAACCAACTGACAATCCCAAGAAAAAGCCATCATTCCATCTGTACCTAAGACGTCACCTCAGTAAGGCGTTTAGCATGCCCAATGTCTTTTCACAGATTGTCATCATGACAATTTCCCAAAAACGAGGGCGCACGCTGCACCGTTTCGTTTCTGCAGAACGACTATGTCAGCGAAGGAGCGCCACGTGCCCCACTATCATCTGCAACATTAAATGGCCTCGAATTTTGTGATTTCCCAACCACTATAAATAGCGCTAAGTACCCCCTTGTGGGACTTTTTCACGCCATTCTGCATCCAAACCTTATTGTTGAACACAAAAATCTCTGCAAACACCTGCAAAAACTTTGTTCTTCACTCACTTTCAATCTTAACCCAAAAATGGCTTCAGGTTCCTCTAATGCTCCTAGTTCCAACATTCCTTCTAGAACTGCTAAACCAAAAATCTTCTCAACTGTTCCCACAGTTAACTCTACAGGCATGCGAAGGGTTCCTGAACCCCTGGGAACTGTTGAGCGTGAAGCCTATTCTTCTCAACTACTGATTTCGGTTGGATACTCCAACCAGATTTTCGCCATGTCTGGTCCGTTATCCACACGCATTGATGATTCCACGAAGATCAAGAACTTCTTCCCGGTGCTTGAGACGCTCAAACTTGTTGGGTGCTCCAAAAAGGCTGCAGATGACAACGAAGATCCTGCTAAGGAGAAGATAGATCTTCGCTTCTTCAATAGGTGTGTTAGGGCTTTTAGGTCTAGCCCTAGCCTCACACCAGACTACAACGCTTGGCTAGAGAAGGTGGAAAAAAGCCAAGCTTCGATCTGGAAGAACCTTGGGATTTATGACCTAGTCATGCTGTCGAAGACTGGTCTCAACTACTCCCCTGAGATGCTGATAGCCTCTTTGCTTTTCTAGGATTATACTCATTTCACTTTCCACCTGCCTTGTGGAATGCTCACACCCACTCTTTTCGACGTGGCTGCCATCACCGGTCTTCGACCAACTGGGGATTATTTCGACCCAGAGGAAATGTCGGAAGACCAAATTGGGTTTTCAGCTACTAAACCCACCTATACCACCTACATCAACCACTACCATGATAGGTCGAAAGCCAATGTGACGGATGTGGAGCACATTGCGTTTCTAGCCCTTTGGCTGTCACGCTTTGTGTTCTGTACGAAGTCTCTACAGGTGACAAAGAAAATGGTCACCCTTGCTACCCAGCTTCACCATGGTCAAAAAATTTGTTTGGCCGAATTAATCTTGGCGAATCTGTATGAGTCGATCAGCAGTGGAGCGACTCTGTTAAAGGTCATCGAAAATAGAGCCAGTTTGTTGCTTGCAGGACCCTTCTGGCTACTTCAACTATGGCTAAATGCCACTTTTGAGTCTTTCTTACCTCAGAAAACTCAAATAGACGAACAAGCTCCTGAGATAGCCAACAGGCGTATCGAAGGCACCAGACTGGCTTTGTTGACTCCGACTGAGGATGGGCTGGAACTCCAACAGACTTTTGCAAACTTCGTCTTGATGTTTGCAAGAAGAAAAGAATTCACCTCGACCATGGCTCCTTTTGCTCGTCGAAAGTTTGGTCCAGAATGGTTCACCAGGCCCCATCCCAAGTCGTCAGGTAACCCTCATGTCGAAGAACACACAATAATGTGGGAAGCATTTCTCACACCCAGAATAATGCCACTGCGCTTTAAGAGCTCCAAGAATCACCTGAGCTTGATCGCCTATCAGCCAAACTTGGTCTCTCGACAGTTTGGCATCATCCAATCACTTCCTTCTCCCATTTTTCCTAGGGAGAAATCCATGTTATATTTTTGCAATGATTATACTGAGGATGCTGCCACCAAGCATATTGGCAGGTATGCTGGTCAAACAGTACTTTCACTATTCGACTATCAACTTAACTTCCTCTGTTCACCATCTTTCGAAGATTTGTGGAAGAGTTATTATGCTGAAGAGTTCTTCGACGAAAAAGATTTTGTGGACGAACTTCAGAAGTCCTTCGTTCTAGTCCTTGACAAAATAAAGAAATGTACGTTCACTCTCCAAATTACTTTTGTCTTTCCATTTCGACTTGTAACTTGTTAATTATAACTTGTGAACGCGTCTTCTTTCAGTTGTTCGAAAGCCTGCAGCAAAGAAATCCACAGAAGGCCATCAGGGTGGAGGTCCTTCGACAAAACCTTCAGCACCGGCGAAAACTACAGAAAGCCATCAGGGAGGAGGTCCCTCGACAAAACCTTCAGCACCGGTAACCAAACTTTTATTATTTCCCTCTGGTTTTAACATCCTGTTTTTCGATGTAGCGTTCTAAATCGAACTCCAATTGGTTTTCAGGCACCTTCACCCAAGAAACGACCTGCACTAACGGTCGAATCAGGGAGTGACGACGAGGACGAATCTCCCCCCGCTCCTCTTAAACGGAGAAAACTGAAGAAAGATGCTCCTTCTCCTGAGTCTCGACCCATGATCAGAATAAAGGTTGCAGGGAGAAGACCCAGGCCACCTCCCGTGATTATTGAAGAGCCCACGGAGGAGGAGCTAAATGTTTTGCTCAATAAACCCGTCGAAAGTGATAATTCTAGCCCTGGGGCTGAAATTCCTCTGCAGGTAGTTTCTTTGACCATTTTTAACTCAGGTGTCGATGCTCACTTTCGATTGTGTCTCTTACTAAATCAGAAGATTCTTCCTCTTCTATTTTCAGGAGACCACCGAAAGTTCAGCACCAAAGACTTCAGAGACACAAGACTCTGCTGAACACAGTAGGCAACAAGGGGAGGAATTGGCAAATGATGAAGCCATTGCCGAAGCAGAGGAACAACAACCAAAGGAAATTCAAGTGGTCGATCTGTCAGAGGAACAACATGACGAAGGGGATCACGCTGATGCTGGCACTACAGAACTGCATGTCGAAGAGAGTCATGTCGATGCAAACGCTACTTAACAACTTCAACCCCAAGCCAACGCTGCTGTAAGGGTTACCACCTCGTCAAAGCCTAAGTCTAAAGAAGACTTGGCACTCTTGAAGCAAACTGATCCCATTGGCTACCTGAATGCCATTATTGAGAGTAGGGGAAGTTCATCTGACCTTAGTCATGATGCTTCTACTGCATCGGGGAAGTCCACTTCGACTTCTCCTCTTGATGAGGCTTTGATGAAGGTCAAGGCTCAGTTCTTCAAGAAAGATCTGATGAAGGCTTTGGAGGGGGATCCTACTGCTCCGTCTTGTTTGGGAGCTGTTTTGAATGCAGTCAACTTGCTTGCTGTGACTCCAGAGGTTTCGAGCTTTATCTTGGAGTTATACTCCATTGTCGACCAAGTCTCTGCGGACTATCGACGTCAGAGGGGCTTCAACAGCCAGCTCGAAGCGCTACATGGCAAAAGTTCTTCTGCCTGGACTGAGGTAGCTGAGACGACTTCTCAAATTGCAGAGTTGTCGAAGCAGAAGGCATCCAAGCAAGAAGAAATTGACGCCATAGATCGAGACAATGCCTCTATAAAGGCGCAAATCGAAGAGCTGGAGGCCAAGATAAATGCTAATACCAAGCGTAAGGAGGAGCTTCTCTCGACTGTTTCAGACACAGAAAGCCAAGCTGAAGTTACACGAGGCCTAGAGTTTGCTGAGAAAGCCCAAGCCTTCGATGACCAGATTGCCAAGCTTTCCCAGGCGACTGCCTTGTGCAACAAAAGACTGGAGTTGCAGCAGGCCAAGTACCTTCGACTTAGAGATTCTATCCCCTTCTAATTTACTCAGCCATTTATTAACCATGTATTGTAATATTTATTTGACAATGTAACCATTTTGGCTAATTCTTATAAAATTTTCCATTTTGGCTTTTTATGGTTAATTTGGTCATTACTTGCTATTTATTTTGATCTCTTGGAGCATAGGTTTATACTTTTTCAAATATTTGCCGTTTACTCTCAAGAGTCTTTTATCTTCACCTAACTCTTCGACTTTATAAGCTCCACCAGAAAAAGTTTGGATAATTCTGAATGGTCCTTCCCATTTGGGTGACCATTTTCCCATGCTTCGATCCCTTCGATCCATGGGGAGAATCACCTTCCAAACTAATTCTCCAGGCAAGAATGCCTTAGGTTTTACTTTTTTATTGTAAGAGTCTTCTACTCTTTTCTTCTGAATCCTTAGTAGGTCGAGAGCACGTAGTCTTTCTTCGTCTAAATCTACTAGTTCGTCTAACATCATATCCCAATAAACCTCAGAGGGGATATCATGATGTCTCTGAACCCTTGCAGATTGAAGACAAATTTCCGCTGGCAACACTGCGTCATGACCAAAAGTTAGCCGATACGGTGTTGTACCTATGGCCTCTTTTGGGGACGTTCGACAGGCCCACAAGATCTGGTCTAACGTCTTATGCCAATTTTTTGGCTTCTTCCCTACATGCTTTTTTATCAAGCCAATCACTATTTTATTCGCTGCTTCAACTTGACCGTTTGTCTGTGCATAATAAGGCGTTGGTGTTAGGAGTCTAAAGCCTGTTTCTTGAGCGAATTCCTGCATCTTTCGACCGGTGAAAACTGATCCTTGATCAGTCGTTATAGTTTCAGGGATTCCAAATCTAAAGATAATGTTCTTTTGAATAAATTCAATGACATTTTCTTGGTCTACATTGACTAAAGGAATAGCTTCGATCCACTTAGTGAAATAATCAATGCCTACCAATATATATTTCTGGTTCTTTGATGATGCTGGTCGAATCTCTCCAATAAGGTCCAACGCCCATCCTCTAAAGGGCCAAGGTTTCACTATTGAGTGAAGTTCGCTTGCTGGTACATGCTGGATGCCTGTATGGACTTGACATTCCTGGCACCCCTTCGCGAACTCGACACAATCTTTCAAGATGGTGGGCCAGTATAGTCCTTGTCGAAACAACAACCATTTCATCTTATGGCCTACTTGGTGAGCCCCACATGCTCCAGCGTGCGTAGTCGAAAGGGCTATGTATGCTTCAGTTTCACTTAAGCACTTTAGCAATACCCCTTCAGGCGTCTTTTTAAATAACTCATTACCCATGAGTACGTAACTCAACGCCCTATATTTTATTTTCCGCTCTGTCGAAGCTGCTGGATTTTGTAGATAATCCACAATGGGTTTCCTCCAATCTTGCTCTGACAAATTGTCTATGAACGATATTTCAAAGTTCCTTTGATCAGCATACCCTAGTCTTGTTGATTTCAAGTCTGTTGGTGACATACTAGTTGCTTTTATTTTTTCTCGGACTTCGATTGCTCTTTGTAATCTCGTTTTTGAAATTTTGTACCCAGATGCAATTTGTGCCAAATCGTTGGCTATTTGATTTTCCAATTTGGGTATGTGTCGAATGTTGACCATTTCGAATTTTTTCAATAAACGATTTGCTATCACAAAGTACATAATAAGATTTTCTCTTATGCACTTATATTCTTTTGTGACTTGCTTAATGACTAACTCTGAGTCTCCCATTATTTCGACTCGAGTTGCCCCCAATTCCAACAATTTCTCAAGGCCAGTAATTAGAGCTTCGTACTCAGCCTCATTGTTCGAACAAGTACTTGATATCTTGTACTTGAATGTTGTTGGAATTTTTTCTGGAGAAATAATCAAGACCCCTACTCCTGTTCCATCTTTATGGCTGGAACCATCGAAGTAGAATTTCCAAGGCTCTATCTCCATATAATTTATGTTCTCAACCTGAATTGAGTAGTCGACTATAAAGTCTGCCACCACTTGTCCTTTCACTACCCTAAGAGGCATAAAGGTCAAGGAGTACTCAGTTAACGCTAGCGCCCACTTGCCAATTCGGCTGTGCAGGATGGGTTTCAACAACATGTACTTGAAAACATCAAAATGAGACGAAACATACACATCAACTGGTTTTATATATTGTTTGAGCTTTGTACAAGAGAAATAAAGACATAGACATAATTTTTCAACTTCGCTATATCTAGTTTCTGCATCGTTCAAAACTCTACTAAGATAGTAAATGGGTCTTTCGACTCCATTTTCATCTTCTTGGGCTAACATGCTTCCCAAAGTTTTGTTGGATGCAGCTATGTACAATCTCATACTCCTGTTGCTGCAAGGAGGCACCAAAATAGGTGGCTTTGTGATATACCCTTTGATTTTGTCGAAGGCTTCTTGTTGCTCTTGCCCCCATTCGAATCTTTCCTTATTCAATCGAAGTAAGGGTGAGAAGGCTTGAGCTTTTCCACTTAGGTTAGATATGAATCTCCTTAGGAAATTTATCTTGCCCAGCAGAGATTGCAGTTCCTTTTTGTTCGCTGGCGCTTTCGCTTCTAGAATTGCCTTCTTCTTGTTCTGGTTGATTTCGATTCCTTTCTTGTGGACGACGAAGCCCAAGAAATCTCCAGCTTTCACACAGAACTCACACTTCAAAGGGTTCATTTTCAGACCATGTTCTCTCATTCTTTCAAATGATTGTCGAAGGTGGTCTATATGGTTCTTCCTGGAAACAGATTTTACAACAATATCATCAATATATACTTGCATAAAAGTGTTAATAAAATCATGGAAGATAGAGTTCATCGCTCGCTGATATGTTGCCCCAGCGTTCTTTAGGCCAAAAGGCATCACTACCCACTCGTAGGTGCCTAAAGCCCCAGGGCATCGAAAAGCTGTTTTCGACACATCCTCTTCAGCAATGAATATTTGATTATATCCTGAATAACCGTCGAGCATACTCAGGTACTCATAGCCAGCGGAAGAATCGACTAGCATTTCCGCCACAGGCATAGGATATTCATCTTTAGGTGTAGTAGCATTCAAATCTCTGAAATCTATGCAAACCCTCAATGTACCATTTTTCTTAATCATTGGCACAATGTTTGCAATCCATTCGACATACCTCGTAGCTCATATGAATTTGCACTTCAGCAGTCTTTCGACTTCCGTTTTGATCTTCGACAGTATTTCTGGAGCGAAGCATCTTGGACTTTGCTTGACTGGCTTCTTCCCAGGTTTGATTGGCAACTGAAGTTCCACCAATCCTCTGTCGAGACCAGGCATCTCGTCGTAATCCCATGCAAAACAGTCCTTGAACTCCTTTAACAAATGGATTACTTCCAACCTGAGTTCTGGGTCTATTTTTGCGCTAATGTAAGTTGGATTTTTCTCTAACCCTTCACCCAAGTTGATTTCTTTTAAAGGATCCTGCGCTAACATTTTGATGTTATTCGCTAAGGGGTCCTTTTCGAATCCCAAAGGCTCATCGTCGTAGATGGCGTCGAGCCTTTGTTCCTGCATTCCTTCTGGCATGATATCAGGAGGTTCTGGATCGAAATCCTTCCCAGGACCTGCAGAAGGTAACTCTTGATCATTGGCCTGTATGGACATATATTTTACTTCAGCTTCGAGAGCCGTTATCATCCTTGTTTCGGCTACGTAAGCCGAAATTCGCTGCAGTGATTGTGACTCAGTCATTGTCACTGAATTCACTTCCCCAACCAGTTGGCTGGATATCAGTTAGCCCACTAAAATCAATGTGCGACAAGTCTTCTCTGTCCCATTGAAAACCATGCTCAGGGTGCAGGTATAAGGAACAAAAAGCATTTGGCGCTGGCGCCAAGTCGAAGTCAGGTGCTGGGCATGGCCCAATGTGAGCCAGATTTTTGTCGAAGTCTGCCATCCCTAGGTGGTTTACTTCGCCCAAGTAATAGCTTTGATCCGCTTCTATATTTTCGACCATTCCATCAGGACGCCATAATATCAACCTTTGGTGCATTGATGATGGTACAGCTCCAACACCATGTATCCAAAATGCATATGGAGTTGTGCCTTCGACACCTTATTCCTCAATGCTCCAAAATGCTATAAATACCTACAAAATGAATGGAAAAACATCAAGCAGTACACTATGTACACAAAAAACACAAACTAAACGTATTTACACTAAAGTCGGGTTTATTAAAGGATATTAATAATAAAAAATCGATAAGTGCAACAAAAATTGTATAGAAAAATAGCTACAATTTACACTTATCAAATTCTCCCCAACTTGAACTTGTGTGTCCTCAAACAAGGCCAAACAACTCAAAGAACCAAAAGTAATCAACCAAAATATCATGAATCAACAAGTTTTAAAATAGAAAACAAATGTATGGTTCAAACAAAAACACACACACAAGGTAAATACTTACCAAAATCCTACAACGATAATATGTAAACGAAACGAATCCTAAGTACAAAAATCATACTAAACATTCTAAAACAAAACAGGCTCAATCATGAATCACACCTAGTAAAAATTAATTGATAGATGAAGAACACAGAAAAATGAGGTACCTGACACTCATCCACAATCTTGCAAATAATAGACTAAATTATGCATTCATCCAAAAACTCATATTGAAAATATAAAGGCAAGAATCACAAAAGGCTTTTTAAGGTTGTAATGTGGCCTGGTTAATAAACAATGGATTATCTTAAAGATAATCGAAACAAAAACTTGCTTTAACCTAAGGGAGTGATCAACTCACAAAGACTCAAGTAAAATAATTTCAATCAAACTTCTTCTTCATTCCAAATTTTTCACCAACACACGTCACTTATTAACACAATATTATTCTACTCTTTTTGTTTTTCTTTTTCAAAGGTTTTTCAATTTTTTTCTTTTTCTTTTCTTTCTTTTTCACTTTTCTTCTTCTTCTTTTTCTTTCTTTTTTTCTTCACAACCTCGTAGCAATCACAACATAAGCATATAAACATTTCTCTCCCCAACTTGAATCCAACCATGTCATAATATGAATACTCCCTAATTTCTAAGGCAAGATAAAAATTCAAACTACAAATCATAGTTAAGGATTCAAGAAAATAAAGAATCAATATCCATACAAAAAGATGAACCAAACACTCATAGACAAGCATTTAGAAAAAACAACATAGACATCGACAAAAAGGGTCAAAAGAGGATACTAATGATCACACACTCAAAAGGTGAATTGACTATTTTGCCAAGGTAGTTGTGTTCAAAATGAAACAAAAATGCCTTGATTATGTTCATGCTTTCATACAATCAATATAAACAAAAGATTAAACATAATAAAATCTAATTAAAACAAGAATTGTGGCCTCCAGCATATGTGAACAATGAAAAGCTTCCTCACATTTATGGGTAAAAAGGAAACTAAAGTGATTCAAGTCATGAGCAAGTAATGCAAAAATAATGAATGGTATGGTAATTATACAAATGATAAATTTCCTAAACATGTTATGTTATAGAAAATGATAAATGAGTACTTGGCGAGTACCAACTTCAAAAACTATCATTACCATACATCCGCAAGTTGAAACACTCAAAATCGGAAAATCACCAAATGCGACTTCAAGCTATCTAACCAAAATTTGAGTCCAAACAACAAAAGAAAGAATTAAAACTATTACTATTAATTATTCTACTATAAAGCCTTGAGTGAAGTGGGAAAAAGGAGAGTCAAGCGAAAAATTAAAAAGAATTCATTGGCTCTATACAACAGGGCATGCTAAGCGGCACAAAACATGCTAAGCGCTCTACACCAGTTGCAGAAAAATAGCACATCAAAAGCAGTGCAACAACACCCTCCACAATCTCAACTACACACAATATTTAAAACATACAAACACACTTCCACAAGCTAAACACAATAAGCTTGCGGAAAAACACAAATTGACATAACAAAACTAACGGGATAAAGTGAATTAACAAGTTAAAAAGTGAAAATTTGAGAATTTAAAATATGTCCAATTTCAACTTGTTAAAACACGAGTCAATACATACATAAACAAATATAAATAAAACATGCTTGTTTTATATCGTAAGCTCGACGCCTTTATTGTGTGAGTTAGTAACCTCCTCTCGTCATGCCCTGGTATTGTCACACCGTGCAAACTTAAAGAAAGTGTCCTAACAACCACATAACAAACGTTACGAAAATGAGACAATTCACAACAATACATGAAAACAAAGAAAAACACATATATGCACACGTATGGAAAGTAAACACAAAACATGTACAAGTAAAAATAGACAAGTTTATGTACATATTCTATACAACATATATATTAATTACAAAACTCAAAAATAAATAAACTATTGCAATGAAAAACAATAAACACCAATCCCTGGCAACGACACCATTTTGCTGGAAGCGGTAAAGCGACAATCAAAAAGCAAGTTATTAACTTACCAGGTGATATAGGTTATATTCTATCATGTCCAAAGAGATTTGTGAATTGAAATGTTTTTCTACAAATATCTCGTTAATGAGTTTGGGGATAAATGGGTTAAGAGTAAAGGTATCAATAGAAAATATATGTATAAAAAGGAAAAAAGAATAACTTATCAAGCATACATATATACTACTTATCACAGAATTAAACCAATCGACTTGTTATACTAAACCTACAATATTCATCAATTTCATCACGTGTCAAACACAACATCCACTGTATCACCTCATCGGTAATCTCTCAACCAACCTTAACAACACAGAAATCAGTCGTGCTCGCTTGTGTTGACGATCTCTCAAAGCGACACAAACAACACATATGCATTAATCACTGATACCCTAAGTGAATGATAACGCTAAATCTATATCTAGAATTCAGACACTATTAGATAATCATCCTAGATAATAATTCAAGCAATATATGTCTATAACAACTCAAATCCATAGCACAGAGCAAAAATCAAGGATAACAACCGACAAAGATTTATAAAGCAAGTTTTATATAATGCCAAGGGCGAGAAATATACATGAGTTTAAAAACAAATACATATACAAACCCAACCAATAGAGAATACACAAATAAAAATATAAATGAACCACAAATATACTGGTTTGTCAACACCAATTGAAGAGCAATCCACCCCGGATCATCCGTATGCAAGCTCCATAGTTGTTATCTAAGTTAATCCTAACAAAATTAAAGGTTGATGGAGTTGGGAGAAAAAACTTCCCCAAAACCATAACCTAAAAATGAACTAAATCTGAAATTATAAAACAAATCTCAGTAGACCGTGCTAAGCGGGTCTGGCGCGCTAAGTGCGATTTCTTTATTTTACACATCAAATCTCCCTAAATCGCGCTAAGCACTCTATCCACGCTAAGCGGGCTCCAAAACTATGTTTCTGCCAAAATGTCAAAACGCAAGTAGCACGCTACAAAATACGCAGAGCACACTCGCGCTTAGCAGCCTTCTGCGCGTTAAGTGGGCTCTCCTAGGAAAAACTTCCTAAAACTGATATTTTATTCTGAAAATGCGCATCCGGAGCCATGCCTTCGACACCTTATTCCTCGATGTTCCAAAATGCAACAAATACCTACAAAATGAATGGAAAAATATCAAACGGTACACTGTATACACAAAAACATAAATAAACACAAACTAAATGTATTTACACAAAAGTCGAGTTTATTCAACGATATTAACAACAAAAAGTCGATAAGTGCAACAAAAAGTATATACAAAAATAACTATAATTTGCACTTATCAGTTATCCATCCAAATACTACTTCAATTCAAGCACATTAACTATAGAGTTCTTATTTGTTAGGCTACTAAAAAGAAGATACATCTTATTGGTATAAGTAGTACCAATTAATCCTTATAAGTCTTCCTTCAACTTGTAGTCCCACACATGCACACCCTCAGGATCCCTCTCATTTCGATGTAAATTCGGCATCGGCGACCACTCCCTGACCTCTTCGGTGGAGACTGTGGAACCTTGTTTTGCAGGAAGTTGACTTTTAATAAAGATCAATATATGAAGTTCTGATGATGAAAATGCTTGAAGATCTATATGAGCTTGCAAAAAAAGGACTCTATATAAAAGTGCCTATATAATCAGATATTATCTAGCAGTAAGTCTTGAAGCCTCTTTGGGGAAAGGTGTGAAAGCTCTCCAGGTCTTATCTAACAGTTTGTCTGAGCAAACCAAGTATTGTAAAAGTGAAACAATAACTTAGAAATACTAATACAACACACACACACACATAAATCATTTTTCATAAAAATAAATTAAGCCAAATAAACTAAAGAGCCTTAGAAAATCCTTTTAAGCGAAATTTGGCCATGCTTAATCGATTAGGCTAATCGGTTAACTTAGTTAAAACTTGTGCAACAAGACTTGTATCAAACGTCATAAAGATCACATAATCGCTCTATATACAATCTTTCTTTCTTGGGTGTTATAATCCATTATTTAAAGGATTTGATCAATTGAGTTACTCGACTAACTCTTTAATTTGTCCTATGGATTATTTCCTTTCTTGGAGAATCCAAATAATATATAAAGGGGTGATATCCTCACTAGAAATCACACCACTTTCCAACGTTTTCATTTTGTTTGGAATTTATGTCTCTAAACTCTCTCTTTTTCTCTCTAAGAGATTTCTTTCTTCACTTTTGGTTGCCTTAGTGTTTTGGAGTGAACTTTCATTTGTGAGAGTATTATTTTATAAATGGTGGTGATGATTATATATGTTCTTACAATATAACATCCTTAAGAGATTAGTTTTTTGGTTCTTGAGATAAACCGAAAAATCTCTTTTATTGGTTTAGTCGGCTTAGCCGGTAAAAATCTCCATTGTTGGTTGAAGAGATTTAAAGGTGTCATATGATCTGATTGTATTAAGGTTGATGGGCATAACCGATAAAAGCTCACAAGTTCATAGTGAAAAATATCAAGAAGATCTCTTGGGGACGAGATTATGCCAATATTAGGTCGAACCTAGATAACTCTCTGGTGCAATCTTTCTATCCATACTCTTTTAAATTACTAATAATATATTTCATTTACTTCAATTTCTGCTACGTTTTATTACTAAAAAATATTACTAATACGATCTTACTTGAGAAAGGGAAAATTCTCCCATAACTTTCAAAAATCATATCCTAACTCCTGTTAAGGACTAATCATCTCAGGAGGAAGAATGACTTCAAACCATTCACTAAATAAACCCCCGTCCTTTAGTGGATAAGGGTATGGATTATGGAAAGAGAAAATGAAATTCTTCATAGAAGGAATGAATCGTGATATTTGGAAACCTGTGGAAGATGAAACATTTGTTCCTACACACAAAGTTGACGGTGTTGTAGTAAACAAACCTGAAAAGGATTGGTCCAAAGAGGAAAAAGAGATTGTGAAAAATGGTTTTAAAGTTAAGAACATCTTCACCAACGCACTTAGTCTTGATGAATGCTTACAAGTTTCTCACTATGAAACTTCTAAAGAAATATGGGACATCTTCCGAATCATCCATGAAGGTACTACTGAGGTGAAAAGGGCAAGGTTGGGTGCATTAACCCATGAGTATAAACTTTTTAGAATAAAACCTGAAGAGGACATAAATCAAATGCAAACATGATTTACTCATATTGTAAGTCATATGAGGACTATAGGGAAATCATTCTCAAAATGAAGAATTAGTCATAAAAATTCTTAGATGCTTAAATTACAATTGGCAACCCAAAGTCACTGCAATTTATGAATCAAAGAATTTTGAGACTATGGAAACACATACTCTATTTGGAAAATTGCAGGAACATGATATGAAGTTGAAGAAACTTGCTAATGATGATGAAGATAACAAAAAAATAAAAAAAGTATTGCACTTAAAGCTACCAACAACGAAGATATGGAATCGGATGACAAAGATTGTAAAAGTGAGATCCAAATTCATAAACTTTATGTTTCAAAAATTCAAGGAGTTCCTATGGCACGAAAAACAAACTTCAAGACTCCATAAGCAAAGTGGAAAAAGTTCATTCACTCTAACATATCATAACTGCGGGAAGAAAGGACATATCAAACCAAGATGCTATCTACTTAAAAGGGCACACCAGAAACCCAAAAGAAATTAGAAAAAGAGGAAAACATATGTCGCATGGGGAGACAATGATATGGAATCTTCATATGATGAAGATGAAAAATCCAACATATGTTTAATGACAAAACATCAGGAAGATGAGGTAACCTCTAAATTTTCTTACAACGATTTATTTAAAGTATGTAAGGGATTATCTGAAGAAACAACCAAACTTGAAAAAATCATTTTAACATCAAATGATAGAATTTCAGTTCTCGAAAATAAAAATAAAACTCTAGAAAAAGAACTAACAAATCTTAGAGAAAAGAAAGAAAACGTTAGACAAGATCATTCAACTTCAAAAACAGACACATATAATAATTGCAACATATTGAAAGATGAAGTTTGCAACCTTCAAAAAACTCTTGTTAAATTCACCAATGGAAGAGATAATCTAGAAGTACTGTTAGGAAATCAAAGAGCCTCCTACAATAAAGAAGGGTTAGGATATACACCTAAGAACAACAATAAAAACTTTAACAATATTTGCAATACCCAACCAACATCTAAATGCAAAACCCTCAAATGTAATTACTGTAATAAAGACGGTCATATTTCCATGTTTTGTTTTATCAAAAAGAGTCATGAGAGAAAAGAAGGACATCCTCCTTCATCTTTTATAAAGAACATAGTAAACGTAAAAGTAGAAAAATGCTTACTACTAACACCAAAGGACCCAAAAAGATATGGGTACCAAAAGTGGAAAAGTTAAGTTGTGATGCAGGTGATGATACTAATAGTTGCTCCTCAAATGATACAAATGAAGAAAAAATATGTTCTATTGTGTTACTCCTACAAGGGAAGTACTATCTTCACCTAATAACAACAAAATCATTGATCTTTGAGTGTTAAGTAAGATCCCTTTTTCTTACTCTTTAGTTGTTGTCATTAATTATAACATTTTTTATACAAGATACTTAATATTAAGTAAGTTGTGTATTAAAGGTAATAAGGTGTGTTTAATTCCTCTATATGCATGGTCAAATGGAAATCGTAATATAAAATATTTTTTAAACCTCTTTTTCAAAAAGTACCATGATTGTGGAAGAACTTATACATATGACCTCTGATAAACTAATCCCTAGTAGGAAGAAGTAGTGGTTGTTACTTTTGCAGGTATCCCATAGAGAGCATCATTGAGAGATAACAATCAAGGAAAACAAAATTTCAAAAGTCAAAAACTCAAGAATTCAACCCAAGAGAATCAATGTCCAACCAAAAGAGTACCATTAAGATTTATCTCATATTAATGGAGATATTCTTAGAATAAAAATATAATCAAAGGGTTCACGTTGATAGTAAACCAACTCTCATGATTCATAAAATTTACTATGGTTGGTCATCTCCTCGAAAAGGCAATTCTCTCAAGTTACCTTGAAATTTTAAGGTAGTACACTTAATAGAGATTGAAAATCAGGAAAAACTATGATTGGTTCTCTATTAAATGATTCATTAATTGCTTAGTCAATTATATTTATTTTTTACTAAACTATGGTTAAGCTGCTTTGGAGAAAAGTGATACTCCCTCCGGTCTCATTTATAAGAAAAAATTAACTTTTTAGATACATTAAATAAGTAATGTATTTGGACAATATATTGTCCAAATACATTACTTATTCAATGTATATAAAAAGTTAATTTTTTCTTATAAATGAGACCGGAGGGAGTACCAAATATAATATGGCTAGAGTCCTATATTAATCAAAGGCCCAAGGAGGATAAAAAGAATGTATCTAAGATGATAGAATCTAAGAAAGAAACAGATGACAAAATCTCCTCTTAGCACAGGAGAAATAAGATTTTAGATCGTATACCTTCTCTAAATTTCTACTGCCTATCTTTACAAGGTAATATGTTCCTTTTGCATAGTTAACTTTGTTAGGAACACCTCAAGCATGAAAACTTAAATATATATATATATATATATATATATATATATATATATATATATATATATATATATATATATATATATATATATATATATATATATATATATATATATATATATATATATATATATATATATATATATATAGGAATGCTTAGAACACGATATTATCTTACATATATGTCATGCCTAAAAATATTTGTAGAAAACCTTGTTGAGCGTAATATAGACAATACGTTGTTTCTCATCAAAGTATGATAGTTTCTATGTTATGATATTCTTTGCTATAAATATTTTCCATATCTTCCATATCATGCATATGCTATACACATACTTCATGATATTTTCCTCACCATAACATGACATCTTTGCCATGTATAAAATTGTCCCATATCATCCCATGCCTAGGAACCTTGTTTGTGCACTTTAGAAATAAATAAGATATTTTGTACTCTACACCATGATATTTGTGCTAAAAGCGGTCTTTCTTGCATGCGTATGACATAATTATTACTACATTAATATTTTAAATTGCATGCATACTTATATCTTATGTCTTATCTAAAAATAATACTTTAGGATAATTTTGCTTCACATGTAGGAAATATGTTGTCCTTTATAAAAGTAAGATAGTATTACATAGATACACGAAAACATAAGAGAATATATATTGGATCATGCTTTGTTCCATGACTAAACATATTTCTAGTAAATTCTATTCTAGGAAGTCAAGTGTGATATCTTTGTTATACATGTTTTCTCTCATAACTCACTTTTCATTATATAATTGTTTCAACACTTGTGATATCCTTGTTGTGCATAACATAATAGTTCTCTCAAATACATAATAATTATGCCATGTCTCATGTCTTTCCATGCTTAAGGATTATGGAACCTTGTTTAGATAAAATATATTATTTCCCACGAAGTATAACTCTATCTCCGCATTATGATTTGGTACCTTTTATACCATGACTAAAAGAATATTCTAGGAAATACTTACCTTTAATTCACTTGTTTCGTTATATGACATGTTAAAATTAAAAGCTTTGTTGTTTTAACACTACTATCATATGATCTATTCTTGCTCGTCATAAAATGTTTGATAAGATGTTTTACTATATACTATGATATTATATGTGGCAATGTTTTACTAAATGCTTTCAATATATGTCAAAACACATTATGTCATGCTACACTAGCTTTTAAACTTAATATTTTCTTACCTATATTTGTATGGATGTATGTTATTAAATTATCTATCATGCTTGTATATTTGCATATTTTTCCGCCTTTTGATTATGACAAAGGGGGAGAAGTATGCTCTCAGGAGGATATACATTCTATCTAACTTAGGGGGAGTGTTATCACCCCAAATATATGTATTGCCTTGTTTCTTTTACCACCTCCTATGAGACATGTATTGTCATCATCAAAAAAGAAGATAATGTGAAACCTTGTTTTGCAGGGAATATACCTTTAATAAAGATTAGAATATAAAGTTTTGATGACGATAATACTTGAAGATCTATATGAGCTTCAAAAAAGGACTCAATATAAAAGTGCCTATACAATCAGTTGTTATCTAGCAAGAAGTCTTGAAGCCTCTTTGGAGAAAGGTGTGAAAGCTCTCCAGGTCCTATCTGACAGTTTGTCTGAGCAAACCAATTATTGTAAAAGTGAAACAATAGCTTCGAAATACTAAGGCAGCTCTCTCACACACACAAAAATCATTTTTCATAAAAATAAATTAAGCCAAATAAACTAAAGAGCCTTAGAAAATCCTTTTAAGTGAAATTTGGTCATGTTTAATCGATTAAGCTAATCAGTTAAATTAGTCCAAACTTATGTGGTAAGACTTGTATCAAACGCCATAAATATGACATAATGACTATATATTCAATCCTTCCTTCTTGTGCGTTATAATCCATTATTTAAAAGATTTAATCGATTAACTCTTTAACTCGACCCATGGATTATTTCTTTTGGAGAATCCAACTACTATATAAAGGGCTGATCTCTTCACTAGAAATCACGCCACTTTCAAACATTTTCATTTTGTTTAGAATTTATCTCTCTAAACTCTCTCTTTCTTTCTCTTCGAGATTTCTTTCTTCACTCTTGGTTGCCTTAGTGTTTTAGAGTGAACTTTCATTTGTGAGAGTATCATTTTGTAAGTGGTGGTGTTGATTATATATGTTCTTAAGGTATAACATCGCTAAGAGATTATTTTATTGGTTCTTGAGATAAACAATGATATTATTTATTTAGTGAGCTTAGCCAATAAAAAGCTTCATTATTGGTTGAAGAGATCTAAATGTATCAGAAGATCTTATTGTATTAAGGTTCGTGGGCATAATCGATAAAAACTCACAAGTTCATAGTGAAAAATCTCAAGAAGATCTCTTGGTGACATGATTAAGCCAATATTAGGCTGAACCTAGATAACTCTCCAACGCAATTATTCTATCCCTACTCTTTTAAATTATTAGCAATATATTTCATTGACTTCAATTTCCGCTACACTTTATTATTAAAAAACATTACTAATACGATCTTACTTGAGAAAGGAAATTTTTTCCATAACTTTTAAAAATTACAATCCCCCTCCCTCTTGTATTTGAGGTCACTTACTCAACAAGTGAGACCACTCTCTGTCCTCTTTGGCTTCAGGTGTTACGTTAGACGCGTAGAAAGTTCTTATCATATTCAGAGTCTAACACAAAAACTTTTTGATTGTTTCCAACAAAGATGATTGACATATTTATGAAGGGGATGCAATTTAGTACAATGATACTATTCGTTGGAAAAATAAAGGTCACCCAAATAATACTCGTATTTGAACAAAAATGGACATTTTGGATGAAATTGAAAGAAATATGGAATATGTTTTCTTACCAATCATATACCCAAAAAAAAATTGTCCCAACGATGCAAGACATTTCTAATTAGAGTAATGCTACTTTGACACCAAATTCTTACACCTTCACCCAATACACTATTCACAAATACGTGAATAGTGTTTTTATTATTATTTTAATTTTTGATAGATTTTTCTATTTTTCTTAAAAATTATTTTGGTTAATAAAATATTAAAACTTGGTTAATACAGTTCAAAGTTTGGTTAAATATATGTTTTGACATAAAAAGTTAATATGTATACCGTTCAGACTTTGGTTATTAGTGTATAAAGTTAGTTAATACAGTTCATAACTTGGTTAATGAGTTCTCAAACATAAAAAAAAATTAACTAGTAAAATAAAGTTGATTAATAGAGTATAAAAATTGGTTAATACATTTATAATTTAGTGTCAGGATATGGTTAATACTATGTATTTTATTGGTTAATGAAGTAGTGAAAATGGTTAATGAATTATAAGTAAAATAATTGATTAATGATGTACATTTTTATGGTTAATACAATTGTGAAGTTGGCTAATGACACAACCATATATTTGTGTTATAAAATAAGTTTTAAAAGTAAATAAATAAATTTTTTAAAAATAATATTTTTTAAAAATAATATTATTCTAATAGAAATACATTGTTCACCGTATAAATATGGTAAACAGTATATACAGTAAATAAGTATTTGATGTCAAATTTAGTGTCAAAATAGCATTACTCTTCTAACTAAACATATGTATTTTTGGAGATTTTCATGTGAATAAAATTATTTATTAGTCAAATGTCATTTTTTGCTACATAAAGTGTAAAACGTTTATTAATTAAAGTATCTAGTCACAATCCAATATCACATAAACATAGAATAAAACTTACATTAATAAAAAAACAACACACTTCTTAGATAATGTACTCTTAATTTAAGTCTTAAAAGCATGAAAAACATTGTCTTAGAAAAGGATATCATTGGCCTTCCTAGTCATTAAGGAAGAAAAAATTATGGAGACTTTCAAATAGGTAAACAGACTAGGATGTTTGTTTACCGTGGTTTTTAATAAATAATCGCTGATCCTCTAAGAAGGAAAATCCTTTTGGTTACTCGCGGGATCGATCAAATTGATCCAAGAATATATGCTAACTTTTATACTGGGTTGATGTAAAATAAGAAAAGAAATCCAGGAAGAACGCACGTTCGACCAAAGACAACACACTTGAGGTTTTTGAAAGCAAGAAAGTTAATAAAAATGCAGGTAAAGATGCAGGAAAAGTAATTTTGCAAAATAAAATCAAAGCAATGTAAAAAGACTTTATTAATGAAAAGTGGTGCTTCCAACGTACATTTCTCAGTTTATCCTTTCTCACACAATGGGTATTTGGACAATATTTGAGTAACTAGCACAATAGGTTGAACACACGGGAAAAACTACACAGATTTCCTATTTTATACTAAAAATTATGTAACGGTCGAGGGGTGGTTCTGCTCTAAGATGAGGACAAGTGTCCTCTGCATGTCCCTCGACCTCTAGCTTCCAGCCACGTTGCTTTCCTTTGGCTGCTGGCGAAACTGTCTTTCCCTCCAATAATTCAAATTCAAATGTCGCTCGCCTTTGGTGTCGACGCAAAGATATTTTCTTCTAGTCAAAGGTCATAAGACCTTCTCAGTCGAAATCTTGATAGTGAGTCCTGGTCGAAGACTAATATATAACTTAGATATTTTCTCTAAGTTATTTCACACGTCAAAACATTCTTCAACTTGGTTTTCTTTATTCTATTTTTGGTCTAAAAGACCAATATATAGTAGGTTTCGAATTCAGGAGCCAACAAATTGCCCCCCAAGAATATCTATTTCGACGCCAAAAGAAATAGCCATTATTTGATCTTTCTGTTCGACACCTGTTTCTCTTGCTTTCCACAAAGGCATGACATGCACTTTTCGTCTTCCAACAACTGCGGCTTTCGAAAACCTATCATTACTCTTTTTTCCAAGATGTCTTTTCCAACTACCGTTACCATGCTGCCATGATGACCCTTATTCCTAGAACCTAGGCAGGTATGTCAAAACGTTTCCCATCATCTGCACGGTAACCGCTTCATGGTCTGTCACGTGCCCCCCTATCTTCATAGCATTAAATGACTTTGACGAGACACATTCCTCTCTGAAGACTATAAATACTCTTGAGTCTCTTCATTTGGAACTTTCACAACACTAAGTATTTCCAAGTCTTCTGCGTAAAACACCTCGCATTGTCATCTTCGCTTCTTTCTAATCTGCAAAAATGGCTTTCCTTTCTAATGCACCAAACAACCCCAAACCTAAAAATGCTGTTGATATCCAACGCCAACCAAAGATCTTTCCTACCAGACCTTCTCCTGCTTCGACTGATGGGCAACGGTTCGTTTCTGAACCCACGACTAGTGAAAGGCGAGAGGTGTATGATTCCCAGCTTCTCATTCCTATTAGGTACGCTGAAGACATATACGCTATGTCTGGTCCTCTGTCCACATGCATCAAGAATCCTATGAAGAACCACGCCTTCTTCCCCATTCACCCAAGACTCAGACCTATAGGTTGCGCGAAGAAGCCCAGGGATGATCCTGAGGATGCGACTCCAGCCAACCAGCAACACTCTCAGACCATGGAGGATATTAACCTTCAATTTATGAACAAAGGGACCTGGATATTTCGATCGTGCCCTAATCTCTCTTCAGAGTATTCAGATTGGTTAAATAAGGTGGAGAAGGCACAAACCTCTGTCTGGAAAGAAATGGGGATTTACGATTTGGTGATGCTGTCGAAGACATGATTGTCTTATTGTCCCCTCATGTTGGTGTCTTCGCTATATTTCTGGGATAGCGCCCACTTTACGTTTCATCTTCCCTGTGATATGGTGACCCCAACCCTCTTTGACATAGCAGCGATCACCGGTCTTCGACCGACTGGCGATTATTTCGACCCTGAGGACCTATCTAAAGATGTTATTGGGTTTTCAGCTACAAAACCCACCTACACCACCTTCATAAACTACTTCCATGATAAATACTCCAGTATTGTGTCGGAGGTGGAACATATAGCTTTTCTGGCTATGTGGTTATCCCGTTTCGTCTTCTATACCAAGTCACTTCAGGTGACT
Source organism: Vicia faba (assembly GCA_948472305.1). Lineage (NCBI taxonomy): Eukaryota > Viridiplantae > Streptophyta > Magnoliopsida > Fabales > Fabaceae > Vicia > Vicia faba. The sequence continues at coordinate 1,573,737,059 of OX451739.1, read as the reverse complement.
AAGAAAATGCTCACGCTAGCGACGCAACTTCATCATGGTTACCCCCTCTGTCTGGCCGAATTAATTTTGGCCAATCTATATGAGTCCATAAGCAATGGTGTGACTCAACTCAAGGTCATAGGAGATAGGGAAAACTTGCTTCTTTCTGGCCCTTTCTGGCTTCTTCAACTTTGGCTCAATGCCACCTTCGAATCTTTTCTTCCCCAGAAGAATAAGATCAATGAAGCGGCCCCAGAAATCCTGAACAGGAGGGTCGAAGGTACCAGACTTGCTTTGCTGACTCCTACTGACGAGGGTCAACAGTTTCAAAAGGCCTTCATAAGCTTCGTGATGATGTTTGCGGAGCACAAACGTTTTGTTTCGACCATGGCTCCTTTTGCCAGTCGAAAAGTCGGCCCAAAATGGTTTACTAGACCATTTCCTTCGACTGAGGAGGAAGATTTGGAAGACGAATATGTGGGCATGTGGGAGTCGTTTCTTCGACCCAGAATTATGCCACTGAGATTCAAGAGCTCAAAGAATCAATTAAGTTTGATTTCTTATCAACCAAATCTTGTCTCTCGACAATTTGGCATTATCCAGTCACTCCCATCACCCATTTATCCTTGAGAGAAACTGCTATTATTTTACAACGCAGACTACTCAGAGGATGCTTCTACCAAGCATATTGATAGGTACGTTGGTCGAACCGTACTAACCATGTTCGACTTCAACCTTAATTTTTTGTGTTCTGGCAATTTTGAAGGGTGGTGGAGGCAGTATTATGATGAGGAGTTCTTCGATGAGAAGGACTTCGCCCACCACCTTCGCGAGGCATTTAAACTGGTCCTTGACAGGATCAAGAAAGGTATTACTTTTTTTTCTCTTTGTCTCAGATTTAGCCCTTCGACGCTCGACTTATCTTCGTTTTTGTATAGCTGTCAAGAGGACCACTTCGAAGAAGGCTGTTGAAAGCACTAAAGGGGGAGACCCTTCTGTTAACCCTTCACCCAAGGTATTTACATTCTTCCATACCTTTATTCTTTACGATCATCTGATATGGATACTGATTTCTTCAACTTATCTTTCTGGGTATTCAGAAAGCTACCCCCAAGAAATGGAAGGTCCGTGAGATCGAGATCTCTAGTGACGAAGAAGAGGAATCTCCTCATGTTCATCTGAAGAGACAAAGGTTAAAGAAACCAGCTCCTGCGCCTGAGCCTCGCCCTAAAACACGAATTAAGATCACAGCTACAAGGCCTCCTCCTATAGTTATCAGAGAGCCTACTGAACAAGAAGTAGCTGCCAGGCTAAACAATCCCAGTGAGAGCGACAATTCCAGTCCTGGTGCTGAAGTTCCAATTCAGGTATTTTCTTCGACAGACAATCACTTACTTCTTGAACTAATCCTTTTTTCTATGAGAATTCTGAAAAACAAACTTCTTTTAATCTTCAGGATACTGCTGGCACCTCCAATCAAGTCCCTACTCCTGTCGAAGGATCTGCCACTCTATTTAATAGTGAGGGAGAGCCTACTTATAGGCCTTATTCAACAAAAGGCTCCTTCGTGAGTTCAACTGATGAAGTGAATCAAACTTCTGAACCTCAATATGAGACCATAGAGGAAGTCAATGAAGAAGGCCCTATAGGAGATCATGAAGAAAATAAGGCTCCGTTGGTTGACGCACGGGAAGCCGAAGAGGAGGAGGCCATCGATGCTGAAGCTGTGATAGAGAGGGAAAGTGTACTGGAAGTGGAGAATCAAGATGAAAGGATTCCAGAAGCTGATGGTGGGGAAGGCTTTACTGAAGGGACCCAAAATCCTCCAAACACTGAAGCTGCTCATATTCCAGCACAGGTAGCCAACGTGGTTGCTGCTGTCAATGAAGGTGTCCCTTCGACAGGGTCTAGAACCAAAGAGGACTTGGCCTTGCTGAAACAACAAAATCCTTTAGGCTATTTGACTGCCATTCTAGAAGGGCGAGAGAGTTCTTCTGACCACAGTGTCTCAACTGCGTCCGGAAAGTCTACTTAGACTTCTCCTCTTGATGAGGCACTTCAGGAGGTCAAGGCACAAATCCTCAAAAGAGATTTGATGCTAACCCTGGAGGGAGAACCCACTGCTCATTCTTTTATGAAGACTACTATGAGGGATGTCGATCTCCTCATTGCTTCTCCAGATGTGGCCAGCATTATCTTGGATTTAATCTCCATTATTGACCAAGTGTCAGCGGACTATAATTGTCGAAGGACTCTTAATCGTGAAATTGAAGAGACCAACGGTCATGTATCCGCTTCCTGGCACGCTGCTACCAAATCAGCCTCTAAAGTAAAAGAGTTGTCGAAGGCCCAAGAGGCTAGGCAGAAAGAGGCTGAGGAGATAGATCAAGACACTGCTAAAATGAGGGCACAGATCAAAGAGTTGGAGGATAAAATTGCTGCCAATGATAAGAAGAAAGAAAAGCTCCTCGCTGTTAACACTGAGTCGGAAAGCCAAGAGGAACTGGCCGAAGGGTTAGGACACGCTGATCGGGCCCAATCACTCGATGCTAAGCTTGAAACCCTCCATCAGTTGAAGGCTTTATGTGATCGGCGCCTGGAATTACAAAGAATTAAATACCTTCAGATCAAGGCTAAACTCCCTTTTTTAATCCTGTTTCTTTTATCTATGTAATCACTCATTGTAATGACTTCAAAGCCATTTTGGATATTTTTAATGAAATTTAAGTTTCCATTTTGGCATTTTCTTTATTCGACTGTGACTATACATTAGTTATTTTGACCTCTTGAAGCATAGGTCTATATTTTTTCAAGTATTTACCATTCACCCTCAGAAGTCTTTGATCTTCATTTAACTCCTCAATCTCATAGGCTCCACCAAAGAAAGCTTGGATAATCCTGAAAGGTCCTTCCCACTTAGGGGACCATTTTCCCAAATTTCTATCTTTTCGATCCATTGGAAGAATTACCTTCCATACTAGATCCTCAGACAGAAATGTCTTAGGTTTTACTCTTCGATTATAGAATTTATCAACCCGTTTCTTCTGTAGTCTCAAAAGATCCAAAGCTTTCAACCTTTCTTCGTCCAGGTCAACTAGTTCGCCTAACATCATATTCCAATAGACTTCAGAAGGGATATCCTGATGTTTCTGAATCCTCGTTGACTGTAGGCAGATTTCCACTGGCAACACTGTATCATGACCATAAGTTAGGCGAAATGGTGTTGTTCCCGTAGCCTCTTTAGGACAGGTACGACAAGCCCATAAAACTTGATCTAGCATTTTGTGCCAGTTTCTAGGTTTCTTTCCCACGTGTTTCTTTATTAAACTGATTACTACTTTGTTTGCTGCTTCGACTTGGCCATTAGCTTGCGTATAGTAAGGTGTAGATGTTAACAATTTGAACCCCACTTCTGTAGCAAAGTCCTGCATCTTTCGACCAGTAAAGACTGATCCTTGATCTGTTGTTATTGTTTTAGGGATTCCAAATCTATATATAATGTACTTTTGAATAAATTCAATGACACTCTCTTGGTCTACATTGACTAAAGGGATTACTTCAATACACTTAGTAAAATAATCAATGCCCACCAATATGTATTTCTGGCTTTTAGAAGACGCTGGTTGAATCTCTCCAATAAGATCTAAAGCCCATCCTCTAAAAGGCCAAGGTTTTACGATCGAGTGAAGTTCGCTCGCCGGCACATGCTGAATACCCGTATGTATTTGACATTTTTGGCATCCTTTTTCAAACTCAACACAATCTTTTAACATAGTGGGCCAATATAATCCTTGTCGAAACAACAACCATTTCATCTTATGGCCTACTTGGTGTGCTCCACACGCCCCAGCGTGTGTGGCAGAAAGAGCTATATACGCTTCTGTTTCACTTAGGCATTTCAGTAGCACGCGTTCAGGTGTTTTCTTGAATAATTAATTTCCCATTAATATATAGCTCAGTGCCCTATATTTTATTTTTCGTTCTGTCGAAGCCATTGGATTCTGTAAATAATCTACTACAGGTTTTCTCCAATCTTGTTCTGTTAGATTGTCTATGAACGAAATTTCAAAATTTTCGTGATCAGTGCACCCCAACGTTGTGGTCTTCAAATCCATTGGAGACAACTTAGTGGATGCCACTCTTCCTCTAACTTCAATCGCTTGTTGTAGTTTGTCTTTTGAAACTTTATATCCGGAAGTGATCTGCGCTAAATCATTAGCCACTTGATTTTCCAATCTAGGTATATGTCGAATGTTAACCACTTCGAAGTTCTTCAACAATCGCATGGCTATTTCTAAATACATTATAAGATTTTCCTTTATGCATTTATATTCTTTCATAACTTGTTTTAGGACTAACTCTGAGTCTCCCATTATTTTGACTTGAGTTTCCCCCAATTCCAACAAGATTTCAAGACCTACGATTAAAGCTTCGTATTCAGCCTCATTATTTGAACAATCCCATTCTATCTTGTACTTAAATGTTGTTGGAATTTTGTTTGGAGAAATAATGAGAACCCCGACTCCAGTTCCATCTTTATAACTAGAACCATCAAAGTATAACTTCCAAGGTTCAATCTCCAAGTAATTCAATGATTCCTCTTTTATAGAGTGGTCGACTATAAAGTCTGCTACCACTTGACCTTTCACGGCCTTGAGAGGCATAAAGGTTAGTGAGTACTCAGTTAATGCAAGTGCCCATTTTCCAATTCTACTGTGCAAAATAGGTTTTGACAACATATATTTGAAAACATCAAAATAAGATGAAACATACACATCAACTGGTTTTATATATTGCTTGAGTTTTGTACATGAGAAATAAAGACATAAACATAGTTTCTCAACCTCATTATATCTAGTTTCTGCATCATTTAAAACTCTACTGAGGTAATAGATGGGCCTTTCGACACCATTCTCATCCTCTTGGGCCAACATGCTCCCTAAAGTTTTATCAGATGCAGCTATGTACAATCTCATATTTCTACTTCTACAAGGAGGTACTAGAATAGGTGGCTTGGTGAGGTACTCTTTGATTTTGTCGAAGGCCTCTTGTTGTTCTTGCCCCCATTCAAATCCTCCTTTTTTGAGTCGAAGTAGTGGTGAGAAGGCTTTCGTTTTCCCACTGAGGTTGGATATAAATCTCCTTAAGAAATTTATCTTCCCAAGTAGGGACTGCAATTCCTTCTTGTTGGTTGGCGCTTTGGCTTCCAAAATAGCTTTGGTCTTGTTCTGGTTTATCTTGATTCCCTTTTTATGGACCACAAAGCCTAATAAGTCTCCTACTTTGACACCAAAAGCGCACTTTAGATGATTCATCTTCATACCATAGCGTCTCATCCTCTCGAAGGATTGTCGAAGATTGTCCATGTGAGTCTTCCCTGAAACAGATTTGACAACAATATCATCAATATAAATCTGCATAAAAGTTTCAATAAAATCATGGAAGATCGAATTCATGGCTCTTTGATATGTTTCCCCCTGCATTTTTTAGGCCAAAGGGCATCACTGACCATTCGTAAGTGCCTAAGGCCCCAGGGTAACAAAATGCTGTTTTCGACACATCCTCTTCAGCAATAAAAATTTGATTATATCCAGAGTACCCGTCAAGCATACTCATGTACTCGAAACCAGCGACAAAATCGACAAGCATTTCCGCCACCGGCATTGGATATTCATCTTTGGATGTTGCAGCATTCATATCTCTGAAATCAATGCACACCATTAAGGTACCATTTTTCTTTATAACAGGAACAATATTTGCAATCCATTTGACATACCTGATCATTCGGATGAATCTGCATCTCAGCAGTCTTTTGACTTCCGTTTTGATTTTCGACAGAATCTCCGGTGCAAAGCACCTTGGAGTTTACTTGACGAGCTTCTTTCCAGGCTTTATTGGCAATTGCAGTTCCACCAAACTTCTGTCAAGACCAGGCATTTTGTCATAATCCCACGCAAAGCAATCCTTGAACTCTTTTAGCAATTGGATCATTTTGACCCTGAGTCCTGGATCTATCTTTGCGCTGATGTATGTTGGCTTTTTTACAGGACCTTCACCTAGATTTACCTCCTCCAAAGGGTCTTGTGCTAACATTTTAACATTATTCGCCAACGGGTCCTTTTCGAAACCTAGAGGTTCATCATCATAGATGGCGTCTAACCTCTGATCTCGAAGGTTGTTTACTTCCAAGTTGAGAGGTTCTGGGTTGAAATCTTTCCCAGGGCCTTTTTGAAAAGAGACTTGTTTATTGGCTTCGAGAGCCATATACTTAACCTCAGCCTCCAAGGCCGCTATCATTCTACTTTCGACTACATATGCCGAAATCTTTTGCAAAGTTTATGACTCAGTCATCGTCACCAAACTCACTTCCCCAGCTTGTTGGCCGTATATCATCAACTCCCCCATAGTCGATGTTTGACAAGTCTTCTCTATCCCACTGAAAACCGTAGTCAGATTGTAGATACAGAAAGAAGAAAGCGTTAGGTGCTGGAGTCAGATCGAACTCAGGGGGGTTACATGGCCCTATATGAGCCAAATTTCTGTCGAAACTATTCTTTCCGACGCTGTTGATTTCGCCTAAGTAATAACTTTGATCTGCCTCAATGTTTTCCATGATACCATCGGGATGCCATATCGTGACCCTCTGATGCATCGAGGATGGCACTGCACCGATGCCATGAATCCACTCTCGACCCAAAAGCAGATTATAGTTTGGTTTTACTGAGATCACCATGAACATGGTGGGTCGAAGGATTGATCCCACTTTGAGATCGAGTTGTATGACGCCCATTGTGGTTCCAATGCCTCTTTCATAATTGGACAAGACCATGTTATGGGGTTTGATGTCAGCATCTCCCTTTCCTAGTTTTCCCAGCATGAATTATGGAATTATGTTTATGTTCGCCCCACAATCGACCAGGATTTTGTTTATAGTTACTTCCCCTATCTTCGCTCTGATGAACAAGGGCTTGAGGTGATTTTTCATCGCCTCTGTTTGTGGCTCGAAGAAAGCATTCTGTTCTTCCACGCAACCATTATTCATTATATAGTAACACATTGGCCTATGTCTGGCCATCTCTTGCTTGACCATCATGTCAGTTTCCTCAACTTCGACCTGATGGTTGTATTCTCTAGGCAGCACCGATATGACATTCACCATGATGTCTAAAGTGTCATCAGAGTCGGAGTCACCCTCATCATTCGACCCACATTCTTCCGGCCATGCCATAGGGTTCCTCTCTAGAGTTTTCCTTTGTTTTCTTTGCACATTGGTGCTACCCTCTGGGTGAGGCTCTGCTGCCTCTTTTTCAGCTTTTCACCGTCTTTGGAATCTTCTCCATTGCGAACGGGACATAGGGTTTTTCCCTTTGTAATTGCTCGATATATGAGCCATTTTATTTGATGTAGAGGCATGGTACTCTTTTCTGTAGTCTAAAGAGGAACCTCTTGGCACGTCGAACGCCTGCCATCTCTCTCTTCATTGGGCCTCTTTCAGCCCATGGTATTAAGCCAACTATCTCTAGGTACATTAGTTCGAGGTCGAAAAGTTGGTGGCCTCTTTACCTGACTCACAGATCCTTTTTGATGTCCCCTTCTGGGATCGAATCTGACTTCTGGACCCATTTTTGGTTGGGCATGGGTGCCCTGTTTCGCTTTCACAATTCTCATACCTTGTATGTGTTCTGCGGCTTTCTTGTCAAAAATAGAGCTGCATCTAGGGCACAACATCACTTCTGATTTTTTCTTCTGGCATCTGTGTAGAAAGTCTTCCAGATCTTCGTTTTCCTTTGGAAATGCCGTTTTATTCACTTCCTCCTATCGAATAGCCTCTTGTGAAGCTTTGGCGTCAGAGACTTCGACCGTGTTGACCTCCATGTTGCTCTTGGCAACGACATTCATTTTTTGCATTTTGGCCTCTAAGTTCTCTGTTGAACCTTTCACAGCAGCCAAGTAAGAACCCGTGGTGGTTCTTTTGTTGGAGCTCTCAGCAACTCCTTTGTTTTTGTGTGGGTCTTCAGTAACCCTTTTACTGGAGCCTTCAACTACCCCTTTATTCAGTTTTAGGCCTTCAGTGGCCTTTTTGTTTGAACCTTGGGCAACTCTTTTGTTCAGATCTAGGCCTTCAGTGGCCTTTCTCACTCCTTCGATAGTTTTCCTGGATAATTTCCAGTAAAACTTCCAAAGATGGGTTTAGTAATGAAGTCTTCAGAAATTTCTACCATGTGAATACCGAGTGGCTCAGCATAATGCGCCTCCATCTGCAGTGGGTTTGCGTCAATTTTCATCGTTGGCTTATCAACAAATTTTATCCTTCCTTCTTTAAGCGCTTGTTGAACAAGATCCCTGAAAAGGAAACACTGAGGTTTTATGGCCCAAAAAATTATGGTATTTACAAAAACCTCTTTTCTTTCTTTGTTCTAAAGGAGGAAACTTTGCCCCTGGGGGCACTATCATCTGACCATCTTTAACTAATAAATCGAATATTTCATCACATTTGGATATATCGAAACTATAAGTTTTCTTAGGGAATTTGTCGCTGTTTTTCTCATACTCTACAGGATTTTTCCCATTTGATGGTACTAGCAATTTACAAGAATATGGCAGTCCTTGTTTTAATTCTGCCAAATCTATCTCGCCTTCTTCGACATCTATAGGATCACCAGATGTCTCTAGATCGTCATCATCCATTTCGACATATGCTACCCTTTCTCTTCGATTATTTTTGGTAGCTTTAGCTTTCTCATCTTTAAGGCGTTCTACCTGTCAAACTCGATCGGCCAGTTGGGCCATGTCTCTCAGGTATTGGGTATATAACTTTTTCCTAATTGAATAATCCAGGCCCCCTGCTGCCATTTCGACCAATTCATGCTTAGGCACTTGGGTAAAGCATCTGGATTTAAGTAATCGAAACCTATTTAGATAATCATCGATTGGCTAAGTGAATCTTCTCTTCACACTAGCCAATTCTTTTAGACTTATTTTGGTCTGTCCCATGTAAAATTATTCATGGAACAATCTTTCCAATTGATCCTGATTGTGGATCGAATTGGCTGGGAGGGTAGTGAACCAAGTCAAAGCATTCTTTGTTAGAGAACTTGAGAAATATTTGATCCTAAGGTTTTCGTTGTTTGCTATTTCCCTAACCTCTATCAAATACCTAGCTACATGTTCGATAGTAGATTCTGTCGTATCCCCTGAAAATTTGGTAAACTTGGGAACCTTTCCCCTAGGGGGTAAGTCAGTTTGCAGAATATATTCTGACAACGGGGATGTGAAGTTTGGTCTATGAAAACCAACGTTCATCCCATTCTGAATCATAATCCTTTCTATCATGGCAGTCAAATTATTGTCTGTTCCATAATTTTGGTGTCGAACTTGCTGTATCAATTCATCACCATTTTGGTTTCTATTTACCATAATCACTCCTTGATCGATTTCTCTAGGGATTGGTGGGGGATTTTGAGGTATTTCGACCCTAGGTTGTTCCATTTCTACTCTAGGGATCTGAGGATTTTGATTAACAGTCAAATCCTCTTCCATGATTACCCCTTGGTTTAATCTTATTGGTATCCTTTAGGGTTGTCGAATAGTTTGAGGCACCCCAAAGAATTTAGCCATGCGCGTCATTTGCGCTGTCATTTATTGGTTCGACTGGGTAGTATTTTAAATGATGGGGTTTAACACTGTACTTAGAGTTTGTGCCAACATTTGCACCATATCATGATTACTTTCGTCCATCTGTTGCCTCAAAATTGCTGTAGAAGCATTTGTGAGGCTTGGTATTGTATGAGATGGCCCTCCCAACAATTGGTTTCTACCCAAATTTGCCATACTGGCTCCAGATCCCTGTAATGGAGATGATGCACTCACCAAAGGTTCTGAAAAAGTAGAAGCAGCGTTCATAAGGCTAGCCATTTCAGTGGTTGGCATGCCATATGGTTGTTCTTGACCCATCCAGGCTGTCGAAAATCCTGGGGGCACGAACGTTCGAGATCTTGGATTTGCCCTTGGTGGGGGCGTTCCTAATGGACCTCTTGGACCCACATACGAAACTAAGGGTCCCGTTTGATTTGTAATTAGAGTTGGTATTGAGCCAACAGAAGTTGAGATATTTTTTTCGACGGTGGTAATAACCGCTGTTCCAATAGTTGGCGGAGGTATTTCTCCATGATTTGGCTCGTTAGCCATGCTACTCTCGCTATTTTTCTTCCTAACAGTACACTCGTTGGTTATTCTACCACTTCTTAATAACATGCAACATTATAAATGTACAAAAAGAAAATCAATAACATGAACAAGATATTTAATAAAAATTAGCAACGTCCCACCAGGTGTGCCAATTTGTTTACCGTGGTTTTTGGTAAACAACCGCTGATCCTCCAAAAAGGAAAGTCCTTTTGGTTACTCGCGGGATCGATCAGATTGATCCCAGAACATATGCTAACTTTTATACCGGGTTGATGTAAAATAAGAAAAGAAATCCAGGAAGAATGCACGTTCGACCAAAGACAAGACACTTGAGGTTTTTGAAAGCAAGAAAGTTAATAAAAATGTAGGTAAAGATGCAGGAAAAATAACTTTGCAAAATAAAATCAAAGCAATGTAAAAAGACTTTATTAATGAAAAGTGGTGCTTCCAACGTACATTTCTCAGTTTATCCTTTCTCACACAACAGGTACTTGGACAATATTTGAGTAACTAGCACAATAGGTTAAACACACGGAAAAAACTACACAGATTTCCTATTTTATACTAAAAACTATGTAACCGTCGAGGGGTGGTTCTGCTCTAAGATGAAGACAAGTGTCCTCCGTGTGTCCCTCGACCTCTAGCTTCCAGCCACGTTGGTTTCCTTTGGCTGCTGGCGAAACTGTCTTTCCCTCCAATAATTCAAATTCAAATGTCCCTCGCCTTTGGTGTCGACGCGAAGATATTTTCTTCTAGTCGAAGGTCATAAGACCTTCTCAGTAGAAATCTTGATAGTGAGTCTTGGTCGAAGACTAATATGTAACTTAGATATTTTCTTTAAGTTATTTCACACGTCGAAACATTCTTCAGCTTGGTTTTTTTATTCCATTTTTGGTCTAAAAGACCAATATATAGTAGGTGTCAAATTTAGGAGCCAACAATGTCATACAAGAAGCTTCAATAACTTACTACCTCCAGAGTTCTTGAATTATTGCGCATGTATCTCATGGGACTATGCATGCAGAAAACTTGGGTGAAAGAAGATATGTCTTTGTATGTGTTGATGACTTCTCAAGGTACACTTGGATTGAATTTCTATGTAAAAAATATAACACTTTCATCACATTTGAAAGATTGTGCCAATGTCTTGAGCATGAGAAAGGAAAATATATTAGCAAGATCGTTCGAATACAAAGTGACCAAGGAAGGGAATTTGAGAATTCTAGTTTCTATTACTTTTGCTCGTTTAAAGGAACTAATCATGAGTTATCTTCACCCATCACTCCTTAGACAAATGGATTTGTTGAACATAATAATATAACTCTTCAATAAGTGGTGATAGCCACACTTCATGCTAAGAATATCCCTTATCAATTTTGGATTGAAGCCATGAACATAGATTGTAAGATTCACAACTAATGCCCATTCAAACAAGAACCAAAGTTACTCACTATGAACTATGGAAAGGAAGAAATCCAAGTGTCAAGTACTTTCACATTTTTGGTCGCAATTGTTAAGTTCTTGTTGACTAAGAGAAAAGACACAAGATGGATCCTAAAAGTGATGAAGGAATATTTTTGGGATACTCTTGTTGCACAAGTGACTTTAAGCACAAGAGGAGGGGGAGGGGGGGGGGGGGGGGGGGGGGGGCTGAGTTCTGGTATTTAAAATTCGTGATTAATTTTATACTTTTCTCGATTAAGATCATATTGGTAATTTTGTTTGAGTGGAAAGCAGCATAAATAATATAATGAACATAAATATAAAAAATTAAAAGAGTATGGTTAGAGATATTCCACCATAGATTTATATAAGTTTGGTCGAACGTTGGCATAGTTATGTCCCCAAGAGGTATTCTTGATATTTTGACTATAAACTTTGAGCTTTTGAACTTTATTCCCACAAACCTTTATACAAGTTGATCTCGAGATTATAATAGACTTATCCCCAACCACATATAGCTTTTACCACAGGTTAAGCTAGAACCTTCGTAGAGATTTACAGGCTAATCTCAATAACCAACAACAAAACCTTTTTTTGGGAAAAGCTCAATAAATGACAACAAATATTTCAAGACTGGTTAATCTCAGGAATCAAACTCAATCCTCTTATGAGTATCTCACTCTTGAGATATAAACAAACAACACAATCACTTACAAAATTTCTTCCTCACAAGTAAAACTTCACTTACAAGCACTAAGACAATATCAAGTGAAAGAAATATTTCCCGTAGAGAGAGAGAGAGAGAGATAGAGAGATAGAGGAAGAAAGAATAAATTCCAAATAAAATGTAAAATGTTGGAAAGTGGTGTGAAATAAAGTGGAGGCGAGCCTCCTTTATATATTAGTTGGAAAATCCAAAAATGGAAATAATCCATGGGCTGAACTAATGAGCCAATTGATTGACATAAGGCTCCAATTAATTGTCCAACTCATTTGTAATCGATTAGCAAGCCCAAAAATAAAATATTGGAACTCATTTGTAATGGCGTTAGCACCCCCTTCCTTTTTTCTAGAGAATCCATATGCATGCTTTTTGGTGGTACTATCGGAACTTTCATCCTTTGACAGATGTCCTTCCCTGACAGCTTCTTCCAATTGGACACCCATGCCAACCATTTCAATAAAGTCGCTTGGGGCACTGGCCACAATTTTCTCATAATAAAACGACCCAAGAGTCTTCAAGAAAACTTTGGTCATCTCTTTTTCTTCCATTGGGGGCACAACTTGAGCAGCAACTTCGCGCCAACGATGCGCGTATTCTTCGAATGATCCCTTGTCTTTTTGAGTCATGGATCTAAGCTGATCATGATCGGGAGCCATATCGACATTATACTTGTATTATCTCACAAAGGCTTCACCGAGGTCATTGAAGGTATGGATGTCAGCACTGTTCAAACCTATATACTATTTTAGCGCAGCTTCGGTTAAACTATCTTGGAAATAATGAATCAACAGGCACTGATCATCTGTATGAGTAGACATTTTCCAAACATACATCACCAAATGAGCTTGAGGAAAAGAATTTCCCTTGTAATTTTTAAATTCGGGAACCTTGAATTTAGAAGATACTCGAAAATCAAGAATAATTCAAAGGTTATTGATGTTCTTTCTAAACAACTCTTTCCCCCTAAGAGCCTTCATCTCTTTCTGCATTTCCAAGAACTAATCTTGAAAATCATCCATACGGTCCTAAATCTCCAAACTCTCGCTGGGAGCAACAACATCATGTTAAACTGGATCATTAAGGACATGAAATGTATGCACAACAGGCGACACATGGATCACAACAGGCTGGACAGGATAAGAAACTTGAGCAGTTGGATTATATCCTTCAGGTATAAAGTTTCCGGGCGTACCCCAAGGATAACCACAAGGCATTTGATGTTGAGCAGCAGTAGTAACAAGGTGATAAAAATAGGAACTATCAGGATCTCAGAAATAACAGTAGTTTGTCGTTGAGGATGAACCACATGAGGAGAAGTCAGAGGATATGGTGGTGGTTGATTATGAGCAGCCACCAGAGATTCCACCAAAGCAGTTAAATTGGCTATATCGGTTCTCAGAGCAATTACTTCTTTGCAGAGCTCATGATTCTCTTATTCCATATTTTCCATCTTCTTCTTGTAGTTTGCCCGAGTGTTATAAGAATGCGACAACTTACTGATTGAACAAAGTCAATAGAAATATGTAAGGCACATGTGAATATTACAATAATTCAAAAAATTGTGTGTGACATGATGCATGATATGCAACATACATGATTTATTTTGTTTATTTAATTTTCAAGGAACTTTAAAGAATTGTAATAATTGCAAACATCAAAGGAATAACATATTTTTGAAATACTGAACAATCTCATTTTATTAATAATTTGGAAGGATTATAACTTTAGTACAAGTTTCAATAATCCTAAATACAAGAGGATGAAAAATAAGATCTATGGATCCTATGGAGCCAAGACTGAAGGAGATCCCTCTTAATGCTTACGCTTTCCTTTGAGTCTCTTGATCTGATCCTTCAATTGGTTATTCTCTGACACGAACTTATCAGCGAATACTTTCCATCCACCAAAAGCAGGAAGCATATGAGAATAGTCTTGAAGACTAGGGACTGGATGAATGCTAGAGGAAAATAAATTCTCTTGCTCCTCCATCCTTACCACAACATGTCACTCAAAAATCTCAATCAAATCATCTTTCTCCTTCAGCTGCCCTTAAAACACTGAGTATTCCATATCCATAGTACGATATTTATGCTTCCAAACATTCTTCTCTTGTTTCATCTTGACTAAAGCAAGTATAAGCTCTTTAACATCAGTTAAAAGAGGAGGAGTAGGCTCTTTAAAAACAACAGATAAGGGTTCTAGATTAGGATAAGACATCTTCAATTTAATTTCCCTTGCTTGTACCCACCCAAGTTAAGTCTCCAAAAAAACAACGCCTCTTTGTCCTAATGTTTCTATTCCCTTCTTATGGATGTGGTGCTAGGCTTTACTAATACTCTCCTTGGATACTTTGTTGTCTTCTCTCTCCTTGAGAAAGAAACCACTCAAAAAAATGTTACTCGTTTTGTCCCTCATTGGATATCAATGTTGACAACGTGCTAAAACAAGGTTGTAGTAGATACCTCCCTTTGTACCAAGAAGAGGTACATTGGGAAAACTACCACAGCTGTCAATAATCCTTACTACATAATAAGCTTAATTATACCACATAATGAGTAAGAGACATAATCTTCTATGACTAACATAGTCCATCCTTGAGATCCCAAAAGGAAGCAGACCGGGGCAAGTGAGAAATAAACCACTTGTATAACAAAGACGCTCAACAGATAATCATCCTCTCTTGGTAAGAATTCCGAAGGTGAATAGAGTAATAAGCATCTCCAAGCAACACGGGGACTGGGTTCCCAATCAAGAAGATCCTAATAGCATTAATATCAACAAAATTGTTGACATTAGAGAACAAAAACAACCCATAGGTGAGTAGAGCAAAGATAGCCTCAAAAGCTTCCATACTCTTCATCCTAGCAAATTAACAAGCTTTCTCCATTAAGAACTTAGTAGGAAAACCCCTTATACATCCCTTAGAAGTCATATGAGCCTCAATCTCGGATTTGTTCAGGTGAGTAACTGCTACAAGATCTCCAGACTTAGGTTCTTCTTCCAAACCAGAGAAAGGACTATGATCTGTAATAGGTCTACTAAGCAGGTAAAAGTACTCCAGAAAGGTGAAGCATCGATACAACAAATCATAGAACTGGACCAAAATAGTGAGAATACCATCATGCATGTTAATACTCAAAATAGATGAGAGAGTTCCATATTTCTTTTTGAAAGCCTCAAGACTGTCAACCAAAGATCCCAACTTCTTCAACTCTTCTACTTTAGGAATCTTGAAACTGTACTTTTGAGTCTTTCTCCTTCCAAAATCCATAGTCAAAGAATACATGTGATATTTGAAAAGAGAAGTCTTAAGTTCCTTGAAGATTTTGGTTAAATAATGCCCACAGGTGCACGAATGCATGATGATGCATTAGTCACATACAAGATCACAAACATGGGGGTTCATAGGTTCGACGTCACAGGCATGAAGTCAAAGGTACTACCCACAAGATATGGCCTAAGGGTTTATATCACCTGTAGAACAAGGTTCTAAAAGTTCCCAGAGTCTACAATCCTCTTTTGTACATTAACAACGTCCTAATTTACTCAATAATCGGCAATATCCTCAAGAGAAACTCATCTGAGTGCAGTATCACGTGAAAATTATTTCATGATTACTCCTTTATAGTCTTTGCACTACATCCTAAAAGGCCAAGATGGGTTAAGGGTTCTACGGTCCTCAACTTCTCTGGCTCCCAGGTGGAAAGCAGTAATGTCTTCCCGATTACTCGGTAACTAAATACTACAGTCAAGAAGCCTCTACTGAGAGGGGGATTCTCATGCCAACTTTTTCACGACTACTCCTTCAAAGTCAACATGACTATACCACCCATCCTAAAATTATGTTTACCCAAGTCTGGGTATATGATTTCCAAGAGATCACCAAGCACCCTGAAAACCAGAAAAGTCCAGACAAACATTCAAATATACAACAAATAATAGCACATATATAGATAAGCAAAGATGGGCTCAACTCACTTAAAAATATTCCCCAGTGAAGTCACCAATTTTTCTGTAGCGGTAAAAAGTTTAGACTAAGCCATTGATTGACTTAACTCACAAAGTGAAAGTCACTACCGCACTTTATTATTTCCAAGAGGAAACAGGAAAAGAGCGAATAAACCCAAAATAGAATAGAGATCAACGTAAAGGGGGTTGGTTATACAAAAGGAATATATTATCACCCTAAACATCTACGATACTCCACATGAACCTCTTTGAAAATACAAGTATTTGGATAAAAATAAATATTTACAAAAATATTGTAGAGATGAGAAAAGAAGTATTTTTTTTTTACAATTTTTTATTTGACAAAGCTTACAATGAGCTCTGGGCCTACATACCAACAATGTGCAATGTTGAAATCAAAACCCATGTAGTTCGAGTAAAAAAGTTTGAATGTTTGTGCGTGGGTTAATTTTAAGAAAAAGGTTTTTTAAGTGAAAAGCCAAAGTGGCAAAATGGTTTGAATTTTATTTTTATTTTTTTAAGTATTGAAGAAAGAAGTCATATATTGATTAAGATTGATTGATGACTTGATTAAGAAAAGAGTTTTGAAAAATGCATAAACCTAAGTCCAAGCTTATTATGAAAGCGGTTCAAGTTTGAAAGCAAGAATCCTTTGAAAAAGGGAGAAGATTTTGAAAACTTAAGAAGAATGGGAGGAGATGAAGAAACTATCCTGAAGCATAAATTAAAAGTTAAGGTAGGAAAGATACAATCAAGAAAAAATCTCACACTTGACATAATGAAGTTAATATAGAATTCTCATCCTTTGGATTAAAGCCACAAGCACATAATAGACCGAGAGCATATCAATCGTCATGTGAAAATAAATCACAAGTAAGGAAGTATTAAAGAAACCCAAGGTATTAAAACCCAAAGCAAGGTCTTCAATATTGAGCCATGTATCATATAGATTACTTAAGGCCAACATAACAACACATGCACACATAACATTTCCCAATACACAAATAGAATAACAACAAGGCTAAACAAAGTCCAAAAGTCTCAAGGTCTCCAAGTGTCAAGGCTTCTAATCCTAAGTCCAACAAGTCCACAACTCCAATATGCCAATGATAGTAACCAATAGTCCATAAAGAGTATTAAGTATTTTAATATTCAAGTTGGTTAATAAGTGTCTTCAAAAGAAAAGAAAAACTCAAATGAGCAAAGATAAAATCACATAAAGAAAAAAATTCTCAAGTGAGCAAAGAAAATGACATAAAGAAATAAATGCTCAAGTGAGCAAAGAAAATAAAATAGCATGAGATGTAAATGCTAAAGATAAAGGTGCATAAAAGTAAAATCATAAAATAAAGGCATAAAGTAAAGTTAATTATAAATGGTTAGTAAGTTAATTATTAATAATCACAAAGTATGATCAACAATGATTGAATGATGATCTTGGACCAAATGATAATGAAAACTCATTAGAGGATTGATAGAATCAAATCCTCCTAATAACAAGATTCATAGATATGGACCCAAAGATACCCAATCAATCATACTTGGACTTTCAAACATAAAGTTTGATCCATGGATGATCATTTTCTGATTCGGGATAAATTTAGCGCTATGATAAGCAATCATAAACAGACTTATATAGAAATCAATACTATACAAGGCCGGTCAATAAAACTCCATTTACCATACATGTTAGAGATATGGTAGAAACCATACTCCTAAAACATGTAGCACAAGTTAAACAAAAGATAATCAAGACCTAGGTCATGGGAGATAGTTTTTCAACCATCCATAAGCTTAGATGAACTTAAAGTTCAAATTTCTTATCCAAATTGATCAAAAAAAGAAAATAAAAGAAAGGGGATGAAGTAGAGATAGACAATAAATTAAATTCCACATTTGAACCAAATGATTAATCAAACTATCATTAAAATCATTCATCCATTTTGGTGGAGTTAAACTCAACACCCAAGATCCAATGATGTTAATGAAACTTATGACTAAAATTTATATGATCCAAGATCAGCCAGAATATGTAGAAAAATAAAAGTGCAATTAAAAGAAAAAATATAATAAGAAAAAGATTTTTAAATTGTTTTTTAAAAATGAAAATAAAAGGAAAAATAGAAAACTATATTCAAACCTTCAAATAAATTGTAACCAGAGACATAGAAAAATCAGAAATACCTCAAAATAAATTCAAAAAAAATTTCATATTTTTTTAAAGTTAGAAACTAATTTTAAAAATACAAAAATCAAGTGAAATAAACCAAAAATCATACAAAATAACAAAGTCAGAAATATAAATCAAACAAAGTCACCATAAGTTGTCAAACTATCATTAGATCATTCTATATTTTTTTTAGAATTGAAAAGTCAAGAAAAAAAATATTTTTAAACCAATTAAAATCACATAAACATCTCAAAAATTATTTAAAATACCTAATCTCATCCAAAAATTATGAAAAAATATTCATTAAATCAGAAATCAAACACAATATTTTTGCGAATTTTTTCACATTTTTTGGATTGAAAATCGGAGAGTTATGAATTTTTTAAAGATAAATAAAATAAAAGAAAATTGTAAAATAAGAAGAAAAAAACAAGAGGCGTCAGATCTAAGCTCATTAATTGAGCTGGCAGATTCGAAGGCCACAAAACATGCATACACCATGGACTTCAGTCAACTTGCACACATCTCTTATTAAAAGGTCAAACCAATATAAACAAAAACAAATTGCTCATCATCATTGGTTGAAGATGACACGTAGGTCATCTTCAACCTCCAACCATATGCAACTAGGCCAAACAAGAAATCCTTCAAACTAAAAAGTTGTACTTTCATATTAGTATCATTAGATGCATCTCTCCAAGACGATTTCAATCATATACTCGCAAAATATTTATATAAAGCACAACTCAGTCGATTTAAGAAAAATTAGACACATTTTCAACTAAAAAACTCAAAAGCAACCGTATCAAATGAATCAATTAAAGAAAACTAATGATACCATGAGTATCAGATAACTAAGAGCTACATCGTGACAACACGTTTGAGTTGATTTGATGCAGAATCCTACCTGAACGAAGTAGAGAAAATTTGCTCATAACTCTGACTTGGTAAGCTTGATTTCAAGCATGATTTGGCTTGCTAATGGTCTGGTTAGCTTTAATGAAGTTCAATGAAGCTAACTGTGTAGAGCTTTTGAGTGATTAAGGTGGGGAAATGAAGAAATAAAATCCAAGCTCAAGATTTTGTATGGGATCTTGGAAGAGTGGTTTTGACTATCAAAGCTTGAGAAAATGAGTGAGGAATGATCCTTATTTATAGCTGAGCATGATAGGATTCTGAGAGGAGTGAAATGATCAGCTAATGATGGAATTCGTGTACATCTGCAACACTGAAAATGTGATATCTACCTCATTAAAACTCAAGCAATTCTTGCATTTTGGCACTCAATTATCTTAAAAAAGCTTTTCTAAACACGTTTAAATAAAAATCGATCCTTAATTAAGTGATTAGAGGGCACATTAAGCAACTGTAATTCTGACTTCAAGTGAAAGTTTCAACTTCAAGGTGCGAACTTCATAACCATAGGGCAAGCAACTCAGGGACCTTTTTTGTATCATTCTTGTTGCAAATTATAGTGCTTTTCACAATCTTTCTAATGAGCTAAAAATTTTCCATTTGGACATTTGATCACAAAGTTATGCCACCTTGAAATGGTGAATAACTCACTGAAATTTATACTTAGAAAAATTTCTAAGTATAGAACCTCAAAGTGACCTATAACCTTTTGCAAAATTAAATGGCCTTACACTCAAAATTAACTCTTTAACAATGAAAATGAAACAAATTACACTCTTCAGAAATGTGGCATTGAGATCATCCAAAATATTAAAAATTGAAGAATTTATGGCCTTTGGAAGTTGGTGTAGAACACTTGAAAATCCCTTGGATGACCTATAATGTTTTGCAAACTTACATGACCTTCCACTCAAAATTGAATCTTAATCATTGAAGCGAAATTTTAAATGACTATTTAAAGAGAAATCTGGCTTTGGAATCACCTCAAAATCACAAAAATTGAGCAGGGTATGACCTTGAGAAGTCAAGTTAAAAAATTCAATTGGTTCCTCAATGGCCTTGTAATCTTTATAATCTTTTGATGATTCTCCAAGCATAGTTGGCTATTGTCATGTAAAGAGAAATTGTTGTAGATGATGAGAAGATTCCATAGAAAAAAGAAACACTCTAAAATATTGAAAATTGATAGAGTTATGCACTTGTGATCATAGAATCAAGGATTTGCTAAATTAGGTCAACCAATATTGAATCAACTTTGAGTCTTTTGAACCTTGCTTGAAAACCAAGGCATAATAAAGCTCTTGGGACCTTGAAATGATGTTATTTTGAAGCACACTTGATGATCAGGCACATGGCTTAATGCAACCATGCTGAAGAAGGCATAGTATTCAACACATAGCCCAATGATCAATCTTCAAACCCTAACTTAGTAGATGTGTCATACCCCAAAATTTCCCTATCATTAAAATAGTCATATTGTTATTAGGTTTCTAAATAAGTAAATCATATTGTGCAAGTTTTATTTCTATGGGGGTTTAAAATCAAAGAGAGGTGTATTGATCCAAAATGGACCATCAAAATCTGAAGGCCCATTAGGTTATTATAAAGCACGTTCCAAATATTATAAGAAGGAGGTGCATTTGTGTATAAAAGGGTGAACGTTTTTGAATGTCCCAAGAGGCATTTTTGTATGGCCCAATAAGAGACTTCTTTTGAGAACCCAACATTTTTGTAGAGTAAATTAGAAGTCAATTTATGACTTTTTAAATTATTCAAGTACACTAATAATGATTATGATTGATATAATTAGTATTAATCGTTATTAACAATTACAATCAGTTGTAAAACTGTTTTTTGTTCTTATTAATTATTGTTAATATGATTATTATTATTTGTTTTAGTTATTTAATTATTATTATTATTATAAATTAAATATTATTATTCTAAGAATTTGACCGGGTCAAAATTGGGGTTTCAAACCCTAATCCCAACTCAGTGGTGTTGTTTCCATGTTCATCATCCTCATCTTTTACCATAATCTTCATCAAGCCCAAAAGACGTCCAAGCCTAGAAAAAAAGAAAAATGCCAAATCAAAAGAAAAACACATATGTTAAAACTAAAATGAATCCAATTACAGTTCATACAGAATCTTATTGATTACAAAAAATCAAATTATATTGCAATCAAATCCAATTTACAATCAATTCCTAAAACCTAATTTATCAATCTATTCCTAATAAACAGATTGTAACGACAATTAGAATAAAAACTTCCTAATTGAACTAGTTCCTAAAATTATAAATAGCCTAGAAATTCCTAAGAGAAGGACAAAAGATTCTTGGAGGAAAATACTCGAAACTGAGTGTTATACCCCAAATTTTGCCCTCCCATTTTTCTTCAAGGCATTCTCAGGAGACCCTCATTTTCTCAAGGTGGCTCAAGAACTGATCAGCCGAATTCTCCTCCTAAGCAATGGGTCCACAACTAGGGTTTGGTATTTCTCAAGGAAGATTGGGTTTTCAAGGCCTCAAGTGGTTTTAATGGTGCTCTACGGGTCTTCAAGAATTCTCATACCAAGTTTCAAGCCTTGCATCACAAGTTTTCTCAGTCAATGGCTCAGATGACTAAAAAATCAACTGTATTGGGTAAAAAGTCAACTGTGGTCAACATACAGTCAAACTTTAAGATTTTTGGTCAACATCAACATTTTGAAGTGATATTCATCATTTTATCAAGGGTTGATTATGTTTCCTAAAGAAAAGCCCTCAAATCATCAAAAGTCAAAAGTTGCCAAATTAGGGTTTTCTTAGGAAAAGTTAACTGAACTTTGACCAAGCATAATTTTCACATGCTTCATCACATTTTCCCCAACCAAAGCTCATTCTGAAGGAAATGTAATTTTCTACAACTTGGAATATCTATGCTCAAGTCTAAAAAATGCATCATTTAAGAGATATAAGCCAATACATTATAGGTCATTTCAAAAGTTAACAAAAAGACACTTTTTGTCAAGGCAACTTACATCAATATAAAATCTTCAAAAGCAAAAATGATAAACATAGAGGTTGTAAAGGATATCTTGAGCTTTCCAAAAAGCCTAAGATCACCTTCAAAAGATAAAAATTGAGTGAGTCATGACCATTGCAAGTTGGGAAATTTTGAGCAAATGCATGAAGTTCAAATTGAGCAAGCTTGATGATTAGACTATTTGGCCATGGTTCTGAGGTCCAAACGTGTTTATGCCTTTCATACACCTCAGATTTCACATACCCCTTTGGCCTTGTTTTATTTATTTTTATTATTTTTGATTTAATTCATGAATAATATTAAATAAATAAGATAAAATCATATCTTTTTGTGCAAGAGTCCAAGCCCATTTGTTTTTGCCCTAAAAGTTCTCTATATATTCAAATCTCAAGACAAGAACAAAACACAAAATCCTTGCACCACAAAATTGTCAAAGAACACCAAAGTTTTCCAAGAACCCTAAGTTTTGAAAATCCATTTTCAAGCCTCCTCACCACCAAACTTCCATTCCATTCACTTCCAGGAACATTGAAGGGTAAGATTGGATCAGTTACCATGATCAAAAGGACCTGAACTAGCATATACGCATCATCGTTTTTTGCATTATTTTATGATTCTTGTATTTTTTTTCTCATGATGTTTTAACGCACCCTAATGCCACTAACGTGTTTCTGAGATGCTAATGTACATTTTTGAATCACAACATGAGTCCCATGCTATCTGAATCATGAATGGCCATGATCAAACCGATTCATTTTATTTTGGCCATACCTTACAAACTAGGACGAATTAGCCTTCGAAAATGTCCCCATTGGATTCACAACCTTTATTTTAGGGGAGCAGAATATGTTTGGATCATTAACGTGGTGTATTTTTGCAGGTTTTAAAATAATAGGTCATCGAAGAAGATGTCCGGAGCTAGGGCTCTGACACTTCTCCGACCAATATATTTGATTATACAAATATATATTCATTATTTCAGTTATATTAATAGATGTATCACCACCCCAGTGGTTAAAACGTGTGCGCTAAGTCATTTCTTCCTCTGGTCGCGGGTTCGATCCCTGGTTTTGCTATTTTTTTCATGTTTCTCATATTTTTGCAGGTTGGTGATAAAACATGTTGGTTACATATCCTTTCACAGGCGCGCGCCTGGCTCAGTTGGTAAACATGCTTCCTGGAGATGCAGGGAGCGTGGGTTCAACACCTACCCCCAACATTCTTTTTTCTCTCTATTTTTTTACTAACCTTATTTCCCTTTTCTTAACCCTAATTTTTTTACTAAACCCTAATTATTTTTTAATCAACATTAAAACAAATTAGGTTTAGTTCCTTTCTCATAAATTAACTTTGATTTTAATTTAATAAAATTAATTAGGATAATTAGTTTCGGTTAATTTAATTATTTAATTTTTTTCGATAAATTAAAATCAACTTAGACTTTAGGGTTTACTCAATTTAATCAATTAGGTTTAGGTTCAATCATCAATTATTTTTTATCAAACAAATTCCCCTTTTTACTGTTTCGCGCGGTTTATTATTTTCGCACAAATTTTCCTATTATGTAATTGCTAAGGAATGTAATAGTTTAAATTAGGGTTTTATTTGCTTTCTATTTCCCCCTAATTTTTGTGGTTTTGTACCCCCTTCCCCGAAGCTTTGTAATAGCGTAGGACATTTAACTTTTTGTCTTTACCGCTTTCCTTATAACTGTCTAGTTTAATAGGATTGTATGGCAAGACTAATAATTGAACTTAGATAACCCTAATCAAGATAAAATAACTGAATTCAATATACTATTCACACACTCACCTCTAGGGTAATCCCGCTTGTTGCCTTCGAATAAATAGTCATGTCCCTCGAACGTGGGGACGCTTTAGCAAATTCCCTTCAATATAAAAGTTCGTAGTCCCTCCATGACCCTTCGATACAGCCTTTGGTAAATGATCTTAGTCCCTATGATAAAATGGCTAAAGCGTCCTTACCAGTTGCCTTTAATGACTGTATGATGACCCGCTCCTGTCCCTTCACATCCAATGGTATGATAGCACTATCTAAGGAGGAGGAAAATAACATGAAATATCTTTGAGTAGGTAGATAACTCGTAATCGCTTGCTCACTAAAACAAAACATTTTTGCACAAACATTTTTTCTCTAAAATATTTTCAAACCAAACACTTTGTACACATTCTCAACTGATACAAGGATCATTACAAAGTTTGCCGCACTTAGGGATTTTCAAAATATTTTCAAACATACATGCAAAAGCCTTTTCAAAAAAAAAGAGCTAGTGATTAAGAGCTTGTAGATAACTATGGATGAAAAGGGTGCTAACACCTTCCCTTTTCATAACCTACCCCCCGAACTCAAGAAAATTCTCGAAGGTCTTTCATGTTCTTTTCACCGTTTCCTTATTGGATAAAAGAAAAGTCGGTGGCGACTCTTGTTATCAGCAACATTTGTGATAAAACGCAAAACAAGTCAGTTCTCCCACCGTATTACAAAACTGGCGACTCTGCTAGGGAGGACTAAAAGTGGGGTTACCTTAGAGTTAGATCACTTTTTAATGCTTTACTTGTTTGATTTGTCTGATTTATTTTTAAAGGGTGTTTGGGTTTTATTTCTTGCAAAGATCCTATACACGACTCTGGGGAGCATTTTAGGTAAGTAACAATAGATCATGGAAACTATATGGCATGTAATGATATGGTTGAGATGATGACTATGTTAGTGCGACACATTGGTTTGTACTGGTATCCCTCGAGTCAGTCAGGAAGCATACTAGGCTGCCACATGGTGTCATAAGCACTAACTGACCTTATAAACTTAATTGACCCAACTTAGCCATTAGAAGGTAGTGAGATAGACGACTTTGGTGCAGTTCGAAGTTGGTTGATACTCGATACTACACTCATTGAGATTCTACTCCTGAGTTTTGTTTGGTGGCAAGTCAGTTGTCAGGCTAGATGGAGCTTGTGGGAAAGATCAATGATATTGAGATCCCTAGAACCCGTTTACTTCTCTAGGACAGGTTGACCCAACTAAACATCAAGAGGGTAATTACCTAAAAACCACATGCAAGCCTGAACCTAAGGCCTTGTGTGCTTTGTTTGTGTTTGATTATCTATTTGAACATGTTATCATGACATCATAACATCATAACATCATCATATCATGACTAACCATTTCAAGGATCTAGGGGATTTTATATTTGTTCTGTGTTGCAGGGTCATGGCTTCCAGCTGTAGGAATACCATCCGGATCAACTTCGTAAGGGTACCTTCTTAGCTTAAGGATTTAGCCTCAAAGGTTCCCGACAATTCCGAGTTCACCCAGAAACATGGTCATCTACTCAGTCTGGTTACCCCTGGTTTACAGGAAGACATAATGAGTGTTCCTTTCCAGTTCTTCGATCTGAAGCATCACTGTTTTACCTTCCCAAATTATCAGTTGGTGCCCATAATGGAAGAGTTCTCTAAGTTGCTCGAAGTGCCTATTCTTGATCAGATACCTTTCACCGGTCTAGAGAAAGCTCTAAAACCTGAAGACATTGATGTAGCCCTACATCTGAAACAGCCGGACATTATGTTTAATTTTGAGGACATGCTAGCTTTGCTGATCTATGGGTTGGTACTATTCCATAATTCGGACCAATTCATAGATATGAGTGCCATCAAGTTATTTCTCGCTCGTAATCCAATACCTACTTTACTTGGAGATATCTTGAATTCCCTCCACACTCGTACTATGAAGAAGTGGGGAACTCTTATGTGTTGCATACCTCTACTGTCCAGGTGGTTTATTTTGCACCTGCCCCAATGAGTGATAAAGAAGGAACAAGGATTGAGGTGGTATCAGAGGTTGATGTCACTCACTCATGCAAATATCCATTAGTGTTCTCGATCTCATGCATATGTCACTATTATTGATTGCTGTGGAAAATTCCCTAATGTACCACTCCTCGGTGTAAGAGGGGGCATCACTTTCAACCCTTCTTTAGCTTTGTGTTAGTTTGGTTATGCTCGAAGGGACGGTCCTTATGATATGTGTGATGCGGTGGGAGAACTGACTTGAGAGTTTTGCTTTTTATCACAAATGTTGTGGTTAGCAAGAGTCCCCACCGACTTTTCTTTTATCCAAAAGGAAAGGTGAAAAAGCACAGGAAAGACCTTTGAGATTATTTCTTGAGTTCGGAGGGGGGGGGGGGGGGGGGGGTAGATTATGAAAAGGGAAGGTGTTAGCACCCTTTTCATCCATGGTTTTCCATGGTCTCTTAGTTACTTTCTAGATCACTTGCTTTCGTTGTTTAAAATTGTGTTTGAGTGTGGTTTTGAAAGAATTTTGTAAAAGAGGCCATTTGTTTAGGCAATCTTTATAATGATTCTCGTTCGTAAGAATGTATACAAAGATATTTGTCTTTTTGAAAATGTTTTCAATGTTTGTAAGATGTTTGGAAATGTGTGTGTTTGTTTTGAAAATAGAAAGGATAGTTGTTTGAAGATAGAGCAAGTAACTAGAAGTAATCTACCTACTCAAATGTCTTTCTTGTTCATTTTCTATTCCTTTGACATTGTTGTCTTACCATTGATTTGATAAGAAACCCTATCTTTGGATGTAAACGGGACGGGCGTGGGTCATCGTATAACCATGATTAGCAATATTGAAAAGTATCTTAGCATTTTTGAGGGACCAAGATTATTTTGTAAGGCAACTTTGAATAGCGTCATCGAGGGACTAAGATCTTATATTTGTTTGTTTTGCCAAGATACTTCGCATGCGTAATATGGCCATTTTTGTATAAGGCAACCAAGTGGAGTAACCCTAAGGATGCTTGTGTGCAAGTGTGTTATTTTCATGCTTTGATTTTGTCTTGGATTAGGGTTTTCTATTTTATTTGCTTTGATCTTGCCATTCAAACCCTAATTACTAGCATGGTATATAAAAGCGGTAAATTGCATAATTTAAAGATTACTATGCTATTACAACATTTTTATGGGAGGGGGGAATACAAATTATGAATGTGTATTTGCAATAATGTAAATCTAATTAAGCTATTACAACTAAATCGAATTTGCACGAATGTTTGAATCAATAAGATACAAGATAAATTAAATATGCAAAGATGTATGAATGCAAAAAATATTTTGTTTGATTTTTTATGTGAAAAAAAGTTTTAACCTAAACCTAATAAATTTAAGGAAAAGAAATTAATTCTTGAAAACCAAAGTTAACCCTAATTTCTAATTTAAGAGAAAATAAAGTTCTTTAGATATTATTTTTTGGGTATTTTTATATTAAAAATAATAAATAACATTTCATGAAAATATTTAGTTTTTATATGTCAAAATAAATATTTACAAGTATGAAATGAAAAGGAAATAAAAATTAACCTAAGTCCATTTTATTCATATTTACAAGTTTATTTAAGAAAAATAATTAATATAGATAGTTTAATAAAATATTTTTTCATGTGAAAATGAAATAAAATAAACAAAAAATGCAAAATTTATCATGTTTATATTCTTTTATGATTTTTTATGTATTAAATAAAATATTTACTAAAACAAAAATAAAAATAAAAAAATAAATAAAATATATGGGCCAGGGGGTATCTTGAGTAAACAGCATGTAAGCATCAGAAAAAAATAAAATAAAGCCCAATGAGACAAAGGCCCAGCGCTGCATAGTGAGAAAAATGGCATAAAAATATGAGAAAATAGGCAAAAGGCAGGCACCAAGGCTCGAACCCATGACCTTAGCAATTTCAGCGCGCTGCCTTGCCACTGGGGTGGCTGTACATCCGTTAGTCTAAATGAAAAAAAAAAACATAACACAAAACCACTCCTAGCCCTGTACTTCATCTTCTTCCTCAAGCTAACCAGAACTCCTGTATCTTTCTCATTTCACCATGAAAATGAAAACTTCCAACATGAAAATGGTAATACTCATTTCCATGATTTCACCCATGTAAATTATGGAAACTAACAATCAAAGATTAAAACTAATTTTGAAAGCCCTAATTTTAAACCTAATTTTTACATAAATTTGAATGCTAAAATTCTCTATACATAATGATCAGAAATGAAAGCTATGCACATGGTTGGCTTCAACACTATAATATCTACATTTTTATTTCACAAATTATGACCAATGGATGCCTGTATGAAGAGATAGAAGTTGGAATTCTTACCTCTTTCAGCTGAGATCGTGAATGGAGTTTGAGTGAGATTTAGGAAGGCCTGAAGGTTGCTTTAGCTTGCTTAAACCTCCCTGAGTGTGTTCCAATCCTTGCCTTGAGTTGGAAGTGCCTGGAACTCTCGATCCAAGTCAACCTGCAAGCTTGAAAAACAAAAATGGCAGATGAAGAAGGAGGAGTTACAATGCAGGGATGATGGTCTGGATCACTTAGATATGAGGTAGGTAAAGTGTTTGAATGATTAAAACTTGAAACGCACGAGCAAATTGATGGATTGCTATGCTTGGGCACCAACTACAAGTTTTGACATTTTTGTGGTGATATGGAGTTTTTGGAGTGTTTTTGGACTTTAGCAATAGTGATTCTAGTTGTAATGTGTTTGTGTATTAGTATGGAGAAAGTTTCAAGTCAGCTCCTCAACAGATTTTTGAGTTGTAGGCTTTTTGCACACTTTCTTGCTTTTGAAGCAAAGTGAAGGGACAAGTCTCCTCATGCTTGTACTGGCCTGCTTGGAGTTGTCATATGCTCTATACAAGTTGCTTTAGGTCTGTAGGACTTGTATATGCAGAGAAGACAAGTCCAATGCTCAAGAATTGAAGAGTTGCAAAAGTGAAGCTTTTCCAAAATGGCAACGGCAACTTTGTGCCATTTATGGAATTAAAGCTTGGACAAGGAACTTTGGGCTTGGATTAAGGCTTTGTCAACTGAGTAAGCATTAAATTATGAAGTGAGAAACAAGTTTGAGACCTATAAAGCATGGATTAGGCAGCATAGGTTCAGATTTGAATTTTGTTCTTCATGAAATGGCTTGAAAACAAAGTGAGAAATTGCCAACTTCATCTCTTTGATGCTTTCTACTCAAAAATGATCTCAAGGAGTTCTTGGACATTTTGGAAAGCTTGAAATTTGCTCTATAACTCATCTTTGAAATGTATTTCAAGATTCCTCTTGGAACTAGGTGAAACATTTCCATGAAGTTGGGTCAAAAACCTGCCTAAATTAGGGCAAAATTTCACTGAGTTATTTTAGTTCATGAGCATGTATTCATAAAATTATATCTTGAGATCCAAGCATCTTTATGGAAAAATGTGTGCATAAAATTTATAGATTTCATAGAGATCTACAACTTTCATGTTGGGAATTTCCTTTGAATCATCTTGTATCATGGTGAAAAAATGGCTTAAAGTTGAGAAAAAATAAGAAATTTTCTATACTTAGAAAATTTTCTAAGTTAAGAAAATTTCAAATTTTAAAACCAAATCATCAATCTTTGATTCCTTGATGAACAAGTTTCACATTTTTACATGTTTTTATGAATTATGATCCTTGGCACTTGATTTTGACCAAAAAGTCAAAGTTTGACTTTTCAGTATACATTTGACTTTTGATCAGTTGACTGTAAATTTCATCTGTCTATCCAATGGATTTGCAATGTTTTGAACCATGTAATTAGGTCAAGATGATACAAATGAATCCTTGAAATCATTCTTCAAACCAATTGGTCATTTGTTAGGTCAAAAATAAGAAATTGCCCTTTCTCAATCAAAACCCTAATTTTGACCATTTTGCCCTTTTGAGGATTTGATCAAATTTCTTGAGAAATTGTGGTCCAAACTTGATCAAATGATACATGTGAGTCTAAAATGTTGATGTGGATAAAAAATTATTAAGTTTGACTGTAAATTGGCCATGGTTGACTTTTTCCCCAATATAGTTGATTTTTAGATCAACTGTCCAATTGACTTATCAAAAATGTTGTTCAAGGCTTGAAACTTGTCATGAGTAATCTTAGGGGTCCATAAAGATGTTTTAAAGTCATATGAAGCCTTGATAGTCCAAAAATCTTTGTGCAAACTCAAACCCTAATTTTGGGTCAATAGTGTAAAATGAGATGTCTTGAGCTGACCAAACCCTAATCCAGTCTTGAGTCAAAGAGATGTTGTGAGAATAATCTTGATAAATGAGAGGGCAAATTTTGGGGGTACAACAACTGCCCCTGTTAAATCTTCTTAAACCCGAGGAGTTAGATTGGCGAGCTTTGCCATTTGTGACTCGAAGGTGAAAGATGATTGGACACTAGAGTGCCCATAAATTTGCACTCGATGGAGGGAATGGGCTTAAAGATGCCATTTGGAGAAGTGATAGATTCTTGATGGAGATGGGCTTGTAGATGCCATCCAAAAATGTTTGTTGAATTGTAAGCTGTAAGCTGAAAGAATGAGTATCAGAACGGAGTCCGTGTCTGGAGCGTGTCTGAACTGTATCTGAAAGTTGATTTTGACTAAGTATCAGAATGGCATCCGCGTTTAGAGCGTATCCGTACTATATCTGGGGACTAAAACTGAATGAGTATCAGAATGGTATCCGTGTCTGGAGCGTATCCGTACTGTATCTGAAAGTTGAATCTGAATGAGTATCAGAATGGCATCCGTGTCTGGAGCGTATCCGTACTGTATCTGAAGTCTGAATTTGAATGACTAACAGAATGGCATCCGTGTATGGAGCGTATCCGTACTATATCTGAAAGTTGAATCTGAATGAGTATCAGAATGGCATCCGTGTCTGGAGCGTATCTGTACTGTATCTGAAAGTTGAATCTGAATGAGTATCAGAGTGGCATCCGTATCTGGAGCTTATCCGTACTGTATCTGAAAGTATATTGTTAATGGTAGCCGTTTAATCTTATCCTAAAAAGGGTAAAATGTTAGCTGAAACAAAGTTATATTGCATGAAATGTATGATGCAATGTATTTGCTTTATCAATGTTTATGATATGGGGATGTAATGTATGCGTATGTAAGCTGATTTGCTGTATTGCTGTCTGATTGAGGAAAATAAATCCCTGAATGCTGCTGAGGATGCGTTGAAATTTCAATGTCTTGAAGTTGAAATACTGACAAACTCTTGTTGAGAGAAGTAAATTCTATGGTGAGGGCAATGCCATGTACTTCTTGTAAGATCTACTCGAGGAATCCTGAGAAATTTGACGATTTCTACTGGGGATTAATAATTTGAAATTTGTTCCGCTGGGGATATAAATGACGTACGACGGGGATTACTCATGGAATAGCCTAGAGACGTTTTCCTGTCCTTTCAACCTATCAGTAATTATCTTTCTCATTTTGTTTATTTGTAAACAGTAATTATGTTCAAATGCATATGTTCATTAATGAATCATTGGACGTTTTTGCAAACAAAACACAAGTGTAAAGAAAAAGACAAATAGTTTTCTGTACTTTCAAAGAGATATCTTTGTATTGACTTTGAATAAATATTTTGTACAAAGGAGACAAACATTCTAGTAAGAGAATGGTGCCATAAAACAAGAAAAGTTTATACAAAGAAAGATAGCTATGTGTAATAATCCCATGGGGTTCCCATTCTGCTATAGCCTTCATATCTCCGAATATCTTGTCTATTTGTTGCTTCGTCCGAAGATGATTGAATTAATCAGAAACTCCAAGTTCATCAGTGGAAGTCAAAGGTTGTCCATAAAGTGATCCGATGGGACATAGTCATACGCTTTAATTCCCTAACTTTTGCTTAGACCGCCCTTTCGGGTTTTCAGTCCAACGGGAAACATTTTTTTGCCCAAGTCTCCCTTTCGGGTTTTCAACTTGCCGGGTGTACATATTTTTTCCCTTCATTTTATCCCTAATTTTTGCCCGAACCTTTTGGTTCACCGGGATGCCCTTGTTTTGCCTAGGTGTGTCAACCTAGCGGGTCTCTTATGCGTAGTATCTTTTGACTATGTCCGCGTTCGCAGGGTGTGGCAGGTCGTCACCGTCCATGGTGGTTAAGATCATTGCCCCACTGGAGAATATGTTCTTGATTACAAATGGTCCTTCATAGGTAGGAGTCCATTTTCCCCTGGGATCACTTTGTGGCAAGATGATACGTTTGATCACTAGATCCCCAACTTGATATACTTGGCGCCTGACTTTCTTGTTGAAAGCCTTGATCATCCGCTTTTGATACATCTGACCATGGCAAACAGCAATAAGTCTCTTTTCATCAATTAAGTTCAGTTGATCAAGTCGAGTCTGGATCCAATCGTCTCATTCAAACCAGCATCCTTCATAATTCTCAGAGAGGGAATCTGAACCTCGATAGGCAAAACAGCTTCCATGCCATATACCAAATAATAGGGTGTTGCCCCAGTTGATGTGCGAGTCGTGGTACGATACCCGTGGAGAGCGAATGGTAGCATCTCATGCCAGTCTTTGTATGTGACTGTCATTTTCTGTATGATCTTTTTAATATTTTTATTTGCATCCTCGACAACACCATTCATCTTTGTCCGATAGGGGGAAGAATTGTGATGCTGAATCTTGAACTGCTCGCACAAGGCGGTGATCATAGTGTTGTTAAGATTTGTACCATTGTCAGTGATGATCCTTTCCGGGATACCGTACCGGCAAATGAGATTTTTCTTGATGAAGCGGGCCACAAAATTCTTGGTAACGGAGGCGAAGGAAGCTGCTTCGACCCATTTTGTAAAATAGTCAATGGCCACTAGGATGAAGTAGTCTCCGTTGGAGGCTGTAGGCTTGATCTCCCCAATCATATCAATTCCCCACATAGCAAAGGGCCAAGGAGCCGTCAAGACTTTCAGAGGAACCGGCGGTACGTGCACCTTGTCAGCATAAATTTGACACTTATGATAGGTCCGAGAGTATTGATAGCAATCTGCTTCCATGGTAGACCAATAATAGCCTACCCGTAGGATTTTCTTCTCTATCGTATGCCCACTGGAGTGGGTGCCAAAAGTACCTTCATGTAATTCAACCATGATCTTTTCACCCTTAGTCTTATCCACACACCGAAGCAGAATGAAGTCATGATTACGTTTGTACAGGATACCATTACTAAGGAAGAATTTAGCAAAGAATCTCCTTAAGAACTTCTTATCATTGATTGAAGCTCCTTCTGGATATTCTTGAGCCTCGAGATACCTCTTGACTTCATGAAACCAAGGCTGGTCCACTACTTCTTCAGTATTAATTTCGTGAAAATATGCTGGTTCATCCATTCGTTCGATAGTGATCTGGGGAGCCTCGTTATCCCAATTAAGTTTAAACATAGATGACATTGTGGCTAGAGCGTCTGCTAGCTGATTTTCTTCTCGCGGGAAATGCTCGAAGGTAATCTTCTCAAAATGTGGTAGCAATGTCAAAACATGTTCTTTGTAAGGGATAAGGTTTGGGTGTTTAGTGTCCCATTCCCATTTGATCTGACTGATGACCAAAGCTGAATCTCCAAACACATCTAAAGATTTGATTCCCAAGTCTATGGCAGCTCTGAGACCAAAGATGCATGCTTCGTACTCCGCCATGTTGTTCGTACAGTTGAAGCAAAGTCTGGCAGTAAAGGGAGTATGACACCCTTCCGGAGATATGAGCATGGCGCCGATACCATTACCAAGTGCATTTGATGTCCCATCAAAGAACAGGGTCCATCGGGATCCTTGTTCAGGTCCGTCATATGGTCTGATTTCTTCACAATTGTCCAATGTCATGATGTCTTCATCCGATAATTCAAACTTCATGGGCTGATAGTCTTCTACAACTTGATGAGCAAGATGATCAGCTAGCACAATGCCCTTTATAGCTTTCTAGGTAGTATACTGTATGTCATATTCTATTAGGATCATCTTCCATCTAGCTATCCTCCCAGATAGAGCAGGCTTCTCAAAGATGTATTTTATCGAATCCATCTTAGATATCAATAAAGTAGTATGAGTCAACATATACTGTCTTAGCCTGTGAGCAGCCCATGCCATAGTGCAGCAAGTTTTCTCGAGCAGTGAATATCTGGTTTCACAGTCGGTAAACTTTTTGCTCAGGTAATAAATAGCATGCTCTTTTCGGCCAGACCCATCATGCTTCCCCAATACACACCCCATTGAGTTTTCTAAAACAGTCAGATACATGATCAGTGGTCTTCCCTCGATTGGTGGCATCAAAACAGGAGGCTCTTGTAAGTACTCTTTGATCTTGTCAAAAGCAATCTGGCATTCATCATTCCATCTGACTACTTGATCTTTCTTCAATAGTTTGAAGATTGGCTCACAAGTAGCTGTTAGGTGAGAAATGAATCTGGCAATATAGTTCAGGCGCCCCAAGAATCCTCTGACTTCCTTCTCAGTATGAGGAGCAGGAATTTCTTGTATTGCTTTAACCTTGGTAGGATCGACCTTGATGCCTTTGTTACTGACGACAAAACCTAAAAGTTTACCGGACCGTATTCCGAATGTGCACTTGTTTGGATTCAACCTTTGATTGTATTTCTTTAGTCTCTCAAACAGCTTTTGCAAGTGATCCAAGTGCTCTTCTTCTATTTGTGATCAGGCTATCATGTCATCTACGTAGACCTTTATTTCATAATGTATCATGTCATGAAACAAAGCTACCATGGCACGCTGATAGGTGGCACCGACATTCTTCAGTCCGAATGGCATCACTTTGTAGCAGAAATTGCCCCACTGTGTAACAAATATAGTTTTCTCCATGTCCTCAGGTGCCATTTTGATTTGGTTATAACCTGAGAATCCGTCCATGAAGGAAAAGACTTTGTGATGGGACGTATTGTCAACCAAGATATAAATGTGGGGGAGTGGAAAATCATCTTTAGGGCTGGCCCTATTCAAATCTATATAATCCACACACATTCGTACTTTGCCGTCCTTTTTAGGTACGGGAATGATGTTTTGCAACCCATTGAGGATAGAAAGTGACAACCAAGAATCCAGAATTGAATTGTTTCATGACCTCCACTTTGATCTTCTCTGACATATCAGGTCTCATGCGGCAGACTTTTGTTTTATTGGCGGGCAATCCTCTCTTGTAGGTACACGATGTACCACGATGTCTGTATAAAGTCCTGGCATGTCTTCATATGACCAGGCAAAGATCTCAACATAATCATGCAACAACTGAATCAGACGCTCCTTGACACTGGGCTCCAGATTGGCACCCATCTTGACCTCTTTTCTATCCTCCTCGGTACCCAGATTGATTGTATCCACATGTTCCTCGTGAGGCTGAATGGCTCTTTCCTCTTGTTGTAGTAGTCTGGCTAGTTCCCCTGGTACTTCACAATCTTCCTCACCTTCATCTTCGACTTGGTAGATTAGATCTCCAGAGTCACAAAAGGCCATAGCAGTATCGTCACCCATGGGATCCGGAATGGAGGGGTACCTGCATTTGTGAGTATGGGTGTGTGTAAGGGTATAGCCATCTTTAAAAAAAATAAAATGTAAAATAAAAACAATGAGCACAAAAGTTTGTATGTGAAAAACGTCCATGATTCATTGAATGTCATATGAAGATGAAATAATAACCCTTACAAATGGACCATTGTGCCTCGGGTAAGACACAAGGTTTTAAATGTGCGAATTGTTTGTGAATATTACAAGTCCAACAGAAATGTAAAGGTAAATTACTGAGGGATGAAAGTTATTAGGACAAGGTCTCTGGCTTCCCAATTGCGAAGTCCTCCGTTGATAGTGGGAAAGATCCAATCCTCCAAGCTGCAATCCTCTTCACCATCTTCCACTGCATTGATCTCTCGGTTGCTAATCTTCAAGGGTGGCCCTCCAGCACGGGCGCAATGCACAAACTTCTGAGCATTTGAAGTGAACCCTAAGCCAAACTTGTCAGATTTATACGGAATATCCGGAAGTTTCCCCCAGATGGTGCATCCACCCTCCTCTACTACTGCTTTGGCGTCCTTCAGAGATGACATCCGGAGCGGAGGTCTTGTAATCTTGGGAATGTGGGACGTAGTCTTGGTCACTGCTACCTCTTGGGGAACCTCCTCGAAATGTTGAAAAGGGGTTTCAATGAACTCGCCGTCCAATTCCACATACCGGAAGGAATTGAGGTGGCTAATCATATACTCCTCCTCTCCATGGATAATGATAATCTTTCCCTGGACCGAATATTTCATCATCTAGTGCAGTGTAGAGGTGACAGCACCGGTATTATGGATCCACGGTCGTCCTAGCAGACAAGAGTAAGAGGGGGCGGATGTCCATTACATAGAAGGTTGAGTTGAAAGTTTGAGTCCCAACCTTTATGGGGATATCCACCTCCCCGTGCACCATCCTCTTTGAGCCATCAAATACTCTCACGACTATGTTACTGGGTTTCAACGTCAGTCCTTCGTAGTCTAATCTGTCGAGAGCTTTCTTCGGTAAAACATTCAAAGATGAGCCAGTGTCCACCAAGACATGGGCCAGAGTTATTCCTCTACATTCCACAGAGACATGCAATGCCTCGTTGTGCTTTCTTCCCCTTGGTGTCAGATCAGCATCAGAGAAACCTAGGCCGTTATTAGCTGTCAAGCTGGCCACACAATCTTGAAATTGGTCAACAGACGTCTCTTGAGGCACATGGGCTGTCTTTAGGAACTTTACTAGAGCTTTCGCATGTGCCTCAGAACATAACAACAATGCCAGCATGGAGATTTTGGAGGGAGTTTACCCTAACTGTTCAACTATGTCGTATTCGCTCTTCTTTATTATTCTCAGGATCTCCTCCATTTCCCTCTTGGAGGTTTCGGGGATAGTCAGTAGTTGAGCCTTCGTCCTGACAGGCTCTACTTGAATACTTTTTCCTCGAGTTTCAGCAGTAGAAGTGTTGGTAGGAATGAAAGTAGTGGTTGTATCGTCTTTGCCAATAGGAGAACTTGCAGATATGATTATTGGTATGGAGGTAACCTTCAGAGCAGCCACGGGTCCAAAAACTGCCTTTGGGGGGGGGGGGGGGGGGGGCAATTTCTGTAGAGAAGATTCTACCGCTTCGGGTAATCTTATTGTCTTAGAGCATCATGAGACTTTGAGTGCGGGTTCGTACCCACTTAAGGTAAGGCTCAAGAGGGATGGGATTCTTGTGTCCCAAAGTCTTGCTATCCACCTTGTTTAGCATCCTCCATGCTCGGATGAATCTATGGTGAAGACCTTGATTGTCGTTATCGTAGTCGAATACCAAGCCTTGAATCAACATCTCATACGGGCCATCCCTTCGGGCATAACCAAACTGTCTTAGAGCTAAGCATGGGTTGTAGGTGATGCCTCCCCTAATTCCAAGTAGAGGGACATTAGGGAATTCCCCATAACGGTCAACAATGATAACATTCTCTTTGGATCAGGAACACCAATGAATATCTGAATGTTTGAGCGTCATTAACCTTTGTGACCACCTTAATCCATGCTCATTCTTTAAGACTGATTGGGGAAGATGATAAATAAACCATCTTGCTAGGAGAGGAGTGCAACACATAAGGACACCTCTTTCCCTCATTGTGCGAGTGTGAAAAGAGTGTAGGATATCCCCTAGCAATGTAGGCACCAAATTGCGTGACATGAAGATTTTGACGGCACTCACATCTATGAGTTGGTCAGGATTGGGAAACAAAACCATCCCATAGATGAGGAGAGCCACAATTTCCTCAAAAGCTTGCAAGTCTAAGGAATTCCAACAACTATGGGCATTCTCAAACAGAAACATTGCTAAGAAGCCTTTGACACCACTTCTAGTTTCCCAATGGGTTGTGACATCAGATGAGTTCAAGTGCAGAGCTTGAGCAATCTCTTCTGGCTTTGGGTATCTTTCCGTACCGTTGAAAGGTAGTTGATTGAGAATGGGAATCCTCAAGAGTTGAGAGAATTCTTCCAAAGTGGGCACAAGCTGATAGTCGGGAAATGTGAAGCAATGGTGCAAAGGATCAAAGAACTGGAAGAGCACCTTCATCATATCCTCATCTGTGTTGGAGGTGACCAAGTTGAGTAGACGACCATGCCTCTCGGTGAATGGAGAGTTCTCAGGGATCCTTGAAGCTAGCTCCTTGAGTTGTGGAGGAATTCTTACAAGGTTGACTTGGATAGTTTTCCTGCGAAGCGAATCCATATCCTACAAAAGAAGAACAAAGATGAATCTCCACAATCCTTGAAATGGTTAGTGATGTATATGAGGCTCATGATGTCCATGATGTTATGTACAAGTATGCATATACAAGAAAAGCAAATAAGTTCTTAGTTTAGGCTTGCATGGGGTTTTATAGGTAAGTACCCTCTTGAAGTTTAGTTGGCTTAAACCTGTCCTAATAATAGTAACCGGGTTCTAAGGAGCTCAATATCACCGAATTGTTTCCTTGGTCATTGTTTCAGCTCAAGCCTCTTTAATGGCGACCGAAATATCCCAAGAAACCAACCCTCAATGAGTGTAGTATCGAGTATCTACCAACTTCAGACTGCACCATAGCCGGTCATCTCACTACATCCTAAAGGCCAAGTGGGTCAAGTAAAGGGTTCTAGAAGTTCATTAGTGCTTCATGACATCACTCAGCGGCCCCATATTCTCTTTGATTGACTCAAAGGCTACTGGTACCCACAAATATGTCACACTAACATAGCTATTGCTTAGACCATGTCGGTATACCCCGCACAGTTTCCATAACGTATTGCTACTTACCTATAATGTATCCAAAATCCGGGTAGAGGATTTCAAACCCAAACAAAGAACCATAATGTAACACATACAAGTCAAACAATGTAAGCAAATAAATGTGATCTAGCCCTAAGGTAACCCCACTTTTATAAAATTCCCCAGCAGAGTCGCCAGTTCTGTGATGCGGTGGGAGAACTAACTTGAGGGTTTTGCGTTTTATCGCAAATGTTGCGGTTAGCAAGAGTCGCCACTGACTGTTCTTTTATCCAAAAGGAAAGGTGAAAAAGCACAGGAAAGACCTTTGAGATTGTTTCTTGAGTTCGGGGGGGGGGGGGGGGGTAGATTATGAAAAGGGAAGGTTTTAGCACCCTTTTCAGCCATGGTTTTCCATGGAATCTTAGTTACTTACTAGATCACTTGCATTCGTTGTTTGAAATTGTGTTTGAGTGTGGTTTTGAAAGTATTTTGTAAAAGAGGCCATTTGTTTAGGCAATATTTGTAATGATTCTCGTTCGTAAGAATGTATACAAAGATATTTGTCTTTTTTAAAATGTTTTCAATGTTTGTAAGATGTTTGGAAATGTGTGTGTTTGTTTTGAAAATAGCAAGGATAGATGTTTTAAGATAGATCAAGTAACTAGAAGTAATCTACCTACTCAAATGTTTTTCTTGTTAATTTTCTATTTCTTTGACATTGTTGTCTTACCATTGATTTGGTAAGCAACCCTATCTTTGGATGTAAACGGGACGGACGTGGGTCATCGTATAACCATGATTCGCAATATTGCAAAGTATCTTAGCATTTTTGAGGGACCAAGATCATTTTGTAAGGCAACTTTAAATAGCGTCATCGAGGGACTATGATCTTATATTTATTTGTTTTGCCAAGATACTTCGCATGCGTAATATGGCCATTTTTGTATAAGGCAACCAAGTGGAGAAACCCTAAGGATGCTTGTGTGCAAGTGTATTATTTTCATGCTTTGATTTTGTCTTGGATTATGGTTTTCTATTTTATTTGCTTTGATCTTGCCATTCAAACCCTAATTACTAGCATGGTATATAAAAGCGGTAAATTGCGTAATTTAAAGATTACTATGCTATTACAACATTTTTATGGGAGGGGGGAATACAAATTATGAATGGGGATTTTCAATAATGTAAATCTAATTAAGCTATTACAACCAAATCGAATTTGCACGAATGTTTGAATCAATAAGATACAAGATAAATTAAATATGCAAAGATGTATGAATGCAAAGAATATTTTGTTTGGTTTTTTATGTGAAATTTTTTTTAACCTAAACCTAATAAATTTAAGGAAAAGAAATTAATTATTGAAAACCAAAGTTAACCCTAATTTCTAATTTAAAAGATAATAAAGTTCTTTAAATATTATTTTTTTGTGTATTTTTACATTAAAAATAGTAAATAACATTTTATGAAAATATTTAGTTTTTATATGTCAAAATAAATATTTACAAGTATGAAATGAAAAGGAAATAAAAATTAACCTAAGTCTATTTTATTCATATTCACAAGTTTATTTAAGAAAAGTAATTAATATATATAGTTTAATAAAATATATTTTTATGTGAAAATAAAATAAAATAAACAAAAAATGCAAAATTTATCATGTTTATATTCTTTTATGATTTTTTATGTATTAAAGAAAAATATTTAATAAAACAAAAATAAAAATAAAACAAATAAATAAAATATATGGGCCAGGGGGTATCTTGAGTAAACAACATGTAAGCATAAGAAAAAAAATAAAATAAAGCCCAATGAGACAGGCTCAGCGCTGCATAGTGAGAAAAATGGCAAAAAATGTGAGAAAACAGGCAAAAGGCAGGCACCAAGGCTCGAACCCATGACCTTAGCAATTTCAGCGCGCTGCCTTTCCACTGGGGTGGCTGTACATCCATTAGTCTAAATGAAATAAAATATACATAACACAAAACCACTCCTAGCCCTGTACTTCATCTTCTTCCTCAAGCTAGCCAGAACTCCTGTATCTTTCTCATTTCTCCATGAAAATGAAAACTTCCAACATGAAAATGGTAGTACTCATTCCCACGATTTCAACCATTTAAATTATGGAAACTAACAATCAAAGATTAAAACGAATTTTGGAAGTCCTAATTTTAAACCTAATTTTTATAGAAATTTGAATGCTAAAATTCTCTATACATAATGATCAGAAATGAAAGCTATGCACATGGTTGGCTTCAGCACTATAATATCTACATTTTTCTTTCACAGATCATGGCCAATGGATGCCTGTATGAAGAGATAGAAGTTGGAATTCTTACCTCTTTCAGCTGAGATCGTGAATGGAGTTTGAGTGAGATTTAGGAAGGCCTGAAGGTTGCTTTAGCTTGCTTGAACCTCCCCGAGTGTGTTCCAATCCTTGCCTTGCTTTGGAAGTGCCTGGAACTCTCTATCCAAGTCATCCTGCAAGCTTGAAAAACAAAAATGGCAGATGAAGAAGGAGGAGTTACAATGCAGGTATGATGGTCTGGATCACTTAGATATGAGGTAGGTAAAGTGTTTGAATGATTAAAACTTGAAACGCACGAGCAAATTGATGGATTTCTATGCTTGGGCACCAACTGCATGTTTTGACAGTTTTTTGGTGATATGGAGTTTTTGGAGTGTTTTTGGACTTTAGCAATCGTGTTTCTAGTTGTAATGTGTTTGTGTATTAGTATGGAGAAAGTTTCAAGTCAGCTCCTCAACAGATTTTTTAGTTGTAGGCTTTTTGCACACTTTCTTGCTTTTGAAGCAAAGTGAAGGGACAAGTCTCCTCATGCTTGTACTGGCCTGCTTGGAGTTGGCATATGCTCTATACAAGTTGCTTTAGGTCTTTAGGACTTGTGTGTGCAGAGAAGACAAGTCCAGTGCTCAAGAATTGAAAAGTTGCAAAAGTGAAGCTTTTCCAAAATCGCAATGGCAACTTTGTGCCATTTATGGAATTAAAGCTTGGACAAGGACCTTTGGGCTTGGATTAAGGCTTTGTCAACTGAGTAAGCATTAAATTATGAAGTTAGAAACAAGTTTGAGACCTGTAAAGCATGGATTAGGCAGCATAGGTTCAGATTTGAATTTTGTTCTTCATGAAATGGCTTGAAAACAAAGTGAGAAATTGCCAACTTCATCTCTCTGATTCTTTCTACTAAAAAATGATCTCAAGGAGTTCTTGGACATTTTGGAAAGCTTGCAATGTGCTCTATAACTCATCTTTGAAATTCATTTCAATATTACTCTCGGAACTAGGTGAAAAATTGCCATAAAGTTGGGTCAAAAACCTGCCTAAATTAGGGCAAAATTTCACTGAGTTATTTTAGTTCAGGAGCATGTATTCATAAAATTATATCTTGAGATCCAAGCATCTTTATGGAAAAATGTGTGAAGAAAAGTTATAGATTTCATAGAGATCTACAACTTTCATATTGGGAATTTCCTTTGAATCATCTTGTGTCATGGGTTAAAAATGGCTTAAAGTTGAGATAAAATAAGAAATTTTCTATACTTAGAAAATTTTCTAAGTTAAGGAAATTTCAAATTTTAAAACCAAATCTTCAATCTTTGATTCCTTGATGAACAAGTTTCACATTTTTACATGTTTTTATGAATTATGATCCTTGGCACTTGATTTTGACCAAAAAGTCAAAGTTTGACTTTTCAGTATACATTTGACTTTTGATCAGTTGACTGTAAATTTCATCTGTCTATCCAATGGATTTGCAATGTTTTGAACCATGTAATTAGGTCAAGATGATACAAATGAACCCTTTAAATAATGCTTCAAACCAATTGGTCATTTGTTAGGTCAAAAATCAGAAATTTCCCTTTCTCAATCAAAACCCTAATTTTGACCATTTTGCCCTTTTAATGATTTGATCAAATTTATTGAGGAATTATGGTTCAAACTTGATCAAATGATACATGTGAGTCTAAAATGTTGATGTGGATAAAAAATTATGAAGTTTGATTGTAAATTTGCCATGGTTGACTTTTTCCCTAATACATCTGATTTTTAGGTCAACTGTCCAATTGATTGATAAAAAATATGGTACAAGGCTTGAAACTTGTCATGAGTAATCTTAGGGGTCCATAATGATGTTTGAAAGTCATATGAATCCTTGATAGTCCAAAAATATTTGTGCAAACTCAAACCCTAATTTTGGGTTGTGATCGGTGGAAATAGAACTGACTATTTTGGAATGCTGGTTCGCGTCTGTGTTTAGCAAAATGTCGCGGTAAGCAAGAGTCGCCGCCGTCTTTTATGTTCTCCAACATGGAAAGGACAAAAGCACAGCAAAATTCCTTTTTCGAGATGTCTCTCGGTTCGGGAGGTAGATTTATAGAAAGGGAAGGTGTTAGCACCCTAACTTTTGCCTGGACCGCCCTTTTGGGTTTTCAGTCCACCGGGATACCCATTTTTGCCCAAGCCGCCTTTTCAGGTTTTCGACTTGCCGGGTGTACATATTTTTTCATTTTCATCCCTTATTTTGCCCGAACCCTTTTGGTTCGCCGGGAAGCCCTTATTTTTGCCTAGGTGTGTCAACCTAGCGGGTCTTTGATTATGCGTAGTATTTTTTCGACTATGCCCACGCTCTCAGAATGCAGGGAATTGTCACTGTCAAATAGTGTTATGTTGTCATACCACCAGGAGATGTTTGATCGTACCAAATTTGTCGCTGGAATTCATGTCCAATGCCCCAAGTGACTCAGGCGGAGATTTGCCTCTGGCTGTTTGGC
Source organism: Vicia faba (assembly GCA_948472305.1). NCBI lineage: Eukaryota > Viridiplantae > Streptophyta > Magnoliopsida > Fabales > Fabaceae > Vicia > Vicia faba. The sequence continues at coordinate 1,573,693,229 of OX451739.1, read as the reverse complement.
ATTTGAGAGATTCTCTGAATCTTGACTTGACTGCCCCAGATGATAGACCATGATCATGCCGTGCCCCTTGGTTGGAAGTACTTTTGTTCACTTAGATATTCATCGTGCGAATTTCTCTGCTGTTCGAACAAATGATCATATGCAAACAATGTTATTTAAAAATGTAAAGCTTATGTCTGTCTTGAAGATTTTGAAAATGCATTTTTCAGTAAAACAATTTTTTTTTGTAAAATGCGATGTCAACTCGTTGTTTTACCGCAAGCCTTAAGGAGTCAGGACACCTTTCATAACATTATGCTTTCGAACTAACCCATGCTTCAGCTAGGACTTTTAAGGGTTGTAGCGTGGCCTGGTTCATGGTTTAAGAAACAAAGGATAAAGGCTCGAATTTTATTTATACCCACCCGTTCTTCGCGATGTTCTTCAAACCTAAACTCAGTTGATCGTGTATTAGATCTCGTTTGAGTCTTCGCTTTGATATACCAGTGATGGTTCGGATACTGAAAGTTTATTTTGAATAGGCAGTCATTTCTTTTGTTGAGGGTTTATAGAACCTCTTTCTTTTTTGATTTCATTATCCCTGTTTTTTGCCTGAACTGTTTCTTTTTGAATTTACAGTCAGCGGGATGCCCCAGTTTTGTAAGTCTCCTTCATAGGTTTTGACTTTATTGGGCTTTTATTTCTGAGAGATAATGACTGTCTGTCTTTATGATTATTCGGAACCATCATCGTCTTTTGTTTTGTAAGGACCTCTTTGGTGCCATTCGTTGTGCACTTGGATCAACTGAGAGAACTACCCTGCCCCAGGTTATGATTAAGGGTTTAATTTTTTTGAAAAGAAAAACTCCAACTTCTTTGGCTCAAAGGGGTTGACGAGGGATTATCTTCCTTATAACTCAAGTGTTTAGGAATTGAAACAATGCCTGTACCTCATCAGCGGGGTCTGTTCAAAAGCATACTGTAGATTGTGGTATCGTTTTTGTCATCCTCCTTCAAGAGGCTTGGAATTATTAATCGAGAGTTGAACATCAAAAAATGAAAGCAGTTTGAATATAGCGAATGCAAATATATTGATTCAAAACAGACATATGCGATGCATTGGTAAAGTAAAAGAGTTTGACATGAACAAATGTTTGAACAAGCAAAAAAAAAATACTTGAAACTTCCAATGAACAAAAGGTCTTCTCGTCTAGGGATAGTAGAAGAACTCGACCTGACCATCTTGGGTGAATTCCACTGCTCCTTCATCAATCAGGATTTGGATTTTGTACCTCAACTTCCAACAGTCGTCAGTATCATGCCCCGGGCTGTTAGAATGGTATGCGCACCTGGCCCCAGGATTATAGTTGGGTGAAGAAGTCTTAGGATTAGGGTGAGGTCCTATCAACGTCACCAGGTTCAAACTCAACAGGCGTTGCAAAGCTTGGGACAGCGACATGTTAAGTTGGGTGAATTGCCTCCTGGGCTTGTCTGGCTTGCCCTGATCAACCCATTGTTCTTGGCGAGGTCGTTGTTGGACCTGTGAAGTAGCAGCAACTTGGAGAGGCATATTCATTGAACCAAACCTTTGACTTCTTGGAGGCTGATTACCGGTTTGGTCCCCAGCCCTGAATACTTGCTTCATACTGTCTTGCTGAAGCTGGTGAGGTTGATGCTGAATTTGTGACCCTGAAGCAAGTTGATGAGCTTTTCCCTTGTCTTCTTGTCTCAAAGGGAATTTAATGATGACTGGCTCTTCAACCTTAGATGTTTGCCCCAGTTGGTTATCCTGAAGCAGTTGGTTGACGAGAACCCTGAGCTCTTCTTGTCTTTGAGCTAAGTCTTGAATAAGAGCCATCTGCCCCAGCATCTGGGTTCTCATTGTATCTACCTCAGCTTGCAGACGTTTCAGCCGTTCGTCCTTATCGTCTTCAGAACCGTTCTTGACCAAAGTCCCCATGAGGAGTGTTCTCAGCTCTTCCTGCCCCTTGGATAGATTTAGGAGGATCTCCCCGAACCGAGTCTCTTGAGCATGAAGATCCTGGTTGTCTGGTTGGGAAGCCATTGCTGAAATAAACAGCGAAGAAGGTAAGTGACCTGTAACAAGGGTACCTGTAACGCAATGATATGTATGTATGCATGCACTGTTTTCAAGGATCTCGCGGGGTAAACAAGAAAATTGTTAGAATTTGCATTTTGTAGCTTGATGGAAGGCACTGCATATTGTTGAGAGTCCTTCTTCAAGAGTCAAGGCTCACCATATGGAGTGGGTCATAGCCCCTGACTCAAGTCATCAACCTGGCTAGAGGAAAATAAATCCCCTTTGCCCCTTGCTAGACATTTTGGTTCATCATGACCTGCATCACAAGCCCTTGAGATCCTTGAAATGGGTTAGTCCTTATGCAGGATGTATGCAATGGTATGATGGTATGATGTTATGCTATGCGTGGAGTGATGCAAGTGAACCCTGTTACGAGTCCAGATTAAGGACTGTAAACAAAACCTGCAAGGAACTCACGTGTCAGATAACAAGCATGCAAGTAGTCAAGTTTGAAGGCACACAAGTCACACAAGACAACCCTTAGATTTCAGGCCAGCATGAAGTTTAGGTACTACCCTCTTTCAGTTTCGTTGGTTAAGACCTGTCCTATCAAAAGTAACCGGGTTCTAGAGGATCTCAATATCTTCGACTACCCTCAATCGGTCATAACTCCAGCATCGCAATCTTTTCTTGCGGCCAGAACCATCGCGAGAGTTTAGCCTCAATGAGTGTAGCATACTGCTACTGTTCTATGGCCAAGTTGGGTCAATTTAGGGTTCTAAGGTCGGTTGGTGCTTAATGACTCCTCAGAAGACCCATATTCTCCTCGTTGCAACACAAGGGATATCGGTACAGACCAAGGTGTCACACCAACGTAGCCACTGCTTCACCCGTGTCGGTCTATGCCGGACATGTCCCTCACAGCTTATGCTACCTAAAGGGTATTCCCCAGATCCGGGTTAGGATCTATGAAACTCCGATGCAACCCACAAATATAAAAGCAATCAAGACAAGCAATTGAAAACATAAGAGTGGTCTAATCCTAAGGTACACCTCACTTATTAATAATCCCCAGCAGAGTCGCCAGTTCTGTGATCGGTGGAAATAGAACTGACTATTTTGGAATGCTGGTTCGCGTCTGCGTTTAGCAAAATGTCGCGGTAAGCAAGAGTCGCCACCGTCTTTTATGTTCTCCAACATGGAAAGGACAAAAGCACAACAAAATTTCTTTTTCGAGATGTCTCTCGGTTCAGGAGGTAGATTTATAGAAAGGGAAGGTGTTAGCACCCTTTCTATCCGTGGTTATCCACGGGCTCTTAGGTACTTGCTCTTATGTTTTCAAAAAATTGTTTGCTTTTCAAGTGTATGTGGGTTTTGAAAAAGTTTCGTTTGAAAAATTTCTAAGTAACTCTTGTATCTATCCTCAAGAGTGTATGAAATATTTGTTTGAAAACCTTTTGAAAGTGTAGGTGCGAAAAGTTGTTTTGTTTGTTTGAAAGAGCAAGTACCCATGATAAATCTACCTACTCTAAGGAATTAAGCTGTGTAAGAGTCCTTCAGACAGTACTATCCCACTATTGAGAAGTAGGTAGCACCATCGTTGGAGTTATTCGGGTCAATTCGATTATAAGGGACATGTGTGGTCACCAAAGCAATAGTAGGACGCCTTAGCGGTAACCCTAATGTCCTAGATCCTTTTTTATCCGAGGCAACCGTTTCGAGGCAACTGGATCTTTAGACAGGAGGGCGACCTCTAAAACACCCTATACTTGACGACCACGTCGAGGCAACCAGTGAGGCGTACCCTAAGAGTGGCATGTGCATGTGCGTTGTTTCAGTTTATGTTTATCTTGTACATGTTATTTGTGAGCTACAGATTGATTTTATTTTTCATACAAGTCTTTCATGCATATTAACAGTTAAGAGTGCGGAAAATAAATTGCGGAAAGTTGAATCTACGCTATTACAAGGCGCGGGTCTATACATCGCCAAAAACAAAAACCCGTTTGGAAAATAAATGCGAGAAAAGTAAAAGAAAGCAATAAAATTCTAATTAACTATTACATTTCTGAGCAGATACATAAATAATCAAAATAACGAATTAAAGCGCGAAAGAATTGGATCGGGACGTCCTTAGGGTTTTGACCCTTTTTTTTTTAGAAAAGAATTGAATTTGTCCTTTTTTGCAATTAATGAAATATTAAACCTAATAACTAATTAATTAATTAATTAAAAGAAAAAAGGAAAAAATGTTTTTGTGTTTTTTATGTTTTTGATGAAAATAAAAATAAAGAAATTAAAAGTCAAGAAAACCCTAATTCTAGATTTATTTTATTTATTGTGAAAAGATTAAAATTAAACCTAATTACACTAAATTAATTTGGTTAGTATTTATTTACAAAAATAATTAAAAGTGAGATTAATAAATAATACTAATAATAAAAATATTTGCATTTTTTTAATTATGAATTTATTATAAAAAATATTAGTTTATGAGGTAATTAAATAATAATAATAATAATAATTAGTTAAAAGAAAATAAAAAAGAAAGAAAATAAAAAAAAGAACTAGAAACCAGGGGGGTATGCTGGCCCAGGTGGAGGTGAGAAAATAATATGAGGCCCAAGAAGCACACAAGCCTGTTTTGACTTTTTGAATTATCCACGCTGGCTTTGACCTGAGAACATGGTGTTCATCACTTTTTGGCCTTGGGATTTATGATCATGGACACATGGCGTTTGATTGCCTGAAGCGCATGGTAGACTCCTTGGCAAGCACTGCATATGAACACATTAGAAAAAATAGAAACAAGCTTTTGGGGGACCTGGGAATCAAACCCAGGTCCCAATGTTTCACATCCACCTCTCCAACCACTCAGCCACTTGAACGCTTTCGTTAATGAAATAAGAAATAAATATAATATAAGAAAAACAAGTCACATGCTGAAACAAAAAAAAGAAGCACGCGTGTTTTGAATGAGCCAATGGCGCTTCACCACATCATCATCTTCTTCCCTAAACCTGCAAAAAATACATTAGATAGCGAGGTTTTTAACCCCCACAACCCTCATGGACGAAAAATAACAATTAGGTATACGTTAAATATAAATAGGGCGCGACATGTCCATTGTGTTCGTCATGTCCCAGCGGTCTCAACCATATGCGTTAGGGGTCCTGATTTTACTGGATGTGGAAAACCCCAAAATTAAAGCTTCGGAACCCTAATACTTGTTAATGGCATCTTTTGATTCAGGGCTCCATAATCAAATTAAACTGTACCATTAGCTTTCTATGGATGCAAACAACACAAAACAAACAACCAATCGTGTTAAATGCACATGAATAACGAGTTTCGATTATGGCAAAAGTATGCAAACCGTGAGTTCTTGTGGAGCAGTTTCTTAGGCTTTGACGTGTGATTTTGATTCCAATCCGTTCCTGGGAGTGCTAGCAATGTATTTGAATCACTGAAACGCCTTGAATTGGCTTGGAAGATAACCAACAGTTTTCACTTTTTCCTTGGATTTTTTGAATGTGATTATGGCCTTTTGCAGCAGCTTGCGCGTTTACAGCATTAGGGTTGGCTTCAGTATATGTAGTAGAATGGAATTAGGGTACAATCTTGGTCCAAACATCCATGGAATAATGATTTGCATATTTGATTTTCAATCAAATATTTTTCAATCTTTTTGATTGAAAAACCTTGCCAAATTGGGAGATTGTGGTCCCCTTGATGTGCACACGAAATCTCCAGCTTGTCTTTGTCATATTTGCTTCATAAAAAAGATTTGAAAATCATATCTTTGAATTTCCTACATTTTAAATCAATTAAATGAATTAATATTAATAAAAAATTCAATTAATTAATTAAAAATGAGAAAATAAATCAATTTAAGCTCAATGGGTCGTTCATAAGCTTTGGACAAAGTTTCAAGAAGGAATTTGAGGCCCATTAGCAAAAATGATGTGTTTTGAGCAAAGTTGACTTTTGCAAATTCCCAAAAATTTCCCAACTTCTCCAATGCATATCTTGCTCAATTTTGATCATATGAACATGTTCTTGGACATTTTGTAAAGGTCTTGAAGTCCTCTAACCAATGCCTTTGGTCCCATGTCATTTGGATTCACCAATCTCAAGTTATGGTCTTTGACTTAAAATGCCTTTTTGTTGACTTTTGAAATTGACCTATAATGTAGAAATTGATAACTTTTTGTGAGAGCATTTCTTGGACTTGGAATGTGAAGATGAGTTGTAGGAAATGTCATCCCCTTCAAAATGAGCATTGGATGGGATTTTTCTGATGAACCATGAAAGAGTTATGCCTTGGTCAAGTTACAGTTGACTTTTCAACTGTCCAAAAATAGCAACTTTTGCATCTTGATGATTTTTGAGCCATGCTTGAGGAATCATGATCAAGATTTGATCAAATGATGATTGTGGCTTCAAAATAAGATGTTGACCACAATTTTTGACTTTTGACTGTAAAATAACCATTATGCCCCTGCAGTTGATTGTGAACCAAATAGGGCTTCTGACTGTGCAACTTGACCCTGTGAGCCTTGAAACTTGACATGTAGATGCTTGGCAATGTTTATAGGCATATGAGACTTGATTGGACCCTTGAAAACCTCAAATTCATTGAAGGAACCAAAACCCTAATTTTGACTGGCTTAGGAGGATGTTTGACTGTGCAACCCTTGAGTAGTCTTGAGCCATTTGAATATGATTCTTGTTAAATCTTGGAAAATATGGGAGGGCAAATTTTGGGGTACAACAGCTGCCCCTGTTCAATCTTCTTAGACCTGAGGATGTAGATTGGCTTGCGTGCCTTTCGTGATCCGAAGGTGGAAGATGATTGAACACTAGAGTGCCCAGAAATTTGCACTCACATAGCGGAGTATCAGCAATGTGATGTCGGGAATGGGCTTATAGATGCCATTCAGAGATATGATGGATAGGAGGATGGGCTTATAGATTCCATCTGGAGATTGTTGGATAGTTGTGGAGATGGGCTTAAAGATGCCATCGGGGTGTCGATCGCGTAAGAGATTCCTTAGCGAGAACTTGTGTAACTGAGAAAGAAAGATAATTTCCTGGCCTGTTACAGGGGTTGATCTTCAAACTCTTCATGCAGATATGCCCTGGCTAGATGCAGGTATCGAATCTGGAATTAGTCGCCCACAAATATGCCCTGGCTAGGTACAGGTATCGAATCTGGAACTCCAAAAGGTTGGTAGGTTGTCTCTACTGACAGGTTATCTCAGAAAAATCTTTAGGGATCGATTTAACTGACCCAGGTTTTTCTTTCTTGACGAGTTGTCTCTGTGGACGGGTTGTCTTCATGGACGAGTTGTCTTTAATGACAGGATGTCTTTAATGACGGGTTGTCTTCAACGACGGGTGTTTATAACGACGGGTGTTTATAACGACGGGTTGTCTAAAATAACGGGTGTCTATAACGACGAGTGTCTATAACGACGGGTGTCTATAACGACGGGTGTCTATAACGACGAGTGTCTATAACGACGGGTGTCTATAACGACGGGTGTCTATAACGACGGGTGTCTATAACGACGGGTGTCTATAACGACGGGTGTCTATAAGGACGGGTGTCTATATTGACGGGTGTCTATATTGACGGGTGTCTATAATGACGGGTTGTCTATAACGACGGGTGTCTATAATGACGGGTGTCTATAACGACGGGTGTCTATAACGACGGGTGTCTATAACGACGGGTGTCTATAATGACGGGTGTCTATAACGACGGGTGTCTATAACGACGGGTGTCTATAACAACGGGTGTCTATATTGACGGGTGTCTATATTGATGGGTGTCTATAATGACGGGTTGTCTATAACGACGGGTGTCTATAATGACGGGTGTCTATAATGACGGGTGTCTATAATGACGGGCTTGGTCTCTTTTGACTGTATTTGTCTACTTTGACATAACTGATCTTTTAACTGTATACTTCCTGAAAGGTAAAGGTCAGTCATATGTAATGCATGATATGGATCAAGCAATGATGTTCTCGACATAAATGAGATTGTATGATATGATGCGTATATGCATGTATCATGATGTATGACAATGTGATGTTTATGAATGTATTTTCGTCTGGGAAAATAAATCCTTGACGAATGCCGGGAGCTTGTTGAATCCTGGGCTGATGTTGAAGAGTAGAGTTCTTCGTTTCCGCTGGGGAGGATGAACAAAGATGTTTGCAAGAATAAACCGGTAGGAGAAGATGACTCCGTTGGTGAATAAACTTGGCGAAGAGATTACTCTGCAGGGAATTACTCTGTGGGAAGAGATACTTCGCTGAGGTTTGGTGATAACTTCGCTGGGGATACCGTTGATAGGTTTTGTTGGGAATTTGATGAACTCCGCTGGGGGGTAGGAAGAACTTCGTCGAGGACGATCCTTTCGTGGTAATTAGCTGAGGATAACCCAGTTATAGGCTCTGGTGGGGAATAATCTTCTGAATAAAGCCGGGGAGAGATATTTGTACTCTGCGGGGGATAAGATTTCAGAATCTACTGGGGAGATTGATTCAATTCTCCTGGGGAAACCTTTTGGACTACATTGAGGAAATAGCTCCACTGGGGTGTCTGGTATTCCGCCGGGGAACAATCTTATATTTCCGTCGAGGAATACTAAGACTGCCGGGGATGCTTGCTTAGGAACATCTGTATACTCCGCTGGGGAATGTTGAGATCTTCTGGGGATACCCAACTAACTCTGCTTGGGGAGAGTATTGCTGACTTGCTGGAGATACCGTGCCTTTTGGGGCTGATTGGAGACCAACTCTGCTTGGAGAGAGTATTGTTGAGTTATCTTACTCCCGGGGAGTGGAGGCATCTTGGTCGTATTCTTCAGCCAAACTTACCTTGGTACCTGGAGAGCAGTTTGTACAGTTAAGACAATTCTTATTGCCCCAACTTCTATGGGAGAAGGTACCTGTGGAGGTGCTTGATGACTGCCGTTTGACAAATCTTCTTCTGGTAGGCAAATGACGAGATGACGGGACATAGTCGTACGCTTTGATCCCTAACTTTTGCCTGGACCGCCCTTTTGGGTTTTCAGTCCACCGGGATACCCATTTTTGCCCAAGCCGCCTTTTCAGGTTTTCAACTTGCCGGGTGTACATATTTTTTCATTTTCATCCCTTATTTTGCCCGAACCCTTTTGGTTCGCCGGGAAGCCCTTATTTTTGCCTAGGTGTGTCAACCTAGCGGGTCTTTGATTATGCGTAGTATTTTTTCGACTATGCCCACGCTCTCAGAATGCAGGGAATCGTCACTGTCAAATAGTGTTGTGTTGTCATACCACCAAGAGATGTTTGATCGTACCAGATTTTTCGCTGGAATTCATGTCCAATGCCCCAAGTGACTCAGGCGGAGATTTGCCTCTGGCTGTTTGGCATTTGAGAGATTCTCTGAATCTTGACTTGACTGCCCCAGATGATAGACCATGATCATGCCGTGCCCCTTGGTTGGAAGTACTTTTGTTCACTTAGATATTCGTCGTGCAAATTTCTCTGTTGTTCGAACAAATGATCATATGCAAACAATGTTATTTAAAAATGCAAAGCTTATGTCTGTCTTGAAGATTTTGAAAATGCATTTTTCAGTAAAACAATTTTTTTTTGTAAAATGCGATGTCAACTCGTTGTTATACCGCAAGCCTTAAGGAGTCAGGACACCTTTCGTAACAATATGCTTTCGAACTAACCCATGCTTCAGCTAGGACTTTTAAGGGTTGTAGCGTGGCCTGGTTCATGGTTTAAGAAACAAAGGATAAAGGCTCGAATTTTATTTATACCCACCCATTCTTCGCGATGTTCTTCAAACCTAAACTCAGTTGATCGTGTATTAGATCTCGTTTGAGTCTTCGCTTTGATATACCAGTGATGGTTCGGATACTGAAAGTTTATTTTGAATAGGCAGTCATTTCTTTTGTTGAGGGTTTATAGAACCTCTTTCTTTTTTGATTTCATTATCCCTGTTTTTTGCCTGAACTGTTTCTTTTTGAATTTACAGTCAGCGGGATGCCCCAGTTTTGTAAGTCTCCTTCATAGGTTTTGACTTTATTGGGCTTTTATTTCTGAGAGATAATGACTGCCTGTCTTTATGATTATTCGGAACCATCATCGTCTTTTGTTTTGTAAGGACCTCTTTGGTGCCATTCGTTGTGCACTTGGATCAACTGAGAGAACTACCCTGCCCCAGGTTATGATTAAGGGTTTAATTTTTTTGAAAAGAAAAACTCCAACTTCTTTGGCTCAAAGGGGTTGACGAGGGATTATCTTCCTTATGACTCCAGTGTTTAGGAATTGAAACAATGCCTGTACCTCATCAGCGGGGTCTGTTCAAAAGCATACTGTAGATTATGGTATCGTTTTTGTCATCCTCCTTCAAGAGGCTTAGAATTATTAATCGAGAGTTGAACATCAAAAAATGAAAGCAGTTTGAATATAGCGAATGCAAATATATTGATTCAAAACAGACATATGCGATGCATTGATAAAGTAAAAGAGTTTGACATGAACAAATGTTTGAACAAGCAAAAAAAAAATACAACTTGAAACTTCCAATGAACAAAAGGTCTTCTCGTCTAGGGATAGTAGAAGAACTCGACCTGACCATCTTGGGTGAATTCCACTGCTCCTTCATCAATCAGGTTTTGGATTTTGTACCTCAACTTCCAACAGTCGTCAGTATCATGCCCCGGGCTGTTAGAATGGTATGCGCACCTGGCCCCAGGATTATAGTTGGGTGAAGAAGTCTTAGGATTAGGGTGAGGTCCTATCAACGTCACCAGGTTCAAACTCAACAGGCGTTGCAAAGCTTGGGACAACGACATGTTGAGCTGGGTGAATTGCCTCCTGGGCTTGTCTGGCTTGCCCTGATCAACCCATTGTTCTTGGCGAGGTCGTTGTTGGACCTGTGAAGTAGCAGCAACTTGGAGAGGCCTATTCATTGAACCAAACCTTTGACTTCTTGGAGGCTGATTACCGGTTTGGTCCCCAGCCCTGAATACTTGCTTCATACTGTCTTGCTGAAGCTGGTGAGGTTGATGCTGAATTTGTGACCCTGAAGCAAGTTGAGGAGCTTTTCCCTTGTCTTCTTGTCTCAAAGGGAATTTAATGATGACTGGCTCTTCAACCTTAGATGTTTGCCCCAGTTGGTTATCCTGAAGCAGGTTGTTGACGAGAACCCTGAGCTCTTCTTGTCTTTGAGCTAAGTCTTGAATAAGAGCCATCTGCCCCAGCATCTGGGTTCTCATTGTATCTACCTCAGCTTGCAGACGTTTCAGCCGTTCGTCCTTATCGTCTTCAGAACCGTTCTTGACCAAAGTCCCCATGAGGAGTGTTCTCAGCTCTTCCTGCCCCTTGGATAGATTTAGGAGGATCTCCCCGAACCGAGTCTCTTGAGCATGAAGATCCTGGTTGTCTGGTTGGGAAGCCATTGCTGAAATAAACAGCGAAGAAGGTAAGTGACCTGTAACAAAGGTACCTGTAACGCAATGATATGTATGTATGCATGCACTGTTTTCAAGGATCTCGCGGGGTAAACAAGAAAATTGTTAGAATTTGCATTTTGTAGCTTGATGGAAGGCACTGCATATTGTTGAGAGTCCTTCTTCAAGAGTCAAGGCTCACCATATGGAGTGGGTCATAGCCCCTGACTCAAGTCATCAACCTGGCTAGAGGAAAATAACTCCCCTTTGCCCCTTGCTAGACATTTTGGTTCATCATGACCTGCATCACAAGCCCTTGAGATCCTTGAAATGGGTTAGTCCTTATGCAGGATGTATGCAATGGTATGATGGTATGATGTTATGCTATGCGTGGAGTGATGCAAGTGAACCCTGTTATGAGTCCAGATTAAGGTCTGTAAACAAAACCTGCAAGGAACTCACGTGTCAGATAACAAGCATGCAAGTAGTCAAGTTTGAAGGCACACAAGTCACACAAGACAGCCCTTAGATTTCAGGCCAGCATGAAGTTTAGGTACTACCCTCTTTCAGTTTCGTTGGTTAAGACCTGTCCTATCAAAAGTAACCGGGTTCTAGAGGATCTCAATATCTTCGACTACCCTCAATCGGTCATAACTCCAGCATCGCAATCTTTTCTTGCGGCCAGAACCATCGTGAGAGTTTAGCCTCAATGAGTGTAGCATACTGCTACTGTTCTATGGCCAAGTTGGGTCAATTTAGGGTTCTAAGGTCGGTTGGTGCTTAATGACTCCTCAGAAGACCCATATTCTCCTCGTTGCAACACAAGGGATATCGGTACAGACCAAGGTGTCACACCAACGTAGCCACTGCTTCACCCGTGTCGGTCTATGCCGGACAGGTCCCTCACAGCTTATGCTACCTAAAGGGTATTCCCCAGATCCGGGTTAGGATCTATGAAACTCCGATGCAACCCACAAATATAAAAGCAATCAAGACAAGCAATTGAAAACATAAGAGTGGTCTAATCCTAAGGTACACCTCACTTATTAATAATCCCCAGCAGAGTCGCCAGTTCTGTGATCGGTGGAAATAGAACTGACTATTTTGGAATGTTGGTTCGCGTCTGCGTTTAGCAAAATGTCGCGGTAAGCAAGAGTCGCCACCGTCTTTTATGTTCTCCAACATGGAAAGGACAAAAGCACAACAAAATTCCTTTTTCGAGATGTCTCTCGGTTCGGGAGGTAGATTTATAGAAAGGGAAGGTGTTAGCACCCTTTCTATCCGTGGTTATCTACGGGCTCTTAGGTACTTGCTCTTATGTTTTCAAAAAATTGTTTGCTTTTCAAGTGTATGTGGGTTTTGAAAAAGTTTCGTTTGAAAAATTTCTAAGTAACTCTTGTATCTGTCCTCAAGAGTGTATGAAATATTTGTTTGAAAACCTTTTGAAAGTGTAGGTGCGAAAATTTGTTTTATTTGTTTGAAAGAGCAAGTACCCATGAGAAATCTACCTACTCTAAGGAATTAAGCTGTGTAAGAGTCCTTTAGACAGTACTATCCCACTATTGAGAAGTAGGTAGCACCGTCGTTGGAGTTATTCAGGTCAATTCGATTATAAGGGACATGTGTGGTCACCAAAGCAATAGTAGGACGCCTTAGCGGTAACCCTAATGTCCTAGATCCTTTTTTATCCGAGGAAACTGTTTCGAGGCAACTGGATCTTTAGACAGGAGGGCGACCTCTAAAACACCCTATACTTGACGACCATGTCGAGGCAACCAGTGAGGCGTACCCTAAGAGTGGCATGTGCATGTGCGTTGTTTCAGTTTATGTTTATCTTATACATGTTATTTGTGAGCTATAAATTGATTATATTTTTCATACAAGTCTTTCATGCATATTAACAGTTAAGAGTGCGGAAAATAAATTGCGGAAAGTTGAATCTACGCTATTACAAGGCGCGGGTCTATACATCGCCAAAAACAAAAACCCGTTTGGAAAATAAATGCGAGAAAAGTAAAAGAAAGCAATAAAATTCTAATTAACTATTACATTTATGAGCAGATACATAAATAATCAAAATAACGAATTAAAGCGCGAAAGAATTGGATCGGGACGTCCTTAGGGTTTTGACCCTTTTTTTTAGAAAAGAATTGAATTTGTCCTTTTTTGCAATTAATGAAATATTAAACCTAATAACTAATTAATTAATTAATTAAAAGAAAAAAGAAAAAAATGTTTTTGTGTTTTTTATGTTTTTGATGAAAATAAAAATAAAGAAATTAAAAGTCAAGAAAACCCTAATTCTAGATTTATTTTATTTATTGTGAAAAGATTAAAATTAAACCTAATTACACTAAATTAATTTGGTTAGTATTTATTTACAAAAATAATTAAAAGTGAGATTAATAAATAATACTAATAATAAAAATATTTGCATTTTTTTAATTCTGAATTTATTATAAAAAATATTAGTTTATGAGGTAATTAAATAATAATAATTAGTTAAAAGAAAATAAAAAAGAAAGAAAATAAAAAAAAGAACTAGAAACCAGGGGGGTATGCTGGCCCAGGTGGAGGTGAGAAAATAATCTGAGGCCCAAGAAGCACATAAGCCTGTTTTGACTTTTTGAATTATCCACGCTGGCTTTGACCTGAGAACATGGTGTTCATCACTTTTTGGCCTTGGGATTTATGATCATGGACACATGGCGTTTGATTTCCTGAAGCGCATGGTAGACTCCTTGGCAAGCGCTGCATATGAACACATTAGAAAAAATAGAAACAAGCTTTTGGGGGACCTGGGAATCGAACCCAGGTCCCAATGTTTCACAGCCACCTCTCCAACCACTCAGCCACTTGAACGCTTTCGTTAATGAAATAAGAAATAAATATAATATAAGAAAAACAAGTCACATGCTGAAACAGAAAAAAGAAGCATGCGTGTTTTGAATGAGCCAATGGCGCTTCACCACATCATCATCTTCTTCCCTAAACCTGCAAAAAATACATTAGATAGTGGGGGTTTTTAACCCCCACAACCCTCATCGACGAAAAATAACGATTAGGTGTACATTAAATATAAATAGGGAGCGACATGTCCATTGTGTTCGTCATGTCCCAGTGGTCTCAACCATATGCGTTAGGGGTCCTGATTTTACTGGATGTGGAAAACCCCAAAATTAAAGCTTCGGAACCCTAATACTTGTTAATGGCATCTTTTGATTCAGGGCTCCATAATCAAATTAAACTGTACCATTAGCTTTCTATGGATGCAAACAACACAAAACAAACAACCAATCATGTTAAATGCACATGAATAACGAGTTTCGATTATGGCAAAAGTATGCAAACCGTGAGTTCTTGTGGATCAGTTTCTTAGCCTTTGACGTGTGATTTTGATTCCAATCCGTTCCTGGGAGTGCTAGCAATGTATTTGAATCACTGAAACGCCTTGAATTGGCTTGGAAGATAACCAACAGTTTTCACTTTTTCCTTGGATTTTTTGAATGTGATTATGGCCTTTTGCAACAGCTTGCACGTTTACAGCATTAGGGTTGGCTTCAGTATATGTAGTAGAATGGAATTAGGGTACAATCTTGGTCCAAACATCCATGGAATAATGATTTGCATATTTGATTTTCAATCAAATATTTTTCAATATTTTTGATTGAAAAACCTTGCCAAATTGGGAGATTTTGGTCCCCTTGATGTGCACACGAAATCTCCAGCTTGTCTTGGTCATATTTGCTTCATAAAAAAGATTTGAAAATCATATCTTTGAATTTCCTACATTTTAAATCAATTAAATGAATTAATATTAATAAAAAATTCAATTAATTAATTAAAAATGAGAAAATAAATCAATTTAAGCTCAATGGGTCGTGCATAAGCTTTGGACAAAGTTTCAAGAAGGAATTTGAGGCCCATTAGCAAAAATGATGTGTTTTGAGCAAAGTTGACTTTTGCAAATTCCCAAACATTTCCCAACTTCTCCAATGCATATCTTGCTCAATTTTGATCATATGAACATTTTCTTGGACATTTTGTAAAGGTCTTGAAGTCCTCTAACCAATGCCTTTGGTCCCATGTCATTTGGACTCACCAATCCCAAGTTATGGTCTTTGACTTAAAATGCCTTTTTGTTGACTTTTGAAATTGACCTATAATGTAGAAATTGATAACTTTTTGTGAGAGCATTTCTTGGACTTGGAATGTGAAGATGAGTTGTAGGAAATGTCATCCCCTTAAAAATGAGAATTGGATTGAATTTTTCTGATGAGCCATGAAAGAGTTATGCCTTGGTCAAGTTACAGTTGACTTTTCAACTGTCCAAAAATAGCAACTTTTGCATCTTGATGATTTTTGAACCATGCTTGAGGAATCATGATCAAGACTTGATCAAATGATGATTGTGGCTTCAAAATAAGATGTTGACCAATTTTTTTGACTTTTGACTGTAAAATGACCATTATGCCCCTGCAGTTGATTGTGAACCAAATAGGGCTTCTGACTGTGCAACTTGACCCTGTGAGCCTTGAAACTTGACATGTAGATGCTTGGCAATGTTTATAGGCATATGGGACTTGATTGGACCCTTGAAAACCTCAAATTCATTGAAGGAACCAAAACCCTAATTTTGACTGGCTTAGGAGGATGTTTGACTGTGCAACCCTTGAGTAGTCTTGAGCCATTTGAATATGATTCTTGTTAAATCTTGGAAAATATGGGAGGGCAAATTTTGGGGTACAACATGGGTCAATAGTGTAAGATGAGATGTCTTGAGCTGACCAAACCCTAATCCAGTCTTGAGTCAAAGAGATCTTGTGAGAATAATCTTGATAAATGAGAGGGAAAATTTTGGGGTACAACAATATGCTCATCCAGGGTATTGTGTTTGACTATGAGAACGATCCTCAAAGTTACCATCAAAGGTTTATACAAGCTTGGGGCGCGGTTAACAAGATTGATAGCAAGACTTTGGGACACAAGAATTCCATTCCTCTAGATCCTTACCTCAGATGGGTGCGGTCTCGTCCTCAGAATCTCAAAATGCCATATCCTGTTATCTAACCAGTGATCATAGAGCCCGTGGTTGAAGGGGATATTCCTCATACCGTTCTTCATCCCGATATGCCTACCGACTTCGAAGAACTACAGAAGTCCTGTATCCAACTAAAGGAAGAAAGAGATACCTTCGAAGCTCAGTTTTATGCTAGTGATAAGAAAGTGCTAGAGATGACGAAGCGAATCCACGAAGAACAAAGCCTTAACGTATATGTCAACACAAAGAGGAAGCGTCCATGGGAGATTTGAATTTATATTTTTGCTATTTTGTAACTCTTTTTATTAAAAGTAATTGTAACTTGAGTTTATTACTAAAATTTATTTTGTTTCCTTTTGTTTAAACAAATTTAAATCCCGCGACGATCCTTGAAAACATGGCATTTGCATATCATGTATCATTACATAAACAAGTTTTCCTATACAGGTTTTCTCATCACCTTGCTGTTTATTTCAATAAAAGATGGCTCTTGAATAGACTGTTAAGGAACTCCAAGCTCAGAATGCTCAATTCTAGGAGACCTTCCTGAATTTTGCTCAAGGAAATAAAGATATGATGGCGCTCATCGCTAAAAAGAAGAAGACTCAGAAGCCGATTGGTGAAGATAACAACCAAGAGGAGGATGGTAGAAGTGTCAGGGGAGAAGGTGGAAGCAACTTTGGTTCTGGTAAGATGCCCAAGGATGAAGACAATTCTGATGAATAGTATTCTCCTGCCGACGACAGATACAAGCAGCTAGAAGACCTTCTTAAGGCTATGGAAATCCAGAAAGTGCCTGGATTGGATTTCAGAGAGTTGGGTCTTATTCCGGGGGTAGTTATCCCTCACAAGTTCAAGGTCCCTGCTTTTGCTAAATATGATGATGTGTCTTGTCCGAAACTTCATCTGCGATCTTATGTTCGTAAGATCCAACCCCATACTGCTGACAGAAAGTTATGGGTTCACTTCTTTCAAGAAAGTTTGTCTGGTACACAACTCGATTGGTTCTATCAGCTAGAGGGAACCAACATTCGTACTTGGGAAGACTTGGCTGCTACTTTCTACAAGAAGTATCAATATAATGCTAACCTTGCACCGACTTGCGTGCAACTACAGAACATGACTATGGGTTCGAACGAAGGGTTTAAGGAATATGCCCATAAGTGGATAGACTTAGCTGGAAGGGTGCAACCTCCCTTATCTGACCGAGAGCTAGTTGATATGTTCAGGGGTACTCTAACAGGGCCATTCTTTAATCATTTGATTGGGAGATCTTCGTCTGGTTTTACTGAGCTGATCTTAACCGGGGAACGAGTTGAAAGTGGTATTAAGAGCGGAAAAATTCAAGTGGCTGCATATTCAAGTACTATAAAGAAGACGTTCAATAGTAAGAAGGAAACCAATGCTATTTATGGCCAGAAGGGCCATGGTAAAAATGACAACAATCAGTCTGTGAGAGCAGTATTGATTTCTAATCCTGCACCTGTTCAACAATAACAAGGCAATAGGCGTAGGTCAGATGCTCTGGGAAGGCAGTTTACCAAGATTAATATGCCATTGTCTCAGGCGTTGCAACATTTGCTAAAAGCGGGACTGATTACGCTAAGGGATCCTCCTCAGAATCCCAATGCTTCCTCTCCTTAGTACAATCCGAACGTGAGATGTGCCTACCATTCCAACAATCCTGGGAACGACACCAACAACTGCTGGAGCCTGAAAAACAAAATCTAGGACATGATTGATAATAAGGAAATTGAGTTTGATCCTCCAGAGACTCCAAATGTGATTACTGCACCTATGCCGAAGCATGACAAAGGCATAAGTGCAATTGACGATGTTCTTTATGTTGCTACTGTAAGTGAATTGATGACTCCTCTACCAATTATCAAGGAGAATCTGCTGCAGGCCAATTTATTTCCGGGATGTATTGAAAATTATTACTGTTGCGCGGTCCAACCCAATGGCTGCAAGTTATTGAAGGAAGGCATTCAACGCCTAATGGACAATCATATAATTCTGATCGAGAAGGTTCTGTCTGCTGAGAATTTGTGTCAAGACTTATCCGTAATTTTTGGCCCTCCTGTCAGGATCACCTCCAAAGGCCCTGTAAGGATTTCTACCAATCCGAAAGTTGCTCCTATGATCATCACTACACCTGAATCTATCCCATATTCTTCGGATAAAGCTATTCCTTGGAACTATGGATCCTACGTCTACTATCATGGCGTCAAACAAGAACCACCAACTATTGAAGATGAAGTTACTAAAGTTATTGATCCCGTCATTGATAATATTGTTGGAACCAGTAAGGTTACTAGAAGCGAAAGAGTTTTCTCTCTGAAAATCTCTCCGAAGACTATTGTTACACCTGTTAGGGTTACAACCAGAGTCAACCGTTGAGGCTCGGAGTAAAGAGCAGATAACAGAGCCTTCCCAGACGAAGGTGCCTAAGGAAGCTACAATTGAAGACACCTCTAGGTAAGAGTTGGAAGAGGTATTGAAGATTATCTGCAAGAGTGACTACAAAATTGTTGAATAGCTGGGGCAGACCCCATCCAAGATCTCGATGTTATCCTTGCTATTGTGTTATGAAGCCCATGCACAGGCTTTAGTAAAATTCTTGAAAATCGCTCACGTGCCACAAGAGATTTCTGCCGATCAATTTGGAAGTTATGTTGCAAGCTTGATGATTGACAATGGATTAGGTTTCTCTGATGCTGATCTGACTCTTGAGGGAAGAAACCATAATAAGGCCTTATATGTTTCAATTGAATGCAGGGCACTACTTTGGTTCATGTATTGGTAGATACTGGCTCTTCATTGAATGTTCTGCCAAAATGCGCTCTTAAAAGACTTGATTGTGAAGGGGTTGTACTGAAACCTAGTGATATTGTAGTTCGAGCCTTTGACGGATCAGAAAGGATGGTACACGGGGAAGTGGATCTTCCGATCAAGGTGGGTTCGCAGATATTTGAATATACCTTCTATGTAATGGACATCCGACTAACTTATTCTTGCTTACTGGGACGTCCCTGGATCCATGGGGTAGGTGTTGTTACCTCAACCCTACATCAGAAGTTAAAGTACCATGTGAATGGAAATATCGTTACTGTCTGGGGTAAAGAGGAATATATGGTTAGCCACTTGAATTCTTTCCGGTATGTAGAGATGGATAGTGAATTCATCGAGACTCCCTATCAGACTTTCAAAGTTATCCTTCCCGCTGATACTGAAGATGTCTATGCCATTCCCAAAGTTACCAGGTTTCTGCCCAGAATGGCTTCCTTGAAAGATGCTAAAGCTACTGTAGAAGAAAGTGGTTGTACTATCTGGGGTCAGCTTCCTAACTTCCCCTATAAATTTGACAAGTTTGGATTTCACTACAGAGGGTCAAAGGGTTGTTCGTTGCAATCGAGCTGGAAGGCCACCATTCCTCATCAGTAATAACGGAGTCAACATAATAGAAGACGCTGACAGTGATTATGACCTTGACAGTTGGATCTTTCCTACCATTGGAAAATGGCTCAATAATTGGAAGGCGAAAGATGTTATCTCTATCTCCTTTAGTCAGGAGTAATAGCTATATTTCTGTTTTATTTCTTTCAAGTTTTAAATTTTTAATATTTGAACAATGATTTTAAACCTTGTGCTTTACCCGAGGCACAACAGTTCATTTGTTAAGGGTTGTCATTTCATAAACATATTTTCGTTCAATAAAATCATTGGATGTTTTGCATTCAAATTTTGTGCTCTCTTTCTTTATTTTCACTTTTATCACTTTCAAATAGCTATGTGTTCTTACACACACCCATATAATACATTGCAGATCCACATCCACTCTGGATCTCGTTGACAACAATTCTGCTATTGCCACTTATGACTTTGAAAATCCGATCTACCAAGCCGAGGATGAAGGTAAGGAAGATTGTGAAATACCAGGAGAACTTTCTAGACTATTAGTGCAAGAAGATAAATCTATTTAACCACATGAAGAGCCAGTTGAAGTGGTAAACTTGGGTTCTGAAACAGACAGAAAAGAGGTAAAGATAGGTGCCAACTTAGAGGACAGTGTAAAGAACAAGTTATTATAGATGTTGCATGAATATGTTGAGATCTTTGCTTGGTCATATGAAGATATGCCAGGGCTTGATACTGATATTGTGGTTCACCGTCTGCCGATGAAAGAGGGTTATGCTCCAATGAAACAAAAGGTTCGTCATATGCATCCCGAGATGTCAGAGAAGATCAAGGTTAATGTTATGAAACAATTCAATGCAGGGTTCTTAGTAGTGACATTATATCCTCAATGGGTTGCAAATGTTGTTTCGGTACCCAAGAAAGACAGTAATGTACATATGTATGTAGACTATAGGGATCTGAACAGGGCGAGCCCCAAGGATGACTTCCCACTTCCACATATTGATGTTTTGGTCGACAACACCACTAAGCATAAGGTATTCTCCTTCATGGATGGTTTCTCAGGGTATAATCAGATCAAGATGGCACTTGAAGACATGGAAAAGACTACTTTTGTTACACAGTGGGGCACTTTCTGCTACAAGGTTATGCCTTTTGGGTTAAAGAATGCTGGCGCAACATATCAACACGCTATGGTAGCTTTGTTCCATGACATGATTCACCAGGAGATAGAGGTCTATGTCAATGATATGATAGCTAGATCATAGACTAAAGAAGAGCATCTAGACCATCTACATAATTTGTTTGAGAGACTTAGGAAGTATAAGCTGAGGTTAAATCCGAACAAATGCACCTTTGGGGTGAGATCCAGTAAACTCCTAGGTTTCGTTGTCAGCGGAAAAGGAATTGAAGTTGATCCCGCTAAAGTTAAAGTTATTCAAGAAATGCCATTCCCTTGTACCGAGAAGGAAATTAGAGGTTTCTTGGGACAACTAAATTATATTTCCAGATTTATTTCTCATTTGACTGCTACCTGTGAACCAATCTTTAAGTTCCTGAAGAAAGATCAGGTAGTAAAATGGAACAACGAGTTTCAGACAACCTTCGAAAAAATCAAGGAGTACCTCAAAGAACCTTCAATTCTGATGCCACCAGTTGAAGGAAGTCCTTTGATCATGTACCTAACAGTGTTAGATAACTCAATGGGGGTGTGTACTGGGTAACATGACGAGTCTGGTCGAAAAGAGCATGCAATATACTACCTTAACAAAAAGTTTACTGACTATGAAACAAGATACTCACTGCTCAAGAAAACTTGTTGCACTTTGGCATGGGCTGCTCGCCAACTAAGGCAGTATATGTTGACTCATACTACCTTGTTGATCTCTAAAATGGATCCCATCAAATATATATTTGAGAAGCGAACTCTTTCCGGGAGGATAGCCCGATGGAAAATGGTCTTAGCAGAATACAACATTCAGTAGACTACTCAGAAAGCAATTTAACGAAGTGTACTGGCAGATCATTTGGCGCATCAAGCTATAGACAATTACCAATCTATGAATTTTGAATTCCCGGATGAGAATATCATTCTAGTTACAGATTGTGAAGAATATGGACCGTA
This sequence comes from Vicia faba, assembly GCA_948472305.1. NCBI lineage: Eukaryota > Viridiplantae > Streptophyta > Magnoliopsida > Fabales > Fabaceae > Vicia > Vicia faba. The sequence goes on along the minus strand of OX451739.1, from coordinate 1,573,671,160 downwards.
TGAAGGACCTGATTCAGGATCACAATGGACTATGGTTTTCGACATAGATTCTAATGCACTCGACAATGGAATTGGCATTGTAATTATCACTCCTCAGAGGTGTCATACGCCCTTCACCACCAGATTATGCTTTGACTGTACCAACAACATGGTCGAATATGAAGCGTGCATCATGGATATCAAAGCTGTTATTGACCTGAGAATCAAGTTCTTGAGTGTATATGGAGACTCAGCCGTGGTAATCAGTCAGATCAAGGGAGAATGGGATACTAAGCACCCGAATCTCATTCCGTACCGAGAGCATGTGTTGACTTTAATCCTGTACTTCAAGGAGATCACTTTCGAGCATATCCCAAGAGAAGAAAATCAATTGGCAGACGCGTTAACTACCATGTCGTCTATGTTTAAAGTCAGATGGGATAACGAGGTTCCCATAATTATTATCGAGAGACAATATGAACCTGTACACTGCTACAAAGTTGACACTGATGAAGTAGAAGAGAAGCCTTGGTTTCATGAAGTGAAAATATATCTTGAGGCTCAAGAGTGTCATGAAGGGACATCTATCAACAATAATAAATTCCTATGAAGGTTCTCAGCTAAGTTCTTCCTGAGCAATGGAATTTTGTATAGGCGCAACCATGATCCGACTCTACTTCATTGCGCGGACAAGAAAGAGGTAGAGAAGATTATGGAGGATATGCATGAAGGTATCTTTGGTACTCATTCCAGTGGACATACTATGGCTAAGAAAATTCTGAGAGCGGGTTACTACCTTCCGAAGTTCAGATTCCTTCTCTGAGAATTATGAAAGATACAGACTTGGACGAAGACGAATGGATTTAGACTAGGCTGGATCAATTGAATTTGATTAACAAGAAGAGGCTTGCGGATGTTTGTCACAGTCAGGTGTATCAGAAGCGTATGATCAAAGCCTTCAATAAGGAGATCAAGCATCTGGTATATAAGGGTGGTAACCCGGTAATAAAGTGCATCATCATACTGTAAGGTGATCCCAGGGGAAAATAGACTCCCACCTACGAAGTGCCATTTGTGATCAAGAAGATATTTTCGGGCGGTGCCATGATACTTACCACCATGGATGATGAAGATCTTTCATACCCTATGAACGCGGATATAGTTAAAAGATACTATGCATGAAAATGACCCGCTAGGTTGACTGGCCTAGGAAAAAATAAGGGTATCCCAACGAACCAAAAGGGTTCGGGCAAAAATTAGGGGTATAAATATAAGGACTGTACACCCGACAAGTCGATAAACCAAAAAGGCGGCTTAGGAAAAAAGGGTATCCCGGTGGACTGAAAACCCGAAAGGGCGGTCCAGGCAAAAATTATAGATTAAAGCGTACAACTATGTCCCGTTGGATCACTTACAGCCAGCTTCAAGTTCGAATGGTATAGATCAATTCAATCAACTCCTTCTGATAAGCGAGGGATAAGATACTCGAAGACATAGGGGAAATAGCAGAGTTGGAACCCGACAAGATCATTTACACATAGCTATATATTTTGTTTTCACTTTGTACTCTCTTCATTTTTCACGACGATTTCCTCTTACTAGGATTTCTATCTCTTTGTACAAGACCGCCTGTTTATAGGAAAATTATCAATACAAATTCAAAATTTATTTTACTTTTTCTGTTTTGTTTGCAAAAAACGTCTAATGACTAAATTGAATGAACATATGCATATGAACATGATTACTGTTGACAAATAAATATGCATGAAAACATGAATCAATATTTACTCAAGAATTTAGGAGGCGAGATGATGTTCAAGTCGTCCATAAATCCACACATAGTAAATCCCCAATAAAATTTCCCCGCAGAGCAATTTCCATAAGATAATCACCCGTGGAGTCATCTTCATGAACTCGACATATTCCTCGCAATTCTGAAATACTCTAATCGTATTCACCAGCAGATCCCCCTAGCGGACCAAGGAGTATAACATTTCCCTCGAAAGTATCGCCAACCTACGGGGTTCCAATCTTTAGTAGATTATGATACCAACACAGTTCACATGAATTCTCTTCCCCAGGTGAGTTTATTTCTCTAACACTATAAAATCGCCCGCAAAATTCTCTTCTCCAGCCAGATTCAAATCCCTCAGCAGAGCATATTCCTCAACAGAGTGTTTCTCCAGCTGAGTTTATTTCCCCAACAGGGTTTATTTCCCAGGGAAATTTAATCTCCCCAGCGTGAGTCAATCCCTTTGACTACTGTAGATCACCAGCAAAACTTCTCTCTCCGGCAAATGGCAGTCCAGACCACTACCCCAAGAGAGTTGCTACAAAATTAGAAACCAGACCAAATATCAGTTAATATTATCCTCCCCAAATGAGTTAGCATCCTTGTTGAAAACTCGGCCGGACAACACTTCGCAAGGTTACCCATCTCTTTTATCCCCAATCATGGTATATAAGAATTAAACTCCCCAGTAGAGTGATAAACGACCAATGTTCTTGATTTTTTCTCCCCATACATAAATCAACTTTCCCCATCGATGTTTCCTCAAACAACAAGCATGAATCTCCAACAGATCGAAGATTTATATCCTTCATCCCCAATAATAATCAGGGATTTATTTTCCCAATTAAGAATGTTATACGAAGCTAATGATACACTTCAATGACATCTCACATTCATACATCATTTATCAAAGCATATGCATACAAAACGCATTAGCACATTCATATTTATTTCGAGAGCATAATTACGCAATGCATCATATATATCATGACATTGCATAAAACTAACTTTTTCTTTTCAGGTTAAGTTTGCAAACAAATGAGAATTTCCCTCAGAGACTAAATCTGACCGGTAGCTACTTAAACATTTTCCCCATAAAGTCATTCTGAAAGATACCTCTTCTAGTTGAAGTCGGGCATAGACATCTTCTAGTTTGGGATGAAATCAAGCGTAGATTTCTTTCTTATACTCTTTTGGAAAAATTCAGGCGTAGACTCTTTCTGGTACCTCTTCTAGTTGAAGTCGGGCATAGACATCTTCTAGTTCGGATGAAATCAAGTGTAGATTTCTTTCTGATACTCTTTTGGAAAAAGTAAGGCGTAGACTCTTTCCGGTACCTCTTCTAGTTGAAGTCAGGCGTATACATCTTCTAGTTTAGATGAAATCAATCGTAGATTCCTTCTGAAACTCTTTTGGACAAAGTCGAGCGTAGATTCACTCCAAACGTACTTTTTGGACAAATTCAGACGTAGACTCATTCCAAATATATCTTCTAAAGACAAAGTAAGGCGTATAATTATTCCGATATTACTATTAACAATTACTCTGGATGGTATCTGTAAGCCCATCTTCGACGATTCTCCATCACCTCTCCAAATGGCATCTTTAAGCCCATTCCCGATATAATCAACCAACAGTGTTACTTCGTGCACAGACGAGTGCAAATTTCTGGGCACTTAAGTGTTCAATCATCTTCTACCTTTAAGTCATGAATGACGGACATGCCAATCTAACTCTTCAGGTTTAAGAAGATTGAACAGGGGAAGTTGTTATACCCCAAAATTTTCGCTCCTATTTTTCTTCAAGACATTCTCAGGAGATCCTCATTTGCTCAAGGTGGCTTAAGAATTGATCAGACAAATTATCCTCCTAAGCAATGGGTCCACAAATAGGGTTTGGTATTTCTCAAGGAAGATTGGGTTTTCAAGGCCTCAAGTGGTTTTCATGGTGCTACATAGGTCTTCAAGAATGCTCATACCAAGTTTCAAGCCTTGCATCACAAGTTTGCTCAGTCAATGGCTCAGATGATTGAAAATCAACTATATTGGGTAAAAAGTCAATTGTGGTCAACATACAGTCAAACTTTAAGATTTTTGGTCAACTTCAACATTTTGAAGTGATATTAGTCATTTGATCAAGGGTTAATCATGATTCCTCAAGAAAAGCCCTCAAATCATCAAAAGTCCAAAGTTGCCAAATTAGGGTTTCCTTAGGAGATGTCAACTGAACTTTGACCAAGCATAACTTTCACATGCTTCATCAGCTTTTCCCCAACCAAAACCCATTTTGAAGGAAATTCAATTCTCTACCACCAAACTTCTATTCCATTCACTTCCAGGAACATTGAAGGGTAATATTGGATAAGTTTCCATGATCCAAAGGACCTGAACCAACACATACGAATCACCGTTTTTTTGCATTATTTCATGATTCTTGTATTTTTGTTTTCATGATGTTTTAACGCACCCTAATTCCACTAACCTGCTTTTGAGATGCTAATGTGCAGGTTTGAATCATAACATGAGTCCCATGCTATCTGAATCATGAATGGCCATGATCAAACCGATTCATGTTATTTTAGCCATACCTCACAAACCAGGACGAATTAGCCTTCAAAAATGTCCCCATTGGATTCGCAGCCTCTGTTTTAGGGGAGTAGGATATGTTTGGATCACTAACGTGGTGTTTTTTTGAAGGTTTTAAAATAATAGGTCGCTGAAGAAGATGACCGGAGCTAGGGCTCCGCCGCTTCTCCGGTCAGTATATTTGATTATATAATATATATTCATTATTTCAATTATATTAATGGATGTATCACCACCCCAATGGTTTAAACGCGTGCGCTAAGTCATTCCTTCCTCTGGTCACGGGTTCGATCCCCAGTTTTGCTATTTTTTTCATGTTTCTCATATTATTGCAAGTTGACGATAAAACATGTTGGCTGCGTATCCTTGCACAGGCGCGCGCCTGGCTCAATTGGTAAACATGCTGCCTGGAGATGCAGGGGGCGGGGGTTCAACACCCACCCTCCAACATTCTTTTTTCTCTCTATTTTTTTACTAACCTTATTTACTTTTTCTTAACCCTAATTTTTTTACTAAACCCTAATTATTTTTTAATCAACATTAAAACAAATTAGGTTTAGTTCCTTTCTCATAAATTAACTTTGATTTTTATTTATTAAAATTAATTAGGATAATTAGTTTCAATTAATTTAATTACTTAATTTTTTCCGATAAATTAAAATCAACCTAGACTTTAGGGTTTACTCAATTTAATTAATTAGGTTTAGGTTCAATCATCAATTATTTTTCATCAAATAATTTCCCCTTTTTACTGTTTCGCGCACTTTATTATTTTCGCACTAGTTTTCCTATTATGTAATTGCTAAGGAATGTAATAGTTTAAATTAGGGTTTTATTTGCTTTCTATTTTCACCCAATTTTTGTGGTTTTGTACCCCCTTCCCCGAAGCTTTGTAATAGCATAGGACATTTAATTTTCTGTCTTTACCGCTTTCCTTATAACTGTCTAGTTTAATAGGATTGTATGGAAAGACTAAAAACTGAACTTAGATAGCCCTAATCAAGATAAAATAACTGAATTCAATACACTATTCACACACTCACCTCTAGGGTAACCCCGCTTGTTTCCTTCGAATAAACAGTTATGTCCCTTGAACATGGGGACACTTTAGCAAAGTCCCTTCGATACAAAAGATCATAGTCCCTTGATGACCCTTCGATGATGCCTTCAGTAAACGATCTTAGTCACTACGATAAAATTTCTATAGCGTCCTTACCAGTTGCCTTCAATGACTATACGATAACCCGCGCATGTCCCTTCACATCCAATGATAGGGATTCCTACTAACTAATGATAGGATAGCTCTATCTAAGGAGGAGGAAAATAACACGAAAGATCTTTGAGTAGGTAGATATCTCATAATTGCTTTCTCACTAAAACAAAACATTTTCACACAAACATTTTTCTCTAAAATATTTTCAAAACAAACACTTTGTACGCATTCTCAACTGATACGAGGATCATTACAAAGTTTTCCGCACTTAGAAAGTTTCAAAATATTTTCAAACATACACACAAAAGCATTTTCAAACAAAGTGAGCTAGAAATTAAGTGCCCATAGATAACCACAGATGAAAAGGGTGCTAACACCTTCCCTTTTAATAACCTACCCCCCGAACTCAAGAAAATTCTCGAAGGTCTTTCCTGTTCTTTTCACCCTTTCCTTATCAGATAAAAGAAATGTCGGTGGCAACTCTTGCTATCCACAACATTTGCAATAAAATGCAAAAAAAAGTCAGTTCTCTCATTGTATTACACTGAGGAGAAGAAGGAGAAGTTGTTGGAGCTTTGAAGGATCCCCTTGCTTGAGATCTAGGGTTTTAATTTCGAAACCCTAAGATCTGTCCACAAAGCAAGCCATCACGCACCAGCAAAGAAGAAATAAAGATGGAGATTAGAAGAAGAGACAAAGGAGAAATCAGAAGAGGAAAATTATACGACCAATTTCACCGCAGAGGAGGTAATCTAAACATTTAGCATAAGGTTGTTAATTATTGTCGTAATTCTTGAATGCTTGCATGATTGTTGTTCAAATTGGTGCATTTCTGGAAAATCTGGGTTTTTAAAGGTTAGGGTTCTTGTTTAGGGTTATGGTTTATACATTTTAGGGTTAGGGTTCTAACAACTTTAGTTTCTAGGTTTTAGATAGGGTTAAGGTTCATATATGAACCCTAGGGTTCATTGGGTTTGATTGAAGAAGGGTTAGGGTTCATGTCTGGGTTTGGTTTTGGATGAATAAGGGATGAATATATGAAGGAATCTGGGTTGGGGATGAATAAGGACGGTGGCTGTGTATGAATCTAGTGGCACCTTCGAGAAGCAGCCGACAAAAGTGATTTCCGGCCGGTGGCGCCCAAGGCTGAGGTGATTTCTGATCGCCGTGTTTCTAGAGAGAGGGCAGAGCCTCTCTCTCTGGAAAGTTATAAAGAGTTTCATTTTTTGTAGAGAGAAGGAGAGAAGAGAGAAAAATGGGCCTTCTTCCCATGAATATGTATATATAATCCTCCCTAATCTAATGTTGCACTCCCCATTCCCTTGCAATACGCCCTCACTGTACGTCCACGTGATCATCATCAAGTGTCCCAGAAACATTCTCCCATCATAATAGTCTGTAACCTGCCGTATGGAGTCCAAGTGGATGCCTCAAATGTTTGTAAACACTGGGTCTGTCCCATGCTAATCAAGCCCTCCCTGTTTTGTTATTTTGTTATCACTTACAAAATTATACCCCCAGTGCTGATGGGCCAAGTCCAACATCTGGACTTGGACCTTTACTCCTTAAATCCCCAACTTTTGCTACTGTGTACAACCAATACCTCCCTTGTATTTGGGCCGTAATTCAACTTCTGAATTCAGGGCCCTGCTATTTTACTAACCCTTGCAATAATTTACCCCCCGCTACATTTGTGCCTGAATTTAACATCTGAATTTAGGGCCCTACTACCTATACACCCTGTTTTGTTAGCCCAATACAAGATACACCCCCTGCGTTTTTAATTTCTTTTATTATTTATATTTTTTTTTATATTTGTATTATATTTATAAATTCTAATATTATTTTACAATAAAATCAAATATTTATTTTCTAACTCATCCAAATATTTATTTATTTCATTAAAATTATTTTTAACCATGCATTAATAATATTTTTTATATATTAATTTACTTAAAAAATACCTAACCAACACCAAATCATTTTCTTAATAATTTAATTAAATCAAAACAATTTTCAAAAATGATTACGAAATTGCTTTAAATTGACTTCCACTATTCACACACCTAGACTTAGTACAAAGAAAATTCAAAACATCTTCACAATCCATAAAAAACACCAACCAACTGCGAACTACGGATTGAGACTCTGATTCCTCATAAGAGGATATGTAGGCATACGACTAAAATCATGGCAAGTTCCCCTAATAAAAAATTAAAACCCTATTTCTCAAAGATCACGTTCCTAAACCCTAGTATCCTTGTGAACAAGGTAAATAAGGGGTGTCTAACACTTTCCCTTCGTCTAAGAATGAGTCCAAAAACTTAGAATATCTAACCATGTTAGGGTTATCCTTTAAATTCCCTTCCTTAGGATAAAAACTAATGGTGGCGACTCTCAATTTTAAAATCGATTACAACAGCTGGCGACTCTGCTGGGGACTCAACCTTAGGGTTTCGAAACTTCTCTCTTTTAGGTTTAGGGTTTTGTTAGGTTTTTTTTATTTTATTTATTTTATTTGTTTTATTTATTAATTTGGTTTTATTTTCTTCATATTATTGTGAATACCATATTATTTGTTGTGGCGGGATTTTAATTTCAGTTTTTTTTCAAAACCCTTAGAAAGAAGGTTCGTCTATTAGCCAAGGGGATACATCAGCCCTATGAGTTTATGTGAGGACTTCTCCTAGAATCGGTGGAATTCTGACAAGTGTTTTTTACACTGGAGTTTTGCATTTATTTTAGTCATCGTTTCTTTCAATTGACTGGTGTTTTATTCCATTTTACCACATTTTATGCTTTGGTTTAGTATTTTAGTGTTTTCAGGAATAAAAGAATGAAACAGAACAAATCGGGGCAGAAAAGTGCATAATTCAGAAGTTCAGAAAGAAGTGCTTTAGGAGCCCTGACACGGGTGGCCGTGTCACCTGACATGAGTGGCCATGTCACCTAACACGGGCCGTGTCAGGGGGAGAATTTGGAAAAAGTGAAGATTGCAGCAAGGCAGAAGGCGACACGGGCGCCTGTGTCACACGACACGGCCCGTGTCAAGTCAGTTGAAGCGTGCATTTTTGGAGGAAGGATCACATGCGCTGACACGTGTTCCCAAGTCACATGACACAACCCATGCCAATTCAGCTGGGCCAAGAGGTTAAAAGGAGCAGATCATATATATTGACACTAGTGCCCATGTTCGATGACACGGCCCGTGTCAGCTCAGGCGCTGAAAATTCTCAAGTTTGGGAATTTTTAGTGTTTTTGAACCCTGGAGGCTACTTCGGACTTTTGGCATCACCTAGGAAAAACGAGACTATTTGAACCTATTTTGTAGAAGAAAAAGGGGGACTTTTGGATGGGAGAATAATTTCACGATAGAGGATTGAAGTCTATGAAAGTTGTGGAGAACGAAGACCTTTCATAAGCGGAAGCAATTCAAGATCAGAGTTCACCATCAATTTGTTTAATGCATATCTTTATTTTTATTGAAATCTCTTTGAATATTATGTGCGGCTAAACCTCCTAATGCTAGGGGGGTGTCCCTGATTTGCAAATGTATTGACTATGAATTATTGATTTTTAATACAATAGTTTCATTTCAATTTAATCTTTCAAGGTTTATAATGCTTTCCTGATCGAACAAATTAGTATTGAGTTACGGTTAACAACCAACTGGACCGCGGTTGTTAAGGTTTTTGTACGATTAGGCTATAGTAGATATCACCTAGGACTAGGGATACCCTATAGTCACCGAATTTAACCCTTGATAAGATAAAGGCTTGAATCAATCAAATATTTCTAAGGACTTAGGATTTAGGATGGATGATTAAAGGTTTTCTCACTAAGGACTTAGGGGAAAATAATCTAAAGGGCCGGTAGTTGAAGGTAATGAGCTTGTAGAAGAGATCAATAGTGAAGGTCATTACAGGGAAAACCACACACTCACCCCTAGCATAGTATTCACAGTAGTAAAAAAGTCATGATTTACCTTCGCATATTCTTAATTATTGTTAAGTACAATTACCAAACCAAAACCCCACATTGAGTTTTGTTTAATTGAACCTCGCATCAAACTCGGTAATTTTGTGCAGTCCTTGAGATTGACATTCAGGGAATTTTCCCTGTTATTACAAGAGGAAAAATAGTAGACTTTCTATTTTCCGATCAATTTCCAGGAAAGGATTACATCTCAAGAGATATCCTTTTGGTGGTAGGACTTTGGAAAGAAAACTATGACTCTTTGTACAACCCTTTAAACCAAAATCTCATGATGAGACCTTTCATGACCTAGAGACGAAAGTTTCAGTCTGCAAAGAGGCTCCACTTAAGGGAGTCCCTTGTGCCTTTCCCTCTAGTGTTATTCATGATACCCTTAAGGAAACCACCTTATGGGGAAGGTAGAATATTCATAGGCCAAATCTAGGAGCCTACCTACTAAGGGTACATTTCATGAAATCCCTTCACTAAGCCACACAATCATGCATTCATACATTTTGCATTTCATATATTAATTACCCTCCATTTCATTTTGTCTGTCTTATTCACATGATCCAAAAAATAATAATTAAAGGTTTTTGGTGAAGTGTACTAAAAATGAATGCTAGAGGGAAACAACTTGTTCGTATTAATGCCATCAAGCTGGATATAACAAATATTAAAGCTATAAAAGGGAAGCTGTCTGAAAGAGCACTGAAGATATTCACTCATCGTTATGGGGATACCCTTGAATTAACAAAAGTAGAGGTAAAATTGTATGTTGCTTCTGCCCTAATTCAGTTCTACGGCCCTCCATTAAGGTGCTTCACCTTCCATGACTTTCAGCTAGCACCGACTCTGGAAGAATTTGATAGACTTTTGAACTTCTAAAGGGAAAACTTTTGTGGGATCAGGTAGACTATTGACATCCGAATCTTGGCAGAGGGTTTATGGATCCCTTATCCTAAACTATCACTTAATTACAAAAAAGAAGGTGACGTACGAGGGATTAAGAGATGCTATTTGGAGACTAAGGCTTTTGATTTTTCCAATAACAAAGAACGGGAGTCTTGTATTGATTGTTTAGGGTTGCTTATGTTTGGTGTAATCTTATTTCCACAGACTTCAGACTATATTGACCCTGCGGCTATTAGCGTATTTTGGGGCACAAAAGTTTTCAATACGGATCCAACTCCGACTTTACTTGCTAATATTTATTATACACTTCATACGCGGTACGAAAAGGGAATGGGTACTCTAAACTGTTGCATCCCACTCTTGTATTCTTGGTTTATGACTCATCTCTACAAGGAAGATTACATGATTCCAAATCTCACAAGGTATGAGTGGCCTCAAAAATTAAGGTCTCTTACTGCTAATTCTGTTTTATGGTATGCAAGAAAGCTAGACATCAGAGATATCGTTTATATTTGTGGAGACTTTCTGAATGTTCCATTGATCGGATCACGAGGTTGCATTAATTACAACCCTACCTTGGCCCTACGACAGCTAGGGTATCCTTTGGAGGATAAACCCTCAGATGAACAACTCCAATAATTGATCATTCATGACATGAGCAAAAACGACCAAGAGTTACTCAATGAGATCATCCGGGCTTGGAATAGGGTTAATAATAGAAAGGCGTAAAGACAGAATGATGTGGCAAAAGAGCTCTACACTCGATGTGTTTTGGATAGGGTATGATTTGTTAAGTTACCATTTGACGTAGATCCTGAGTACAAGCTAAACGTCCCTGATTCTCCACCTATGTCCTTAGAAGAAATAAACGATTTGAAAAATGCTTTGAAACAAGCTCAAAGGGAGAAGGAAGAATTAGAGCTTAACCTTCATAACTTAACTAAGGATAAAAGACAAATGCAACGCACACTTGAATCAAAAGACCAACAGATTCAGAAAGATCGCGAGGCATTTGAGAAAGAGAGTCTTAAGCAAAAGCGTTCGACTGAAGGGTTGTTAAATGATACTTTCAACTTGGATTCCCACAACCAACGGTTGGAGGATGCTACTAGTGAGATCGCGAGATTAAATCAATGGTATGAAAAGGAAATGCAAGACAAGAAGGTGATGTAAGAAGATCTAAGGGTTCAAATCCAAAGTTTGGCACAAGCTTCTTTAGATCAAGAAGAAAAAATGAAGTATCTTACCACCAAACTCTAGGATAACCAAGAATTGGAGGTAGGGAAACGCCTTAAAAGGATGATGACAGAAAGGTTTCTCACCTAAAATACTGAAGAATATGAGCAAATATGCCTTGAGTTAGAAGGCCTCCAAAGGGATTTCCTAATACAACAGAAACTCTATACGGAGATGAGGACTAAAAAGTTATATTGGGAAGAGCAGTATATGAAGATTACCAAAGCAGGGGAAGGTAACCATAAGATAATTCCTAATCTCTAATGAGAATACTGATTCTACAAGGACAAGCATGCAAGACTCGTCTTCTTAGCCAACAATCTCATTGAAGACATCCTTAGAAGTTTAAGAGATGCGGAGAATGTGATGGTTCCCATCCAAAAAGATGTTGAAGACTTCCTCAAGCTTTGTAGGATAGTGGTTGATGGTTTCAGAGCAGACATCCGCAGACACACTTAGAAGAAATTTTCCCTTGGTTTATTTCTTTCAGCAAGTTTAATGTTTTAAAGTTTGAATATTTTTCAATATCTGAATTGTATTCCTTCAAAGACGATAACTATTTTAACAAAGGCATTTTGTTTCCGTATCTCATTTGCGTATTTATTTTTAAGATACTCACCAATAAAAATGCAAAACCTGAAAGTATATGAAAAAATATATATTCAAGTGAATAAGACATTCAAAACAAAATATTAGCATATTCATACATGTTCATACGCATGCATGCATTCACAAACATTTGCATTTCATAAACTTGCATACAAAAAACTCATGTTTTAAAAATCCTCCAGTTAAACCATTGGTAGAAGAAAAGCACCGCCTCTCCGACCACCATATCAGACAAGAGCCCATCAATTGAAGGTGATAGAACAGATCGAAGAGAATCAAGCTGCATTCAAGGAAGATTTAGAGCAGGTCAAGGGAAACATCGACTCAATGAAAGGAGATATAAGTCAAGTTATTCTAGCCTTGAAAAACATCATTCAAAGACAGGAGAAAATCCCTATGGCTGCCTTTGAAGAAGTAGCCCAGACTATTGGCGCATCGAGCAGTCACCAACCAAGGAAAGAACCAGAAGCACGACCTCAAAAGTCAACTATGGCTCAACAGGAAACAAGACAAGCTGATATTGAAGGGTTTATCCCACCTACACCAAAGTTAGGGGAATTTCATAACTTGCATATTCCGATTAACAACGCAGACAACTACTTAGACTTGCAATATGGTGACCAAGACTTAGAGGATGTCAATTAAGCACCTAAAAGAACAACCCATACTCATGCTACTGAAAATCCATTGGCTCTTAACAAGTACAAAGCTCTATAAGAAAGGTTAAAAGTTGTGGAGGGTTACAATGCTTTCGATGTAGATACTCTCGAAATGGGTCTAGTTCTCAATATGGTGAACCTGCCGAAATTCACAGTACCCAACTTTGGAAAGTACAAGGGTCTCACATGTCCAAGGAACCATCTATGCATGTATTGTAGGAAAATGCATGCCTATGCTCAAGATCAGAAGTTGATAATCCATTATTTCCAAGACAGTTTGAGTGGGGCATCCCTGTATTGGTACATGCAGTTGGAACGAGTTCATGTCTAGACATGGGCAGATCTTGCTAATGCTTTCCTGAAACAGTACAAATATAACTTGGACATGGCGCCTACCCGCATGAAACTCCAGAACTTATCTCAAAAGAAAGAAGAGTCTTTCAGGAATATGCCCAAAGGTGGAGAGAAATGGCAGCCCGTGTACAACCACCACTTATAGAGAAAGAACTAGTCGATATGTTCATGGGAACTTTGCAAGGATTGTATTATGAAAAGATGGTAGGAAGCGTCTCTTCTAAATTTTTGGATTTGGTAACTATTGGAGAAAGAATTGAAGTTGGAATAAAAAGTGGAAAGATACAAGGGGCACCATTCAATGCCCCTTATAATGCAAAAAGACACGTTCCTAACTTCTAGAAAAAGAAGGAGGGAGAAATTAATGTTGTAGCCTCACAATGAAGGGCATAATAACCAATAATAATTCCACGAGAACAACAACAGAACAAATTTGAAAGGCCACCAAGAAAGTTTAACCCACTCCCTATGTCACCCAGTCAATTATTACAACACTTGGTCAAGGCGTCTTTGGTAGAGATAAGACCTCAAACTCCTCCAATAGGGGAACCTCCACCAAGATATTATGCCAATGCTAGATGCGAGTATCATGCAATTCTCTCGGGCATACTATAGAAAAATGTTGGGCCTTCAAACATAAAGTTCAAGATTTGTTGGATTCTCAAGATATCACTTTTGATAAACCAAATATCAAGTCAAACCCTATGCCTCCGCATGGAGTACCAACAATAAATGCAATTGAAGTAATCAATGACTTTGGGGCAGCCAGACGAGTAAAGGACCTAATAAATTTGTTGAAGGAATTTCTATTGGAGTGTGGGTTCCTCTTGAAACATAATGAATTTTTTGAAAAGTCATTGCAAAAATTGGTGGACCAGGGGATAGTCCAATTTAGATCATACCCTAAAGGAGAATATGTAGCTGCGATCGAAGAAAGTACAAAGAATCCATTGGTAACTCCTTGCCAAGGGCCAAACCTTAATAAGAAGACTCTTGTGATTCCGTGGGGAGAATCAACAAAAACACCCATAATAACACCAAGACAAACTCTGAGGATACTAGTTATTCGAAAGACTACAATGGTAATTAGGGGCCATCTCCTACCCCTTACGAAAGTGCCAAAGTAGTACCATGGAGTTATGATTCGACTGTTTATGTCAACAACTTAAAATAGGAATGTGAGCCATTGTCAAGTCAAGGACCTGCAATCTCAAATATAGCAAGAATAGGGGGCATAACTCGCAGTGGTCGAATATTTGGCTTCGAACCATAAAAGAAGAATGATGATATGGTGAAAAATAAAAATGATACGTTGGTGAAAGATAAAGGAAAAGCAGTGGTGGAGGCAAGTCAAGAACAAGAGCGTCTGAGCAAGAACTTTACCGACCAAGAAGTGGAAGAATTTTTGAAAATAATCAAAAGGAGTGATTATAGGGTGGCGGATCAGCTTCACCAAACCCTGGCTAAAATCTCTATACTCTCGTTGCTCATTAATTCAGAAGTGCATCGAGATTATCTAATGAAAATTCTAAGTTCTTCTCATGTCGCAGAGGAGATTACTGTAAACAAATTTGACAATGTTGTAGCAAATTTGACGTCTGGATCATATTTGGGTTTTAATGACAGTGAGTTTCCTCCGCAAGGCCGAGCTCACAACAAAGCATTACGCATCTCTATTCAGATAGGCACCACAACCTTTCCAAAGTACTCACCGATACTAGTTCTGCCCTCAATGTATTACCAAAATCTAGTTTGATGAAGTTAACTCTAGATGGCTTTGTAATAAGGCCCAGTTCTACGATAGTTAAAGCTTTTGACGATTCTCAAAGTTCAGTATTTGGAGAAGTGGACCTTCCTGTCAAGATCGGACAACATATGTTCTATATCACTTTTCAAGTCATGGATATAGAACCGGCATATACATGTTTACTCGAGCGACCCTGGATTCATGCAGTAGGGGAAGTCACTTTAACTTTACATCAAAAACTAAAGTTCTTCGTTAAAGGAAGATTGGTCATAATCGACAGTAAAGATAATATCTTTGTAAGTCACATAGAATTCTATAGGTATATCAGTGCAGATGAAGACTGTATAGCCTTAACATTTCAAGTCTAGAGGTTGCCTCAATAGTAACCTACCAGTGGAAAAAAATCAAGAAATCTACAGTGACTTTGAGGGAACTGGACAAAACTCATCGGATAAAAATAAATGAAGTCACCACCGAACATATATTTATCTCACGAAGGAGAAAGGGAAATATCGAAGAAAACCTGAAAGGGAGAAATCACGGTCTTTCAACCAAGAAATTGGGTAAGGGAGTCGGTTACGCGAGGGGAAGGTATTAGCACCCCACACGCCTGTAGTACTCTACGGTATCCACTCTTGTTATTTAGCTAAAGGGTGTGTGAGAATCTATATCTAAGCTGTACAAGGTATGTATGCAAAAGAAATAAAAAAGTGTGGGAAAAAGAAAGAAGTATTTACAAATTGTGCTCGATTAGGCCCCACAAAATCCTTCGCCTACGTATCCCTTTTAAGGAATCAGAGCAGCCGTAGTTCGGCTCAATAGTTTTGGTAGGTTTGTATTTTTTATGGAACGACATCAATTTCGCATTCTACCTGCAGCTCTACCTTTGGAGACTTACACATATGAAGTAGGAAGGAATTAATATGCTCAAAAAGTGCTCGGAGGCGAATAATGCTATCGTCACGACTCGTAACAAGTAGACATAATGCAACCTGAACCTTGGGGAATTACGCGTAGTATTGCATAGAGGGACAATAACACATACAGTTTGAAATTGAAAAGCCAAAAGGCAAGAAAAAAGAAGTTTGCATTTGTTTGTGTATTTTACCTTTGCAAAAGGGTTTTGAGTTTATTAGGGGCGTTTTGAAGATTTTCCAAGAAAGAGTGTATTTTATGCACATGCAAAGTGGGGAAAAAAGGAAGAGTCTACATGGGACTAACCTATTTCTAACCTAGAGTTATTATACAAACATTGCCTTAAGGTTCGGACTAAGGTTTACTAGGAACCAACTCATCTGAGAAAGAACCATCCTAGTTGCTATTCGGAATAATCTCATCATCGAGAATAATATGCTAATCCTAAGGGAGCATGAAAACTGGAATAAAGCAAGTACGGAAGGTATAGAGAGATAAGAACGTGAGAAAACGACAAATGGAACAAACTCATCATCGAGATTGAACCGCGGCACAAAAATATCCAAGTATTTCTTTTCTTTTTATGCTTGTGCAACAAGTAAAATATAAAGGGAGCAAACTCATCATCGAGAATGAACCAAACCAAGCCTCACAGGGAACATCCCATCCGAGTATGAACCATGCACACAACATTATTATTCCTTTCTTTATATTTTTGACATAATTGTAAATGACAAACAAAGTATTGTAAATAAAATCCACTTGGAACAAACTCATCATCGAGAATGAATCCAAGACCAAGTACCAAAGTCATCACCGAGAACGACACAAAACAAGACGTGTGGAAAAATAAATACACATGCAGAATTGCCTATTCAAATATAAGACTTTAAACAAACAAAATTGGCATACATAAGCGGTGCCTGATACAGAACTTTAAACAGATACTTCGAGCGCATGCTCTTTATGTCATGCTTCCTACTTCACATGATCTCTAAAAGTGATAAACGTCCCTACTATACATGATCTCTAGAAAGTGGTAAATGCAGTGTTACAATAAACGACCCAAAGTCGTACCAAACGGATAATAAAAATTCGCAAAGAAAACTCAATGCATGGAAAAAGCTCGGAGGGCGCCGCAAGCTAGAATCAACAACAAATAGCGTCAGAAGCGTGAACAATATGTGCAAGCAAAGCATATCCATCACCAAAGCAATTGGTATCCATATTGCTTCTTAAAAATATGCATATCTCACAAAATTTGTTTGTAGATAATAACAAAAATCAAGTGCGATAATAACAATGGGCAATATGCGCAAAAATGAAGTATGAATATGTACAAGGAAAAAAAATAAGTCAAAAGTGCATAACATAGCATTCCGGAAAGCAACCTCATATTCAAGAAAATAGGTTCAAAAACCGATTTAGAAACACCCAAACTTACTACCGGTATCAAAGAAATGCTTAAATAAATACAACAATGTATCATTCACAAGTCAAAGCTCAATGCACATGTAAAATGTAAGTTTCAGACAACATTACGTGCATTTTGAAATTTATCACGAATCGATTTGAAAATCAATGTTTTAGTCCGCTAATCTTGCATATTAGCATGAGAAATCTATTCGAAACATGTATATGAACAGTAACCTCAAGATTGATCTTAAATCAAGAACTAAAGTATTAAAACCACATAAATTTAATGTATCAGAATTTAATCAACAAATTGTGAATTAATTCCAATTCATGAGTTTATGAATTTATGCTAAAAGTGCGACGAATAGGAATCGATTCGCATTTTGTCAAGTTCAAAAGTTATGAACCAAGAATTATTCCGATGCGCTAAGTTCACAAAATTTCTCAAGCAATTAATTAAACCAAATGATATTACTTGACATCAAAGTAAGAATTAACATACAAAAAGTATCACAATTAAAAAGAATGAAACACATGATAATATGCAAAAAAACTTGAATCAGAAAGTTCGAAAATTAATTGAAAAGCATCCGGAATCAGCTGCAAAAATTAAGGCGACATAGAAACGTGTCAACGGTTCCAAAAATTAACTCGGTTCGGCCAAATTTCATTCCGAAATATGATTTTCGAAACAGCTACATTAGCAGAAAAAATAGAATGAAATTTGTCCAAATCAAAAAAGTACTCGCGTAAGTGATTTTGGATGGCTCAAGAAACTCGGATTTCATTAAAGAAAGTCGAAAAAACTCAATACGGATTAAAAGTTAGAGCAAAAACATCAATTATGTCAAACTTTATCATTTTACCAAGTATTGAGGTATTTTCTATCAAACTCAATCAAACTTACTTCAAAAATGTTTAACAATGACATTTGAGTCTATTAGAAATTATCTCAATTCATTGAAATGGCAAGCAACAAGTAAACAACTAAGAATTGGTAAAAATGTTAGTTTATGCCAAGAATTAGTAACTTGAGATTATATGCAAAAATGTATTTTAAATGCATAAAAATGTCAATATTCATCAACCAAATAATTGAAAATACGTAGTAAAATCTTGAAAACAAGGATTAGGCATAAACTAACCTAATTGTTAGTTTATGTTTCAACACCTAAATCAAAGAAATTAGTACCTAACATACATGTTAGTTTTAACTAAACCTTATGTCAAATTTTCCCTAAATCAAGGATGCAAGCAAATTCTAGATTCAATTAGCAACCTAGTTCAAGAATTAAGAACTACACTATAATCTAAGTGTTATTCTACTTCTAAATCAAATCTAGGCTTCTATGAGGAATTAATGCAAACACCTAATGTGCATAAATTATGCTAAGTTTCTATCTCACCAAATTGATTCAAGAACCTAATCAATTCGTAAATCAAAACCAACCTAAATATCTAATTCAATTTTAGAACTATATAAACTATGTTATCTAATCCTAATTATGTCAATCAACACCTAATTGTACAACAATTCCACAAAACTCAAACTCAAGAAACAACATCAATAGAGGTTTATGTATTTACTTCTTGAAGCTCTTGGAGAAGATGAAGAGGAAATAAAAATGATGATGATGACCGGAGAAGAGAAGAATCGCTGGCATAGAGAGAGAGTGGCCGGAATGGAGGGAGATGCTCTACAATCGGAGGCAGGATGGAGAGGCGGTTGCCGGAGGCGCGATGGTGGTAGCCAAAGAAGAAGGTTTCGGCGGTGGTGCAAGGTGTTGCAAGAGAGGGAGGTTTTATTCTTGAGTGAGAGAGAATAGAGAATAGAGAGGGAAGTGAAATTTTAAATAATGAGCCCTCCCTCTTGAATTTTGGTGGCATAAACAGTATATGTGTTGTTTAACAAATCAAATTTTCAGCTTATTCGCTGCTTAAGTGAAAATTACGCTGTGATTCACAAATCTTTCCGAACGCGGACCTCCTGTGAAAATATGCACCTCTGAGTCACAAACGTCACTAAAAAAGAACAGACACTTTCTGATAAAAAATGAGTGAGTTCGATACGTTTAAGCGGCGACATCATTGTCAAAAATTTATTAAGTTAAAATATCAGCTTATTTAATCTTCGTCACTTGAACAAACCATTAGCTCGTGCCCAAAAAATTAGAATCTCATATCAACTTTTCCAGAAGAAATATAGATATCCGCATTCCTGACATCATGTCAAAAAATGAGAACCATCTGACAAACGATGAATTTGTTATGAATTTTTTAGTGTAGCGACATCCAGTCTTTTTACCGGTCCGAAAACTCTGTTTTTGGCAAAATAAACCAATAATGGAGATCCTCGAGCTACCGTTTGATCTTAAGATCTAAATCAAAGTTGAAGTAAACAAAATTCTTGAGCCAACACTTTGAGAACCGGCACGATGCGGTAAACATTGAGCGAGTTACGAATATTTGGATATAAAAAATCAAACTAACAGATTCCAGATTCTGCTTAATTATTTTCTCAGGAACTCGAAATTCCCACCACTTTTCACGTAAAATCAACTCTTGGTCATAAAAGACGACGTCAAGATAAAATCAAAACAGATTTTTAGGCACCAGAATCACGCTCATACGGTACTCCAACTGAGAGTTATAAACTTTTTACTGTGCCTAAAACAACGGTTCAGCCAACTTTTACCAGTATTTTGCACTATTTAAACTCTGACAGATTTGTATATTCGGAGACCATTACTCGAGAATTAGCCTTTGGACCGAACACGGAAGTTGTGAAGAATATCGAGGCGGATTAAATGGAGAAAGAACCACCTCGAAACGGTAAACCAAATCAGAATTATAAATTTATGAATACCGGAAATACCGTTGATCGACAACCTGAAGACCTAATAGTAAAACTATTTTACCATCTTAGATGCACAATTGGCTCTCGGACTCGGTGGTCAAATATCAGCTCAAAATAATACTCTAGGTTGGAGTTAAAAATTTTTGAAGCTTGCCGCGCCGAAACAGACTTTTAACCTAAACTGTCTCAAATCAGACGAGAACTTTGGCTCACATCTACCACTCGAGACATGATATAATACACTGATATTAGTCATGATAGAGAATCTTTCAGGTATCTTCTTCTCAAGGTTCCCTCCAATCCAAGAGACCTTTGTTAAGAAAGGAGTAGAGCATGGCGGATAGGTGGAAATGATATCTGACAAAAGCAACATCAAAAGGGCATCTAATTTCAACCATGAATGCGCACCAGGAGAAGAACTTAAGAATTAGACAACCGTGGAGATTCCAGAGATCTTTTTCTTTCCAAAGTAATTTTTCTTATTTTGAAAGAACCTATGTCAAACCCGAGACATAGGGGTTGCTTGTAAGGGTCCCCAAATTTGTTTCAGATGGTATTCATAATTAATAAAAGTTATATTTCACATTCAATTAAGATCCCTGTCTTTCTCTTACATTTATCTCTCATATTTAAAAATGGAAATACTTTTCTTCATATGAATTTTCCAAGTTCACATACTAAAAACTGCACCCAAAACATGATAAATGTGCAAATCTATGCCCAAAATCACCGATAATATTACTGCTGCTATCCAATATAATTTTGATGCACCCATCAACCAAGAAGAAGAGGAAGATGATGAAGATCTTGAACTTTCTATAGAATTGGAGAAGGAGATAAAGCAAAAAGCTGACAATATACAACCATACAAGAAATCTATTAAGACCATTAACCTTGGCATAGAGGAATATCCGAAAGAGATCAAGCTAGGGGAAACATTGGAGAAAAGCGTCAAAGAAAGACTGATCAAGTTGTTACATGAATATGTAGATATATTTTCCTGGTCTTACAAAGATATTCCAGGATTAGATACATAAATTATGGTGCGCAAACTACCTCTCAAGGAAGGTTTCTCTCCAGTTAGGCAGAAGCTCAGAAGAACTCGTCCAAACATGTCCGACAAGATTCGAGAATAGGTCCTTAAACAATTCGAAACACGGTTCTTAGAGGTAGTGGATTATCCACCTTGGATAGTTAACATCATGCCATTACCCAAGCAGGATGGAAAAGTACGCATGTGTGTAGATTATCGGGATCTGAACAAAGCAAGTCCCAAAGACGATTCCCATTACCTCATATAGATGTTCTGGTGGATAATACAACTCAAGCTTCAGTATTCTCATTAATGGATGGTTTCTCAGGCTATAATCAAATCAAAATGGCACCCGAAGATATGGAAAATACTACCTTCATGAATCCTTAGGGCACTTTCTGATATAAAGAACGTAGAGGTAACTTATCAACGGGCTATGGTCACACTATTCCATGATATGATTCACAAAGAGGTCGAGGTGTACGTAGATGATATGATTTCCAAATCTCATACAGAGGAGGATCACATCATACATTTACAAAAGCTATTTGAGGGTCTACGAAAGTTCAAATTAAGGTTGAACCCAAACAAGTGTACATTTAGCGTCAGATCAAGCAAGTTATTGGGTTTTGTTGTAAGTCAGTATGGTATTGAGGTAGACCTCGACAAGGTAAAAGCCATACAATAAATTCCAGCTCCGAGGATAGAGAAAGAGGTTTGTGGTTTCTTAGGATGATTGAATTACATTTCAAGGTTTATATCGCACCTAACGGCTACGTGCGAGCCTATATTCAAATTACTGCAAAAAGATCAGACAATGGTATGGAATAATGATTGCCAGACAGCTTTCGAGATAATAAATCAATATTTACAAGAGCCACCAATCTTAATACCTCCAGTTCCTAGAAGACCGTTCATCATGTATCTAACAATGCTTGAAGGATCAATGGGATGTGTATTGGGTTCCCTCCAATCCAAGAGACCTTTGTTAAGAAAGGAGTAGAGCATGGCGGATAGGTGGAAATGATATCTGACAAAAGCAACATCAAAAGGGCATCTAATTTCAACCATGAATGCGCACCAGGAGAAGAACTTAAGAATTAGACAACCGTGGAGATTCCAGAGATCTTTTTCTTTCCAAAGTAATTTTTCTAATTTTGAAAGAACCTATGTCAAACCCGAGACATAGGGGTTGCTTGTAAGGGTCCCCAAATTTGTTTCAGATGGTATTCATAATTAATAAAAGTTATATTTCACATTCAATTAAGATCCCTGTCTTTCTCTTACATTTATCTCTCATATTTAAAAATGGAAATACTTTTCTTCATATGAATTTTCCAAGTTCACATACTAAAAACTGCACCCAAAACATGATAAATGTGCAAATCTATGCCCAAAATCACCGATAATATTACTGCTGCTATCCAATATAATTTTGATGCACCCATCAACCAAGAAGAAGAGGAAGATGATGAAGATCTTGAACTTTCTATAGAATTGGAGAAGGAGATAGAGCAAAAAGCTGACAATATACAACCATACAAGAAATCTATTAAGACCATTAACCTTGGCATAGAGGAATATCCGAAAGAGATCAAGCTAGGGGAAACATTGGAGAAAAGCGTCAAAGAAAGACTGATCAAGTTGTTACATGAATATGTAGATATATTTTCCTGGTCTTACAAAGATATTCCAGGATTAGATACATAAATTATGGTGCGCAAACTACCTCTCAAGGAAGGTTTCTCTCCAGTTAGGCAGAAGCTCAGAAGAACTCGTCCAAACATGTCCGACAAGATTCGAGAATAGGTCCTTAAACAATTCGAAACACGGTTCTTAGAGGTAGTGGATTATCCACCTTGGATAGTTAACATCATGCCATTACCCAAGCAGGATGGAAAAGTACGCATGTGTGTAGATTATCGGGATCTGAACAAAGCAAGTCCCAAAGACGATTCCCATTACCTCATATAGATGTTCTGGTGGATAATACAACTCAAGCTTCAGTATTCTCATTAATGGATGGTTTCTCAGGCTATAATCAAATCAAAATGGCACCCGAAGATATGGAAAATACTACCTTCATGAATCCTTAGGGCACTTTCTGATATAAAGAACGTAGAGGTAACTTATCAACGGGCTATGGTCACACTATTCCATGATATGATTCACAAAGAGGTCGAGGTGTACGTAGATGATATGATTTCCAAATCTCATACAGAGGAGGATCACATCATACATTTACAAAAGCTATTTGAGGGTCTACGAAAGTTCAAATTAAGGTTGAACCCAAACAAGTGTACATTTAGCGTCAGATCAAGCAAGTTATTGGGTTTTGTTGTAAGTCAGTATGGTATTGAGGTAGACCTCGACAAGGTAAAAGCCATACAATAAATTCCAGCTCCGAGGATAGAGAAAGAGGTTTGTGGTTTCTTAGGATGATTGAATTACATTTCAAGGTTTATATCGCACCTAACGGCTACGTGCGAGCCTATATTCAAATTACTGCAAAAAGATCAGACAATGGTATGGAATAATGATTGCCAGACAGCTTTCGAGATAATAAATCAATATTTACAAGAGCCACCAATCTTAATACCTCCAGTTCCTAGAAGACCGTTCATCATGTATCTAACAATGCTTGAAGGATCAATGGGATGTGTATTGGGACAACATGGAGAAACGGGTAGAAAAGAGCATGCAATATACTACCTCAGCAAAAAATTCACGGACTGTCAAACCAGGTACTCACTCCTCGAGAAGACTTGTTGTGTATTGGCTTCAGATACTAAAAGATTAAGGAAATATATGTTAACTCACACCACGTGGTTAATAGCAAGAATGGATCCTTTAAAATATGTGTTCGAAAAACCAACTCTTACGGGAAGGATTGCCTGATGAGAGATGTTACTATCAGAGTACGAAATCCAATATGTTACTCAAAAGGCCATCAAGGGTAGTATATTGGCTGACCATCTAGCTCATCGGCCATTACCAGAATATCAACAAATTAAGTTTGACTTTCTAGACGAAGATGTCATGGTTATAGGTGACTACAAAATACCAGGGCCCAACGAAGAACCTGAACCAGGGGCACGTTGGACACTCATGTTTGATGGGGCTTCAAATGCACTAGGGCACGGCATTGGGGCTGTTTTGACTTCTTCGAAAATTTTTCACATGCCTTATACTGTAAAGTTATGTTTTGACTGCACCGACAATATCGCTAAATACAAAGATTGTATCCTGGGCCTAGAAGCTGCTATCGATCTGAGATTCAAACATCTCGAAGTATTTGGAGACTTTGCGCTAGTCATATACCAAGTCAACAACGAATGGGACACTAAACATCCCAGGTTGATTCCATATCGGGATCATGTTCTGAAACTAGCTACATAATTCACTGAGATTACATTCAGTCATATCCCACAAGAAGAAAATCAGATGGCAGATGCCTTGGCAACTCTATCAGCCATGTTCAAAGTAACTTGGCCAAACTACTAACCACACATTATAATCAAACATTTCTAAGAACCAACACATTGCCTTGCTATCAAAGAGAGATCGAATAACAAGCATTGGTTCTATCACATTAAGAGGTACCTTGAGAAACAAGAATATCTAGAAAATGCTTTTGTCATTGAAAAACAAACTCTGCGAAATCTAGCCTCAAAATTCTTTGATTAGTGACGTATTATACAAAAGAAACTATGGTATGGTGTTACTCAAGTGTGTGGAAAAACATAAAGCAGACACACTTATGAGAGAAGTCTATGAGGGCACTTTTGGGACACATACAAATGGACATGCCATGGGTAGAAAAATCCTACGAGCAGGTTATTATTGGCTAACGATGGAAGCCAACTGCTAACATTATACAAAGACATGTCATAAATGCCAAATCTACGCTGATAAAATGAATGTGCTACCAACTCCTATGAATTTCATGAGTTCTCCTTGGCCATATTCGATGTGGGGAATTGATATGATAGG
Source organism: Vicia faba (assembly GCA_948472305.1). Taxonomy (NCBI): domain Eukaryota; kingdom Viridiplantae; phylum Streptophyta; class Magnoliopsida; order Fabales; family Fabaceae; genus Vicia; species Vicia faba. Next base: position 1,573,645,882 of record OX451739.1, on the reverse strand, counting down.
CATGATTGAACCGAAAGCATCTAAAGGGCACCAGTTCATACTAGTTTCCATCAATACCTTAACTAAATGGGTAGAAGCGGCATCCTACGCAAATGTGATAAGTCAAGTGGTCATTCGATTAATCAAGGAGAATCTCATATGCAGATATAGGGTCCCAATCAGAATCATTACGGATAACAGGTCCAATTTGAACAACAAAATAGTGAAGGAATTATGAGATAATTTCAAGATCGAGTATCATAATTCCTCACCATATCGACCCAAGATGAACAGGGCCGTCGATGTTGCCAATAAAAACATGAAGAAGATCATTCAGAAAATGGTGAAGACATACAATGATTGGCATGAAATTCTTCCCTTTACTTTACATGGCTACCGTACTTCCGTATGAACATCAACATGTGTAACTCCTTTCTCTCTAGTATATGGCGTGGAGGCAGTACTCCCGGTTGAAGTAGAAATTCCATAACTTCAAGTTCTAATGGAAACAAAGCTTGTAGAAGCAGAATGGCTTCAGATGTGACTTGACCAACTCAACCTCATTGAATAGAAACGCTTGACAGCATTGTGTCATGGTCAGTTGTACCAAAAGCGGATGAAGAAAGCATTCAACAAGAAATTTCGTCCTCGAGTGTTCAAAGAAGGGAATTTTGTGCTCAAGAAGATTCTACTACCTCACCTTGACTCACGTTGTAAATGGACACCCAACTAAGAAGGTCCATATGTGGTAAAAACGACATTCTCTGGTGGTGGTCTCATCCTCACAATAATGGATGGGGAAGAACTACCACATCTGGCAAACTTAGACGCAGTCAAAAAATACTATGTATAAAAAGCTCGCTAAGTTTGAACCCTAAAATTGGCGATTTAGGAAAAAAGGAGCATCCTGGTGGATTGAAAACCCTAAAGGGCGATCCAGGAAAAAATCAGGGACACACAAGAAAAAGATTTATCCCGGTGGATTGAAAACCTGAAAGGGAGATCCAAGCAAAAGTTAGGGAACTTATTTAGAAATAAAGAACCAAAATACTGTGATCTAAGAACCATGACTGTGACCACAAAGGAAGGGAGTGATCCAAAACATTTGACTCATAAGCAAAGGAGATTGGAGCTATCAAAAGGATATAGGGGAAATAGAATAGCGATTATCATTTTCCTTGCCATTTTTCTGTTTTAAAAAACTCTCTGTAATGACCTCTTTCAAGGTATTTCATCTTGTACTCTCTCCTATTTAAAGGCATATTTACCAATAAAACATTGACTTTTTCAAATCTTTCAATTGTGTTTTTTCCTTTTCAGATTTTTTTGCAAAATACTACGATTATTCTTGTAAGTACTGCGTTGAAATCATTTTGGGGATTTGACAAATAAAAGCATTTGATATAACATCAAAAATCATTTTGGTTAGAAAAGCATCAAAAGAAAACCACGTCTCTGTCCACGCCTACATCCATGTCCACACCCACGTTTATACCTACATCCATGCCTGTGTCCACAACTACGTACATGCCTACGCCTGTGCCTATGATACAAATCCTACTGACACTTTTTTATCGTGTTCAAGTCAATTCAAAGATACCACAACAATGGAACATTTGGGATTTGGTAACACAAAACCATTGGTTTAAGAGGAGGCAATATAAAAAAAACATTTTTCATTATATTTTGGGGCATATACACACATTTGGTACATATATAAACATTTGGGGCATACGCAATACTCAATGCATATACATTATGGGATCCATATCAATCTAGGACATTATGCACACACATAATTCATGGCATTATTCAAACACACTTTGGGTAAAACCAATATCTTGGGGGCTTTTTGTCAGATTATCAAAGCAAGCAATTACCTTGGTTGAGAACAGACACAACCGGTAAAATCTTGATCTCATCTTTGATCTAGTTATCTAAGATTTGATCACCAAAACACTTTTTAATCATCTACCCCCTAGGTTGTGGTAGGTGTGAGAATTTCCAGGTTCATATTATTCATTCCCTAGGTTGTAATGAATACGTGAATCTACCTTTGTGCCATTTATCCCCTAGGTCATGGTAAATGTACAAATTCTTCAAATATCTATCCCCAAGGTTGTGATAGGTATGCGAATTTCCAAGGTTATACTATTCATCCCCTAGGTTGTGATGAATAACATAAGCCCACCTATGTTGTCTTTTATCCCCTAGGTTGTGATAAATACATAGGTTCAGCCTCATTTTGTTTACTCCCTAGGTCGTAGTAAACATAACGAAATCCGCATAATTCATTGCATCAGTCTCCATGCAACAATATGTTATCAAACTTTGTTTTATTCATCCCCTAGGTTATGATGAATACACAAAATTTGCATCATAAACTTACTATATTTGTCTCAAAGCATTAGTAATTCAACTTTTTTCAACTTGTGTTATTTACCTACTAGGTTATAGTAAATACGCAAAAAAAAATCTGCAATATCTTTTCTAGGTATTGGCGAGTTATCCGCGTTGTCATATCTAGGTCAATTTCACCTTTTTGCTCTAACTCTAGTAGGGTGATACATCATCATCTTTGCCTATCTCTTTATCTTAAATCCTGTAGGATGATACATCATTGTCTTTGCCTATCTCTTTATCCAAAATCTGGTAGGATGATACATCATCTCCTTTGTCTACTTCTTTGAGCTCTTGGGTATGCTATATCAATGTATCCTTATTTAATAATCTTTGGTCAAATTTTGGGATCTTCCATTATTTAATAACCCCCTGATTCGAATGTGAGAGACCTCCACATTCTCGCACCATTCAATCAAAGAGTAGTTAAATAGGGGAAACTTTCATACCCCAAAATTTCCCTATCATTACAATAGTCATATTGTTATTAGGTTTCTAAATAAGTAAATCATATTGTGCATGTTTTATTTCTATAGGGGTTTAAAATTAAAGAGAGGTGTGTTGATCCAAAATAGACCATCAAAATCTGATGCCTCATTAGGTTATTATAAAGCAAATTTCAAATATTATAAGAAGGGGGTGCATTTGTGTATAAAAGGGTAAAAATTTTTGAAGGGCCAAGGAGGCATTTTTGTATGGCCTAATAAGAGAGTTCTTTTGAGAGCCCAACATTTTTGTAGAGTAAATTAGAAGTGAATTTCTGACTTTTTAAATTATTCAAATACACTAATAATGATTATTATTGATATAATTAGTATTAATCGTTATTAATAATTACCATCAATTGTAAAACTGCTTTTGTTCTTATTAATTATTGTTAATATGACTATTATTATTATTAATTGTTTTAGTTATTTAATTATTATTATTATAAATTAAATACTACTATTCTAAACATTTGACCAGGTCAAAATTGGGGTTTCAAACCCTAATCCCAACCCAGCAGCGCTGTTTCCATGTTTATCATCCTCATCTTTTACCCTAATCTTCGTCAAGCTCAGAAGACGTCCAAGCCCAGAAAAAAAGAAAAATGCAAAATCAAAAGAAAATTGCATATGTTAAAACTAAAACGAATCCAATTACAGTTCATACAAAATCTTAGTGATTACAAAAAATCAAGTTATATTACAATCAAATCCAATTTACAATCAATTCCTAAAACCTAATTTATGAATATATTCCTAATCAATAGATTGTAACGACAATTAGAATAAAAACTTCTTAATTGAATTAGTTCCTAAAACTATAAATAGCCTAGAAATTCCTAAGAGAAGGACAACAAATTCTTGGAGGAAAATACTCGAAACTGAGGAGAAGAAGGAGTAGTTGTTGGAGCTTTTAAGCATCCCCTTTCTTGAGATATAGGGTTTCAATTTTTGAAACCCTAAGATCTATCCACGAAGCAAGCCATCGCGCACCAGCAAAGAAGAAATAAAGAAGGAGATTAGAAGAAGAGACGAAGGAGAAATCAGAAGAGGAAAATTATACGACCAATTTCAGTGCAAAAGAGGTATTCTAAACATTTAGCTCATGGTTGTTAATTATTGTCATGATTGTTGAATGCTTGCATGATTGATGTTTAAATTGGTGCGTTTCTCAAAAATTCGGGTTGCTAAGGGTTAGTGTTCTTGTTTAGGGTTTGGGTTCATACATTTTAGGGTTAGTGTTCTAACAACTTTAGTTTATGGGTTTTGGATAGAGTTAGGGTTCATATATGTACCCTAGGATTCATGGGGTTTGGTTGAAGAAGGGTTATGGTTCATGTTTGGGTTTGGGTTTTGGATTAAGAACGGATGAATATATGAAGGAATCTTGGTTGGGGATGAATAGGGATGGTGGCTGTGTATGAATCTGTGTATGGCAATAGGCATGGGAAGCGATTTCCGGCTGGTGGCGCCCAAGGCTGAGCCAATTTCTGGTCGTCGTGTTTCTAGAGAGAGGGATGAGCCTCTCTCTCTATAAAGTTACAAAGAGTTTCTTTTGTTTTAGAGAGAAGGAGAGAAGAGAGAAAAAATGGGCCTTCTACCCAGAAATGTGTATATACTATCCTCCCTAATCTGATGTTGCGCTCCCATGCCCTTGCCATACGCCCTCACTATACGTCTACATGATCATCATCAAGTGTCACAGTAATGCACTCCTATCATAATAATATGTACCCTGCCATACGGAGTCCAAGCGGACTCCCCAAATGTTTGCCAACACTGGGCCTGGCGCATTGCTAATCAAGCCTTCCTTGTTGTTACTTTGCTATCACTTACAAAATTATACCCCCAGCACTGATGGGCCAAGTCCAACGTCTGGACTTGGACCCTTACTCCTTAAACCCCCATCTTTTTCTACTGTGTACAAACAACACCTCCCATGCGTTTGGGTTTGAATTCAACATTTGAATTTAGGGCCCTACTAACTATACCCCCATATTTTACTAACCCATGCAATAATTTACCCCCTGCGTTTGGGCATGAATTCAACATCTGAATTCAGGGCTCTACTATCTATACCCCCCTGTTTTGCTAGCCCAATACAAGATGCACCCCCCTGCATTTTTAATTTCTTTTATTATTTATAATTTTTTTATATTTATAATATATTTATAAATTCTAATATTATTTACTATAAAATCAAATATTTATTTTCTGACTCATCCAAATATTTATTTATTGCATTAAAATTATTTTTAACCATGCATTAATATTATTTTGTATATATTAATACAGTTAAAAAATACTTAACCAACACCAAATCATTTTCTTAATAATTTAATTAAATCAAAACAATTTTCAAAAATGATTACGGAAATGCTTTAAATCGACCACGAACTTCGTCTAACAACTCCGCTATTCACACACCTAGACTTAGTACAAAGAAAATTCATAACATCTTCGTAATCCATAAAAAACACTAACCAACTGCGAACTACGAATTGGGACTCTGATTCCTCATATGAGGATACGTAGCCATACAAATAAAATCGTGGCGAGTTCCCCTAATAAAAAATTATAACCATATTTCTCAAAGATCACATTTCTAAACCCTAGTATCCTTGTGAACAAGGTAGATGAGGGGTTCCTAACACCTTCCCTTCGTCTAAGAACGAGTCCAAAACTTTAGAAACTCTAACCATGTTAGGGTTATCCTTTAAATTCCCTTCCTTAGGATAAAAATTAAGGGTGACGATTCTGAATTTTAAAACTGGTTACAACAAGATGTACCAGTCTCCCTTTTATCAATACCTATAATGTACAAAACATGAAGAGAAACAAGATATATCTTTTGGTTTTAAAGGTTAGTAAAAATGAAACACACATATACAAGATGCACAAATTAAGGTGCTTGGTGATCCCTCAAGGACAAACTTCAAGAGAGGAGAAAGTAGATGTGTTAACCAAACCAAATGTGTGATCTTAATGTGTTATGAGGATATGTAAAGATGGAAGATATTAGGGGAAAATTGGGGTATAACCGGTAGATGCATGTATCAACATGTGTTGACACATTACTTATATGTGTCGACATATACTGTAACTTTTCTTAGAAATTGCATTTATTTTCAATTTTTAAGTATCCCTTTTGTCCTAAACTTGCACACCTATATATGTCTCATACATGCATCATTTCCAAATTGATGAAACTATAAACACATAAAAAATTTCTCACCATCTTCAACGTTGCACCTATGTATACACAGAAACAATGTACACATAATCATTAATTGTTTGGGTGTCATCTAGACTTGTGTTGATAACACTCAATTTAGGTTAGTTGTAACCTAAAGTTGGATTGAGAATTTTGGGGGTTTCATCTGGAAAAACCAAGTGTTTGTCCTCCAAGATCATTGTGTATTTGGGGTTTATTTCAATAAGAAAATCAAGTCGGGGTTTTCCTTCAAGATCATTTGGATTTGAAGGTTTTGGACAATATTACGCAATTATGGATTCGACCAAGTGAAGAACTTTGACGACAGTGAGTCTTGCAAAGGAGTAGCACGAGACGGTGAATCACATTGGTAAATCTTGGGATCACGGTAACACACAATTGGATTTGATCGAGTGAAAGCTTTTAAAACTATATGTCTTACAAAGGAGTAGTGTGAGACGGTGAATTAATTGGTGTTAATTATAACTCTCCTATTTTATTATTAATTTTTCAAAATTAAATTGTGTGGTATTTTGTGTTGTTTGATGCTTTGGCGTGTTAGAGGGCCCTTTCCTGCAGGGTGGTAACCTTAGAAATTAGGAATTAAGGTGTTGGGTGTGTGTGAAAAAAAGTGTAGAAACATGGGGGTGGTGGGAGAATGTTATTCACTATTATTATTTAAATTAGAATTTTAGTTAAATATAATAATATTAGTAGTAATTAAATTAAATCATTATTTAGTTGGGATAAACTACTATAATAATATTATAATAAGAGAATAGCGAGAATATCATAGACATCGACAAAACGCGTAGAAGAGGAAAAAGAGAAGAAATGGATAAAGAGGAAAGCTAGGGCTCAAGGGAGAATACCATTGTTAGAGGTCGAAGGAATCATTGCTAGAAATACCAAGGTAAGGGTGAGATTCCGATTCTATAAGGATTTTTCATGATGCTTGTGGGTTGGGGTGTTAATTTCTCTTGTTCGATGCTTTCTTCTCAAATTCCACAGACCTTGTAATTCTATGATCATATGTGTTATTGTGTGTTGACTTAATTTGTGAAATTGTGCAATTTTGTGTTGTATGTTAAATGATTGGTGTGTTGGTGAATAATTGGAATGTGGTTTGTTGTTGGGACTGAACCTGTAAAACCTGGATACACAATTTTTCATGAAAAGTGGGGTTTTGGAAATGTAATGGGCCTGATTTTCGTACACTGACATTATAGAAAATCTGCTACTATCGCAGTGGTGATCAGTTATAGGAAATAGTGTAATCAGTTATAGCTGTGGTAGCTTTTCAAAAATTGAATTTTCGTGACTGTAACCTGTTACACAGGAAAATTTTGTGAAAATTGGGGTTTTTGGGAAAGGTGTAATCGGTTACCACTTTTGGTGTAACCGGTTACCGTTGTTCTAATAGAACTATTGTAAAACTTTAAAAATTCATAACTTGATCTTTGGGTGTTCGATTGAGGTCATTTTCGAAGCCTTAGAGAGCTGATGCAATGTAGTTTATTTTAAAAATAATTGCAAAACCTGGAATTAACTTAATTTCTATGTGGTGGTGATAAACGATCAATGATGCTTATGTTATGGTGTAGAATATGTGTATGCATTGTTATTGCTTGTTATATTTTTATATTGTTGTTGCATAATGTTTATAGCATGTGTATGGTGGACAGTATTGGTGTGGTATATTGGTTAAGGTGATGGTCATTGTACTTCTAATTGTTGTTGTTACATGTCTATTATGTATCATGCATTATGGTGTTGGATGGTGGTCCATTTTGGTAAGCCTAAATCCTATGGTGGGGATTGTGTGTGAGTAGTTGATTCCAGGTTCCTATGGTGGGGATCGGGAGTAAGTGAACTTGAGAGTTCACATATTGGTACCATATGCATTGAGTCCTGGTGTTGAGTCTCATTGCTTTGCATACTTGTTATCTTGTTGTGTTGTTATGTTGTTGTTTATTTGGATTGTGTGAAAGTGTGATTGGTGGAATGGGTGATTATGAATGCAATAATATGTTGTTTACTTATTATTGTGCATTGTTTTATATAGATGTGATATCTCACCCCTTCTGTTTGAATGTTTCCTCCACGTGGGTAACACGCGGGTGATCCATAGTAAAGGTGTAGATGTTAGTAAAAGAGATTGATTTTCACTATGCTTTTGTCGAGTCGACATCTGCTCTGATATGTAATACTGGGGGTCGAACGCTTAGTTTTTTTATTATGTTTGTTGGAGATTTCATGATATCTCCTAAATTGATGATTATTATGTTTACTTTATAACATGGTTATGTTTTGAATAAATACATGAATAATTTGTTGATGCTTTTTCGCTGCAATAAAAGTGAAGTTAAATGTGTTGCTGTTTACTATTATTATTATTTCTTAAAAAGTTTCATGTGTTACATGTCCTATGTGATGAGTAGGTTTATGTTTAAAAGTGACATCCTAATTATGTGAAAGTTTTTTTATTACTCTCATTTTAATTTATAATTACACAGGGTAAAATCCGAGTGTTACATAGTGGAATCAGAGCAGGTCGGTCTATCCAGCCAAGTTATTAAGTCGGTGTGGTGTGATAGTTGAATACTGTCAATTTTGTCTTCTAACCATTATTGTTGTCTGGTGGTAAAACAGAAAATGGCTGGAAGAATGATGTTGCGATTGTTGCTGCTTTGTAGGCTGTAGCTCAGGCTGTGTAGAATAAGCCTAATGCTGGAAGGAACGATAAGTTTCATCACTTGGGAAAGTTTTAGAGGAACAATCTGCCTACTTTCAAAGGGAGGTATGATCTTGATGGGGCGCATGCGTGGCTCAATGAAATTGAGAGGATCTTCTGAGTGATAAATTAATCAGAAGCGTAGAAGGTACAGTTTGGTAATCATATGTTGTTGAAAAGGCTGATGATTGGCGGGTCAATACTCGTCAGGTGCTGGAAGCTGTAGGTGAAGTTGTCACTTGGGTTGTGTTCCGCAAAGATTTTCTGAGGAAGTGTTTTCCTAAAGATGTTCGCGGGGAAGAAGGAGATTGAATTCCTAGAGCTGAAGCATGGTAATTTATTTGTTATGGAGTATGCTGCCAGATTTGTAGAACTTGCTAAGTTTTATCCTCATTACAGTGAGACAATTATTGAGTTCTCAAAGTGTGTTAAGTTTGAGAATGGTTTACGTCCGGAGATTAAGCACGTGATTGGGTATCAATAGATACGAAGGTTTCAAGAATTAGTGAATAGCTGGAGAATCTTTATGGATGATAGTAAGGCTCGGTCAGCTTGCTATAAGAGTCTGAGTAAGAAGAGGGGAAAATAATGTCTAAACTGTGGGAAGCCTTATAGTGCTCCAGCTGAGAAATTTAAACAAAAGGTTGTTGGTGGTAAGAGGCCAAGCGAGGAAGGTGGCCCTTCTCCTATTAAATGATTTAGGTGTGGTGAGTTGGGTCATTGTTCCAGTGAATGCAAGGGAGATATGAAGACGTGCTTTTGATTTGGGAAGATGGGACATCTAGTTGCTGATTGCAAAGTAATATGGTGACTTGTTACAATTATGGAGAACCAGGACATATCATTCCTCATTTCCAGAAGTCGAAACAAGCTTTAATTAGAGGAAATGTGTTTTCTCTATCAGGGACTCGGACTTCCAGTGATGACGGGTTGATTAGATCTATAAGTTACATTAATAGTACGCCACTGATTGATATTATTGATACTGGTGCTACTCACTCTTTTATTTTTGTTGACAATGTGAAGATGTTGAGTCCTATAGTGTCTCCCATGAATGGGAAGATGGTTGTCGATACTCCTGCTAAGGGATTGATGACTAATTCTTTGGTTTGTTTGAATTGTCCTCTGTCAATTTTTGATAGAGATTTTGGTGTTAATCTTATTTGTTTTTTATTGAGGGGTCTTGATGTGACATTAGGAATGAACTGGTTTGAGTTCAATCATGTTCACGTCCATTTTTTTAATAAATTGATACAGTTTCTTGATCCCGAGGATGAGTAAGAAGATGGTTTCTTATCTGCTAGATAGTTGGAAGATATTTTGGAAGAGGAAGCTCAGGTGCTTGTGTTTTTTGCATCCTTATCTGTTCAAAGTCAAGCAGTGGTTGATGAATTGCAGGTAGTGCATGAATTTCCAGATGTCTTTTCGGATGATATTTCAGATGTACCGCCAAAGGGAGAGGTGGAGTTTTCTATTGATCTTGTCCCTGATACAAGACCTATTTCTATGGCACCATACAAGATATCAGCGTTGGAGTTAGCAGAGTTAAAAAAGCAGTTAAAGGATTTGTTGGAAAAGAAATTTGTGAGACCAAGTGTGTCGCCTTGTGGAGCTCCCGTGTTGTTAGTAAAGAAGAAAGATGGTAGTATGAGGTTGTGTGTGGATTGCTGACAGTTGAATAAAGTAACGATCAAGAACAAGTATCCACTTCCGAGAATAGATGATTTGATGGATCAACTAGTAGGTGCGTATGTTTTCAGCAAGATTGACTTGTGGTCGGGATATCATCAAATTCGGGTAAAAGAAGAGGATATTCAGAAGAAGGCTTTTAGAACTCGGTATGAGCACTATGGATATTTGGTGATGATGTTTAACGCTTCTAATGCACCTGGAGTATTTATGGAATATATGAATCGTATGTTTCGTAATTATCTGGATCAGTTTTTGGTGGTATTCATTGATGATATTTTGATTTATTCTAAATTAGAAGAAGAGCATGCTGAGCATTTATGAATTGTGTTGCAAGTGTTGAAAGAGAAGAAGTTGTATGCAAAGATGTCAAAGTGTGAGTGTGATACGGTGGGAGAACTGACTTGTGTTTTGCGTTCGTATTCGCACTTGTGCGGTTAGCAAGAGTCGCCACCGACTTTTTACTTTATCCTAAAGGAAAGGTTAAAAAAGCACAGCAAAAACCTTTTGAGATATTTCGTGGGTTCGGGGGGTAGATTATGAAAAGGGAAGGTATTAGCACCCTTTTCATCCATGGTTATCCATGGGCTCTTAGTTACTTGGTTTTTTAGATCACTTGCCTTGTTTTTTTCGATTGCTTTGAAAATGGTGTGTGTGGGTGCTTTTTGAAAATGTTTTGGAAAAAGATGCCTTGTCTTAGGCAACTAATGCATTTGACTCGTGTTTGAGTGTTTTACAAAAGTGTGAATCTTTTCGGAAAAATGTTTTCAAATGTTTTTGAGAGTTTGTTTGAAAGTGTTGTGGATTGTGGTTTTTTTGAAAATGAGGCAAGTGTTTTTGCAAGTTTGATCTCAAGTAACTAAGAGTTTTGTCTACCCTATTGTACTCAAAGGTTTTTGTCATGTTTTAACCCCTTTTAACAATTTTGTTCTACCATTGAAATTGGTAGACAATCTTGCGTTTAGGAAGTTTATTCGGGACGGGCGCGGGTCATCGTATGGACCATGAATGCAATGGTGCCAAGTGTCTTTGGCAATTTGTTTTGAAGGGACTATGATCATTCCGTTTAGGCAACACTTTGAGGGACTTATGATCATTCGATTTTTGTTTTGCCAAAGGTACTCGACGTGCAAACATGGCCCATTTTGGAAGGCAACATGTGGGATCACCCTAGGGGGGTGCAAGTGTGATTGTGTATTGATTACATGTATTTGTCTTGTATTAGGTTATCTAGCGTTTGATTTTATGTACATACAAACCCTAGGTCTAAACATGGTATAATTGGAAAACTGTAAATTGCGGAATGTAAATCTACGCTATTACAAAATAGTATCAGGGAGTGGGGATATAAATGTACAAGGGGATGAGACTTATAGTATTTACAACCAAATCGAATGTCACAATCAAAATGTAAATATCGAATGTGCAAATATAAGATAAAATGTGTATAGGGCAATGTGAATGTATTTGTGTAAGTGTACAAGTGTATATGTATGTGAATTGTGTATGTGTAATTATGTACAAGTGCGAAATGTGAAATTGAGTCGCATTAGGGTTTTGACCTAGATAAATGTTTTAATCTTGTATTTTTGATTTATATGTTAATTATGTACAAAAGAAAAATGAAGTGTTTTGATTAAACGTTAAGTTTTAATTGGAGAGTATTTTAGTCCAAGTGTTTGTGAATTTTTAATATTAGAGAAAAATGTATTTAAATTGGTATGTACAAAAAGAATGTTAATTAAAAAGTTGCAATTTTAATTATGTATAAAAATGTATAATATGTACAAATATGCATTTTAATTAAAAAAGTATTTTCAATTTAATTATGTATAAAAAAAAAAAAAGATAATATATACAAATTAATGTTTTAAAATGTATGTACAAAAGTATTATATCCAAAATTAAATTATGTGTGTTAAGAAAGATATCTTATTTTTATGTACAAATCTCTATCTAAAAAGATGTTTTAATCATATAATAAAAAAAAGTGTTTTAATTAGGTTAGTATTTTTAATTAAATAAGAAATAAATTGTGTATGTTAAAAAAATGAATTAATTGAATTAGTATATAAAAAAGTAAACATTGTTTTTTATAAAAAATGAAAAGAGTTAATATTTTATCAAGAAGAAGAAGTGAATATAAACTAAGGTTAGTGATTAATGGGCTTAGAATAATTCCAAAACGGGTCAAGCCCATGTTGTCTTGAACGAAATTAGGGTTAGGCACTTTGCTATTCAGAACGAGTGTTAGGGCTTGAGCGGCGCCGTGCGTTGGGTTCGTCTTCTCCGATTAGCAATTTCTGAGCGTTTTCTCCGGCCACCAGCGCTATTCAACGCCTTCCTTCCCTCCAAGGCATGAGCCTAGCGTCCTTGATTCAAGGTTTGATTACAACGCTTTATGTTTTGTGAACGATACGCATTTCTTTAATTCGAGTTCTTACTATTTTCTTTTCATTATGAGGTGAAGGAGAAGAAATAGAGGGCGAGGATTATACTACCTGATATTTGGAGGTGGAGGGAAGGTGGAGAAGTAGCGCTCAGGAGGCCGGAGCGGCGAAGGGAGATGCTTTGCTTCGGGTACTTTCGTTCCTTTGATATATTTAGGGTTTGATGATGACGCTAGACTGAGAACCTTTAATTCCTCACTTCTTTATCCCTTCTTCTGTGCCACTGTGTGTTGATTGCCTTTGAGCATGCGTATGTCTGAGTATTTGCTTGAGATTTGCTTGTCTTGAACGTTTTTCTTGAACAGCTGTTGCCTATGGAAATATTGTTTTCTTCTATGTCCCTGAGTTGCTTCTTTCTTTCTTCTTCTTGAGAGGCTATACGCTTGCTTGTGTGCTTGATGCTATATGACTTGATTTGGTTCCCCCCATGATGAACTTACAGTTCTGAGGGGCTCGTATTTGTTGCCTATATGCTTGAGTATGTTGTTGGATATGCCTTTCTGTTTTGCCTATGATGAAGAAATTCTGAGGCTGTGGTGATGGATGCTGTTTTGGTTTTACAGTATGATTGGGTGTTTGACAGGCTCTTGAGGTTTGGATGTCAGGTTTTTAGGCCTGAGATGTGTTCTTTAACAGGGTTGTGGCATTTTCAAGTTATGTGCTTTGCTTATCAGATTTTTTGTGTGTTTGAAAGTTGAGACAGGGTAATGGTTGAGAAACTGGTTTTTGGACAGTAAGTTTTTGTATATTGGTTTTTGATGATGTGTTTCAGGTTTTGAACTTGAGATGTATCATGTTGGTTAGGTTTTTTTTGGATGATGCAGCTACTGAGTTGTGTTTTTATGACTTATGGCTTGGGTTTGAGTTTGAATTTTGTATCTTTTCTCTTCCTTTCTCACCTTACTGAACTGCCTCGGTCTTGGTTTGTGTCTATTGCAGAGTTGGCTTCTGTATGTGTTGTACTGCTGAACTCAGTTTTTTGTATTAGCTTGTATATATTGTGTATATAGGCAGAGTTGGTGTTTTATGCAGATGCTGGTTTAGTTCTGAGTTCTGAGATGTGTTATGTTGGACTGCGTTGTATATTTCTTTCTTTTACTACCTTCTGAACTGTGTACCCTGAACTGCTGCCTACTGAGTTGGCTTTTGATTTGTATATCTTTCTTTTGCTATCTTGCTGCCTGCTGAACTGCTATGCTGAGTTTTTGGATTTTGATTTGTATAATCTTTTTCTGTCTTTTTGCCTGCTGTCTATTCTGCTGAACTCTGCCTATGCTGAACCTGAACTAGGCTTGCTTTATCTCTTTTTTCTTCTCTCCTCACTTTACAGTACAATTTAGAATTTTATATGTTATTATTGTACTTGCTCTGAAGGGGCTATGATGGGAAATGATGATAAGGTTACTTGCATAATACATTACTGCATCCTCTCTATCCAGTTTTTGTGCTTTGCTCTTTTCCTTGATATCTTGGCAAAAGTCCCTTTTTGACAGCTTGTAGGCTTTGATAGCAACTTGTACTATTTTGATTTCTTTGATACCTTTGGCATTTTGACAGCTAGTGCCTTTGCTTTTGGATAGAAAGTTGAGATTGAACTTTTCAGTTTGGATTTTGGACTTTGAATTTCTATGTAGCTTGAAATTTGTAACTTATGCATTTTTGGCATTTGCATTCATGAAATAAAATAATCTTCCCTCTCTGTGAACCGGGAGAAATCCCGTGATTTGCAGAGAGGGTCAACTGATCCCAGTCAGTGGCCTCTAATGATGAGCACTTTTTATCTGTCCTTTCCAATTTAATGCTTTCTGACTTTTCTTGTTTCTTTTTGCAGATGAGAAATGGAATACCGGAGCGGAATGAAGAACGAAGAATATTAGAAAATAGGATAGTTTTTTTCATTCTATGTAATATTTAAATTAAATGTAAATTATTGTCTGTAATAAACAACAATTTGTACAAATAATTCAAATATCAATAAAAGTTTAGATTATCCAATTAATTCTAATTTCTTTATTGTTTATTTATTTATTTAAAATTCTTAGAATTAAAACAATTGAAAAATAAATTCAATCATTTAATTTCAGAATAATAAATAACTTAAATAAAACAACATTGATCAATTAAGTCTGTCTTATTCAACATCCAGAGCAAAGCAGCAGTCGATCCAAATAGACTGATCAAACGCATAAGCACTGTGAATCCAACACTGCACCTGTATATGACTGGCCCAATCAAAACGTACTGAATTCAAACCACTGTCTCTTTTGCTGATTAAACCAAGATAACGCGAATTTTAATCCGAATCTTGAAATAAACCGCAAAGTGCTGTGGAATTTAAATTCTTCTGAGAATATGCCCATAAAACCCTAATTCCGATTAAATGCCAAATCACGCTCGCTTGATCAAAATTGAACCAAAAATCAATCAAACCCTAGGCCCACTGTATGAAACAATTCAGAGCTCTGAAAATCAGTAAAAACCCTAATTCTGCTTGACTGTCAAGAAAAGTCCGCTTGTCCGATTCTTGAGCCAGTTTGAGAAGTCAGGAAATGTTTGAAGCTGAGATTTCTTGGGGAAAAATGCGAGGGCAAATTTTGGGGTACAACAGTTGCCCCTGTTCAATCTTCTTGGACCTGAAGAGTTAGATTGGCAAGTTTGCCTTTCGCGACTTGAAGGTAAAAGGAGATTGGACACTAATGTGCCTAGAAAATTTGCGCTCGCCGATGTGACGGTGGAGGTGAATGGGCTTAAAGATGCCATTTGGTGATGGGCTTAAAGATGCCACCTGGTGCGAGAGAATTTTGTCGGGGGATGGGCTTAGAGATGCCATCTGGGAATGGGCTTGCAGATGCCATTCGGCGACTGCTGGTAGGAGGATGGGCTTATAGATGCCATATGGTGATGTTGAACTGTACGTCAATGGTGAGTGGACGAGTATCAGAAGGGCAACCATGTTCTGGAACATCTCTGAATTGGGGTCCGGGCAAGCAACAGATTGACGTCCATGTCTGGAGAATTTGTAAACTATTTTCAGGAGTTGGGACTGAACAAGCACTGGGGCAGCATCCGTTGTTGGGGAGCGTCCGTAACCTATTTTCAAAAATTGAGAAGATTCTGAATCAGTTGGTAGATTGACATCCGTTGTAGGGAAGAATCCGTAGACTGTTTTCAAAAGTTGAGAAGGGTCTGAATCAGTTGGTAGATTGACATCCGTTGTAGGGAAGAATCCGTAAACTGTTTTCAAAAGTTGAGAAGAGTCTGAATCAGTTGGTGGATTGACATCCGTTGTAGGGAAGAATCCGTAAACTGTTTCAGAAGTTGAGAAGTTGAAGAGGAACCGGTGTAAGGTTTCTGCTGATGCGTCTGAATGAATCTGGAATAAGTATCAAAATGTTGCCGTGTCCGGGTCACATCTGAACTAATTTTGGATGAATCTCAGGAGATGATCTGTGTCTGTCGACTGATCTTACCTGAAAAGGTAAAGGGTTAGTTGTATGTAATGTTATGATGCATGATGCAATGCATGTGACATTTAATGTTTATGATATGAATGTAATGAATGCACATGTAAGCTGATGAGCTAATCTTGCCAAGGATACATGATTCCGAGATGGCTGAAGATAAAAGCATCTTGACTACTGCCGGGGAAAATAAATCCTTGACTGCTGCCGCGGAAAATAAATCCTTGACTGTTGCTGGGGAAGAGAATTCCTGATGACCTTTACTGGGGAGCTCCAACTAGTAGACTCATGCCGGGGAGACCAGATTGAGAGTCTTCGGTTTGATGGGAGGTATCCCTGGAGACTTCACTGGGGAACTCAAAAATTTGCCTTCCCAAAACTCTGTAGGGAGAAGGTTTGAAAATCTGACTCCGCTGGGGATTGAAGGAACTCCGCTGGGGATAGGGAGAATTCTGGCGAGTGCAATCTTCCGTGGTTGTTAGCTTTGAGAAGAATCTGAACAAGCGATAGGTTAACATCCGTTTACTTGGAGAAACCGTGAACTGTTTTCAGAAATCTTGAGGTTGAATCAGCAATAGAACAACATCCGTTGTTGGAAAGCGTCCGTAAACTAAATTCAAAGGTTGCATCTGAACAAGTTGATAGATTAACATCCGTTGTTGGGATGAATCCATGAACTGTTTTCAGAAGTCTTGATAAGAATCTGAACAAGTCGGTAGATTGGCGTCCGTTGTTGGGAAGAATCCGTAAACTGTTTCAGAAGTCTTGGAGAGGAATCAGCAATAGAACAACATCCGTTGTTGGGAAGCGTCCGTAAACTGAATTCAAAGGTTGCATCTGAACAAGTTGATAGATTAACATCCGTTGTTGGGATGAATCCATGAACTGTTTTCAGAAGTCTTGATAAGAATCTGAACAAGTCGGTAGATTGGCGTCCGTTGTTGGGAAGAATCCGTAAACTGTTTCAGAAGTCTTGGAGAGGAATCAGCAATAGAACAACATCCGTTGTTGGGAAGCGTCCGTAAACTGAATTCAAAGGTTGCATCTGAACAAGTTGATAGATTAACATCCGTTGTTGGGATGAATCCATGAACTGTTTTCAGAAGTCTTGATAAGAATCTGAACAAGTCGGTAGATTGGCGTCCGTTGTTGGGAAGAATCCGTAAACTGTTTCAGAAGTCTTGGAGAGGAATCAGCAATAGAACAACATCCGTTGTTGGGAAGCGTCCGTAAACTGAATTCAAAGGTTGCATCTGAACAAGTTGATAGATTAACATCCGTTGTTGGGATGAATCCATGAACTGTTTTCAGAAGTCTTGATAAGAATCTGAACAAGTCGGTAGATTGGCGTCCATTGTTGGGAAGAATCCGTAAACTGTTTCAGAAGTCTTGAAGGGGAACCGGTGTAGGGCTCCCTGATGATGAGCTTGTGTAAAACTGCATCGGGTTTTGAACACTTTTGACATTCGAATGCCCCAAGTGGTGATGTAGATAAATTCCTGGCTTATTACAGGTGTTGGTCTACAATCGGTCGTTCACAGATGTTTCCTGGGTTGCTGCAGGTGTTGATCTGGAATTCTTCAGACATGCCCTGGCTGGGTACAGGAGTCGAATCTGGAAAGGTGATAGTTGATAGATATGCCCTGGCAGGATACAGGAGTCGAATCTTCAAACTCTTCAGACATGCCCTGGCTAGATACAGGAATCGAGTCTGGAAATGTAGTCAACAGATATGCCCTGGCTGGATACAGGAATCGAATCTTCGAACTCTTCAGACGTGCCCTGGCTAGATACAGGAGTCGAGTCTGGAAATAGTCGTCAACAGATATGCCCTGGCTGGATACAGGAATCGAATCTTCGAACTCTTCAGACGTGCCCTGGCTAGATACAGGAGTCGAGTCTGGAAATGTTGTAGTTGATTTGTTGAACACTTTTGACATTCGAATGCCCCAAGTGGTGATGAAGGAATCTTGAATCAGATTACCCTGCATATTGAGAGATTTCTTGAAATTTTGACTGGACTGCCCCAGGTTAACTGTACTTTGAATAATCTGTTGGACCTTGACTGGACTGCCCCAGGTTAACTGAATTGTGCTATGTCATGCCCCTTGTTGATGGGAGATTTGATGGAAGTGTTATCCTCTTGAAGTGATTTAGACTTACCGAGAGAGTTTTCGTTCCTCCGAACATTCGCTGTATGAACTTCTTCGCTGTCAAACAAAAGGGTCAAATGCAGACAGTGATATTCGAATAATGCAAAGTTTATGTTTGTCTCGAAGTTTTGAAAAATGCGTTTTTAGCAGAAAACTTTTCATAAGACAAGTTAACACAGGATTTAGAGCAAAGCCCTACAGGAGTCAGGATACCTTTTGTAACAGTATGCTTTCGAACTAACCCATGCTTCAATTAGGACTTTTGAAGGGTTGTAACGTGGCCTGGCTCATGGTTTAAGAAACAAAGGATAAAGGCTCAAAGTATATTTGTACCCACCCGCTCTTCGTGATGTTCTTCAACCTAAGCTCAGTTAATTGTGCGTCGCACTCTGTTTTGAGTTTGGAACGACTTTTGGGCGATGGTTCACCAGTTTGAATTTGGGAGACAATCATCATCTCCTTTTTCTTTTTCAACACTTTTCATGTTGTTGAGGATTTTGTAATGACCTCACTATTTTGATTTTGATTTGTTATCCCTAACTTTTGCCTGACTGTTACCGTTTTCGGGATTACTGTCAGCGGGATGCCCCAGCTTTCTTAAGCCTCCTTTATAGGTTCTGGCTCAGTGGGCTTTTCGCTTTTGAGAGATTGACTGTCTATGTGATAGGGAACCACCCTTGTCTTTTGATTCCGAAGGAACGCTTTCTTTTTTGACGTCGTTCGTTGTATTATGAACTGAGAGTTTGCGACTTCAATGCGCGTTCTCTTTTGAATTAACTGAGATACTACCCTGCCCCAGGTTTATATCAAAGGTTTTGATCGTTTAGAACAGGAGACTCCTACTTCTTTGGCTCGAAGGGGTTGACTAGGGATTAACTTCCTTATAACTCCAGTGTTTGGGAATTGAAAGAAATGCCTGTACATCATCAGCAAGGTCTGTTCAAAAGCATACTGTATAAGATCACGGTATTGTTTCGTCATCCTCCCTCTAAAGGCTTGCAGCTTTTTATCAAGAGTCAAATATCATAAAGAAAAGCATAAAAGTAGTGAAACGAATGGATGAATTCAAGACAAACATATGCAATGCATTAATGAAAACAGAGTTTAACATCAACAAATAATTGTTTGACAGCAAAAGAAATTACAACTTTGAAAATTCAAAAAGAAGCAAAAGTCTTTCAGCTCGAGCTTCGTCACTTCAAGCGGAGAACCCTTTAACGGAAGATATTCATCTCGCCGTCTGGCATGAACCTCAGCACTCCAATGTCAATCAGATCTTGAATCTTGTTCTTCAAGGCCCAACAGTCGTTGGTACTGTGTCCCGGGCTGCAGGAGTGGTAAACACAAAATTCGTCGGGATTAAAGCGAGGAGAGGAGATATTGAGCTTCTGAGGAGGGTCCTTTACGGTGAGCAAATTGACCTCCAACAGGCGCTTCAGTATGAAGAATGATGGTATTTCAGTCTCCGTGAACTGTCTTCCCGACGTTTCTTGCTTACGCCGATTGCCACGTTGACGCTGGCGAGGTTGGTGATGGGTTTGTGACCCTGAAGCTAGCAGAGGAGCTTTCCCCTTGTCTTCTTGAGTTGAGGGAGGCTGAGCGGTGACTTGCTCTTCGACCTCAGATGTTTGCCCCAGTTGGCTGTTTGGAAGCAGTTGGCAGACAAGAACTCTGAGTTCTTCTTGTCTTTGGGATAAGTCTTGGATGAGAGCCATCTGGCCCACCAACTGTCCCATCACTTGAGTCCTCAGTGTTGTCAGATCAAACTGCAGCTCCGCAATCTGATCACTCCTGGCATTGTTGGAATTCCTCAAGTCCTTGGTGAGGAGAGCTTTCATCTTTTCTTGCCCCAGAGACAAGTTCAGGAACATCTCTTGCAGCTGAGCAGTCTGATCTTGGATGTCCTTGACAGACCGTTCTAGAGCCATCTCTTGCTGAAATAAACAGCAGGAGAGTAAGGAAACCTGAAAAAGGAAAGGTCGTCAAAATGCAATGCATGATATGTGGATGCATGTTTTCAAGGATCTCTTGGGGTAAACACAAGAAAATGTTAGAGGTTGAATTCTGCTCTTGGATTGGAGATCTCTGCACCGGTGGACGTCCTTCCACGAGAATCAAGCTCACCATGTCAAGTGGGTCATAGCCACTGATTCAAGTTGTTGTTCTCGACCTTTGTTTGGAGAGCTTTGTGTTGGTGGATGTCTTTCCACGGGAATCAAGCTCGCCATGTCGAGTGGGTCATAGCCACTGATTCAAGTTGTTGTTCTCGACCTTTGTTTGGAGAGCTTTGTGTTGGTGGATGTCTTTCCACGAGAATCAAGCTCGCCATGTCGAGTGGGTCATAGCCACTGATTCAAGTTGTTGCACTTGAACTTTGACTAGATTGGTTAGAGGAGAAACCTCTTGCCCCTTGATAGATGTCTGGTTCAACGTAATCCTGCGTCAACAGAACCCTCGAGATCCTTGAAATGGTTGTTGAAAATGCTAAAATGCTATGGTATGATGTCATGATGTTATGTACATGTATGCACAAGTAAGTGAGTGTATATACAGGCAAACAATATTCACACAAAGCACACAAGGCCTTAGGTTTAGGCTTGCATGAGGTTCAGGTATTACCCTCTTTCAGTTTGTTGGTTAAAACCTGTCCTATTAAAAGTAACCGGGTTCTAGAGAATCTCATATCATTGGCTACCCTCAATCGGTCATAACTCCAGCATCGCAACCTTTTCTCGCGGCCGGAACCATCTCGAGAGTTTAGCCTCAATGAGTGTAGCATACTGCTACTGTTCTAATGGCCAAGTTGGTCAATTAGGGTTCTAAGGTCGGTTGGTGCTTAATGACCCCTTAGAAGACCTATATTCTCCCCGTTACAACACAAGGGATATAGGTATAGACTAAGATGCCACACCAACGTAGCCACTGCTTCACCCATGTCGGTCTACGCCGGACAGGTCCCTCGCAGATTATGCTACCTAAAAAAGTTTCCCCAGATCCGGGTTAGGATCTATAAAACTCCGATACAAAGCCCACAAATGTAAAGCAAACAAAGCAATCAATTGAAAGTAAAGGTGATCTAAACCCTAAGGTAACCCCACTTTTAGAATCATTCCCCAGCAGAGTCGCCAGTTCTGTGATACGGTGGGAGAACTGACTTGTGTTTTGCGTTCGTATTCGCACTTGTGCGGTTAGCAAGAGTCGCCACCGACTTTTTACTTTATCCTAAAGGAAAGGTTAAAAAAGCACAGCAAAAACCTTTTGAGATATTTCGTGGGTTCGGGGGGTAGATTATGAAAAGGGAAGGTATTAGCACCCTTTTCATCCATGGTTATCCATGGGCTCTTAGTTACTTGGTTTTTTAGATCACTTGCCTTGTTTTTTTCGATTGCTTTGAAAATGGTGTGTGTGGGTGCTTTTTGAAAATGTTTTGGAAAAAGATGCCTTGTCTTAGGCAACTAATGTATTTGACTCGTGTTTGAGTGTTTTACAAAAGTGTGAATCTTTTCGGAAAAATGTTTTCAAATGTTTTTGAGAGTTTGTTTGAAAGTGTTGTGGATTGTGGTTTTTTTGAAAATGAGGCAAGTGTTTTTGCAAGTTTGATCTCAAGTAACTAAGAGTTTTGTCTACCCTATTGTACTCAAAGGTTTTTGTCATGTTTTAACCCCTTTTAACAATTTTGTTCTACCATTGAAATTGGTAGACAATCTTGCGTTTAGGAAGTTTATTCGGGACGGGCGCGGGTCATCGTATGGACCATGAATGCAATGGTGCCAAGTGTCTTTGGCAATTTGTTTTGAAGGGACTATGATCATTCCGTTTAGGCAACACTTTGAGGGACTTATGATCATTCGATTTTTGTTTTGCCAAAGGTACTCGACGTGCAAACATGGCCCATTTTGGAAGGCAACATGTGGGATCACCCTAGGGGGGTGCAAGTGTGATTGTGTATTGATTACATGTATTTGTCTTGTATTAGGTTATCTAGCGTTTGATTTTATGTACATACAAACCCTAGGTCTAAACATGGTATAATTGGAAAACTGTAAATTGCGGAATGTAAATCTACGCTATTACAAAATAGTATCAGGGAGTGGGGATATAAATGTACAAGGGGATGAGACTTATAGTATTTACAACCAAATCGAATGTCACAATCAAAATGTAAATATCGAATGTGCAAATATAAGATAAAATGTGTATAGGGCAATGTGAATGTATTTGTGTAAGTGTACAAGTGTATATGTATGTGAATTGTGTATGTGTAATTATGTACAAGTGCGAAATGTGAAATTGAGCCGCATTAGGGTTTTGACCTAGATAAATGTTTTAATCTTGTATTTTTGATTTATATGTTAATTATGTACAAAAGAAAAATGAAGTGTTTTGATTAAACGTTAAGTTTTAATTGGAGAGTATTTTAGTCCAAGTGTTTGTGAATTTTTAATATTAGAGAAAAATGTATTTAAATTGGTATGTACAAAAAGAATGTTAATTAAAAAGTTGCAATTTTAATTATGTATAAAAATGTATAATATGTACAAATATGCATTTTAATTAAAAAAGTATTTTCAATTTAATTATGTATAAAAAAAAAAAAGATAATATATACAAATTAATGTTTTAAAATGTATGTACAAAAGTATTATATCCAAAATTAAATTATGTGTGTTAAGAAAGATATCTTATTTTTATGTACAAATCTCTATCTAAAAAGATGTTTTAATCATATAATAAAAAAAAGTGTTTTAATTAGGTTAGTATTTTTAATTAAATAAGAAATAAATTGTGTATGTTAAAAAAATGAATTAATTGAATTAGTATATAAAAAAGTAAACATTGTTTTTTATAAAAAATGAAAAGAGTTAATATTTTATCAAGAAGAAGAAGTGAATATAAACTAAGGTTAGTGATTAATGGGCTTAGAATAATTCCAAAACGGGTCAAGCCCATGTTGTCTTGAACGAAATTAGGGTTAGGCACTTTGCTATTCAGAACGAGTGTTAGGGCTTGAGCGGCGCCGTGCGTTGGGTTCGTCTTCTCCGATTAGCAATTTCTGAGCGTTTTCTCCGGCCACCAGTGCTATTCAACGCCTTCCTTCCCTCCAAGGCATGAGCCTAGCGTCCTTGATTCAAGGTTTGATTACAACGCTTTATGTTTTGTGAACGATACGCATTTCTTTAATTCGAGTTCTTACTATTTTCTTTTCATTATGAGGTGAAGGAGAAGAAATAGAGGGCGAGGATTATACTACCTGATATTTGGAGGTGGAGGGAAGGTGGAGAAGTAGCGCTCAGGAGGCCGGAGCGGCGAAGGGAGATGCTTTGCTTCGGGTACTTTCGTTCCTTTGATATATTTAGGGTTTGATGATGACGCTAGACTGAGAACCTTTAATTCCTCACTTCTTTATCCCTTCTTCTGTGCCACTGTGTGTTGATTGCCTTTGAGCATGCGTATGTCTGAGTATTTGCTTGAGATTTGCTTGTCTTGAACGTTTTTCTTGAACAACTGTTGCCTATGGAAATATTGTTTTCTTCTATGTCCCTGAGTTGCTTCTTTCTTTCTTCTTCTTGAGAGGCTATACGCTTGCTTGTGTGCTTGATGCTATATGACTTGATTTGGTTCCCCCCATGATGAACTTACAGTTCTGAGGGGCTCGTATTTGTTGCCTATATGCTTGAGTATGTTGTTGGATATGCCTTTCTGTTTTGCCTATGATGAAGAAATTCTGAGGCTGTGGTGATGGATGCTGTTTTGGTTTTACAGTATGATTGGGTGTTTGACAGGCTCTTGAGGTTTGGATGTCAGGTTTTTAGGCCTGAGATGTGTTCTTTAACAGGGTTGTGGCATTTTCAAGTTATGTGCTTTGCTTATCAGATTTTTTGTGTGTTTGAAAGTTGAGACAGGGTAATGGTTGAGAAACTGGTTTTTGGACAGTAAGTTTTTGTATATTGGTTTTTGATGATGTGTTTCAGGTTTTGAACTTGAGATGTATCATGTTGGTTAGGTTTTTTTTGGATGATGCAGCTACTGAGTTGTGTTTTTATGACTTATGGCTTGGGTTTGAGTTTGAATTTTGTATCTTTTCTCTTCCTTTCTCACCTTACTGAACTGCCTTGGTCTTGGTTTGTGTCTATTGCAGAGTTGGCTTCTGTATGTGTTGTACTGCTGAACTCAGTTTTTTGTATTAGCTTGTATATATTGTGTATATAGGCAGAGTTGGTGTTTTATGCAGATGCTGGTTTAGTTCTGAGTTCTGAGATGTGTTATGTTGGACTGTGTTGTATATTTCTTTCTTTTACTACCTTCTGAACTGTGTACCCTGAACTGCTGCCTACTGAGTTGGCTTTTGATTTGTATATCTTTCTTTTGCTATCTTGCTGCCTGCTGAACTGCTATGCTGAGTTTTTGGATTTTGATTTGTATAATCTTTTTCTGTCTTTTTGCCTGCTGTCTATTCTGCTGAACTCTGCCTATGCTGAACCTGAACTAGGCTTGCTTTATCTCTTTTTTCTTCTCTCCTCACTTTACAGTACAATTTAGAATTTTATATGTTATTATTGTACTTGCTCTGAAGGGGCTATGATGGGAAATGATGATAAGGTTACTTGCATAATACATTACTGCATCCTCTCTATCCAGTTTTTGTGCTTTGCTCTTTTCCTTGATATCTTGGCAAAAGTCCCTTTTTGACAGCTTGTAGGCTTTGATAGCAACTTGTACTATTTTGATTTCTTTGATACCTTTGGCATTTTGACAGCTAGTGCCTTTGCTTTTGGATAGAAAGTTGAGATTGAACTTTTCAGTTTGGATTTTGGACTTTGAATTTCTATGTAGCTTGAAATTTGTAACTTATGCATTTTTGGCATTTGCATTCATGAAATAAAATAATCTTCCCTCTCTGTGAACCGGGAGAAATCCCGTGATTTGCAGAGAGGGTCAACTGATCCCAGTCAGTGGCCTCTAATGATGAGCACTTTTTATCTGTCCTTTCCAATTTAATGCTTTCTGACTTTTCTTGTTTCTTTTTGCAGATGAGAAATGGAATACCGGAGCGGAATGAAGAACGAAGAATATTAGAAAATAGGATAGTTTTTTTCATTCTATGTAATATTTAAATTAAATGTAAATTATTGTCTGTAATAAACAACAATTTGTACAAATAATTCAAATATCAATAAAAGTTTAGATTATCCAATTAATTCTAATTTCTTTATTGTTTATTTATTTATTTAAAATTCTTAGAATTAAAACAATTGAAAAATAAATTCAATCATTTAATTTCAGAATAATAAATAACTTAAATAAAACAACATTGATCAATTAAGTCTGTCTTATTCAACATCCAGAGCAAAGCAGCAGTCGATTCAAATAGACTGATCAAACGCATAAGCACTGTGAATCCAACACTGCACCCTGTATATGACTGGCCCAATCAAAACGTACTGAATTCAAACCACTGTCTCTTTTGCTGATTAAACCAAGATAACGCGAATTTTAATCCGAATCTTGAAATAAACCGCAAAGTGCTGTGGAATTTAAATTCTTCTGAGAATATGCCCATAAAACCCTAATTCCGATTAAATGCCAAATCACGCTCGCTTGATCAAAATTGAACCAAAAATCAATCAAACCCTAGGCCCATTGTATGAAATAATTCAGAGCTCTGAAAATCAGTAAAAACCCTAATTCTGCTTGACTGTCAAGAAAAGTCCGCTTGTCCGATTCTTGAGCCAGTTTGAGAAGTCAGGAAATGTTTGAAGCTGAGATTTCTTGGGGAAAAATTCGAGGGCAAATTTTGGGGTACAACAGTGAGTTTTGGTTGCAAGAAGTTAGTTTTCTTTGTCATGTTATTTCAGGTGATGGTATAGTTGCGTTTTCGTCCAAGGTAGATGCAATACTACAATGGGAGGCTCTAAATTCGGATACGGAGATTGGGAGCTTTTTGGGCTTGGCTGATTACTACCACAAATTTATTGAAGGCTTTTCCAAGTTAGCATTGAAGGTGTGAAAAACACAAGAAAAGAGGGGGGGTTTGAATTGGGTTTTAAACCAAAAAAATTTCCTTTTAAAATCCCCTTTAAACCGTAACAAGTTACTTCACTTAGTGATAATAGTGATAAGATGCAAGAAGGAAAGAACAAGTTACATTTATACTAGTTCACTTGAAAACTATCAAGCTAGTCTAGTCCACCTCCCAAGGTGATTTTGCCTTTCTCAATAAGGACTTAATCCAATAATCAAACACATTATTACAATGCACAAGTTAACTGCAAGTGACTAACATTACAACCTCTAAGACACATTAATCTTAGACTTCTCAAGGATTATGACCAAATGGTCCCTTAAGGAAAATCAAACAACAATTTGAACAAAGTTTATTTACAAGAAATTATGCTTCTACACAAGCAGATATGTAAACAATATTTTTAGAATATAGACTAGAGAAACATGAAAGTGTATGAACACTCTTAATAGAAAGTGTATAAACGTGAATTGGCATGAATTAAAAACTTTTTCTCTTAGTCTTTAAGCCCTTTATATAGCCAATAAAATATCTGTTGAGGGGTACTCTTGGGATTTTCAGAATCTTTGGCAACTTGAATCACGTGCGAGATAAGATCATACATAGTGTTTGTCCTTCATGGTAGTGGAATAAAATGTTTTGATTGTACCATGTACTATTGTACCACATTAACATTGTCTTCTTTCCTTCTGTACTTCAGATGCTTCTACGAGCATGAACTTTGAAGAGAGAACATAACACTAAGGTCATTAGAACTTCAAGTCTTCAGAGTCTTCAGAACTGCGTCTTCAGAGCCTTTATCACTTTGTCTTGAGAACCTCTTATCGAACCTTGGGTCTTCATAACTTCAAGTCTTCAGATTCTTAAGAACTTCGTCTTCAGAGTCTTCAGAACAACGTCTTCAGAGTCTTGAGAACCTCTTATCGAACCTTAGGTCTTCAGAACTTCAAGTATTCAGAGTCTTAAGAACTTCGTCTTCAGAATCTTTAGCACTCGGTATTGAGAACCTTTTCTAGAACCTTGGGTCTTTAGAACTTTAAGTCTTTAGATTCTTAAGAACTTCGTCTTCAGAATCTTCAGCACTTGGTCTTGAGAACCTTTTCTAAAACCATGGGTCTTCAGAACTTCTGTCTGGTTTCTTTAGACCTCATATTAGAGCCTACACTTCAGAGTCATCTAGAGTTTTCTTAGACATGATTCCCCAAGGAATGCTCCTAATTCATCAAAACTCAAAAGTTGATAAATTAGGGTTTCTCAGGAAAAGTCAACTAAACTTTGACCAAGCATAACTTTTTCATATTTTATCAGAAATTTCTCATCCAAGGCTCATTTTGAAGATAATTTAGTTCCCTATAACTCATCTTCAGTCTTCAAGTCCAAGAAATGCACTCATGGAAAGATATGAATTCAGACATTATAGGTCATTCCAAAAAGTCAACAAAAACACCTTTTGGGTCAAAGCTTCTTGAAAATTCTGGCTACAGATACTCAATGTCACGTCCAATGTTATGACACTGTATCTGACTTACTATATGACAGTAACTACAAAAGCAGTAAATAACACAGTCAATTGTTTACCCAGTTCAGTGTGCAACAACACCTACTCTGGGGGCTACCAAGCCAGGGAGAGAATCCACTATAAGAGATGTTAATTCAGGAATAAACCAACCAGTTTATCTCCTTCACTTAAGACCTACCCAATGCAATTCTAATCTAAGTACAACTTAAACCTGAGTTCCTACTCACTCCCCCTCAATCACAGCAGTGATACATAAACCAATTTGACTTGAGAATTGATGAAGACACTCTTCAAAACACACTCTTGATTATGCTTCACAGCTTTTTAATCAAGTAACACAATCACTCGTGCTTCACAGCTTTGAGTGATGTACACAACTAACTTGACTCTGCTTCACAGCTTTAGTCAAGTAACATTCAAACACTCTTGCTTCAAAGCTTTGAGTGCTACACAACCCTTACAATTGAAACCTATTCCAAGACACTTATCACAATGATAATTGCTTGGAGTACAATTAAACAAATCTATACAGATTACAAACTCGATCTTCTAATTAATCAGCAGGGATGATTTCAAAAACCGCAGCTCTGTTGAATATATAGCAGCTGCAACTTCAGTTAGGGTTTCCAAAAACCTAGGGTTGATTCCGTTTGACCTAAAGTCCAGGTCACAGTACTTTGTTGATCAGGTTAGGATTGAGTGAGGTTATTCCTCAGAAAACGCAGGATTCTGTTTAGGAAGGACTGAGTTATTTCCTGAAAAAACTCAGACTTATCCAATCCTGTAATCCTGCTAGTTCAGAACAGGATGTCATAACATCTGTTATGACATCTGAGAAAACCTGTCTACTGATTAGCTAAATGTGATCATTTTGCAAACATGCTCAGATACACACTTATGAACATCAGTATTTGAGTTACAATATTTTTCTGCATATGTACCTAAAGAGTTAGTACAACCTGAACTAGAATGTTATGACATCAGTCATGACATTCACACATACACCAAAAATACAAGCCAATACCTAAACACCTACAAACTCCCCCTTTGGCAGATTTTTGGCTAAAGTCCCTAAACAATCAGAGATAGCAGCAGAAATAAATGATGACAGCAGAAAAATATAGTGTTAAGTACTAATTAAGCAGTACCAAATATTCTCCCCCACTTTAGCCACAAATGGGCCAAAGATTACATGTTTATAAAGTAATACAGTTATCCAAGACAAAATAATGAGATCAGCAGCAGAACACCAGACAACAGCAGCAGACAACAGCAGGACATACTTCCAAACTCCACCAGCAACACCACCACGCAGCAATCATCCTTCAAGTACTGTCATCAGACTCAGAGGAGCCACTTTCTTCACTGTTGGACTGTCCTTCATCTTCTTCCCTCATGCTTGCTTCAGCTTCTTCCTTTTCTAGCTTGGCAATTAGTGCTTCTAGGGTCCTTTTCCTAGCATCCAGATCTTTGCAAGTTTCTTTTAAGACAGCTATGACATCAGATGTTTTGGACTGGCTCTTTGCAGACGATGTCTCAGCTGATGTTATGACAATGTCTGGAGCATGGGATCCCTGAAACAGTTTGTAGTGCAGGCCAAGGGCAGGGGCTCTTTTGCAGACTGTATCTCTTGCTACAAGTATGTCAGGATATTGTGCAAGGATGATTCCACAAAGGAGGGAGGGAAATGCAATTGGTCCTTTGACAGCATAACTGCCAGCATGCTTCAAGGTTTGTTCAAAAATGTACCTTCCATAATCAAAGGCAGTCTTGGTTCCTACAGCATAGATGAATCTCCCCAATCCTGTGGAGATGGTTGATTTGTGATTTGTAGGCACCCAGTTTGCTACACCTATTTTATGCAAGATGGCAAATTTCATGCTGAGTTTACTAGCATTCAACTTCCCTTTCAATGGCCAGCACTTTACTTGCCTGGCAGTGATGGTCAAGCATACTTCATTGTCAGTTGCCTCTAGATCAGGACAGTCCTTATTCGTTCTTCCAAGAAACTTGTTGATTTCTGATGGAGAGAACTTGACCCTTCTTCCTCTAACAAACACACTCTCAAAGTCAGCTGACCTCCCATCAGCACAATCATTAGATAGGTTCACTACAAACTCTTTAACCAGATTTTCATAACATTTGCCAAACTTCATCACAGTCTTTATTAGTCCAGCATTCCTGATCAGCTCCATGATGTCTTTGCACTCCAAAGCATCATTGTTGAGTTCTCTCTCCAAGGCTATTCTCTTCAAGCAAACATACTTCCACCTGTTTGCATTATCAGGATGATGAAAGGAGATGTTGTCAGTTGGCACTTCAGGCACTCTAGCAATCTTGCTGGAAGGGAGCTTCCTTCTGATGGGAGCATTGTCAATGTCAATCTCAAATTCTGATTCATCATCAGAGTCAGAAGTTTCAGGTTCTTTTCTTTTCTTGGAGATTGGTTGTCTAGCAGTCAGCACCTGTGCCTTCTTCCCTTTAGTCTGAATTTTTTCAGCCATCCCTTCAGCCTTGGACTTCTTAGGTTTAACAGTCTCACTACTTTTTCTCTTCATCAATCTCCTAGCAATGCTAGGGTTTACATTAGCAATCAGTTCATTATCTGAGTACTCTTCATCCACATCAATGATAGGTGGATCAGCAGCCTTTTCAGAGGGATTCTGAATGTTGTCTTTTGGTGTCACAACATCCTCAGTGACATCTATATTTTCAGAACCTTCCATATTTGGACTCTCAGATTGATTCAGAGGAATAGAGATCCCCGGTACAGATTGGTTGCCACTCAGAATGCTAGTAACCAGTCTAGCAATGGCTTGGTGTACTTGCACTGTTCCTTCTTTATTAGGTATAGTAGATGAAGGAAGAGAAGAATTACCAGAGACTGCAACTTGAGCTCTTCCTGCATGTCTGGTCCTGAGCTTCTTGATTTTGGCTGGATTAGTTGCCATCTCCCTGAGAGGAGTGACCTCAAGTACTTCTGATTCTATGCATGTCGTGATTGCCCTAGAATCGTGATCAGATGACGATGATGATGAGTGAGACGAAGCCGCCATAGTGGAAGATGATGTCTGAGACATTGTGTTTAACGTTGAGTAGCAGTAGCACTTTGAGAAAGCTCTTTGATTGGGAGGAGAAAACAGGTTGCAAGAATGAGAGAGATAGGGAGTACAAGGGAGTCTTTTCAACTTCTGAAGGCTTTTGAAGGAATTGTGAATGACTATGATCAACCCACTAAATATAGACTTAATAGAATTAATCCCTTCAACCCTTGTTTTCAGCAAAACTAATTGCTATAATTTCTCATGTTGGTGAATACCCAATCTGCCCTTCAAATTTTCAAGTTGATTTCCAACAAGCGCCTTGATAGAAGAATCAGTTAGCTGAAGCTCAGAGAACCTATGTTTCAGTTCAAATGATTTCTTCTCTCCAAAGTCAATAGGGTTTAAGGAAATGTTGAATGTTTTCAGATTATCACAACACAATGTCACAACATCTTGTGTAACATTGTCTTCAGGTAGCATCTGTGTTGACCAGAATTTTTTTGAACAGAATTTATGAGACTTGTTCTTTGACACATCACATATATTATCAGCCTGTAGTTTAGGAGTTCTTCTGACATCTTCCATTTTCATTCCTTCAAGTTTATGCTGCCACTGTTTCATATCTTTTTCTTCTTTGATGATTTGACTCAAAGTGTGGATATCAGTGTTCTCAGGCTGCCACACATAACAGTCATTTTTGGATTTTATTCCTCTCATTACAATATCTAGTTTATCATTAAACACTAGACATTCAGATCTTGAGAAGTTGACCATGAATCCTAGATCACATAATTGACTGATGCTGATGAGATTAGTAGTCAACCCTTTTACCAGCAGTACCTTATTCAGACTTGGAACTCCAGGGTAGTCCAAATTACCAACTCCTTTGATTTCTCCTTTAGCACCATCTCCAAAGGTCACAAAACTGGTGGTGTGAGGCATAACATTATTGAGGAGATTTTTGAATCCAGTCATGTGTCTGGAACATCCACTGTCAAAGTACCAATCTTCCTTTGTTGAGATCTTCGGGAAAGTGTGTGCTATCAGTGCAATAGCCTTTTTCTTCCATTGAGGAGCGTGTGGTACCCTTTTAGACTTAGGTTTGACATCTGATTTCTGATTAGGATATCCATGTAGTCTGTAGCAGAAGGGCTTTATGTGGCCATATTTCCCACAATGATGACATCTCCATCTTTGGTACCTCTTCTTCATGTGTCTCTGTCCCTGATGTGGAGAGTAATGTTGAGACATTCGGTTTGACATTTGCTTCCTGGTAACAACTTTCTTTGTTTCCACAAACCCTAAGCCAGATTTATTTCCCATATTTTGTCCAGCCTGAAGAATCTCTTCCAATTTGTCTGTCCCATTTGTCAACATCTTGACTGATTTGGTCATTTGATTCAGTTGTGAGTTCAGCAGTTGAACTTCTCCTTCTAAATGACTTATAGTTTCAAGATTTGCTCTCTTTTCAGCCTCCAGCTTTACAATGAGTTTTGATTGTTTCTCATTTTGCACACAGACTTCACCACTTCTGATACACAATTTCTTGTAGGTATCAGCCAGTTCTTCAAATGTTACTTCTTCATCACTGGTGTCACTTTCAGAAGGACAAACACTAGTTAGGGCAGTAACTAGTTTGGCAGATTCTTCTTCAGAATTGCTTTCTGAATCATAGTCAGACCAGGTAACAGTCATTCCTTTCTTTTGCTTCTTAAGAAAGGTAGGACATTCAGCTCGAATATGTCCATATCCTTCACATCCATGGCATTGAATTCCTCTGCCTTGGTTTTCCTTATCTTCTGATCTTGGTCTTCTGCTGGAACTGTCAATGTCAGAAGGAATGTTGTGAACATTTGACCTTGACTTTGGGTCCATTCTTTTGATGAGCCTGTTGAACTGTCTTCCAAGCATGGCAATGGCTTCTGATATGTTTTCTTCTTCATCCTCCTTGTGTTCAACATCAGTGTTGGTTACAAGTGCTATGCTTTTGTTCTTCTTGTCACCATTATCAGTGATCCCCATCTCAAAAGTCTGAAGAGACCCAATAAGTTCATCCACTTTTAACTTGCTAATGTCCTGGGCTTCCTCTATGGCAGTTACCTTCATTGCAAATCTTTTAGGCAAGGATCTGAGAATCTTCCTCACCAGTTTTTCTTCTGACATTTTTTCTCCCAGTGCTCCTGAGGTGTTGGCAATCTCCAAGATGTTCATGTGAAATTCATGGATGGTTTCATCTTCCATCATTTTTAGATTCTCAAACTTAGTGGTCAACATCTGAAGCCTTGACATCTTTACTTTGGAAGTGCCCTCATGAGTAGTTTTGAGGGTGTCCCAAACTTCCTTGGCCAGTTCATATTGATGTACTAATCTGAAGATGTTTCTATCAATTCCATTGAACAAGGCATTTAAGGCTTTTGAATTTCCCAGAGCTAACTCATCTTCTTCTTTACTCCAATCTTCCTCAGGCTTCAGACTGATTGTCCCATCTCTTTCAGTTATGGTGGGATGAATCCATCCTTTGTCAGCAGCTCTCCAAGCCTTTTTGTCCAGAGATTTTAGGAAGGCAATCATACGAGGTTTCCAATAGTCATAATTAGTTCCATCCAGAATGGGTGGTCTGTTTCCAAAAACTCCTTCTTTGTCCATAGTGCCAGAAAGTGATATCCCTAGATCTCACCCAGTAATACAGGCAGGGTGCCTGCTCTGATACCAATTGAAAATTCTGGCTACAGATACTCAATGTCACGTCCAATGTTATGACACTGTATCTGACTTACTATATGACAGTAACTACAAAAGCAGTAAATAACACAGTCAATTGTTTACCCAGTTCAGTGTGCAACAACACCTACTCTGGGGGCTACCAAGCCAGGGAGAGAATCCACTATAAGAGATGTTAATTCAGGAATAAACCAACCAGTTTATCTCCTTCACTTAAGACCTACCCAATGCAATTCTAATCTAAGTACAACTTAAACCTGAGTTCCTACTCACTCCCCCTCAATCACAGCAGTGATACATAAACCAATTTGACTTGAGAATTGATGAAGACACTCTTCAAAACACACTCTTGATTATGCTTCACAGCTTTTTAATCAAGTAACACAATCACTCGTGCTTCACAGCTTTGAGTGATGTACACAACTAACTTGACTCTGCTTCACAGCTTTAGTCAAGTAACATTCAAACACTCTTGCTTCAAAGCTTTGAGTGCTACACAACCCTTACAATTGAAACCTATTCCAAGACACTTATCACAATGATAATTGCTTGGAGTACAATTAAACAAATCTATACAGATTACAAACTCGATCTTCTAATTAATCAGCAGGGATGATTTCAAAAACCGCAGCTCTGTTGAATATATAGCAGCTGCAACTTCAGTTAGGGTTTCCAAAAACCTAGGGTTGATTCCGTTTGACCTAAAGTCCAGGTCACAGTACTTTGTTGATCAGGTTAGGATTGAGTGAGGTTATTCCTCAGAAAACGCAGGATTCTGTTTAGGAAGGACTGAGTTATTTCCTGAAAAAACTCAGACTTATCCAATCCTGTAATCCTGCTAGTTCAGAACAGGATGTCATAACATCTGTTATGACATCTGAGAAAACCTGTCTACTGATTAGCTAAATGTGATCATTTTGCAAACATGCTCAGATACACACTTATGAACATCAGTATTTGAGTTACAATATTTTTCTGCATATGTACCTAAAGAGTTAGTACAACCTGAACTAGAATGTTATGACATCAGTCATGACATTCACACATACACCAAAAATACAAGCCAATACCTAAACACCTACACTTCTTACATGAACATGGAAGATCCAATTGAGATGAAACTAAAGAGGATGCTTAGGGGACATCCTAAGCTTTCTAAAAAGTCCCGGAACACCCTCTTAGGGTCAAAATGGAGAGAGATGTGCATTGTCAAAGTTGGCCATTTTTGGAAATTTGCCCAAAGTCAACAATGCCCAAAATTGCATTTTTCCACATGGGCCCATTTTTTTAAGATTGAATCTCAGTCCTAGCATGGTCCACGACCTATGGGACCCTACATGCCTTTTAATTTTTGCTTATTTAATTTATTTTGATTTCTATTCATTTAAAATCAAATAAACTCAAATAAAATCAAATTAAATCAAATTTGTGGAATAGGATTTGTTTTGCATTGAATTATAGATCTCATATGTTGGCAATGATCAAACAAATCGTGCAAGCTCTAAAAAGAAGAGAAAATCTCCAATTTTGGAAAGATTTGAATCAAAACTTCAAGGCCATCAATCTTTGGATTCTTTCCAATTTTTATTGACCTAATTGGATTTATTACTTATAGAGAAGCTTTGTGAACCCTAAAAGGGAGAACACACGCACAACCTGCCTCCCTGGAGCAAAAACAAAACTCAAATTTTTGTTAAAAAAGTGAAGGTCGGATTTTTGTCCATAAGGAGATTCAAAGCATCCTGAGACTTGCAATCGATTGCTGGAGGTACTCTGAAGCCAATTGGATCATTCCCACGCGTTAAAGCACCCAGAACCGCCCCCTACAGAACCACAATTTGCCTTTAATTTTTGAATTTGATTTTGAACATATGCGCATGATAAATGAATTCTAACTACACATTTATGTTTGTCTAGTCATTTAGAACATATTGGGATAATTAATTGTTTGTTTTGGTATATATACGAGTAACTGCCATTATTAGGGTTTAGAGCTTCGTTTTAGGGTTTCTTGTTACAGGTTAAATTAGGCCCAATCAAGGGTCAATTCGTGTTCAGGAAGTCACGAGTGATCGATCCATGGCCTTATCTGAGATTTATATTGCCTGTACTGAATTTTTGAAAACGCAGGGGTTATAGCTACAAAAGTTGTCCGTAGGTAAAACCCTTATACCTAAAGCGACAATTCTGTGAAGAAGAAGACTAGGTGGCAGCCTGTCACTGGCCAGTTTAAATCTGGTGCGTGTTTTTAATTTCCAAGTATTAGTCTTATTTTTTCATATATAATATTATTGTGTTGTCATTTGTACAACTAAGCTTGGTAGCGCAGATGGCCAGGGGATGAGTGTGCAAAGTCAAGGACTTGGGTTCGATCCTGGGAAACCCAATTTTGTATTTTCTAACGTTTTCATGTAGGATCTAATACACCACTAGTCAACGCGCCTACCATGCACCTCAAGATCTCACGCCTTGGATGATCCCCTGACCAGATCCAACAAGCAGCAGGCAAGGAGCATGGTAAACCCCCAGATGTGAGTCTCACTGGATCAGGCGTAGCCTTGGGCCAACTGCTATGGGCCTTGAAAATTCAACATGCACCTCCCAAAACTACTTTCACAGCAGATCCAATCTAATTCTTTTTTTTTAATTTCTTTTATTTGTTTTAATTATTTTTTAATTGTTTAAAAATAATTTTTTATTAAATCAAAAATCACAAAAAAAACATGAGAATTAGATTTTTTTATATAAAATATTTAATTAATTAGGTTAATTAGAATAACTTAAATTCTTTTTTTTTTCATGATTAAAATTAATTAGAAATTAGGTTAATTTGCAAAATCAATTATTTTTTCTCAAAAAATCTAAAAAAATATTTTTTTTTATTTTACTAAATAAAATATCTTTGAATTTAATTTCCATTCCTCGTATTTAATTTCATCGCGCACATTTATTTCATTATTTTTTCCAATTAATGTAATTGCTTCGAGTTTGTAATAGTTAACATAGGTTTATTTATTATTTTCATTTACTATTTTCCTCCGGTTTTTGATTATGTAATCCCCCACCCGAGGCATTGTAATAACTAGGTTTAAAATTCTCGCATTTTGCTTTCCGTCATTATAAACTGTTAGATGATTGATACTAGGATTGTATGCTAAAGATCATAATTTAAAACAGTAGAAAACCATAATTATGCAAAGATAATTAACAGAAAAACACACACTTACACATGCTCACTTCTAGGGTTTGCCCCACTTGGTTGCCTCAGAAATAATGGTCGTGTCCCTCGAACGTAGGGATACCTTAGCAATGATCCGCGATTCAAAATCATCATAAAGATTATAGTCCCTACTTGTCCCTCGAGTTTCCTACGAATTGATCTTATGACGATAGTCCCTTCGAAATGCTAAGGTATCTTTATTTGTTGCCTTCAGAGACCATTTCGTCCCTTCAAATGTCCCTTTAAAATTCCAATGACGGAGCTACCTACTCCTTAATAGTAGGATAGCACTGTCTAAAGGAAACAAAAATGAACAGACTTTTTTTCGAGTAGGTAGAAATCTTAAGTACTTGCTCAAAATAAAAACTTTTCACACAAACACTTTTTAAAAACAGTTTTCAAAACAACTTCGTCACACTCTTGAGGACCGATACAAGGGTTATCACGAAGTGAATAAAACTTTTTCAAAACAAGCACACACAAGCAATTTAAAAAATGAGCAAGTACCTAAGATCCCGTGGAAAACCACGGATAGAAAGGGTGCTAACACCTTCCCTTTCTATAATCTACCCCCCGTACTCAGAAACATCTCGAAAAAAGGTTTTTTCTATTATTTTTCCTTTTCCTTTGTTGGATGAAATTAAAGTCGGTGGCGACTCTTGCTTACCGCAACATTTGGGAACAAAAAACGCAAACCAGTATAACAGTCGGTTTTTCCACCGTATCACAGAACTGGCGACTCTGTTGGTGAATTAATAAGTGGGGTATACCTTAGGATCTAGGTCATTTTTAAAAAATTGCTTTCTTGTTGGTTTTGTCTGCTTTATTCTTAAAGGGTTTTGTTTGGGCATTGTTAAAGATCCTACACCCAGATCTAGGGGCAATTATTAGGTAAACAACAATAGATCGTGGAGACTGTATGACATAGACCGATATGGTTTAAGTGATGGCTGTGTTGGTGTGACACTTTGGTTGGTAACGGTATCCTTCATGTGGAAATGAGGAGAATACGGGGCCGCCGCGTGGTGTCTTGAAGCACTAACGGACCTTAGAACCTTAGTTGAACAAACTTAGCCATTAGAAAGTAGTGAGATAGCCAGCCTCGGTATAAAGTTGAGGATTGGTTGATACTCAATACTACACTCATTGAGATCAGACTTTCGGGATATTTCGGCCGCAAGAAAAGATTGTCTGAGCTGAAACAATGCCCGATAAAGGATGATCAGTGATATTGAGAATCTTTAGAACCCGATTACTTTTCTAAGACAGGTTTGAAACCAACTAAACTTTAAGACGGTACTTACCTTTAACCTCATTCAAGCCTTTGAACCTAAGGTCTACTGTGTGCTTTGCTTGTGTGTGATTTACTCTGTTTGAACATAACATCATGCATCATAACATAGAATCCGTTCTTATTACACTAACCATTTCAAGGACCGAGGCAATTTATCTTTGTTCTATTTTGCAGATTATGGTTTCCGCTCGTAGAAACACTATCTGAATCAGCTTTGTGAGAATACTGTTAGAACATAGTTTGATTCTACAACCCTTAATTAGAGTTTTGATGATAACAAAATACAAAGAATAAATAAATTGTAAGATTTATATATAAGACAAATATGCTTCTTAAAATTATGTTTTGTATATACAGAAGATCTGATGGAATCAGCATCAGAAGATCAGTAACATGTGTCATACGCTGAAGCTTGATGACCAGAATCTGCGCATAAACAAATACACTCTGACTCTGATCAAAGATCTTTTCCAAGTAATCAGCACTC
Source organism: Vicia faba (assembly GCA_948472305.1). Classification (NCBI taxonomy): domain Eukaryota; kingdom Viridiplantae; phylum Streptophyta; class Magnoliopsida; order Fabales; family Fabaceae; genus Vicia; species Vicia faba. The sequence goes on along the minus strand of OX451739.1, from coordinate 1,573,607,009 downwards.
TGAAGCGTTATCATAAGTTAAAGCAAAGAAGACTCTGAAGTGTTATTAAGTATTCAAGACAGAATTAAATGCTAACGGCTATCCTCAGACAAGATCTTCTCAAAAAAGGAAAGTGCGTTATTATCATTAAAATGGCTTTATGGACAACGTATCTCTGCCTTGTCTATATAAACAAATCTGCTTGAGAAAAGATGCACGCATGCACTCACATAATTTGCCAAGCTTTCAAAACCACACTTATTCAAACGCTTTAGCAAATTCAGTTTATTCCAAGCTTAAATTGTGTAATTATCACAGTTGTGATATATTGTTTATTAGAAAACGTTAACACATCATTGCTCAAATTATTTGTAAAAGATTTCCTTGAGATAAACCGGTTTGTGGTTATACTCAAGAAGGCTTTAACAGTTGTTAAAGTAGTTGTTGTAATCCTTTGAATATAGTGGATTAAGACCTCGTTGGAGAGAGGCGAAATCACCTTGACGGGTGGACTGGAGTAGTTTGAGATCAAACGAACTAGGATAAAAATACTGTTTTGTCTAAGCATTTGTTTTAAGTTTTACAATTCAACCCCCCTTCTTGTGTTTTTACATCTTCAATTGGCATCAGAGCGCCTGGTTCTGAGCTTATAACACTTAACTGTGTCAGTACAAGATCCAACGTCAAAAAAACACAATGGCAGGACCAAATCAAAACATCAACAATGACAACAATGAAGAAAGAGACAGATTCAGTGGCAAACCTCCAGTCTTTGATGGAGAGAACTTTGACTACTGGAAAGACAGAATTGAGAGTTTCTTTCTGGCCCATGATGCTGATCTGTGGGACATGGTGACTGATGGATACACGCACCCAGTGGATGGAAGTGGTCAGAAGATTGACAGGAAAACAATGTCTGATCAGCAAAACCGTGAGTTCAGAAATCATCACAAGGCCAAAACAATTCTTCTCAGCGCCATCTCTTATTCAGAATATGAGAAGATATCAAACAGAGACACTGCAAAGAATATGTTTGACTCTCTGAGAATGACGCATGAAGGCAACATTCAAGTCAAAGAAACCAAAGCCCTTGCACTCATTCAGAAGTATGAGGCATTCAAGATGGAAGAGAGTCAATCAATAGAAACTATGTTTTCAAGATTTCAAATTCTTTTTGCTGGTCTAAAAGTTCTTGACAAAGGGTATTCTACTGCTGATCACGTTAAGAAGATCATCAGAAGCTTGCCAAAACAATGGAGGCCAATGGTCACAACACTTAAGCTAGCCAAGGATCTCAACAAAATCTCTCTGGAGGAACTTGTCAGCTCCCTCAGAAGTCACGAGATAGAGCTAGAAGCAGATGAACCTCAAAAGAAAGGTAAGCCATTAGCTTTAAAATCTAACAGAAAATCTGACTCCAAAGTTTTGCAGGCTGTGGAAGAAACCTCTGATGGGTCCTCATCAGAAGAAGATGAACTATCTCTCCTCTCCAGAAGGGTGAACCAATTGTGGAAGCAGAGGCAAAGGAAGTTCAGGAATCCCAGAAGATCATAAAATCAGAATGAATCTTTCTCCAGATATAGAAGGTCAGAATCCTCCTCTGGACACAAAAGATCTGAAGGTTCTTCAGGAAACAGAAAGCCAAACAACAAAGACATCATCTGCTATGAATGTAACGAGCAAGGGCACTACAAAAGTGATTGCCCAAAGCTTCAGAAGGAAAAGCCCAAAAAGAAGTTTGGCAAGGAAAAGAAGAAAAGTCTCATGGCTACATGGGATGATTCTGACACATCTGAAGCTGACTCAGAATCAGATGATGAAAGAGCAAACATAGCTCTCATGGCAAACATAACAGAAGACAATGAAGCTTCTGAGTCAGAATCTGAATCAGATACAGAAGAGGTATTCCCTGACTTTACTATAAACTTTACTAAGGCTGAACTAGCTGAAAGCCTTAATGAAATTCTGGAAAGATATCAGCAGATCAGAGTCAAATTCAGAAACCTGAAAAGGAACCTTGCCTCTGACTCTGATAAGAATGAGAGTCTCAAATTGGAGAATTTTGAGTTAAAAGATAAAAATTCAAAATTAGAAAACCAATTGCAAAACTCTCAGAAGGAAACAATCCCTGAAACTCCCAGTAATGTTGATGAGATCATCAAGGAGTATGATCACAACTTTCAGAAGTTTCTAGCTAAAAACATAGACAGAAGCAAAATGGCTTCAATGATCTATGGAGTTAGCAGAAATGGCAGAAAAGGGATAGGATATTAAGGTAAGGTACCTACACCAAAAAATGCCATGGATTTAGTTATAAAACGTACTCCACTTGATTCACACTTTATATATGGGCACACACTTGACATAAAATATACAAGTAGTGATTACTCTGTCAAACCAAAATTCAACCAGAGTTTTGGTAAAACTAACAAATCAGGACCCAAGAAAATGTGGGTACCTAAGGATAAAATAATACATGTGGCAGATATCTTTAGCAGCAAAGCAAAAACACCAATCATGGTACCTGGACTCTGGCTGCTCACGACACATGACAGGAAGAAGGCATATGTTCCAAATCCTGGAACTTAATCCTAGAGGCCACATAGGTTTTGGAGGCAATCAGAGAAGAAAGATCATTGGCTCTGGAACAGTAGGTAATGGAAATCTTCCCTCTATAAGTAATGTTTTACTAGTTGATGGATTAATACATAATCTGTTATCCATAAGTCAATTAAGTGATAACGGTTATGATATAATCTTCAATCAAAATTCATGCAAAGTTGTTAGTCAGAAAGATGGGACTATCCTATTTAATGGAAAGAGGAAAAACAACATTTATAAAATAAAACTTTCTGAACAAAAAAGTCAGAATGTAAAATGTCTACTGTCTGTTAACAACGAGCAATGGATCTGGCACAGAAGATTGGGACATGTTAGTATGAGAAGAATATCTCAGATTAACAAACTCAATCTGGTCAGAGGACTTCCTAACCTAAAGTTCAATTCAGATGCTCTGTGTGAAGCATGTCAGAAAGGCAAGTTTGCAAAACCAGCTTTCAAATCCAAAAACGTTGTTTCCACCTCCAAGCCATTAGAACTTCTGCACATTGACTTATTTGGACCAGTTAAAACTGCTTCAGTCAGTGGCAAGAAGTATGGGTTAGTAATCGTAGATGACTATAGCAGATGGACATGGGTAAAGTTCTTAAGGCACAAGGACGAGTCACACTCTATGTTTGTTACCTTCTGCAACCAAGTTCAGAATGAAAAGGATCTTAGAATCGTCAAAGTCAGAAGTGATCATGGTGGAGAATTTGAAAACAAATATTTTGAGTTATTCTTTAATGATAAAGGCATTCTGCATGATTTCTCTTGTCCTAGAACTCCCCAACAAAATGGAGTTGTAGAACAAAAGAACAGAACATTGTAAGAAATGGCCAGAACCATGATCAACGAGACTAACATTGCTAAGATCTTCTGGGCAGAGGCAATAAACACAGCGTGTTACATTCAGAATAGAATCTCCATAAGACCTATTCTGGAAAAGACTCCATATGAATTGTGGAAGAACAGAAAGCCCAACATTTCCTACTTTCACCCATTTGGATGTACATGTTTTATTCTGAATACAAAAAATTATTTGAACAAGTTTGACTCTAAAGCACAAAAGTGTATTATGTTAAGATATTCTGAACGCTCAAGAGGGTACAAAGTATACAATACAGAAACACAGATTGTGGAAGAGTCAATCAGTGTTCGTTTTGATGATAAGCTTGACTCTCAAAAGTCAAAGGAGAATGAATTCCTTGCAGGTATGGAAGTTGAACTCACAGGTACTGAAGACAAATCATCAGAAGCTCTCAACAGAGACACTCCCTCAACATCAGAAAGAGGCACTACAAGCAATCCAGCACCTTCTGTTGATCAACTCCAGAAAAGACCATCCAGAAGCAGCATGGATCACCCAGAAGAAATAATCTTAGGAAGAAAGTAAGATCCAATCAGAACAAGATCTAGCTTCAGAAACTCTGAAGAATCCCTCATGGGACTGGTTTCTCTAATTGAACCAACAACAATTGATGAAGCACTTCTGGACAATGACTGGATTCTAGCAATGCAAGAGGAGCTAAATCAATTCACAAGAAATTACGTATGGGATCTAGTTCCCAAACCAAAAGAATTCAACGTCATTGGTACAAAATGGGTGTTCAGAAACAAACTGAACGAACAAGGTGAAGTCATCAGAAACAAAGCACGACTGGTAGCACAAGGTTATAGTCAGCAAGAGGGGATAGAGTATACATAAACCTTTTCTCCAGTTGCCAGGTTAGAATCTATCAGACTCTTAATCTCATTTGCTGTTAATAAAGGCATCACTCTGTATCAGATGGATGTTAAGAGTGCATTCTTAAATGGCTATATAGAAGAAGAGGTATATGTGCACCAACCCCCTGGTTTTGAAAGTTCCAAAAATCCAGAATATGTTTTCAAACTAAAGAAGTCACTATATGGTCTGAAACAAGCTCCCAGAGCTTGGTATGAAAGACTAAGTAACTTCCTGCTAGAAAAGGAATTCACCAGAGGGAAAGTGGACACAACCTTGTTCTGTAAGACACTTAAGAATGACATTTTAGTATGTCAGATTTATGTTGATGATATCATATTTGGATCCACTAAACCCTCTTTGGGAAGAAAGTTTGCTAAATGTATGCAGGCAGAATTTGAGATGAGCCTAATGGGGGAACTAAAATTCTTTCTGGGCATTCAGATTAATCAAACCCCAGAAGGAACTTACATTTATTAGAGCAAATATGTCAGAGAACTTCTGAAGAAATTTGATCTCTCATAATGTAAGCCATCAAAGATTCCAATGCATCCCACGTGCATTCTGGAAAGAGAAGAGGTAAGTAAAAAGGTAGAATAGAAGGTCTACAGAGGTATGATTGGTTCTCTTCTATATCTGGCAGTCTCAAGGCATGACATTCTATTCAGTGTTTGCATTTGTGCTAGATTCCAATCAGATCCTAGAGAATCTCACTTAACAGCAGTTAAGCGAATTTTCAAGTATCTGAAAGGTACTACTAATCTGGGTTTGTTTTATAGAAAAATCAAGTGATTACAGTTTGATAGGATACTGTGATGCTGATTTCGCTGGAGACAGAGTAGAACATAAAAGCACTTTTGGAAGCTTCCAGTTTATGGGATAAAATATGATCTCATGGTCCAGCAAAAGACAATCCACAATAGCTCTATCAACAGCAGAAGCTGAATACATAGCAGCAGCTGGATGCAGCACACAAATGCTCTGGATGAAAAGTCAACTTGAGGACTTCAAGATATTTGAGAGTAACATCCCTATCCTCTGTGTCAATACTTCTGCTATTTGTCTCAGTAAAAATCCTATTTTGCATTCAAGGGCTAAGCATATAGAAATAAAACATCATTTTATTAGGGACTATATTCAAAAAGGGATTCTAAATTTAAAATTTATTAACACAGACCATCAATGGGCTGATATCTTCACAAAACCTCTTTCTGAAGATAGGTTCAACTTCATTCTGAAACATCTCAGCATGAAGCTCTGCCCAGAATAAAACTGTTTTGATTCCATATCTTAACCTTCAAAACTTTGTTTATTTTTCGTGAACTACTGACCAATCTTTCTTCAGATCTTTAGAATTATATATTGTATCAGAATCAAGGATAGAAGTGTGCAGTTCACTCAAGCAAACAAGTGTCATCCAGTCATCAGCTACTTTCTGAGGCTGAACATGCGTTCACGTTTCTGAAAGGTCAAAAGCGCTGATTGGATGCATTGGGACACATGTCATGGGTAACCGTTCCAATATCTTTATGAATCCCCCAAAATCAGCTATCATTAAATGCTCATAATCATTATATTTAATTTCTCTCTCTTGCCGTTTATGTTTTCAAATTTTTTTAGAAATCTATTTAAACACATTTCTCACCATTTACACTATTTTACCTTCACTTTCATTTTCTCTACAAACTTATTGTTTTCAGTCTGCATCCTTTCTCAAAACCCTTTCAATTTCTTCACAAAACCTTCGGTGTGAACATGGCTTCCTCCAGCAACCCTACCTCAAGTGCTCAGAAAACAGATTCCTCCGAACAATATGAAGAACCCTACAGAACTCTTCTTACACCCATCAAAAATCTAGAAGTTCTTTCAGAATTGATTGTGGATTTCAACAGCCTTCAAGAGAACGGTTTAATCTCTCTGAAGAGGTTAAGGCTCAAGGCTGGGAAAGATATTTTGACCGACTGGTGGGTCCAACATTCCCAATTCTGGTAAAGGAATTTTGGATTCATGCTTCATCTTCCAACCATCAAGTTACTTCATACATTATGGGGAAGAAGATAGTTATTACTGAGGACCTCATTGCAAGATTAATAGGCTACAGTGGTGATGGTGTACGATGCATTGACATGGCTGAAAGATGCACTGATGTTGCCCTAATTGCTAGAGAAATCTTCACTCTGGGTCTTCCCTCCAGCAAGATAAGGGATTTAAAAGACCATCACAGAATATGGGCCAAGATCATTCTGGGATGCATAAACCACATGAAGCCTACCAGCTCTCCCGACTACATCAATATTGATCAGCAATTTCTGATCTACTTCATCTCTTAGAAGATTAAGGTAAATCTGGCTCATCTGCTGTTTAACGATCTAAGGACTATTGTTAAGGAAACCAGAGAAGAGGAGCGCACAAAAAGGGACTGGATACCCCTAGGAAGACTTATATCAGATATTCTAACAGAGAATAAGCTGATTGATCATCTAACAGAGGCTCAGGAAATCAGCTCTTTGGAAGCTACTGTTGGCAAACCGCTGAATGCAAAGAATCTGAAGAAGATGAAGTTGATTGAGAACATCAAGAAGGAACCCAGTGTCACTTCTTTTGCAACAATCTCCAGCAGAAGAGTCCCTCTGGATAACTTTCCTCTGTTCTCAGAGATTGATTCTAAACCTGATATAATAGTCAGATATCTAGATGCATGCAAGGCGGATGGTACAACACCAAATTTGAACTTTCAGGATCTGCAGCAGAAGGCTCCAGAAGTTGTGCTGAAGAAAACCAAGAAAAGGAAAGCTGTAGCAGAAGGATCATCCCAGCGGACTCCTAAAGAAAGAGGTAATCCTTCTTCTATAACTGTTTTAAATTTAATTTCTGTATCAACATCTATCCCAATTCCCACTCAATTAGAAAACCCCACACCACAAACATTTGATGACTTTGACATTGAATTTGACCCATCTGAATCCTTAACTCTTAGAAGATCTCGCTCCCAACCTCCAAATCCAAATATTGAAGCAACCCAACAAGAACTTGCAAAAGTTCTATCTGATATAGATACCTTTGACCAACATACTTCTGCTCCCATGCCAGAAAATCCAAACCCTGAAACCACCACAGAACCACAACCAGAAATTCCCCTCTCTCCACAACCAGAAATCCCACTACCTCCATCTCCTCAACCAGAAATTCATCCACCTTCTCCACAACCTGAACTATTTCAACCAGAAGTTCAAACTTCTGAGACTCAACCTTCTGAATCCTGTGAACCAGAACCTCATAACGATCAATCAAACTAAACTGTTGATTCTGATACCATTCCCATTCCTGGAATCACAGAACCTCTGGCCATTCGTATGCCCCTAACCATTCTGAATATTCCCCAAATTCCCTCTTGTAATACCCCAAATTTGTCCTACCCTTTTACTTCCTATCTGGCTTACGCATTTTTTGCATTTTTTTTCTCACATATATAATTTCCATTAGGTCATCTAACACATCATGCATCATCAATCAATAAATTGGCATAAGATCATGGATTTCGAGGAATAAGGGTTGGTGTATGGCTTTTTCTCTAACACTGCGGACTTCTTTTAGTGATACAATTTTTGGGTCTCATCAAATACTTGCCGCTTCAATTGTGAGTCATCCCAAGGCTATCTCGAAAGGCTGCAAGCCCAAGCAGTGAGGAACATCGTCTTATACTTATCACCTCCACATGAATGATGATTTATTTCCATGATCATATAAATTTCAAAGGGGTTCTATAATTACTTAAAGTGCAAATGGTTGAAGATTTTGATATATCCATGGCCATTAAGATCTTGTTCAAGGATGCTTCAATATGTCATACAAAAAGGTTATCATATAAGAAAATCGTATCTTTTACGAGTTAATATTTCAAATGGTCCTTTCTTCATCAAATGAGGTTTAGCTATTCCTTGTTTGTTCACGAGCTCTAGGAAAGAGAAGAAGATTCAATAGGATACTATTTGCAAATTGGAAGTTTGTACACTTTATGATGCAAAGCTCTTCGTCGGGTCTATTCGCTTACTTGTGATATAATATGCTTTGGGGGACTTCATTTCAAAAAAAAAACATTAAAATCAAAATCCTAAGCTTCTTCAATTATGGTTTTGAGGTGAGGATTAAGAAAGATGCAGGGCTCGTTCATTTGAAGGCGTTTAGGCATGTTTTCATTCAAAAGCAAATAAACTCGACGTTACAAGCTTGTCCTTGGAAAAGGCTCTTATCAAATTCATATCACAACCATGGAGTTATATGAAACATAAAATTAAAAGATATTGGAGATACAAAAGGCAATTTGAAAGAGAAGACTACTTGGAATATTTGGGCTTCATCATTAAAATTCAAGGGTTCACATTCATTCAATGATATAATCCTTACAAGTTCTAAAGCATTACTCGTGATTTGTCAAAAGGTTATCCAAATTCATTCTCATTCATTCGAGGTCATAACCATGCAATTTACAAGCGGTGTCATTAGAACATTACAAGAGAAGATTTCAAAAGGGCGTTTACATCCAAAATTACTAAATCAAAAACAAGAATTTACATTAAATATTCAAGTGGTCTAAAGCTAAAGAATTCTAAATCAAGGTCTCCATCATTTCTAAACTTATTTATCTTCAAGCCACTATCTTCCAAGATTGCCCCATTCCAACCTGGTTATGTCCAAGCCTCAGTCCATGTTTCATACCAAAAGAAAACCCTGCATAAACAACCATTTTCCAAACCAGTTCAGTACTAATATATAATCAAGTTAATTTAATTTGAAATACAGAAATCAACAATTACACCAAGTATTATGTGCTTAAAACAAACCCACAAAGAGGTAAGAGTCACAGAGAAGCCAACCATCTTTCTCTTAATTCCAATCGTATAAATACTTCATCAAACTGTCGGTTCTGAAACATTCTTGATTTCATGGCGTCTCAAGCCAGCCTTCTCCTTCAAAAACAGCTCAAAGACTTTTGCAAACACCCTGTCGATGGCTTTTCTACTGGGTTGGTTGATGAAAGCAGTATTTTTGAATGGAGTGTCACCATAATTAGACCCCCTGATACTCTCTACGAGGGAAGGTTTTTCAATGCTATAATGAGATTTCCTTCCAATTACCCAAACAGTCCACCATCAGTGAAATTCACCTCAGAGATATGGCACCCTAATGTATATCCTGATGGTCGGGTTTGCATATCAATCCTCCATCCTCCAGGTGATGATCCTAATGGTTACGAGCTTGCAAGTGAGCGCTGGACACCTGTTCATACGGTAGAGAGTATAGTATTGAGTATCATCTCAATGCTTTCCGGTCCTAATGACGAATCTATTGCAAATGTTGAAGCTGCAAAGGAGTGGAGAGATAGCAGAGATGAATTCAGGAAGTTGGCCACACAAACACTCTATTTTCTTCAGTTCCATATGTTAGGAATTGGAAACAAACTGTATTCTAAGTGCTTTGGCCTAGTGGTTTTACATGGGAAATTTACTTTGTTCATTTGCATAAACTTTTTTTGTTTAATTCTAATGAGCTGAAAATAACAGATTTATGCGGTCCTTTAACTATTTTTCTAACCTCCTTAACCATAACAAACTAACAGAAATTCTAACAGCTTCCTAACCTCAGCATTACCCCAACCATATCCATAACCAATTCATAACAAACTCTCAAACCTTCTAACCACTTCTAACAGCATAACTAACTTAACTAGTAACAAATTCCTAACTGCATCTTAACTTCCTAAACAGAATTTTTTGTTAACTACCTCCTAACCAACAAACTTCCAGCATAAGGATACATATATAACAGATGACAGAAGGGGGAGAAATACGATTTTTCAACACAGAAAAAAGAAATTATTACCTCTCAATCATCTCATTCTGGAACTGGCAGAAGAATTACATCCAAGAAACTACAGAAATTTTATCTCTCTCTCTATCACTCTCTGCATCAATCATCATTGAAACTTCACATTCGAATCATCTTCATCGTGTCACCTTCAGCGCCATCTCGCCATTCATATCAACTGCAATAACAATCAGTGTAACAACAACATCTTCACCATCGTTATTCTTCATCGGCAAGAAGAACAACACATCATCAACAAATCTTAGATAATGCAAAAGAATAAGGAATTGCAAAAGAACGGCGATATCGTTATTTGATTCCGATATAGAAGAAGAAGCAAAGAACAAAAAAGCTTACTTGTTCGAGATCTCTCGTCTTCGCCGCTGGTAAGCATTTCCTCTTCCTCATCATGTGCACTATTTCCGTGTCTATTGTTTGAATCGAAGAATAAAATCGCCACGATATATTGAGGATGGAGTTTATAATCGGAAATGAGGACCACAGAGAAGACGGGTTGAAAAGAAGAACGAAGACAGAAGCGCCATCGAGACGAGAACCACCGGAGAGGTTTGAATCGGCGAAATTCGTTCGAAGCAGAGAAAGATGGCGCCATGGTTGCGAGGTTGAGAGAACAGCACGGTGATGAGAAGAAGAGAGTGAGACGGAGCAACACAGGCGAGGGTGACGGTGGTGAGCGCCGCCGCTGAGTCGCAAGAGGAGATGAAGAGACAAACTTTCTCTTTTAACCCTAAACCCTTTTTCAATTTTCCTATATTTTCTTTTTTTAGTTTTAATTGTTTTTTTGTTTTATTTCTTTCTTTCTGAACCAGTATTTCTATTGCATGTTCTATTCTTTTTATTATTAATTCAACAAATAAATATAATAATATGATGATTAATAAAACTAAGAATGATTAACATGGGCCAAACTAATCAATTCCTGGACTATGATTATTTTTATTTTCTTGCTGATTGTGTCTATTTTTGATGGGGCCTAATGTCATTGCATTTTTTGCAGCACATAGTGAATTCAGTTCGCACCTCCTGAGATCTTATTTCCCATACTCATTTCGATTGCGTTTGCGATTAATTTTGGCGATTTATTTTCTTTGGCAATATTGGTAAATAAAAGAGATTTCTTTTCAATTCTCTCACTTTTTCTTTTCAATTTTAATCATTAGTTTTACTCATTTTTATGTCATGTGTTTCGCTTGCAATTTTTATGGATTGTATGCGATATTTTGATACTTGCTGCCTAATTTTAGTTGTTCGTATATTATTTCATGATTCCTTAGGAGATTTTGGTTCAAATTTAATCTTCGATTTAATTGAACTAAAATTAGACATTAGGCTTTCAAATTCAAACATGCTAACATTAGGTAGAATTCCCTCAAAATTCTAACTTTAGGTCTAACAATACATAATAGCATTAGGTTTAGAAGTAGGCTAGTCCCCAGATGACTTTTCTTTCTCCTTTTGCATTCGCACCTAAAACTAAAACTTCTTTTTCTTTTCAAAAGAATTCAAAACACTTTAAAACTATTGATTCGAATCATGCTTTTGCTTAGTACGGGAAATGATAAGCGGGTCTCTTCTCGATCTTATTGTTCTTCATCTCAAGCATAGGTGTGGTTCAATTCTCAAAGACTCCTTTCATGACTAAGTAGAAAAATGACTAATATCTCTCTCTTGAGGTCGACTAGTCATTATCTGCAACAATAATACAAAAAACAAATTCGAACCATTTTTGTGCGTTCAAGCACCTTTCATAAAAAAACCTTTTCAGGTAAGGACATGATTAATTTACTTCTGTACCAACGCATAAGTCTCCAAAGGTCGAGCTGCAGCAGAAGGCAGAATTAAATTCGTCCACAAAAAAACATCTATAACAAAATATAAACCAACTCAAATCTTTTGTGCGCTCGAGCACCTCTCATAAAAAACCCTTTTCAGGTAAGGAAACGATTAATTTACTTCTGTGCCAACGCATAAGTCTCCAAAGGTCGAGCTGCGACAGAAGGCGGAATTAACATTGTCCATAAAAAAACATAAACAAACAAAAACATATGAGCCGAACTACGGTAGCTCTGATTCCTCAAAACGGATACGTAGGCATTGGGGTAGGGCCCAAGCGAGCACAATTTTATTTTCCCTACATTCTTTTCCCCTTTCTTTTGCATGCATTCCTCCAGTAGTATAGTAAACAGTAAGCATAGATTAAACACACCCATAAGATAGATAACAAGAGTGGATACCGTAGAGTACTATGGGCGTGTGGGGTGCTAATACCTTCCCCTCGCGTAACAGACTCCCTTACCCGATCTCTCAGTCGCAAGACCGTGACTTCTCCCTTCTCAGGTTTTCTCGATGTTTACCTTTCCCTACATGTGGGATAAAAGACGTTCGATGGCGACTTCATTGTTTTGATGGTTTTCAGCCGGTTGTTTCAGCTGGCGACTTCACTGGGGATAGGTCGACCAAGTGCTGGTCCATCCCGGAGTCGCTCCTAGCTCTTGTTTTCTTTCCTTAGGGTGTTTATTTTTATGCTTTCAGTTTACTCATTTGTACATGTTTATCTGAGCATGAGTTTGCATTGAATTTTATGGCTTTCCATATTTGTTATCTATTATGCTGGACTCTGTTCCCTATGTTGGGCGGGGATGTCACTATTGAGGTAAAAGGCCCAGTACCCAGGCCAGAGTGCACTAGGACACCTAGGAATAGAGTGGGGGCATGACGGCTATAGGACGTGGTCCGATTAGTGCAGTCATGTCATATACCACGCTCGGATGAGGTTCAAATGAATTACTATCGGCACCCACGTCTGTGGGCAAGCCCATAGCACTTTCAGGAGAACCCGTGATTTTCGAGTTACCATTATCTTAACCTGACCTAGTTTTCACCCGTGAGTGGGAAGGGAATTTTTGTCACAGGTACAGATGGTGACTGTGTTCAGATGGATATTCAGGTACAAATGGTGACTATGCTCATACAGTGGCTATTGGTTCTAATGGCTATATTCTGGATTTCTGTTCCGACTTGATGCAGATGCTTTATCTTGTTGGTGACCATATGGTTCTCAGATTTATTTTCTGAGATCCTGACTTGTTTACCTGGAGGTTCATTCAAGCCTTCAATCTTGGTATTCCCAGCATGTTCAGGAATGCTCAACAGTATTCGTTGTTCCAGAAGCCTTGGTCCCGTACAATGGGAGATCTACAGGGTACTTGGTTCTTATATATGCAGAAGTTATGTCGGACCTCTGATCTGATGATACTCACATGATCCAGAGCAGTGCAGCAACCTTATTTAGGAATGATGGAACCATGATCCTCTTTGATCTCATGCCTTTGCATACATAACATGGCTAACTGCATGCTTAACATACATGTTCTGTTATTTTCAAGGAATCATATTTGCAAGTCTTGTGCCAAAATTCTTCCATCCCTCACCTGCGCAAAAACAAAATCAAAGCACGCAAATTCCTTGGAAATGACAAGACATGACATGGCATCCATTCATGCACCCCATGCATATTCATGCATTCATGACAGGTACCCGGAGATTAGGGATTCTTATTCAGACTTGGGGTTCTCTTCAAAGGCTCAACTTGGTTTCTCACCGCACGTGTTCAGGGACCAGCTATGGAATGACTCCATGTGGTATACTTTGGCCCGTAGTCATAAATTTCTTCAAACAGGAAATTTGTACCGATTCGCTTGGTAAATCATTCATTCGTTCTCCTGAAAGAACCTTATATGCATACTATACTGGGGCAGCTGGCCAATCGATTGAAGATGGTATGTCATCCAGAGACCAAGTCCAAGACTGGATCAATTCAGAGACTGTTGTGTTCACATCAAATCTGAAAGGGGATTCTCTCGCACACTCAAGCAGCAAGACTACAGAAAGTCGTCAGAATCAGCAAGTCCATACGGAGTCAAGTCTCCTCAACAATGGCAATCATTGGTCTCTTTACTGCATTTTCATTTGCATTCTTACTTGTTTGTTTAAACATTGCTTGTATATGGAAACTTGTCTATTTTTGAACGAAAATCTCAATGCAATAAGTATGCTTGTCTTGAAGTGTCCCTTTCATTTTTACTCATCCATTCGTTATCACTCTTTAAAAGTTTTGCTTGCATATTGATGCCAAATTTCCTAGTCTTATGCTTAGGTCAAGATTGGAAGTAGGATGACGACAATCTGAAAACGCAAAATCTCTGGTTGGTATGCTTTTGAGTAGGACCCTGCTGACGATGTACATGCCTTGTTTCAAATCCCCAAACACCGGAGATATAAGGGAGATAGACCCTCGTCAACCCCTCTGAGCCTTCGAAGTAGGAGTTTTTTTTTCTATTCAGAAAAAACCCTCATTTCAACCCTGGGGCGGGTAGTGTTAAGCTAATCTGATCAAGCATTCAGAACTCATCAAGAGTGTGCATCCAAGGATACAACAATGGTTATCCATCAAAAGATTGAGAAAAGTCAAAACCACAATGGTTAATCCTCATCTAACAACAATGTGCATCTATTGACTATATCCCAATGGGTATCCCTCGCACATCAGGAGGTCGACAGAGGACGATACAACAATGGCTATCCCTCATTTGCTAAAGACTCAGGCAATCACGATCACTTCCAACAAATCAAGACAACGCAAAGATCAACGACTTGTTCAAAATGAAAAAAATACGAATAAAAAAAAGAAACAAAAATCCCCGCTAAGTCGAAACTTGAAAACAAGTCACTTAGGCAAAAATTGGGGCATCCCGCTGGACTTCCAAATCAAAATTCAAAAGAATTTGTCCAGGCAAAAATTAGGGAAAGCAAGAAAGAAATTGAAAATCCTAAAAGGCGAGAAAAGGATTACCAATGAAAATCCTCATCAAAGAACAAAGTCGTGTGATCAAACACCAAAAGCAAAAGAAGTTAGTGACGGTCGTGTCCAAGAAACCTCAGTGGTTCCTCAATCATCACAAACTCTTCTCGAGAGACGAATGCTTGTATCGGGTCAACTGAACGTAGGAATGGAGAACATCATGGAGAATGGGTGGGCACTAAATAATTTTGAGCCTTAGATCCTTTTTTCTAAAAACCGTGAACCAGGCCACATTACAACCCATAAAAGTCTTAATTGAAGCATGGGTCAATTTAAAAGCGTGCTACAGCGAGATAACGTTTAACTGACTCCTAAGAGGTATGTTCCAATATCTGTGTTGGCATCATATGCTTGCATTATCTTTCATGAAAAAAGAATTTGCAAATGTTTCTCTCTAGCTAGTGACTCGTTCACAACAGAGTTGTGACGTCATTTCATTCAAAGTTTTTCAAACTTCAAGACTTACATATGTGTTGCATTAGAATTATCATTCTCATAATAAACATTCTTCTGCATACAAAACAATTGATCGACATCAAGTAAGTTTACACAATGAACAATCGGTAAAGAGCTCAATCTTGTCAGAGAATGGAGCCTTGAATACTCTGTTCAAACAAGAGCCAGCTGCCACAAGAGAAATAACTTATCCAGCAACATGTTGACCGGTGATTCTGTCAAGAGAAATCATCCTGGTACTTCACAATATGAGTACCAGTTAGGGATGAAGTTAGTAGAGCTCAGCCAATCTGGGGAAATCAAGTTGAGAGTTGATCTCTCCAAGTTCAGCCAATATGGGGCAATCAAGTCAAGAGTCGATCTCTCCAAGTTCAGCCAAATCTGAGGCATTCCCTCAAAGCACTCAATCAGAGGCTATCACGTTGATAAATCTCTTCAAGCTCAATCAATCAGAGGTTATCACGTCGATAAATCCCCTCAGAGCTCGATCAATCAGAGGCTATCACGTCGATAAATCTCTTAAAGCTCAATCAATCAGAGGTTATCACATTGAAGAATCTATTCAGAATTCAGTCAACCTGGGGCAGTTACGTCGAGATTCGACAAATCTCTCCAAGAGAGCTGTAATCAAGAGCAGTTTATTTCGTAGCTCAAGACATTGGGGCAGGCCACCTCATATCGTATTGTGGCACAAATCTTCTGGTCTTCTATTCAACCTAGATCTTCTCAGAGATCCTCCAGACATGGGCATTCCTCATTCGTACTTGCAAAGTTGCTCAATCCAATTATGTCACAAGAGACCACTACAATCAGCTAAAAGCATCATGACAATCAACCTGACTTGACCAGCGCACAAAGCTTCCTTCATCTACCACAGACAATTTCAAATCTGATTCCCCAAGTGAATTCAGAAAGTCTAGAATCGTCTTTTGACTCAGCACGCGTAAGTGCATCCTCAGTGGAGCTAATCAAGAGCATCCCCAGTAAAGCTAAACCGGGGCATTCGCAGAACCAGACCGGGGCATTCGCAAAGCTCAACCGGGGCATTCGCAAAGCTAAACCGGGGCATTCGCAGGGTTCAACCGGGGCACTCATAAGTGTCCGCGCCCATCTCTTATTCCCCAAGTGATTCAAGAAACAATTCCCCGGTGTGCGTAAACTTGGAGCATGTATTCGGAGGGATCCACATGGTGTTCAGTATCCATTCTTCGGCATATTCACTTATATCACCCCCTTAACAGTTCAGGATGTTTGGAAGTCCGACCAGGTTATCTCTTCCCAACGGTATGATTCAGAATCCAGCAGTGTACCTAAAGACTCGCTTCGTCAGCAATTCAGTCTTCAGCGGAGTCATCAACAATCTTCGGTATCATGGGCTCCCTAGTGCAAATTTTTATCGGTACCCCCATCAATCTTTGGTACTGCAGGCTTCCAACGTTGATATATATTGGCATCCCCAGTGATGAGCAATGGCTCCCAACAAGCTTTCTCTTATCCCCATGAAGTTTATTTCTTCGCATTGCATATAGTTATCATTACATATCATTGCATCCTTAAAAGCGCGTAGCTGATCCATCAGAGTGGATCTTTGCGTCAAAAGAAATTCAAACATGCATACAAAGCATAAGCCGGATCAGGTACCTTACATGAAAAGACCTGAATTATGCAAGGACAACAATACATCCCTACAAAAGGGTATCATGCCCGAAATCCCCAGTCGGTGACCTTCACCTTTTCAATGCCAAACAAAATCAATACACTTTTCCGTTCTAAACCCAGTTCTTGTCTGGTAGTCGGTTCCCTAAACGCTCATCCGTGTCCACCCCTAAACACTCGTCTGTGTCCATTCCTAAGCACTCGTATGTGTCAAGTTTCCTAAACACCCACCGGGTCAGTTATTCAAACACTCGTCCGTGTTTAACTTTTTGATACTCGTCCGTATCTCCTTTCAATACTCGTCCGTATTGAATCAAGCACTCGTCCGTGTTTATACCTTTTGATACTCACCTGTATCTTCTTTCAATACTCGTCCTTATTGAATCAAACACTCGTCCGTGTTTAAACTTTTTGATACTCGTCCGTATCTTCTTTCAATACTCGTCCGTATTGAATCAAACACTCATCCGTGTTTAACTTTTTGATACTCGTCCGTATCTTCTTTCAATACTCGTCCGTATTGATTCAAACACTCGCCCGTGTTTAACTTTTTGATACTCGTCCGTATCTTCTTTCAATACTCGTCCGTATTGATTCAAACACTCGTCCGTGTTTAAACTTTTTGATACTCGCCTGTATCTTCTTTCAATACTCGTCCGTATTGAATCAAACACTCGTCCGTGTTTAACTTTTTAATACTCGTCCGTATCTTCTTTCAATACTCGTCCGTATTGATTCAAACACTCGTCCGTGTTTATACCTTTGATACTCACCTGTATCTTCTTTCAATACTCGTCCGTATTGAATCAAACACTCGTCCGTGTTTATACTTTTGATACTCGCCTGTATCTTCTTTCAATACTCGTTCGTATTGAATCAAACACTCGTCCGTGTTTATACTTTTTGATACTCGTCCGTATCTTCTTTCGATACTCGTCCGTATCTTCTTTCAATACTCATCCGTATTGAATCAAACACTCGTCCGTGTTTAACTTTTTGATACTCGTCCGTATCTTCTTTCAATACTCGTCCGTATTGTTTCAAACACTCGTTCGTGCTTATACTTTTGATACTTGCCTGTATCTCCTTTCAATACTCGTCCGTATTGATTCAAACACTCGTCCGTGTTTAACCTTTTGATACTCATCCATATCTCCTTTCAATACTCGTCCGTATTGAATCAAACACTCGTCCGTGTTTAACCTTTGATACTCGTCCGTATCTCCTTTCAATACTCGGCCGTATTGATTCAAACACTCGTCCGTGTTTAACCTTGGATACTCGTCTATATCTTCTTTCAATACTCGTCCGTATTGATTCAACACTCGTCCGTGTTTAACATTTCTTGATGCTCGTCCGTGTCGCTTATCTAAACAATCATCATGTCATAACCCATGTTCCCTTCTTCGAACCTGAGATTGCCTCTTGGCTAGGTTCTTCCTTCAAATCATCATCGAACCTGAGATCGCCACTTGGCCAGGTTCTTCCTTCAAATCCTTCGTCGAACCTGAGATTGCCTCTTGGCTAGGTTCTTCCTACAAATCATCGTCGAACCTGAGATCGCCTCTTGGCTAGGTTCTTCCTTCAAATCTTCTTCGAATCTGAGATCGCCTCTTGGCTAGGTTCTTTCCATACACTTTATCTGAGAACCTAAGATCGCCCTTTGGCTAGGTTCTCTGTCAAATCACTCTCATGTGTCACCCTCGGTTCGTAGGTCGCCCGTAGACCTCGCCTGCTGTCTTTTCATACCAAGAATTCGTCTTGTATTGGCATTAAGCCACGTTACAAGTCCAATCTCTGTCTCTTCATTGGAAAAATAAATTTCTTTTCTCCAGCAGATCACAAAATAAATAAATAAAGAAAACACTTACGCTCTCCCTCAGGACAAATTTTTGGCATTGATATTTAATCATCTTCAACCTTGAACTTCCGAAAGGCATGTGCCAATTGTACTTTCAGGTTTAAGACGATTAAATAGGGGCAGCTGTAATACCCCAAATTTGTCCTACCCTTTTACTTCCTATCTGTCTTACGCATTTTTTGCATTTTTTTTCTCACATATATAATTTCCATTAGGTCATCTAACACATCATGCATCATCAATCAATAAATTGGCATAAGATCATGGATTTCGAGGAATAAGGGTTGGTGTATGGCTTTTTCTCTAACACTGTGGACTTCTTTTAGTGATACAATTTTTGGGTCTCATCAAATACTTGCCGCTTCAATTGTGAGTCATCCCAAGGCTATCTCGAAAGGCTGCAAGCTCAAGCAGTGAGGAACATCGTCTTATACTTATCACCTCCACATGAATGATGATTTATTTCCATTATCATATAAATTTCAAAGGGGTTCTATAATTACTTAAAGTGCAAATGGTTGAAGATTTTGATATATCCATGGCCATTAAGATCTTGTTCAAGGATGCTTCAATATGTCATACAAAAAGGTTATCATATAAGAAAATCGTATCTTTTACGAGTTAATATTTCAAATGGTCCTTTCTTCATCAAATGAGGTTTAGCTATTCCTTGTATGTTCACGAGCTCTAGGAAAGAGAAGAAGATTCAATAGGATACTATTTGCAAATTGGAAGTTTGTACACTTTATGATGCAAAGCTCTTCGTCGGGTCTATTCGCTTACTTGTGATATAATATGCTTTGGGGGACTTCATTTAAAAAAAAACATTAAAATCAAAATCCTAAGCTTCTTCAATTATGGGTTTGAGGTGAGGATTAAGAAAGATGCAGGGCTCGTTCATTTGAAGACGTTTAGGCATGTTTTCATTCAAAAGCAAAGAAACTCGACGTTACAAGTTTGTCCTTGGAAAAGGCTCTTATCAAATTCATATCACAACCATGGAGTTATATGCAACATAAAATTAAAAGATATTGGAGATACAAAAGGCAATTTGAAAGAGAAGACTACTTGGAATATTTGGGCTTCATAATTAAAATTCAAGGGTTCACATTCATTCAATGATATAATCCTTACAAGTTCTAAAGCATTACTCGTGATTTGTCAAAAGGTTATCCAAATTCATTCTCGTTCATTCGAGGTCATAACCATGAAATTTACAAGCGGTGTCATTAGAACATTACAAGAGAAGATTTCAAAAGGGCGTTTACATCCAAAATTACTAAATCAAAAACAAGAATTTACATTAAATATTCAAGTGGTCTAAAGCTAAAGAATTCTAAATCATGGTCTCCATCATTTCTAAACTTATTTATCTTCAAGCCACTATCTTCCAAGATTGCCCCATTCCAACCTAGTTATGTCCAAGCCTCAGTCCATGTTTCATACCAAAAGAAAACCTGCATAAACAACCATTTTCCAAACCAGTTCAGTACCAATATATAATCAAGTTAATTTAATTTGAAATACAAAAATCAACAATTACACCAAGTATTATGTGCTTAAAACAAACCCACAAAGAGGTAAGAGTCACAGAGAAGCCAACCATCTTTCTCTTAATTCCAATCTTATAAATACTTCATCAAACTGTCAGTTCTGAAACATTCTTGATTTCATGGCGTCTCAAGCCAGCCTTCTCCTTCAAAAACAACTCAAAGACCTTTGCAAACACCCTTTCGATGGCTTTTCTGCTGGGTTGGTTGATGAAAGCAGTATTTTTGAATGGAGTGTCACCATAATTGGACCCCCTGATACTCTCTACGAGGGAAGGTTTTTCAATGCTATAATGATCTTTCCTTCCAATTACCCAAACAGTCCACCATCAGTGAAATTCACCTCAGAGATATGGCACCCTAATGTATATCCTGATGGTCGGGTTTGCATATCAATCCTCCATCCTCCAGGTGATGATCCTAATGGTTACGAGCTTGCAAGTAAGCGCTGGACACCTGTTCATATGGTAGAGAGTATAGTATTGAGTATCATCTCAATGCTTTCCGGTCCTAATGACGAATCTCCTACAAATGTTGAAGCTGCAAAGGAGTAGAGAGATAGCAGAGATGAATTCAGGAAGTTGGCCATACAAATACTCTATTTTCTTCAGTTCCATATGTTAGGAATTGGAAACAAACTGTATTCTAAGTGCTTTGGCCTGGTGGTTTTACATGGGAAATTTACTTTGTTCATTTGCATAAACTTTTTTTGTTTAATTCTAATGAGCTGAAAATAACAGATTTATGCAGTCCTTTAACTATTTTTCTAACCTCCTTAACCATAACAAACTAACAGAAATTCTAACAGCTTCCTAACCTCAACATTACCCCAACCATATCCATAACCAATTCATAACAAACTCTCAAACCTTCTAACCACTTCTAACAGCATAACTAACTTAACTAGTAACAAATTCCTAACTGCATCTTAACTTCCTAAGCAGAATTTTTGATAACTACCTCCTAACCAACAAACTTCCAGCATAAGGATACATATATAACAGATGACAGAAGGGGGAGAAATACGATTTTTCAACACAGAAAAAAGAAATTATTACCTCTCAATCATCTCATTCTGGAACTGGCAGAAGAATTACATCCAAGAAACTACAGAAATTTTATCTCTCTCTATCACTCGATGCATCAATCATCATTGAAACTTCACATTCGAATCATCTTCATCGTGTCACCTTCAGTGCCATCTCGCCATTCATATCAACTGCAACAACAATCAGTGTAACAACAACATCTTCACCATTGTTATTCTTCATCGGCAAGAAGAACAACACATCAGCAACAAATCTTAGATAATGCAAAAGAATAAGGAATTGCAAAAGAACGGCGATATCGTTATTTGATTCCGATATAGAAGAAGAAGCAAAGAAAAAAAAAGCTTACTTGTTCGAGATCTCTCGTCTTCGCCGCTAGTAAGCATTTCCTCTTCCTCATCATGTGCACTATTTCCGTGTCTATGTTTGAATCGAAGAACAAAATCGCCATGATAGATTGAGGATGGAGTTTAGAATCGGAAATGAGGACCACAGAGAAGACGGGTTGAAAATAAGAACGAAGACAGAAGCGCCATCGAGACGAGAACCACTGGAGAGGTTTGAATCGGCGAAATTCGTTCGAAGCAGAGAAAGATGGCGCCATGGTTGCGAGGTTGAGAGAACGGCGCGGTGATGAGAAGAAGAGAGTGAGATGGAGAAACACAGGCGAGGGTGACGGTGGTGAGCGCCGCCGCTGAGTCGCAAGAGGAGATGAAGAGACAAACTTTCTATTTTAACCCTAAACCCTTTTTCAATTTTCCTATATTTTCTTTTTTAGTTTTAATTGTTTTTTTTGTTTTATTTCTTTCTTTCTGAACCAGTATTTCTATTGCATGTTCTATTCTTTTTATTATTAATTCAACAAATAAATATAATAATATGATGATTAATAAAACTAAGAATGATTAACATGGGCCAAACTAATCAATTCTTGGACTATGATTATTTTTATTTTCTTGCTGATTGTGTCTATTTTTGATGGGGCCTAATGTCATTGCATTTTTTGCAGCACATAGTGAATTCAGTTCGCACCTCCTGAGATCTTATTTCCCATACTCATTTCGATTGCGTTTGTGATTAATTTTGGCGATTTATTTTCTTTGGCAATATTGGTAAATAAAAGAGATTTCTTTTCAATTCTCTCACTTTTTCTTTTCAATTTTAATCATTAGTTTTACTCATTTTTATGTCATGTGTTTCTCTTGCAATTTTTATGGATTGTATGCGATATTTTGATACTTGCTGCCTAATTTTACTTGTTCGTATATTATTTCATGATTCCTTAGGAGATTTTGGTTCAAATTTAATCTTCGATTTAATTGAACTAAAATTAGACATTAGGCTTTCAAATTCAAACATGCTAACATTAGGTAGAATTCCCTCAAAATTCTAACTTTAGGTCTAACAATACATAATAGCATTAGGTTTAGAAGTAGGCTAGTCCCCAGTTGACTTTTCTTTCTCCTTTTGCATTCGCACCTAAAACTAAAACTTCTTTTTCTTTTCAAAAGAATTCAAAACACTTTAAAACTATTGATTCGAATCATGCTTTTGCTTAGTACGGGAAATGATAAGCGGGTCTCTTCTCGATCTTATTGTTCTTCATCTCAAGCATAGGTGTGGTTCAATTCTCAAAGACTCCTTTCATGACTAAGTAGAAAAATGACTAATATCTCTCTCTTGAGGTCGACTAGTCATTATCTGCAACAATAATACAAAAAACAAATTCGAACCATTTTTGTGCGTTCAAGCACCTTTCATAAAAAACCCTTTTCAGGTAAGGACATGATTAATTAACTTCTCTACCAACGCATAAGTCTCCAAAGGTCGAGCTGCGGCAGAAGGCGGAATTAACTTCGTCCACAAAAAAAACATCTATAACAAAATATAAACCAACTCAAATCTTTTGTGCGCTCGAGCACCTTTCATAAAAAACCCTTTTCAGGTAAGGACACGATTAATTTACTTCTGTGCCAACGCATAAGTCTCCAAAGGTCGAGCTGCGACAGAAGGCGGAATTAACATTGCCCATAAAAAAACATAAACAAACAAAAACATATGAGCCGAACTACGGTAGCTCTGATTCCTCAAAACGGATACGTAGGCATTGGGGTAGGGCCCAAGCGAGCACAATTTTATTTTCCCTACATTCTGTTCCCTTTTCTTTTGCATGCATTCCTCCATTAGTATAGTAAACAGTAAGCATAGATTAAACACACCCATAAGATAGATAACAAGAGTGGATACCGTAGAGTACTACGGGCGTGTGGGGTGCTAATACCTTCCCCTCGCGTAACAGACTCCCTTACCCGATCTCTCGGTCGCAAGACCGTGACTTCTCCCTTCTCAGGTTTTCTCGATGTTTACCTTTCCCTACATGTGGGATAAAATACGTTCGATGGCGACTTCATTATTTTGATGGTTTTCATCCGGTTGTTTCACCTCTTCTCTAGAATCAACTCCACCAAACTCCCCAACAAGTCCAATAATAATTCCTGACTCTCCCACTCCCTCACCAAAGAACAATTCAGATGACAACATCAAGACTGTCATTAACTTAACGGTCTTTGAACGTCTTGCTTCCATAACCCACAAAACAGCTATTCCAAAACCAAAACCATCTGAACCCTCTCCAGATGTTGGTACCAGCTTATTGACATTTGAAACAGAAGTACAAAAGTGGATCACTTCTCTGAAGCAAGCTAGTCTTGAGCTGATTGATCCTGCTGCATCAGACTACCTTTGGTCAAAGTTCAGAAGATGGGTATGTTCTGAAACTCATAAGTTGCAAGAACAGAGCTACGGACAAGCTCAACAGAACTTCAGCAATCTGTTGAAAGAAATTGAAGATCTAGTTCTGAGCCAGCTGCTCTAGGAAGAAGTTCTCCCTCTGGACAATGCTCCCTGGTCTGAACATCGTCCAGCAAACAAAGTTCAACCAGAGTCAGAAGATCTCAATCTGACTGATACTCAAGAGCAGATGATTCCTGCTGAAGAACTTGGTCAAGAAAAGGATATTGCAGAAGGCTCTGGGAAGCATCCAGTTACTGAAGATCCTCAAGCTTCCTCCTATGAAAGGCAAACTCTAGAAGACCTGAAAAGATCTGATATGTTGATGAAGGAAAGAATGGATAAACAGGACGACAAAATTGATGCAATCGCGAGCATGTTAACCGAACAACAAGAAACCAACATCCAGATCAAGAGCATGTTGGAAGCCTTGTTCACGCGTCTACCTCCTCCCTCTTAGAATTTCCTTGTCTTTAAAACTTGTTTATCTGTAATTTTCTTACATTGTTCTGAACTTATCATTGCTTCTGGTTTTTAATATAAACGCATTTTAGCTCTGATCTTATGTTCTTTTTTGATAACTGACAAAAAGGGGGAGAAAGAATGATATTTTTCAATAACGGATTACTGAGACATAAGTCTCAGACATTCTGATCCATTTAAATTTCTCTCTTCTGAAAAGTTTACAGGTACAAAACTCTGATGAAAGATACAGTAAAGTTCTGATGCTCAAAGACTCATGGAATTAAAGGGGAGTAATCAACTCATGGGGAGTTTTCTCTTCTTAATTTTATACTTTTTATTCTTTATTTTTAATTGAAAAATCTGGTTTTTGTCATCATCAAAAAGGGGGAGATTGTTAGAACATAGTTTGATTCTACAACCCTTAATTAGAGTTTTGATGATAACAAAATACAAAGAATAAATAAATTGTAAGATTTATATATAAGACAAATATGCTTCTTAAAATTATGTTTTGTATATACAGAAGATCTGATGGAATCAGCATCAGAAGATCAGTAACATGTGTCATACGCTGAAGCTTGATAACCAGAATCTGCGCATAAACAAATACACTCTGACTCTAATCAAAGATCTTTTCCAAGTCATCAGCACTCTGAAGCGTTATCATAAGTTAAAGCAAAGAAGACTCTGAAGCGTTATTAAGTATTCAAGACAGAATTAAATGCTAACAGCTATCCTCAGACAAGATCTTCTCAAAAAAGGAAAGTGCGTTATTATCATTAAAATGGCTTTATGGACAACGTATCTCTGCCTTCTCTATATAAACAAATCTGCTTGAGAAAAGACGCACGCATGCACTCACATAATTTGCCAAGCTTTCAAAACCACGCTTATTCAAACGCTTTAGAAAATTCAGTTTATTCCAAGCTTAAATTGTGTAATTATCACAGTTATGATATATTGTTTATTAGAAAATGTTAACACATCATTGCTCAAATTATTTGTAAAAGATTTCCTTGAGATAAACCGGTTTGTGGTTATACTCAAGAAGGCTTTAACAGTTGTTAAAGCCGCTGTTGTAATCCTTTGAATATAGTGGATTAAGACCTCGTTGGAGAGAGGCGAAATCACCTTGACGGGTGGACTAGAGTAGTTTGAGATCAAACGAACCAGGATAAAAATACTGTGTTGTCTAAGCATTTGTTTTAAGCTTTACAATTCAACCCCCCTTCTTGTGTTTTTCACATCTTCAAATACCTCCCCAACTCAAGGAATTAGTATCAAGGGTTCCTGAAACTTCTTCGTTCATTAAGAGACATGGTCGACTTCTCAACCTGGTTACTTCGAGATTTAATGAAAAGATGATGGGTGTACTCTTTCAGTTCTTTGATCCCAAGCACCACTGCTTCACCTTTCCAGACTATCAGTTGGTGCCTACCATGGAAGAGTTCTCTCAGTTATTGAATCTGCCTATTCTGGACCAGGTACCTTTCACAGGTTTAGAAGAGGTTCCTAAGCCAGACGTCATTGCCTCAGCTTTTCATCTGAAATGGGTCGACGTGATAACCAATTGGGAAACCAGAAGCGGAGTTAAGGGTTTTCTAGCCAAGTTCCTAATAGATAAAGCCCAGCTGTTTTGGGATGATTTGGACTTTCAGGCATTTAAGGAGGTCTTGGCCCTTCTAATCTATGGGTTAGTATTATTCCCTAATCAAGACTCGCTCATAGATGTGAATTCTATCAAGATCTTCTTCTCTCGCAACCTTATGCCGACCTTGCTCGGAGATATCTTGCATGCTCTCCATACTCGTACCATGAAGAGAAGAGGGGTTCTTATGTGCTGCATGCCATTTCTGTCGAGGTGGTTTATTTATCACCTCCCTAAGTCAGTACTAAAGAGTGAAGAAGGTTTGGGTTGGTTGCAAAGAATAATGTCACTTTCTCACGCGGATATTCTCTGGTATTCCCGATTTATGCGAGATATTTTTAATATTGATCGATGCGGGGAGTTCCCTAATGCCCTACTACTCGGCATTAGGGGAGGCATAACTTACAATCCTTGTTTGGCTCTACGACAATTTGGTTACGCTCGAAGGGATGGTCCTCATGAGATACTTATCCAGGGAATTGTGTTTAACTATGAGGATGATGTTCAAGGGTATCACCAGAGGTTCATACGAGCTTGGGGCATGGTAAACAGATCTGACGCCAAGACTTTGGGGCCGAAGAGTTCCATCCCTATGGAACCTTATCTCCAATGGGTACGAGCTCGTGCTCAGAAACTTATGATGCCCTACATAGCCGTCTTACCAGTGATTGTGGAGCCCATTACTGAAGGGGATATTCCCTACATGATTCTTCATCCTGATATGCCCACCCATCTTGAGGAACTATAGAGGTCCTGGATCCAGTTGAAGAAAGAGTGTGATACTTATAGGGACCAGTTCTATGCCTAGGAGAAGAAGGTTTTAGAGTTCACAAAGCAGCTTCATGAGCAAATAAGCCTTAATGTCTACCTCGGCATGAAGAGGAAGCATCCATGGGAAACTTGATTTCTTTTAGTTTTTAGAATTTCCAATTGTAATGCCTAAAAGGCAATTGTATTTTGGATTCTACTAATAAAATCTTTGTTTCTTTTTTGGTTCGCAAATTTAAATTTCCCAAAGTCCTTAAAATCATTGCATATGCATCCCATCCATAGCATTGCATAAACAGGTACCATTACAGGTTTCTCATCTTCTTTGCTGTTTATTTCAGCAAAAATGTCTTTCGAGAAAAGCATCAAAGATCTTCAGGCACAAAATGCCCAATTTCAACAGATGTTCATAACACTGGCAAAAGGGTAGGAGGATCTGAAGACCCTCATCCTGAAAGAGAAAAAGAAGAAGAATAAGAAGCCCGCTGGTATCCTTAATATGGGCAGAAGATTCGGGGGGTCGCTAAAGCAACCAGTCGATCTGACCTCCTCGTCCAACGAAGGGGAGAACCAAGAGAGGTAGACAAGGGAAGAGGACCCTAGTCCTGAAGTTTCTGACAATGATACATAATACAATGATGAGCAATATCCTCCCACTGAGGATAGATATAAGCAGTCAGAGAATCGGCTGAGCGCTATGGAAGTCCAGAGAATACTTGGGTTGTATTTTGAGGAATTGGGATTGGTGTCGAGAGTGGTCATTCCGTAGAAATTTAAGGCTCCAGTTTTCGCAAAGTATAATGGGGTGTCTTGCCCAAAGCTCCATATTTATTCCTATGTTAGGAAGATCCAGCCCCACACCGCTGATAGAAACTTGTGGGTTCACTTCTTTCAAGACAGTCTGTCAGGGACTCAGCTTGAATGGTTCTACCAACTGGAAGGAACCAATGTCCGAAACTGGGAGGATTTGAATGCTGCTTTTTATAAGCAGTATCAATATAACGGAGACCTTGCCCCTACTCGTACTCAACTTCAGAGTATGTCCATGGGTGCATGTGAAGGCTTTAAGGACTATGCGCAGAAGTGGAGAGACTTAGCTGGGAGAGTCAAACCCCCTTTATCTGACAGGGAGTTGGTTGACATGTTTCTTGGGATGCTGCCTGGTCCATTCTTTAATCAATTTATTGGCAGCTCGTCAGCTGATATTAACTGGAGAGAGGGTAGAAGCTGGGATCCGGAGCGGTAAAATACAGAAAGACACATCTTCGAGTTCAGTAAAGAAGCTCTTCACTTGTAAGAAGGAAGCCAGTGATATCTATAGCCCAAGAGGTCAAAGCAGAGCTAAACACCATCCGACAGTAAGTGCTATAATGATACCTAGGCCTGCGGCTGCTCCACAACGCAACAATCAACAAAGGGTAGAAAGGCCACAAAGGCAATTTACTCGGATTAACATGACATTGACAGGGGTTCTACCTCATCTGCTGAGATCCAACTTGGAAACCTTGAAAGAGGCTCCCAAGAATCCTAATACCACGTCTCCTCGGTACAATCCAAACGCTCGGTGTGCCTACCATTGAGAGTCCTAGCCACGATACAAATGACTGCTGGGCTTTGAGAAATAAGGTACAAGATCTGATTAAAGCCAAGGAGATTGAGTTTGATGCTCCAGAGAAGCCCAATGTCATAACTGCTTCCATGCCTAAGCACAACCGAGGAGTTAATGCCATTGATACTGATCTATTTGTGACCTCAGTTGATAAAGTTTCTACTCTCCTTATGACTGTTAAGAAGAATTTTTGTTGGCCGGTTTATTTCTGGGTTATGGTGAAGGTTGCCACATGTGTTCATCTCAGCCTTCTGGTTGCTATTTGTTGAAGATAGGTGTCCAGCGCCTGATGGACAGCAGAGAAATTTTGTTCGAGAAAAATTTGATTCCAACTGTTCTGTTCGAAGATATTTCTATTATAACCATTTCCGCCAATCCTTCCAAGGTCTCCTCGAGAAGACCTGTTAGGATTACACCCGCTCCGAGAGTTGCTCCATTAATAATGACCTTTCTTGGTCCTGTCCCGTACGCCTCAGACAAAGCTGTCCCTTGGCATTATGGCGCTGATGTTTACTATCATGGTGTTAAACAAGATCTGAAGAACGAAGAGGCTGACCCCGATGTCAGTAACATTGTCAGGACCAGTAAGATTACCAGAAGTGGAAGGGTTTTCTCTCCCGAGATTTCCCCGAAGACTGTCAATAAGCCAGTTGTCATTTCACCTGCTATTCCTACCGGTACTTCAACTACTACTCCTGTTCTTACTCCAATTGTTACTCCTGCCGTCGAATCATCTGAGATTTGAGGCAAAGAAGCTATAGGTGAGCCTGCCCAGACGGAGGCCCCTAGAAAGATTGTTGTAGAAGCCTCTAAGCAAGAGATAGAGGAAATTTTAAAAATAATTAAAAAGAGAGACTACAATATGGTCGAGCAGCTGGGGTAGATCCCCTCGAAGATATCAATGTTGTCTCTATTGATGTGTTCCGAGGCCCATGCAAAGGCTTTGATTACATTCCTAAAGACTGCGCATGTGCCGCAAGAGACCTCCACTGATCAATTCAAGGACTGTGTGGCTAGCTTGACTGCTGACAATGGGCTGGGTTTTTCAGATGCAGACTTGACACTGAAATGGAGGAAGCATAATGATGCTCTGTGTGATCGGTGGAAATAGAACTGACTGTTTTTTAAGCTGGTTTCGCGAAATGCCGTGGTAAGCAAGAGTCGCCACCGTCTTTTATGCTCTCCAACATGGAAAGGACAAAAGCACAACAAAATTCCTTCTTTGAGAATGTTTCTCGGTTCGGGAGGTAGATTTATAGAAAGGGAAGGTGTTAGCACCCTTTCTATCTGTGGTTATCCACGGGCTCTTAGGTACTTGCTCTTATGTTTTCAAAAATTCTTTGCTTTTCAAGTGTATGTGGGTTTTGAAAAAAAGTTTCGTTTGAAAAATTTCTAAGTAACTCTTGTATCTGTCCTCAAGAGTGTATGAAATATTTGTTTGAAAACTGTTTGAAAGTGTAGGTGCGAAAAGTATTTTGTTTGTTCTTTGAGAGAGCAAGTACCCATGAGAATCTACCTACTCTAAGGAATTAGGCTGTGTAAGAGTCCTTTAGATAGTGCTATCCCACCATTGAGAGGTAGGTAGCACCGTCGTTGGAGGTATTCGGGTCAATTCGATGATTAGGGACATGTGTGGTCACCGAAGCAATAGTAGGACACCTTAGAAGTAACCCTAATGTCCTAGATCCTTTTTTATCCGAGGCAACCGTTTCGAGGCAACTGGATCTTAGACAGAAGGGCGACCTCTAAGACACCCTATACTTGATGACCACGTTCGAGGCAACCAGTGAGGCGTACCCTAGGGGTGGTATGTGCATGTGTGTTGTTTTTTCAGTTAAGGTTATCTTGTACATGTTATTTGTGAGCTACAGATTGATTTTATTTGTCATACATTCTTGCAGGCATAATTAACAGTTAGGAGTGCGGAAAATAAATTGCGGAAATGTAAATCTAGCTATTACAAGGCGCGGGTATATACATCGCCAAAAACAATAACCCGTTTGGAAAATAAAGTGCGAGAATTTAAAAGAAAGCGATAAAGTTCTAATTAATTATTACACTTCCTGAGCAGATACAAAAAATATAAAATATTGAATTAAAATAAATTGCATGCGAAAGAATTGAATCGGGAACGTCCTTAGGGTATTGACCATTTTTTGAGAAAGAAATGAATTTGTCCTTTTTTTTTTGTAATTAAATGAAATTAAGCCTAATTACTAATTAATTAATTATTTATTAAAAGAAAAAAAATGTTTTTTTGTATTTTTATGTTTTTTTATGAAATAAAATAAAAAGAAATTAGAAGTCAAAAGTTAGAGAAAACCTAAGTTCTAAGTTGATTTTATTTATTTTAAAAAGAGAATTAAAATTAAACCTAATTAACTAATTAATTTGTTAGAATTTATTTACAAAAATAATTAGTAGATAATAAAATGTTTTTTTTTTTTGGTTTTATTGAATTTTATGGGAAAAAATTAGTTTGTTAGGTTAATTAACAATAATGATAATAATTAAAAAAGGAAAATAAAAAGAAAAGGAAAATAGAAAAAAAAAGAAATAGAAATCAATGGGGGTGTTGATAGCCCAATGGAGGTGTGAAGCCTGGAAATTGCTGGCCCATTAACCAGCCTTGTTGACTTTTGGAGATTGCCTGGAGCACGTTGACAGGAGAATATAGTGTTTATCACTTTTTGGCCCTCGGATTGATGATCATGGCCACTTGGCATGTGGAACGCTGAAGGTTCATGGTGAAACGCACTGGGCATCCTGCACACAAACACATAAGAAAAAATGATATGGAATTTTGGGGGACCTGGGAAGAACTTACAACGCGGTATGATGGATCTTAGGACGTGGAAAGGGTTGCTTTAGCTTCAGGGGATGGCAAAGAAGAGAGTCACGTTCTCCTTTTGGCCTGAAAATGCTTGCAATACTCCTTTTGATCTCACACTTTTTTTGACACTTTTTGGATTTTGCTCTGGCCGTTTGTGTAATGTTTAGGTTGTGAATGAGGCTTGTCACACTTGCATATGTAGTAATGAATGAGAATAATTCACCTTTAGGAGCCTTAAACTTGTGCCATTATGTTTTTGGATTTTGTCTTAACCACCATTAAAGGCCTTTCAAAGCTTTGTCCAAATTCAAAATTTCGTGCATAAATGAGCTTGGCATGGTTTTGGTATGTGGAATATGACACATGAAGGCTAATCAAACCACAAGATACCATTTAATTAATTTTTTTAATTTTATTTGAATTATTATGGATTAAAATGAATTAAATCCATAAAAATTAAATAAAAATGGAAAAATAATTATTTGGTCTTGAAATTGATCATGGGACATGTGGGTGGCATGACAAGGATGAATCAAGTGGAAAAAAGTGGGCCCTTTTGTCAAAAATTGAAGTTTCAAGGATAGTTGACTTTTGCCATTTCACAAAAATTTCCCAACTTCTCCAATGCATATCTTGCTCAATTTTGATCATATGAACATGTTCTTGGACATTTTGGAAAGGTCTTGAAGTCCTCTAACCAATGCTTTTGGTCCCATGTCATTTTTATTTATCAATCTCAAGTTATGGTCTTTGACTTAAAATGCCTTTTTGTTGACTTTTGAAAATGACCTATAATGTTGAAATTGGTAACTTTTAGTGGGAGCATTTCTTGGACTTGGAATGTGAAGATGAGTTATAGGAAATGTCATCCCCTTAAAAATGAGCATTGGATGGGATTTTTCTGATGAACCATGAAAAAGTTATGCTTTGGTCAAGTTACAGTTGACTTTTCAACTGTCCAAAAATGGAAACTTTTGCATCTTGATGATTTTTGAGCCATTCTTGTGGAATCATGATCAAGACTTGATCAAATGATATTGTGGCTTCAAAATAAGATGTTGAGCAAAATTTTTGACTTTTGACAGCCAAATGACCATTTTACCCCTATAGTTGATTGTAGAGCAAATAGGGTTTTTGACTGTGCAACTTGACCTTGTGAGCCTTGAAACTTGGCATATGGATGCTTGGCAATGTATATAGGCATATGGGACTTGATTGGACCCTTGAAAACCTCAACTTCCTTGCAAGAACCAAAACCCTAATTTGACTGGCTTATGAGGGTGTTTGAACTGTGCAACCCTTGAGTAGACTTGAGCAAATTGAGATGATGCTTGTCAAAACTTTGAAGAATATGGGAGGGAAAATTTTGGGGTACAACAGTTGCCCCTGTTAAATCTTCTTAGACCTGAGGATGTAGATTGGCTTGTGTGCCTTTCGTGATCCGAAAGTGGAAGATGATTGAACACTAGAGTGCCTAGAAATTTGCACTCACATAGTGAGGTATCAGCAATGTGATGTCAGGAATGGGCTTACAGATGCCATTTGGAGAGATGGTGGATAGGAGGATGGGCTTATAGATTCCATATGGAGATGTGACAGAACCTTGTCGAGAATGGGCTTATAGATGCCATTTGGAGACTGTTGATAGGTGGATGGGCTTATAGATGCCATCTGGAGGTGGTCTGTTGAATTGAAATTTTTGTAAGTTGAAAGAGGGAACTTGTGTAGGGTTGCCTGATGATGAGCTCGTGTAAAATTGCATCTTTGGAGGAAGGAAACCTGTGTAGGGTTTACTGATAATGAGTCTGTATAAGACTGCATCTGAAGTGGAGAAGGAACCTGTGTAGGGTTACTTTGATGACGAGTCAGTGTAAAACCGCATCTAGAGCTGAGAAGGAAACCTGTGTAGGGTTTACTGATGACGAGTCCGTGTAAAACTACGTCTGGAGTTTGAGAAGGGAACCTGTGTGGGGTTTCCTGATGATGAGCTTGTGTAAAACTACATATTGGAAAGAAGGACACCTGTGTAGGGTTTTTGACGATGAGTCCGTGTAAAACTGCATCTTTGGGAAGAGAGAACCTGTGTAGGGTTTCTTCGGGATAAGTTCGTGTAAAACTTCTGGAGGAACCGGGGTAAGGTTACTTCGGGATAAGTCTGTGTAAGACTTCTGGAGGAACCGGGGTAAGGTCATCTTGAGATAAGTCCGTGTAAGACTTATGGAGGAACCGGGGTAAGGTTACTGCAGGATAAGTTCGTGTAAAACTTCTGGATGAACCGGGGTAAGGTCATCTTGAGATAAGTCCGTGTAAGACTTCTGGAGGAACCGGGGTGAGGTTACTGCAGGATAAGTTCGTGTAAAACTTCTTGATGAACCGGGGTAAGGTCATCTTGAGATAAGTCCGTGTAAGACTTCTGGAGGAACCGGGGTAAGGTTACTGCAGGATAAGTTCGTGTAAAACTTCTTGATGAACCGGGGTAAGGTCATCTTGAGATAAGTCCGTGTAAGACTTCTTCTGAAAGAAAAGGAACCGGCGTAGGGTTACTTTGATGATAAGTCCGTGTAAGACTTCGTCTGAAAATTGAGAAGGAACCGGTGTAGGGTTACTTTGATGATAAGTCCGTGTAAGACTTCGTCTGAAAATTGAGAAGGAACCGGTGTAGGGTTGCCTGATGATGAGTTCGTGTAACCAACATCTGAGGTTGAGAATGAACCGGTGTAGGGTTGCCTGTTGATGAGCCCGTGTAAGACTTCTTCTGAAAGAAAAGGAATCGGTGCAGGGTTGCCTGAGGATGATCAAGTAGATAATTGTCCTATTTGGTTTCGGATATTAACCCACGATCAGTCGTCCACATAATTTTCCTGGCTTGTTACCGGTGTTGATCTGGAACTGTAAAGGTAGATGGTAATCTTCTTTTGATTGACTTTTTTTCTGAAAAGGCAAAGTATTAGTCGTATGCAATGTCATGATGCATGAACTGCATGATTTTAAGATGTTCTCAAAAATAAATGAGATTTGTGTTGTATGATGCGTATGCATGCTATAATGTATGAAGATGTGATGTTTATGAATCTATTCTCGTATGGGAAAATAAATCCTTGATGAATGCCGGGAGTTTGTTGAATCCTGGGCTGATGTTGAAGAGTAGAGTTCTTCATTTCCGCTGGGGATGATGGTTGTAAGAATAAACCGGTAGGAGAAGATGACTCCGTTGGGGAATAAACTTGTTGAGGAGATTACTCTAAGGGGAATTACTCTGTGGGAAGAGATACCTTGCTGAGGTTTTGATGATAACTCTGTTGGGGATTCCGTTGATAAGCTCTGTTGGAAGATTTGATGAACTCCGCTGGGGATAGGAAGAGCTTCGCCGAGGACGATCTTTCCGTGGTAATTAGCTGAGGATAACCCAGTTATAAGTTCCGGTGAGGAATAATCTTTGAATAAAGCCGGGGAGATGCGTTCGTACTCTGCAGGGATGAGCTTCCAGAATCTACTGGGGATGAGCTCCCATAATCTACTAGGGAGATTGATTCAACTCTCCTGGGGAGACTTTTGAACTGTACTGGGGAATAGCTCCACTGGGGTGTCTGGTATTCTGCCGGGGAATAATCTTATATTAAGACGGTCGGGGATGCTTGCTTAGGAATATTTGTATACTCCGCTGGGGAATATTGAGATTTTCTAGGGATACCCAACTTCCTTAAGGCTGACAGTAGATTAACTCTGCTTGGGGAGAGTGTTGTTGACTTGCTGGAGATACTGTGCCTTTTCAGGGCTGATGAGAGACCAACTCTGCTCGGGAGAGAGTATTGCTGAATCTTATCTTACTCTGCGGGGAGTGAAGGTATCTTGGTCACGTTCTTCAGCTGAACCTACCTTGGTACCTTGGCGGACAGAGCAACTAGATCGCTCAGACAACTCATTATTGCCCCTGTTTCTGCGGGAGAAAAAAGACCTAGGAGGTGCTTGATAACTGCTGATTGATGAACCTTCTTCTGGTAGGCAAGTGACGAGATACTGGGACATAGTCGTATGCTTTGATCCCTAACTTTTTCCTGTACCGCCTTTTCGGGTTTTCAGTCCACCGGGATACCCATTTTTGCCCAAGTCGCCTTTTCAGGTTTTCGACTTGTCGGGTGTACAGATTTTTTCATTTTCATCCCTTATTTTTGCCCGAACCCTTTTGGTTCGCCGGGAAGCCCTTATTTTTGCCTAGGTGTGTCAACCTAGCGGGTCTTTGATTATGCGCAGTATTTTTCGACTATGTCCATGCTCTCAGGATATAGGGAGGTGCCCCTGTTGTTGTGTTGACATGCTACCAGAAGATGTTTGATCGTGCAAGATTCGTTGCTAGAATTCTTGTCCAATGCCCCAAGTGACTCAGGCGGAGATTTGCCTCAAGCTGGTTGGCCTTTTGAGAGATTCTCCAAATCTTGACTTAACTGCCCCAGATAATAGACCATGATCATGTCTACCCCTTGGTTGGAAGTACTTTTGTTCACTTAGATATTCGTCGTGCGAATTTCTCTACTGTTCGAACAAATAGTCATATGCAAACAGTGTTATATCAAGAATGCAAAGCTTATGTCTTTTTTGAAAATGCATTTTTTCATAAAAACAAGTGAAATTTTTTTTTGAACTGTGATGTCAACTCGTTATTTTACCGCAAGCCTTAAGGAGTCAGGATACCTTTGGTAACAGTATGCTTTCGAACTAACCCATGCTTCAGCTAGGACTTTTATGGGTTATAACGTGGCCTGGTTCACGGTTTAAGAAACAAAGGATAAAGGATCAAAGTATTTGTACCCACCCGCTCTTCGTGATGTTCTTCAAACCTAAACTCAGTTGATCGTGCGTTAACCTTGTTTGAGTCTTTGTCCTGATATACCGGTGATGGTTCGGACGTCGACAATTTATTTGGAATAGGCAGTCATTCCTTTTTTGGTTGAGGGTTTGTAGGACCTCTTTCTTTTTTTGATTTCGTTATCCCTGTTTTTCGCCTGAACTGTTTCTTTTTGTATTTACAGTCAGCGGGATTCCCCAGTTTTGTAAGTCTCCTTCATAGGTTTTGAGTTATTGGGCTTTTATTTCTGAGAAATAATGACTGCCTGTCTTTATGATTATTCAGAACCATCATCGTCTTTATTTTGGAATGACTCCTTTGATGTTGTTCATTGTGCACCTGGATCAACTGAGAAAACTACCATGCCCCAGGTTATGATTAAGGGTTTTAATTTTCGAAAAGAAAAACTCCGACTTCTTTGGCTCAAAGGGGGTTGACGAGGGATTATCTTCCTTATAACTCCAGTGTTTAGGAATTGAAACAATGCCTGTACCTCATCAGCGGGGTCTGTTCAAAAGCATACTGTAGATCGTGGTATCGTTTTCGTCATCCTCCCTCAAGAGGCTTAGAATTTTCAATCGAGAGTTGAACATCACAAAAAATGAAAGCAGTTTGAATATAGCGAATGCGAATATATTGATTCAAAACAGACATATGCGATGCATTGATAAAGTAATAAAGTTTGCTATGACAGTAATTGTTTGAACAATCAAAAGAAAATTACAACTTGAAAATTCTAATGGACAAGAAGTCTTCTCGTCTCAGGACTTGTCACTTCAAATGGTGACTCCTGCAGGGATGGTAGAAGAACTCAGCCTGACCCTCTTGGGTGAAATCCACTGCTCCTTCATTAATCAGGTCCTGGACCTTGTTCTTCAGAGCCCAGTAGTCGGAAGTGTCATGTCGAGGACTATCAGAGTGGTATGCACATCTTTTGTTGGGATGATAGTTAGGAGCAGAGATGTTGGGATTCCGGGGAGGAGCCCTTAGTGTAATCAGATTCAATCTCAACAGGTGTTGTAAAGCTTGAAACAGCGACACGTTGAGCTGGGTGAATTGCCTCCTAGGCTTGTTCGGCTTACTCTGATCAACCTGTTGCTTTGGGCGAGGTTGTGGTTGGACCTGTGAAGTGGTAGCAATTTGGAGAGGTCTATTCTTCACCATACCAGACTCTTGTCCTCTTGGAAGCTGATCAATGACCTGGTCCCTGACTTGGAATGGTTGCTTCATGTTGTATCTGTCTTGATGAAGCTGACTGATCATGGTCCTCAACTCTTCTTGCTCCCGAGCTAAGCCTTGGATGAGAGCCATTTGCCCCAGCATTTGGGTTCTCATTGTATCTACCTTAGCTTGCAGACGTTTCAGCCGTTCGTCCTTATCATCTTCGGGACTTTTATTGGCCAAATTCCCCATGAGGAGTGTCCTCAACTCTTCCTGCCCCTTGGATAGGCTTAGGAAGATCTCCCTGAACTGAGTCTCTTGAGCATGAAGACCCTGGTTATCTTGTTGGGAAGTCATTGCTGAAATAAACAGCGAAGAAGGTTAAGTGACCTGTAACAAGGGTACCTGTAATGCAATGATATGTATGATATGCATGCAATGTTTTCAAGGATCTCGCGGGGTAAACAGAGAAGCTTGTTAGAATTTGAATCCAGTTGCTTGATTGAAGGAATTTCATGTTGTCGAGAGTCCTTCTTCAAGAGTCAAGGCTCACCATATCGAGTGGGTCATAGCCCCTGACAACCTCGGCTAGAGGAAAATAAATCCCCTTTGACCTTTGCTAGACACTTTGATTCATCATGACCTGCATCACAAGCCCTTGAGATCCTTGAAATGGATTAGTTTTTATGCAAGATGCATGCAATGGTATGATGTTATGCTATGCATGGAGTGATGTAAGTAGGCCCTGTAATGAGTCCCAATTAAGGACTGTAAACAAAACCTGCAAGGAACTCGTGTTGTTAGATAACAAGTATGCAAGTAGTTCAAGTATGAAGGCACACAAGTCACACAAAAGAGCCCTTAGAGTTTAGGCCATCATGAATTTTGGGTACTACCCTCTTTGAAGTTGGTGGGCTCAAACATGTCCTATCAAAAGTAACCGGGTTCTAAGGAGCTCAATATCATTGGGTTGCTTTCTGTGTTCATTGTTTTGATTTAGCCACTGAACTGGCGATCAAAATATTCCAAGAAAACAACCCTCAATGAGTGTAGTATCGAGTATCAACCAACTTCGGACTGCACCAAAGTCAGTCATCTCACTACCCCTAAAGAGGCCAGGATGGTTCAATTAAGGTTCCTAAGGTCAGTTGATGCTTCACGACACCACGCGGCGGCCCCGTACTCTCCTTGACTTGACTCAAGGGTTACCGGTACTCACCAAAGTGCCACATCAACGTAGCTAACTGCTTCAACCGTGTCGGTATACCCCGCACAGTTCCCTCACAGTTTGTTGCTACTTTCTAAGAAGGTATCCCCCAGATCCGGGTTAGGATCTATGAAACTCCCAAAGCAAGCCCACAATATTTAAAGCAAACAATTGAAAACATAAGAGTGGTCTAATCCTAAGGTACACCTCACTTATTAGTATCCCCAGCAGAGTCGCCAGTTCTGTGATCGGTGGAAATAGAACTGACTGTTTTTTTAAGCTGGTTCGCGAAATGTCGCGGTAAGCAAGAGTCGCCACCGTCTTTTATGCTCTCCAACATGGAAAGGACAAAAGCACAACAAAATTCCTTCTTTGAGAATGTTTCTCGGTTCGGGAGGTAGATTTATAGAAAGGGAAGGTGTTAGCACCCTTTCTATCCGTGGTTATCCACGGGCTCTTAGGTACTTTCTCTTATGTTTTCAAAAATTGTTTGCTTTTCAAATGTGTG
The DNA here is from genome assembly GCA_948472305.1 of Vicia faba. Taxonomy (NCBI): domain Eukaryota; kingdom Viridiplantae; phylum Streptophyta; class Magnoliopsida; order Fabales; family Fabaceae; genus Vicia; species Vicia faba. The sequence continues at coordinate 1,573,567,555 of OX451739.1, read as the reverse complement.
TGGGTTTTGAAAAAGTTTCGTTTGAAAAATTTCTAAGTAACTCTTGTATCTGTCCTCAAGAGTGTGTGAAAAATTTGTTTGAAAACTTTTTGAAAGTGTGGGTGCGAAAAGTATTTTTGTTTGTTTTGAAAAGAGCAAGTACTTAAGAGAAATCTACCTACTCTAAGTGTAGTTGTTTAGGTATTGGCTTGCATTTTTGGTAAAACCCAAGTGTATGTGTGAATGTCATGACTGATGTCATAACATTCTAGTTTAGTTTGTACTGACTCATTAGGTACCTTTGCAGAAAAATATTGTAATTCAAGTACTGATGTTTATAAGTGTGTATCTGAGCATTTTGCAAAATGATCACATTTTGCTAAATCAGTAGACAGGTTTTCTCAGATGTCATAACAGATGTTATGACATCCTGTTCTGAACTAACAGGTTTGCAGGTTGGATAAGTCTGAGTTTTTTCAGGAAAATAACTCAGTCTTTCCTGAACAGAATCCTGCGTTTTCTGAGGGGTAACCTAGCTCAACCCTAACCTGGTTAATAAAGTCCTGTGACCTGGTCTTTAGGTCAAACGGAATTAACCCTAGGTTTTTGTGGAAACCCTAACTGAAGTTGCAGCTGCTATATATTCAACAGAGCTGCTATTTTGCGAGGCATCCCTTTTTATTGATCAGAAGATCATTTGTAATCTGTATAGATTTTATTATTGTACTCCAAGCAATTATCATTGTGATAAGTGACTTGGAATAGGTTTCAAATTGTAAGGGCTGTGTAGCACTCAAAGCTTTGAAGCAAGAGTGTTTGAATGTTCCTTGACTAAAGCTGTGAAGCAGAGTCAAGTTAGTTGTGTGGATCACTCAAAGCTGTGAAGCAAGAGTGATTGTGTTGCTTGATTAAAAAGCTGTGAAGCTTAATCAAGTGTTTGTTTTTGAAGAGTGTCTTCATCAACTCTTAAGTCAAATTATTTTATGTATCACTGTTGTGATTGAGGGGGAGTGAGTAGGAACTCAGATTTAAGTTGTACTTAGATTGGAATTGCATCGGGTAGGTCTTAAGTGAAGGAGATAAACTGGTTGGTTTATTCCTGAATTAACATCTCTTATAGTGGATTTCCTCCCTGGCTTGGTAGCCCCCAGAGTAGGTGTTGTTGCACACTGAACTGGGTAAACAATTGACTGTGTTCTTTATTGCTTTTGTATTTACTGTCATATAGTAAGTCAGATACGGTGTCATAACATTGAACGTGACATTGAGTATCTGCAGCCAGAATTTCAATTGGCATCAGAGCAGGCACCCTGCCTGTATTACTGGGTGAGATCTAGGGATATCACTTTCTGGCACTATGGACAAAGAAGGAGCTTTTGGAAATAGACCACCCATTCTGGATGGAACTAATTATGACTACTGGAAACCTCGTATGATTGCCTTCCTAAAATCTCTGGACAAAAAGGCTTGGAGAGCTGCTGACAAAGGATGGATTCATCCCACCATAACTGAAAGATGGGACAATCAGTCTGAAGCCTGAGGAAGATTGGAGTAAAGAAGAAGATGAGTTAGCCCTGGGAAATTCCAAAGCTTTAAATGCCTTGTTCAATGGAATTGATAGAAACATTTTCAGATTAGTACATCAATATGAACTGGCCAAGGAAGTTTGGGACACTCTCAAAATTACTCATGAGGGCACTCCCAAAGTAAAAATGTCAAGGCTTCAGATGTTGACTACCAAATTTGAGAATCTAAAAATGATGGAAGATGAAACCATTCATGAGTTTCACATGAACATCTTGGAGATTGCCAACACCTCAGGAGCACTGGGAGAAAAGATGTCAGAAGAAAAACTGGTGAGGAAGATTCTCAGATCCTTGCCTAAAAGATTTGCAATGAAGGTAACTGCCATAGAGGAAGCCCAGGACATTAGCAAGTTGAAAGTAGATGAACTTATTGGGTCTCTTCAGACTTTTGAGATGGGAATCACTGATAATGGTGTCAAGAAGAACAAGAGCATAGCACTTATGTCCAACACTGATGTTGAAGAAAACATTTTAGAAGCTGTAGCCATGCTTGGAAGACAGTTCAACAAACTCATCAAAAGAATAGATCCAAAGTCAAGGTCTAATGTTCATGACATTCCCTCTGACATTGACAGTTCCAGCAGAAGACCAAGGTCAGAAGAGAAGGGAATTCAAGGCAGAGGAATTCAATGCCATGGTTGTGAAGGATATGGGCATATTCGAGCTGAATGTCCTACCTTTCTTAAGAAACAAAAAGGAATGACAGTTACTTGGTCTGACTGTGATTCAGAAAGTAATTCTGAAGAAGAATCTGCCAAACGAGTTACTGCTTTAACTGGTGTGTGTACCTCTGAAAGTGACATCAGTGATGAAGAAGTGACTTTTAAAGAACTGGCTGATACTTACAAGAAATTGTGTATCAGAAGTACTGAAGTCTGTGTGCAGAATGAGAAACAATCAAAACTCATCATAAAGCTGGAGGCTGAAAAAAGGGCAAACCTTGAAACTATAAGTCATCTAGAAGGAGAAGTTCAATTGCTGAACTCACAACTGAATCAAATGACCAAATCTGTCAAGATGTTGACAAATGGAACAGACAAATTGGAAGAGATCCTTCAGGTTGGACAAAATGTGGGAAATAAACCTGGACTAGGATTTATGGAAGCAAAGAAATCTGGTACTGGTAAGCAAATGTCCAAACAGATGTCTCAACACAACTCTCAACATCAGGAACAGAGACATATGAAGAAAAGGTACCAAAGATGGAAATGTCATCATTGTGGGAGATATGGCCACATAAAGCCCTTCTGCTTCAGACTACATGGATATCCTAATCAGAACTCAGGTGTCAAACCTAAGCCTAAAAAGGTACCACATGCTCCTAAATGGAAGAAAAAGGCTACTGCACTGATAGCTCACACTTCCCTGAGGGTCTCTGCAAAGGAAGACTAGTACTTTGACAGTGGATGTTCCAGACACATGACTGGAATCAAGAACCTCCTCAATAATGTTAAGCCTCACACCACCAGTTTTGTGACCTTTGGAGATGGGGCTAAAGGTGAAATCAAAGGAGTTGGTGATTTGGACTGCCCTGGAGTTCCAAGTCTGAATGAAGTACTGCTGGTGAAAGGGCTGACCGCTAATCTCATTAGTATCAATCAATTGTGTGATCTAGGATTCAAGGTCAATTTCTCAAAATCTGAATGCCTTGTAATCAATGACAAACAAGAGATAATAATGAAAGGAGTCAGATCCAAAGACAACTGTTACTTGTGGGAGCATGAGAACACTAATTTCTCATCTGTGTGTTCCATTGCAAGAGAAGAAAAAGAGGTGAAACTGTGGCACCAAAAACTTGGCCATCTTCATCTAAGGGGTATGAAGAGGATCATCTCCTTGGAGGCAGTCAGAGGAATTCCAAGACTGCAAATTGATGAAGGAAGAGTTTGTGGTGAATGTCAGGTTGGTAAGCAGACTAGGATGTCACATCCAAAGTCAAGACATCTGACCACCTCTAAGGTTTTAGAACTCCTCCATATGGATCTGATGGGACCAATGCAAGTAGAGAGTCTTGGTGGTAAAAGATATGCCTATGTGGTTGTGGATGATTTTTCCAGATTCACCTGGATTAATTTCATTAGGGAAAAATTAGATGTATTTGAAGTTTTTAAAGAATTGTGCAAAAGAATTCAAAGAGAGAAGGAAGGATGTATTGTCAGAATCAGAAGTGATCATGGCAAGGAATTTGAAAACAGCAAGTTTGGTGATTTCTGCTCTTCAGTAGGAATTAGTCATGAGTTTTCTTCTCCTATAACACCTCAACAAAATGGAGTTGTGGAAAGAAAAAATAGGACCATACAGGAATCTGCCAGAGCAATGTTACATGCCAAAAGACTTCCTATGTACTTTTGGGCTGAAGCTATGAATACAGCCTGCTATGTTCATAACAGGGTCACCTTGAGGAAGGGAACCTCATCCACCATATATGAACTCTGGAAAGGAAGAAAACCAACTGTGAAGTACTTCCATGTGTTTGGCAGCAAATGCTATATTCTGGCTGATCGTGAACAAAGAAGAAAACTGGATCCTAAAAGTGATGAAGGCATATTTCTAGGATACTCCTCAAACAGCAGAGCTTATAGAGTATTCAACTCCAGAACCAAAACCATGATGGAATCAATAAATGTTATAATTGATGACTATCATGAAGAAATAGATGTTCCTTGTACTGTTGAGACATTCTTTGAGACTTCAACCCAACAGAATGACCTACCCAACTCCACCACAACAGAATCCGAATCAAAGGAAGCTAACAAGATCCCTTCCATCAGAATTCAGAAGGATCATCCAAAAGAGCTCATCATAGGAGATCCCAATAGTGGAGTCATCATAAGATCTAGAGAAATCATCTCAAACTCTTGTTTTGTGTCCAAAATGGAACCAAGAAATGTCAAGGAAGCCTTAACTGATGAATATTGGATTGGTGCAATGCAAGATGAACTAAACCAATTCAAGCAACAAGAAGTTTGGGAACTGGTTCCTAGACCTGAAGGAACTAACATCATTAGGACAAAATGGATATTCAAGAACAAGTCAGATGCTGAAGGAGTTGTCACCAGAAATAAGGCAAGACTTGTTGCTCAAGGATACACCCAGGTTGAAGGGGTTGATTTTGATGAAACCTTTGCACCTGTAGCCAGGCTGGAATCAATCAGACTCTTGTTGTCAATTGCTTGTCTTCTGAAGTTCAAGTTATTTCAGATGGATGTGAAAAGTGCCTTTCTAAATGGGTACTTGAATGAGGAAGCTTATGTGGAACAACCTAAAGGCTTTGTGGATCCAACCCACCCTGATCATGTCTACAAATTGAGAAAAGCCCTATATGGCCTGAAACAAGCTCCTAGAGCATGGTATGACAGGTTAACAAAGTTTCTCTCAGACAAAGGCTACAGAAAAGGAGGCTTGGACAAAACTCTCTTTGTCAAAACTGAAGGAGGAAAGTTGATGGTTGCCCAAATATATGTTGATGACATAGTGTTTGGAGGAATGTCAAAACATATGGTTAAACACTTTGCTGACCAAATGCAGGCTGAATTTGAAATGAGTCTCATGGGAGAACTAACTTATTTTCTTGGACTACAAGTCTCACAGATGGAGGACTCAATCTTCTTATCTCAAAGCAAGTATGCTAAGAACATTGTAAAGAAGTTTGGTATGGAGAATGCAAGTCACAAAAGGACCCCTGCTCCTACTCATCTAAAGCTTTCCAAAGATTCAAGTGGGGTTAAGGTGGATCAAAGTCTGTACAGAAGCATGATAGGAAGCTTGCTGTACTTAACTGCCAGCAGACCTGATATTGCCTTTGCAGTTGGAGTGTGTGCTAGATACCAAGCTGATCCCAAAGTCAGTCATATCAATCAAGTGAAGAGAATTTTGAAGTATGTAAGTGGTACTTACAACTATGGATTGATGTATACTCATGGCTGTGAACCAGCTCTGACTGGCTACTGTGATGCTGATTGGGCTGGTAGTGCTGATGATAGAAAAAGCACCTCTGGAGGATGTTTCTTCTTGGGAAGTAATCTGGTTTCCTAGTTCAGCAAGAAACAGAATTGTGTGTCTCTTTCCACTGCTGAAGCTGAATACATTGCAGCTGGTAGTAGCTGCTCTCATATGATATGGATGAAACAGATGCTCACTGAGTATAATGTCACACAAGATGTTATGACATTGTACTGTGACAATCTGAGTACAATCAACATATCCAAGAATCCCATTCAGCATAGCAGGACCAAACATATTGACATACGACATCACTTTATCAGAGACCTTGTAGAAGAGAAGACAATCAAATTGGAACATGTTGCCACTGAGCTACAGCTGGCTGACATTTTTACCAAGGCTCCGGATGCAAATCAATTTGAAAACTTAAGGGGTAAGTTGGGTATTTGCCAACATGAGGAATTGTAGCAATTAATTTTGCTTAAAACAAGGATCAAAGGAGTTATGCCTGTTCTGATTGGTTTAAAATTGTATTTCCTCATTTCCTACAATTCTTTTAAGAAGTTGAATAGACACTCCCTTGCTTCCTTCCCCTCTCGTCTCCTCATCAAAACCCAGTCTCTCAATCAGAATTTTCTCCTCAGTTGCTGTTGGTCCTCTAGGACTGTCAAAATGTCTCAAACACCATCATCATCCAATACGACTATTTCAACCTCTTCCTCTGATCAAGATTCTAGGACAATCTCTTCTTGTCTGGACTCTGAAGTTCTGGAGATCTCTTCTCGTAGAAAAGTGGGAACTAACCCCACCAAGGTCAAAGAGTTGAGAACAAGACATGCAGGAAAGCCCCAAGCTTCTGCCTCTGGTAATCCATCTCATCATTCTTCTTCAGTTCCCCCTGAAATTGCAAATAGGGAAGGGACAACCTATGTTAATCAAGCAATAGCAAAAATTGTTTCAAGAATTCTGAACGAGAACCACTCAGTTCCTGGCATTTCTATTCCTCTGAACCAAGAAAGTTCAAATGCTGAAACAAATCCAAATGTCTCTAAGAATGTTGAGACATCAAACAAAGAGAAGAATGCTGACATTGCTTACAAGAAAAGAAAGAAGCCCGAATCCTCTGGATCTGATGACAGTGCTTGAAGGTTGGTTGCTGTTTGGTGGTGTTGCTGGTCAGTGCTGATATCTGGTGGAGTTTGGAAGTTCTTTTTTTCTGCTGCTGCTCTTATTAATTGTTTTTGGATAACTGTATAATCATTATGAACATGTATCTTTGGCCCATTTGTGGCTAAAGAGGGGGAGAATATTTTGGTACTTAATATGTTCTTGCTCAATTAGACATTCTATTTTTCTGCAGTCATTTATTTCTGCTGCTATCTATCTCTGATTGCTTAGGGTCTTTAGCCAAAAATCTGCCAAAGGGGGAGTTTGTAGTTGTTTAGGTATTGGCTTGCATTTTTGGTAAAACCCAAGTGTATGTGTGAATGTCATGACTGATGTCATAACATTCTAGTTTAGTTTGTACTGACTTATTAGGTACCTTTGCAGAAAAATATTGTAATTCAAGTACTGATGTTTATAAGTGTGTATCTGAGCATTTTGCAAAATGATCACATTTTGCTAAATCAGTAGACAGGTTTTCTCAGATGTCATAACAGATGTTATGACATCCTGTTCTGAACTAACAGGTTTGCAGGTTGGATAAGTCTGAGTTTTTTCAGGAAAATAACTCAGTCTTTCCTGAACAGAATCCTGCGTTTTCTGAGGGGTAACCTAGCTCAACCCTAACCTGGTTAATAAAGTCATGTGACCTGGTCTTTAGGTCAAACGGAATTAACCCTAGGTTTTTGTGGAAACCCTAACTGAAGTTGCAGCTGCTATATATTCAACAGAGCTGCTGTTTTGCGAGGAATCCCTTTTTATTGATCAGAAGATCATTTGTAATCTGTATAGATTTGATTATTGTACTCCAAGCAATTATCATTGTGATAAGTGACTTGGAATAGGTTTCAAATTGTAAGGGCTGTGTAGCACTCAAAGCTTTGAAGCAAGAGTGTTTGAATGTTCCTTGACTAAAGCTGTGAAGCAGAGTCAAGTTAGTTGTGTGGATCACTCAAAGCTGTGAAGCAAGAGTGATTGTGTTGCTTGATTAAAAAGCTGTGAAGCTTAATCAAGTGTTTGTTTTTGAAGAGTGTCTTCATCAACTCTTAAGTCAAATTGTTTTATGTATCACTGCTGTGATTGAGGGGGAGTGAGTAGGAACTCAGATTTAAGTTGTACTTAGATTGGAATTGCATTGGGTAGGTCTTAAGTGAAGGAGATAAACTGGTTGGTTTATTCCTGAATTAACATCTCTTATAGTGAATTTCCTCCCTGGCTTGGTAGCCCCCAGAGTAGGTGTTGTTGCACACTGAACTGGGTAAACAATTGACTATGTTCTTTATTGCTTTTGTATTTACTGTCATATAGTAAGTCAGATACGGTGTCATAACATTGAACGTGACATTGAGTATCTGCAGCCAGAATTTCACTAAGGAATTAGGCTGTGTAAGAGTCCTTTAGACAGTGCTATCCCACCATTGAGAGGTAGGTAGCACCATCGTTGGAGTTATTCGGGTCAATTCGATGATTAGGGACATGTGTGGTCACCAAAGCAATGGTAGGACACCTTAGTAGTAACCCTAATGTCCTAGATCCTTTTATCCGAGGCAACCGTTTCGAGGCAACTGGATCTTTAAACAGAAGGGCGACCTCTAAGACACCCTATACTTGATGACCACGTTCGAGGCAACCAATAAGGCGTACCCTAGGAGTGGCATGTGCATGTGCGTTGTTTCATGTTAATGTTTATTTTGTACATGTTATTTTGTGAGCTACGGATTGATTTTATTTTTCATACATTCTTTCATGCATTTTTTAACAGTTAGGAGTGTGGAAAATAAATTGCGGGAATGTAAATCTAGCTATTACAAGGCGCGGGTCTATACATCGCCAAAAACAATAACCCGTTTTGGAAAATAAAGTGCGAGAATTTAAAGAAGGCCATAAAATCCCTAATTAACTATTACATACTTTGTATAGATACATAAATATAATCAATAAGAAAATAAAGCGCGAAAGAAAATTGAATCGGGAACGTCTTTAGGGTGTTGACCCTTTTTTAAGAAAGAATTGAATTTTTGTCCTTTTTTTTGTAATTAATGAAATTAAAACTAATAACTAATTAATTAATTTAATTAAAAGGAAAATATTTTTGTGTTTTTTATATTTTTAATAAAATAAAATAAAAGAAATTAAAAGTTGAAAGTTCTAATTCTAAATTAATTTTACTTATTAAAAAAAATGTTGAAATTGTTCTAATTACACAACTAATTAATTAATATTAAAATTTATTTACAAAATAAGTTAATAAATAATAAAATGTTTTTTTTTTGGTTTTATTGAATTTTATGGGAAAAAATTAGTTTGTTAGGTTAATTAACAATAATGATAATAATTAAAAAAAGAAAATAAAAAGAAAAGAAAAATAGAAAAAAAAAAAGAAATAGAAACCAATGGGGGTGTTGATGGCCCAATGGAGGTGTGAAGCCTGGAAATTGCTGGCCCATTAACCAGCTTTGTTGACTTTTGGAGATTTCCTGGAGCACGTTGACTGGAGAATATAGTGTTCATCACTTTTTGGCCGTCGGATTGATGATCATGGCCACTTGGCATGTGGAACGCTGAAGGTTCATGGTGAAACGCACTGGGCATCCTGCACACAAACACATAAGAAAAAATGATATGGAATTTTGGGGGACCTGGGAAGAACTTACAGCGTGGTATGATGGATCTTAGGACGTGGCAAGGATTACTTTAGCTTCAGGGGATGGCAAAGAAGAGAGTCACGTTCTCCTTTTGGCCTGAAAATGTTTGCAATACTCCTTTTGATCTCACACTTTTTTGACACTTTTTGGATTTTGCTCTGGCCGTTTGTGTAATGTTCAGGTTCGTGAATGAGGCTTGCAAGGCTTGCATATGTAGTAAATGAGTGAGAATAAGTCACATTTAGGAGCCTTTAACCATTGCAATTAAGCTTTGGATTTTGTCTTAACCACCATTAAAGGCCTTTCAAAGCTTGTTCAAAATTTGAATTTTCATGACTAAATGAGCTTAGCATGAAATTGGTAGGTTGCAAATGCTTCATGAAGGCTATTCAAACCATAAGATACCACTTAATTAATTTTTTTTAGATTTACTTGAATTATTATTGATTAAAATGAATTAAATCCATAAAAATTAAATAAAAATAGAAAAATAATTATTTGGTCTTGAAATTGATCATGGGACACGTGGGTGGCATGACAAGGCTGAATCAAGTGGAAAAAAGTGGGCCCTTTTGTCAAAAATTGAAGTTTCAAGGATAGTTGACTTTTGCCATTTCACAAAAATTTCCCAACTTCTCCAATGCATATCTTGCTCAATTTTGATCATATGAACATGTTCTTGGACATTTTGGAAAGGTCTTGAAGTCCTATAACCAATGCCTTTGGTCCCATGTCATTTGAATTTACCAATCTCAATTTATGGTCTTTGACTTAAAATGCCTTTTTGTTGACTTTTGAAAATGACCTATAATGTTGAAATTGGTAACTTTTTGTGAGAGCATTTCTTGGACTTGGAATGTGAAGATGAGTTGTAGGAAATGTCATCCCCTTCAAAATGAGCATTGAATGGGATTTTTCTGATGAACCATGAAAAAGTTATGCCTTGGTCAAGTTACAGTTGACTTTTCAGCTTTCCAAAAATAGAAACTTTTGACACCTTGATGATTTTTGAGCCATGCTTGTGGAATCATGATCAAGACTTGATCAAATGATGATTATGGCTTCAAAATAAGATGTTGACCAAAAATTTTGACTTTTGACTGCCAAATGACCATTTTGCCCCTACAGTTGATTGTGAAGCAATTAGGGTCTTGACTGTGCAACTTGACCTTGTGAGCCTTGAAACTTGACATGTAGATGCTTGAAAATGTGTATGAGCATATGGGACTTGATTGAGCCCTTGAAAACCTCAACTTCCTTGCAAGAACCAAAACCCTAATTTTGACTGGCTTAGGAGGATGGTTTGACTGTGCAACCCTTGAGTAGATTTGAGCAAATTGAGATGATGCTTGTCAAAACTTTGAAGAATATGGGAGGGAAAATTTTGGGGTACAACAGTTGCCCCTGTTCAATCTTCTTAGACCTGAGGATGTAGATTGGCTAGCGTGCCTTTCGTGATCTGAAGGTGGAAGATGATTGAACACTAGAGTGCCCAGAAATTTGCACTCATATAGTAGAATATCAGCAATGTGATGTCGGGAATGGGCTTACAGATGCCATTTGGAGAGATGGTGGATAGGAGGATGGGCTTATAGATTCCATCCGGAGATGTGACAGAACCTTGTCGGGAATGGGCTTATAGATGCCATTTGGAAAGATGGTATGGGAGGATGGGCTTATAGATGCCATCTGGAGATGTGACAGAACCTTGTCGGGAATGGGCTTATAGATGCCATTTGGAGACTGTTGGTAGGTGGATGGGCTTATAGATGCCATCTGGAGGCTGTCTGTTGAATTGTAATTTTTGTAAGTTGAAAGAGGGAACCTGTGTAGGGTTGCCTGATGATGAACTCGTGTAAAACTGCATCTTGGAAAGAAGGACACCTGTGTAGGGTTGACTGTTGATGAGCTCGTGTAAAACTGCATCTTTGAAGGAAGGAAACCTGTGTAGGGTTTACTGATAATGAGTCCATATAAGACTGCATCTTAAATGGAGAAGGAACCTGTGTAGGGTTAACTTTGATGACGAGTCCGTGTAAAACCGTATCTAGAGTTGAGAAGGAAACCTGTGTAGGGTTTACTGATGACGAATCCGTGTAAAACTACGTCTGGAGTTTGAGAAGGGAACCTGTGTGGGGTTACTTTGATGATGAGCCCGTGTAAAACTGCATCCTAGAAGGAGTAAAACCTGGGTAGGGTTTCTGATGACGAGTCCGTGTAAAACTGCATCTTCGGGAAGAGAGAACCTGTGTAGGGTTTCTTTGACGATGAGCCCGTGTAAAACTACGTCTGGAGAGAGAGAACTTGTGTAGGGTTTCTTTAACGATAAGTTCGTGTAAAACTTCTGGAGGAACCGGGGTAAGGTTACTTCGGGATAAGTCCGTGTAAGACTTCTGGAGGAACCGAGGTAAGGTTACTGCAGGATAAGTTCGTGTAAAACTTCTGGATGAACCGGGATAAGGTCATCTTGAGATAAGTCCGTGTAAGACTCCTGGAGGAACCGGGGTAAGGTTACTGCAGGATAAGTTCGTGTAAAACTTCTGGAGGAACCGGGGTAAGGTTACTGCAGGATAAGTTCGTGTAAAACTTCTTGATGAACCGGGGTAAGGTCATCTTGAGATAAGTCCGTGTAAGACTTCTGGAGGAACCGGGGTAAGGTTACTGCAGGATAAGTTCGTGTAAAACTTCTTGATGAACCGGGGTAAGGTCATCTTGAGATAAGTCCGTGTAAGACTTCTTCTGAAAGAAAAGGAACCGGTGTAGGGTTACTTTGATGATAAGTCCGTGTAAGACTTCGTCTGAAAATTGAGAAGGAACCGGTGTAGGGTTGCCTGATGATGAGTTCGTGTAAAACTACATCTGAGGTTGAGAAGGAACCGGTGTAGGGTTGCCTGTTGATGAGCCCGTGTAAGACTTCTTCTGAAAGAAAAGGAACCGGTGTAGGGTTGCCTGATAATGAGTTCGTGTAAAACTACATCTGAGGTTGAGAAGGAACCGGTGTAGGGTTGCCTGTTGATGAGCCCGTGTAAGACTTCTTCTAAAAGAAAAGGAACCGGTGTAGGGTTACTTTGATGATAAGTCTGTGTAAGACTTCTTCTGAAAATTGAGAAGGAACCGGTGTGGGGTTGCCTGATGATGAGTTCGTGTAAAACTACATCTGAAGTTGAGAAGGAACCGGTGTGGGGTTGCTTCATGATGGTCAAGTAGATGATTGTCCTGTCTGGTTTCAGATATTAACCCACAATCAATCGTCCACAGAATTTTCCTGGCTTGTTACCAATGTTGATTTGGAACTGTAGAGGTAGATGGTAATCATCTTTTGATTGACCTTTTCCTGAAAAGGCAAAACGTTAGCTGTATGCAGTGTCATTGTGCATGAACTGCATGATATTAAGATGTTCTCAAGAGTAAATGAGATTTGTGTTGTATGATGCGTATATGCATGCGTCATGATGTATGAAAATGTGATGTTTATGAATGTATCTTCGTCTGCGAAAATAAATCCTTGACGAATGCCGGGAGCTTGTTGAATCCTGGGCTGATGTTGAAGAGTAGAGTTCTTCATTTCCGCTGGGGATGATGGTTGCAAGAATAAACCGGTAGGAGAATATGACTCTGTTGGGGAATAAACTTGTTGGAGAGATTACTCCGCGGGGAATTACTCTGTGGGAAGAGATACTTCGCTGAGGTTTGATGATAACTCCGCTGGGGATACCGTTGATAAGCTTTGTTGAGGGAATTGATGAACTCCGCTGGGGGGTAGGAAGAACTTCTCCGAGGACGATCTTTCCGTGGTAATTGGCTGAGGATAACCCAGTTATAAGCTCTGGTGGGGAATAACCTTTGAATAAAGCCGGGGAGACGCGTTCGTACTCTACAGGGGATAAGCTTCCAGAATCTGTTGGGGATAAGCTTCCAAAACTCTACCGGGGAGATTGATTCAACTTTCCTGGGGAAACTTTGGATTGTACTGGTGAAGTGGCTCCACTGGGGTGTCTGGTATTCCGCTGGGGAACAATCTTATTTTAAGACTGCCGGGGATGCTTGCTTAGGAACATCTGTATACTCCGCTGGGGAATATTGAGATTTTCTGGGGATACCCAACTTCCTTAAGGCTGACAGTAGACTAACTCTGCTTGGGGAGAGTGTTGCTGACTTGCTGGAGATACAGTGCCTTGTTAGGGTTGACGGGAGACCAACTCTGCTTGGGGAGAGTATTGCTGAATCTTATCTTACTCTGCGGGGAGTGAAGGTATCTTGGTCACGTTCTTCAGCTGAACCTACCTTGGTACCTTGGCGGATAGAGCAACTAGATCGCTCGGACAACTCATTATTGCCCCTGTTTCTGCTGGAGAAGAAAGTTCCTGTGGAGGTGCTTGATAACTGCCGATTGACAAATCTTCTTCTGGTAGGAAAGTGACGAGATGTTGGGACATAGTCGTACGCTTTGATCCCTAAATTTTGCCTGGACCGCCATTTCGGGTTTTCAGTCCACTGGGATACCCTCTTTTGCCCAAGCCGCCTTTTCAGGTTTTCGACTTGCCGGGTGTACAAATTATTTTTCATTTTTATCCCTTATTTTTGCCCGAACCCTTTTGGTTCGTCGGGAAGCCCTTATTTTTGCCTAGGTATGTCAACCTAGCGGGTCTTTGGTTGTGCGTAGTATTTTTTCGACTATGTCCATGCTTTCAGAATGTAGGGAGTTGTCACTGTCAGTAGTGTCGTATTACCACCAGAAGATCTTCGTTTGATCGTCCAATGCCCCCAAGTGATCCAGATGGAGATTTGCCCCAAGTTGGTTGGCCTTTTGAGAGATTCTCCGAATCTTGACTTAATTGCCCAGATGATAGATAATGATCATGCCATGTCCCTTGATTGGAGGTGCTTTTGTTCATTAGACATTCGTCGTGCGAACTTCTATGCTGTTCAAAAAAATAGTCATATGCAAACAATGTTATTTAAAAATGCAAAGCTTATGTCTGTCTTGAAGTTTTTTTGAAAATGTATTTTTTTAGTAAAACAAGCAAGTTTTGTAAAATGTGATGTCAACTCGTTATTTTACCGCAAGCCTTAAGGAGTCAGGATACCTTTCGTATCAGTATACTTTCGAACTAACCCATGCTTCAGTTAGGAATTTTAAGGGTTGTAACGTGGCCTGGTTCACGGTTTAAGAAACAAAGGATAAAGGCTCAAATTTATTTGTACCCACCCGTTCTTCGTGATGTTCTTCAAACCTAAACTCAGCTGGTCGTGCGTTAGACCTTGTTTGAGTCTTTGCTCTGATATTCCAATGATGGTTCGGATACCGATAGTTTAATTTGAATAGGCAGTCATTTCTTTTTTTTGTTGAGGGTTTGTGTGACCTCTTTTTTTGATTTTATTATCCCTATTTTTTGCCTGAACTGTTTCTTTTTGTATTACAGTCAGCGGGATGCCCCAGTTTTGCAAGTCTCCTTCATAGATTTTGACTTGTTGGGCTTTTATTTTGAGAAATGATGACTGCCTGTCTTTGTGATTATTCGGAACCATCACTGTCTTTTGTTTTGTGAGGACCTCTTTGGTGCTATTCATTGTGCACTTGGATCAACTGAGAGAACTACTCTGCCCCAGGTTATGATTAAGGGTTTTAATTTTCGAAAAGAAAAACTCCTACTTCTTTGGCTCGAAGGGGTTGACGAGGGATTATCTTCCTTATAACTCCAGTGTTTAGGAATTGAAACAATGCTTGTACCTCATCAGCGGGGTCTGTTCAAAAGCATACTGTAGATTATGGTATCGTTTTCGTCATCCTCCCTCAAGAGGCTTGGAATTATTAATTGAGAGTTGACATAAAAAAATGAAAGCAGTTTGAATATAGCGAATGAGAATATATTGATTCAAAACAGACATATGCGATGCATTGATAAAGTAAAAGAGTTTGACATGAACAAATGTTTGAACAATCAGAGAAAAATACAACTTGAACATTCGAATGAACAAAAGCTTCTTAGTTTGCACCAGTCATTTCAGATGGAAGATTCTCAGTAGAAGATTTTCATTTTCCCTCCCGGCATGAACTCCAGCACCCTTCCGTCGATCAAGTCTTGGATCTTGTTCCTCAGGCTCCAACAGTTGTCAGTGTCATGTCCAGGACTATCAGAATGGTAGGCACACCTTTCATCAGGATTGTACTTTAGGGAGGTTATGTTGAGCTTCTTAGGAGGATCCTTTAAAGCAATCAGCTTGACCTCCAACAAGCGTTTCAGTATTAGTGAGGATGGCACACCAGTCTCCGAGAAATGTCTTCCAGACGTATTTTGCTTACGCCAATTACCCTGTTGACGCTGGTGAGGTTGATGCCGGGCTTGTGACCCTGAAGCAAACTGAGGAGCTTTTCCCTTGTCTTCTTGCCCCACAGGTGGTTGAATGATGGCTTGCTCTTCAACCTTAGATGTTTGCCCCAGTTGGTTATCCCGAAGCAGTTGGTTGACGAGAACCCTGAGCTCTCCTTGTCTTTGAGATAAGTCTTGGATAAGAGCCATTTGCCCCAACATCTGGGTTCTCATTGTATCCACCTCAGCTTGTAGACGTTTCAGCCGTTCGTCCTTATCGTCCTCAGAACTGTTCCTGACCAAAGTCCCCATGAGGAGTGTCCTCAACTCTTCCTGCCCCTTGGATAGGTTCAGGAGGATTTCCTTGAACCGAGTCTCTTGAGTATAAAGATCCCGGTTGTTTTGTTGGGAAGCCATTGCTGAAATAAACAGCGAAGATGGTAAGTGACCTGTCAAAGGATTACCTGTAATGCCGTGATATGTATGTATGCATGCAATATTTTCAAGGATCTCGCGGGGTAAACAAGAAAATTGTTAGAATTTGAATTTTGTAGCTTGATGGAAGGGACTTCATGTTGATGAGAGTCCTTCTTCAAGAGTCAAGGCTCACCATATCGAGTGGGTCATAGCCCCTGACTCAAGTCATTAACCTTGGCTAGAGGAAAATAAATCCCCTTTACCCCTTGCTGGACATTTGATTCATCATGACCTGCATCACAAAACCCTTGAGGTTGTTGAAATGGATTAGTCCTTATGTATGATGCGTGCAATGGTATGATGGTATGATGTTATGCTATGCGTGGAGTAATGTAGGTAAACCCTGTTATGAGTCCAGATTAAGGACTGTAAACAAAACCTACAAGAAACTCAAGTGTCAGATAACAAGTATGCAAGTAGTCAAGTTTGAAGGCACACAAGTCACACAAAGAGCCCTTAGAGTTTAGGCCAGCATGAAGTTTGGGATACTACCCTCTTGAAGTTGGTGGGCTCAAAACCTGTCCTATCAAAAGTAACCGGGTTCTAAGGAGCTTAATATCATAGGGTTGTTTTCTATGTTCATTGTTTTGATTTAGCCACTGAATTGGCGATCAAAATATTCCAAGAAAACAACCATCAATGAGTGTAGTATCGAGTATCAACCAACTTTGGACTGCACCAAAGTCAGTCATCTCACTACCCCTAAAGAGGCCAGGATGGTCAAGTAAGGTTCCTAAGGTCAGTTGATGCTTCACGACACCACGCGGCGGCCCCGTACTCTCCTTGACTTGACTCAAGGGTTACCGGTACTCACCAAAGTGCCACATCAACGTAGCAAACTGCTTCAACCGTGTCGGTATACCCCGCACAGTTCCCTCACAGTTTGTTGCTACTTTCTAAGAGGTATCCCCCAGATCCGGGTTAGGATCTATGAAACTCCCAAAACAGGCCCACAATTTTAAAGCAAACAGATCAAGCAATTGAAAATATGATGATGAACTATTCCTAAGGTACACCTCACTTTAATAATTCCCCAGCAAAGTCGCCATTTCTGTGATCGGTGGAAATAGAACTGACTGTTTTTTAAGCTGGTTTCGTGAAATGTCGCGGTAAGCAAGAGTCGCCACCGTCTTTTATATTCTCCAACATGGAAAGGACAAAAGCACAACAAAATTCCTTCTTTGAGAATGTTTCTCGGTTCGGGAGGTAGATTTATAGAAAGGGAAGGTGTTAGCACCCTTTCTATCCGTGGTTATCCACGGGCTCTTAGGTACTTGCTCTTATGTTTTCAAAAATTCTTTGCTTTTCAAGTGTATGTGGGTTTTGAAAAAAAGTTTCGTTTGAAAAATTTCTAAGTAACTCTTGTATCTGTCCTCAAGAGTGTATGAAATATTTGTTTGAAAACTGTTTGAAAGTGTAGGTGCGAAAAGTATTTTGTTTGTTCTTTGAGAGAGCAAGTACCCATGAGAATCTACCTACTCTAAGGAATTAGGATGTGTAAGAGTCCTTTAGATAGTGCTATCCCACCATTGAGAGGTAGGTAGCACCGTCGTTGGAGGTATTCGGGTCAATTCGATGATTAGGGACATGTGTGGTCACCGAAGCAATAGTAGGACACCTTAGAAGTAACCCTAATGTCCTAGATCCTTTTTTATCCGAGGCAACCGTTTCGAGGCAACTGGATCTTAGACAGAAGGGCGACCTCTAAGACACCCTATACTTGATGACCACGTTCGAGGCAACCAGTGAGGCGTACCGTAGGGGTGGTATGTGCATGTGTGTTGTTTTTTCAGTTAAGGTTATCTTGTACATGTTATTTGTGAGCTACAGATTGATTTTATTTGTCATACATTCTTGCATGTATAATTAACAGTTAGGAGTGCGGAAAATAAATTGCGGAAATGTAAATCTAGCTATTACAAGGCGCGGGTATATACATCGCCAAAAACAATAACCCGTTTGGAAAATAAAGTGCGAGAATTTAAAAGAAAGCGATAAAGTTCTAATTAATTATTACACTTCCTGAGCAGATACAAAAAATATAAAATATTGAATTAAAATAAACTGCGCGCGAAAGAATTGAATCGGGAACGTCCTTAGGGTATTGACCCTTTTTTGAGAAAGAAATGAATTTGTCCTCTTTTTTTTTGTAATTAAATGAAATTAAGCCTAATTACTAATTAATTAATTATTTATTAAAAGAAAAAAATGTTTTTTTTTGTATTTTTATGTTTTTTTATGAAATAAAATAAAAAGAAATTAGAAGTCAAAAGTTAGAGAAAACCTAAGTTCTAAGTTGATTTTATTTATTATAAAAAAAGAATTAAAATTAAACCTAATTAACTAATTAATTTGTTAGAATTTATTTACAAAAATAATTAGTAGATAATAAAATGTTTTTTTTTTGGTTTTATTGAATTTTATGGGAAAAAATTAGTTTGTTAGGTTAATTAACAATAATGATAATAATTAAAAAAGGAAAATAAAAAGAAAAGGAAAATAGAAAAAAATATAGAAACCAATGGGGGTGTTGATGGCCCAATGGAGGTGTGAAGCCTGGAAATTGCTGGCCCATTAACCAGCCTTGTTGACTTTTGGAGATTGCCTAGAGCACGTTGACTGGAGAATATAGTGTTCATCACTTTTTGGCCCTCGGATTAATGATCATGGCCACTTGGCATGTGGAACGCTGAAGGTTCATGGTGAAACGCACTGGGCATCCTGCACACAAACACATAAGAAAAAATGATATGGAATTTTGGGGGACCTGGGAAGAACTTACAGCACGGTATGATGGATCTTAGGACGTGGCAAGGGTTGCTTTAGCTTCAGGGGATGGTAAAGAAGAGAGTCACGTTCTCCTTTTGGCCTGAAAATGCTTGCAATACTCCTTTTGATCTCACACTTTTTTTGACACTTTTTGGATTTTGCTCTGGCCGTTTGTGTAATGTTTAGGTTGTGAATGAGGCTTGTCACACTTGCATATGTAGTAATGAATGAGAATAATTCACCTTTAGGAGCCTTAAACTTGTGCCATTATGTTTTTGGATTTTGTCTTAACCACCATTAAAGGCCTTTCAAAGCTTTGTCCAAATTCAAAATTTTGTGCATAAATGAGCTTGGCATGGTTTTGGTATGTGGAATATGACACATGAAGGCTAATCAAACCACAAGATACCATTTAATTAATTTTTTTAATTTTATTTGAATTATTATGGATTAAAATGAATTAAATCCATAAAAATTAAATAAAAATGGAAAAATAATTATTTGGTCTTGAAATTG
The DNA here is from genome assembly GCA_948472305.1 of Vicia faba. Classification (NCBI taxonomy): domain Eukaryota; kingdom Viridiplantae; phylum Streptophyta; class Magnoliopsida; order Fabales; family Fabaceae; genus Vicia; species Vicia faba. The sequence goes on along the minus strand of OX451739.1, from coordinate 1,573,548,166 downwards.
ATCATGAGACACGTGGGTGGCATGACAAGGATGAATCAAGTGGAAAAAAGTGGGCCCTTTTGTCAAAAATTGAAGTTTCAAGGATAGTTGACTTTTGCCATTTCACAAAAATTTCCCAACTTCTCCAATGCATATCTTGCTCAATGTTGATCATATGAACATGTTCTTTGACATTTTGGAAAGGTCTTGAAGTCCTCTAACCAATTCCTTTGGTCCCATGTCATTTTGATTTACCAATCTCAAGTTATGGTCTTTGACTTAAAATGCCTTTTTGTTGACTTTTGAAAATGACCGATAATGTTGAAATTGGTAACTTTTTGTGGGGGCATTTCTTGGACTTGGAATGTGAAGATGAGTTGTAGTAAATGTCATCCCCTTAAAAATGAGCATTGGATGGGATTTTTCTGATGAACCATGAAAAAGTTATGCCTTGGTCAAGTTACAGTTGACGTTTCAACTGTCCAAAAATGGAAACTTTTGCATCTTGATGATTTTTGAGCCATTCTTGTGGAGTCATGATCAAGACTTGATCAAATGATTATTGTGGCTTCAAAATAAGATGTTGACAAATTTTTTTGACTTTTGACTGCCAAATGACCATTTTACCCCTACAGTTGATTGTAGAGCAAATAGGGTTTTTGATTGTGCAACTTGACCTTGTGAGCCTTGAAACTTGGCATATGGATGCTTGGCAATGTATATAGGCATATGGGACTTGATTGGACCCTTGAAAACCTCAACTTCCTTGCAAGAACCAAAACCCTAATTTGATTGGCTTAGGAGGGTGTTTGAACTGTGCAACCCTTGAGTAGACTTGAGCAAATTGAGATGATGCTTGTCAAAACTTTGAAGAATATGGGAGGGCAAATTTTGGGGTACAACACTCTGCATGTCTTGATTGAATGCAGGGGAACTATTATGGCTCATGTGCTGGTGGATACTGGGTCTTCACAGAATGTTCTGCCTAAGAAGGTTCTTGATCGGTTGGATTGTGAAGGCTTGACCTTGAAGCCTAGTAATATTGTGGTAAGGGCTTTTGACGGGTCAAATAGAATGGTGCATGGGGAGGTGGACATCCCTGTCAAGGTAGGATCTCAAACCTTTGAGTTTACCTTCTATGTGATGGACATTAGGCCGTCATACTCTTGTTTGTTGGGTCGTCCTTGGATCCATGAAGCTGGGGCTGTTACTTCTACACTGCACCAAATGCTGAAGTATCCAGTGAAGGGGAAGATTGTCACTGTGCGCAGCGAAGAGGAGTATATGGTCATCCACATGAACTCCTTCAGGTATGTGGAGATGGACGGGGAATTCATAGAGACTCCTTGTCAAAACTTTGAAGAAGTTCCCCAGATTTTGGCGTCAACTGAGACTACTACTGGCACCAAGCCTCCTCTGAAGATGGCTTCTCTCAAAGATGCCAGAGCAGTGGTTGAAGAAGGTGGGTGTACCAACTGGGGACAACTCCCTGATTTTACTCACAAAACTGACAAGTTTAGTTTGGGCTTTAATCCAGGAGCTCAAAGGGCTTTCTGACGCGCTCGGGCTGGAGGACCTCCCCTGCGCATCAACAATCGTGGGGTCAATGCTATTGAAGACAGTGAGGAAGACTCTGAAATTGACAGCTGGATATACCCGACTACCAACGGTGGACCGAGTAACTGGACGACTAGGGATTTTATTCCAGTTTCTTTTATTCCGCAGTAATTGTCTTACTTGTTTTCTAAGTTTGTAATGAGTAATTTAACTTTATGTCCTTATGTCTTACCCGAGGCACAATGGTTCTATCTGTGAGGGTTATTGTGTCATTTCATATATCATCAATAAAACATTGGACCTTATTTGCATACAAATTTTGCGCTCTCTGTTTTTTCTTTTCTGCTTTTACTTTATCAATACAACTATGCTCTTACACACACTCACGTATCAAACTGTAGATCCATACCCACTCTGGATCCCATTGATAACAATTCTGCTACTGCCAGTTAGGATTTCGAAAATACGATCAACCAAGCCGAGGACGAAGGTGAGGACGATTGTGAGGTGCCTGGAGAATTGTCTAGACTGTTACAACAGGAAGAAAGGGCTATACATCCTCACGAAGAGCCAGTTGAGATAATAAACTTGGGCACGGAGGAGGACAGAAGAGAAGTCAAGATTGGTGAAAATCTGGAGACTAAGATCAAATAGCGGTTGATACAGATGTTGCACGACTATGTTGAGATCTCCGCCTGGTCATATGAAGACATGCCTGGTCTAGACACTGATATTGTGGTACACCGTCTGCCGACTAAAGAAGACTGTCCTCCGGTTAAACAGAAGGTCCTCCGTATGCATCCTGAAATGTCAGAGAAGATCAAGGCAGAGGTCATGAAGCAGTTCGATGCAGGGTTCTTAGCTGTTACCTCCTATGCGCAGTGGGTTTCTAACATCGTTCTGGTACCTAAAAAATACAGCAAGGTATGGATGTTTGTAGATTAAAAGGACCTGAATAGGGCAATCCCCAAGGATGACTTCCCGCTTCCCCACATTGATATTCTGGTCAACAACACCGCGCAACACAAAATCTTCTCCTTCAAGGATGGTTTCTCTGGCTACAACCCGATCAAGATGGCTCCTGAAGACATGGAGAAGACAACCTTCGTCACACAGTCGGACACCTTCTGTTACAAGGTGATGCCTTTTGGGTTTAAGAATACTGGGGCAACCTATCAGCGAGCCATGGTCGCTTTGTTCCACGATATGATTCACCATGAGATAGAGGTTTATGTTGATGACATGATAGATAGGTCTCAAAACGAAGAGGAACACCTTGATCATCTACAAAAGTTGTTCGACAGGTTGAAGACATACAAGCTGAGGTTGAACCCAAACAAGTGCACCTTCGGGGTAAGGTCTGGTAAGCTTTTGGGTTTCATCGTCAGTGACAAAGGTATTCAGATAGACCCCGCAAAGGTAAAGGCCATACAAGAGTTGTCGGCTCCCCGTACAGAGAAGGAGGTTAGAGGTTTCTTGGGATGCCTAAATTACATCTCCAGGTTCATTTCACATCTAACTGCTACTTGTGAGCCCATCTTAAAACTTCTAAAGAAAGATCAAGTGGTAAAGTGGGATGACGAATGCCAGACTGCTTTTGAAAGAATCAAAGAATACCTTCAAGAACCACCAATTCTGATGCCTCCGATTGAAGGAAGACCTTTGATATTATACTTAACATTGCTAGACAATTCAATGGGGTGTGTGCTGGGGCAGAATGACGAGTCTGGTCGAAAAGAGCATGCAATATACTAACTTAGCAAAAAGTTTACCGACTGTGAGACAAGATACTCATTGCTCGAGAAAACATGCTTCCCTTTGGCATGGACTGCTCGCCGACTAAGACAGTACATGTTGACCCACACTACTTTGATGATATCTAAGATGGATCCAATCAAGTACATCTTCGAGAAGCCCGCTCTCTCCGGAAGAATAGCGAGATGGAAGATGATCTTAACCGAATACGATATTCAATATACAACCCTGAAAGCAATCAAGGGAAGTATATTGGCTGATCATTTATCTCATTAGGACGTAAATGACTACCAGTCCATGAATTTTGAGTTCCCGGACGAGAATATTATGTTGGTAACTGACTATGAAGAACCTGGACCGGATGAAGGACCTGAGGAAGGATCCCGATGGACTATGGTTTTTGACGGAGCTTAGAACGCACTCGGTAATGGCATTGGCGCCTTAATCATATCTCCTGAGGGCTGTCATACTCCTTTTACTACACGATTATGTTTCAACTGCACTAACAACATGGCGGAGTATGAAGCCTGTATCATGGGTCTCAAAGCTGCTATCGACCTCAGGATCAAGTTCTTAAATGTCTTCGGGGATTCGGCCTTGGTAATAAGTCAGATCAAAGGCGAATGGGATACAAAGCATCAGAATCTCATCCCATACAAAGAGCACGTGCTGACATTGTTCCCACACTTTGAGGAGGTAACCTTTGAACATTTCCCACGAGAGGAGAATCAGTTAGCGGACGCGCTAGCTACCATGTCTTCCATGTTCAAAGTCAGGTGGGACAACGAAGCTCCCCGAATCACCATTGAGAGGTTGGATGAACCAGCGTACTGTTGTGAGATTGATACCAAAGTGGTGGAAGACAAACCCTAGTTTCATGAAATAAAAAGGTACCTCGAGACTCAAGAGTATCCCAAAGGGGCATCTGTCAATGATAAGAAGTTTCTGAGAAGGTTCGCTGTGAAATTCTTCCTTAGTAATGGAATACTCTACAAGCGCAACCATGACTCTACCTTACTGCGGTGTGTAGACAAGAGCGAAGCAGAGAGGATTATGATAGATCTACATGAAGGTACCTTCGAAACCCATTCCAGTGGACATACCATGGCTAAGAAGATCATACACGTAGGATACTACTGGTCCACTATGGAAGCAGATTGTTATCAGCACTCCCAAACCTGTCATAAGTGCCAAATTTATGCTTATAAGGTGCATTTGCCTCTGGTTCCTTTAAATGTCTTGACAGCTCCGTGGCCCTTTGCAATGTGGGGCATTGACATGATCGGATAAATCAGACCTACCGCTTCCAATGGGCATCTCTTCATACTGGTAGCCATCGATTACTTCACAAAATGGTTTGAGGCGGCCTCTTTTGCTATTGTGACCAAGAACGTCATGGCGCGGTTTATCCGACATAATCTAATATGTCGGTATGGTGTTCCAGAGAGGATTATTACTGACAATAGTACAAATATCAACAACACGATGATCACTGAGCTCTGTAAGCAATTCAAGATACAACATCATAACTCTTCTCCCTACTGGCGGAAGATGAATGGCGCTGTTGAAGCGGCTAACAAGAACATCAAGAAGATTATACAGAAGATGAAGGTGACATACAAAGACTGGCATGAGATGTTACCATTCTCTCTTCATGGGTACCGTACCTTAGCACAGACGTCGACAGGGGCAACACCCTACTCTCTGGTATATGGCATGGAGGCAGTCCTACCCATCGAGGTCCAGATTCCTTCTTTAAGGATTATGAAAGATGCGGGTTTAAACAAAGACGACTGGATCCAGACTCGACTTGATCAACTAAATCTGATCAACGAGAAGAGACTTACTGCTGTCTGTCATGGTCAGACGTATCAAAAGTGGATGATCAAGGCTTTCAACAAAAAAGTCAAACGTCATGAATATCAAGTCGAAGATTTGGTAATCAAGCGCATCATACTGCCGCAAGGTGTTCCCAGGGGCAAATGGACTCCCACATACGAAGGGCTATTTGTAATTAAAAACAGTTTCTCGGGTGGAGCCATGATTCTAACCACCATGGAGGGTGACAACCTTCCTCACCCTGTCAATGCAGACATAGTGAAAAGATACTATGCATGATAAAATACCTGCTAGGTTGACTAACCTAGGAAAAAATAAGGGCTTCCCGGCGAACCAAAAGGGTTCGGGAAAAAATAAGGGATGAAAATGAAAAATCTGTACACTCGGCAAGGCAAAAACCTGAAAAGGCGGTTTGGGAAAAAAAGGGTATCCCGGTGGACTGAAAACCCGAAAGGGAGGTCCAGGAAAAAGTTAGGGATGTAAAGCGTATCACTATGTCCCATTGGAACACCTTGCGATCAGACCTCAGTATCAATTATCAAGCTCGAACGACACCGATCAATCTAATCAGCTTTGGACAAGCAGCAAAGTGATGAGACGCTCAAAGACATAAGGGCAATAGCAGAGTTGGAACCCAATAGGATTGTTGCACATAGCTATTTTCTTTTACATAATATTGTATAACTTTTATCTTTACGGCGGCGTTCTCTTACTAGAGCGTCAGCCTCCTTGTACAAAAACGCCTATTACAGGCCAACTTCGAAAATCAATACAAATCATTTTTACAAAAACTATGAGTTTTTTCCTTTTCTGTTTTGTTTTGCAAGAACGTCCAATGATTTATTCTTGACATATGCATTTGAATATGATTACTACTCATAAACATTTACATAAGAAACGAAAAGACAATTGCTCGTAACTTAAGAAACAGGGCAAAAACAAGAAATGTCAAACCCGACAGTTACTTTTTCCAACAGGTACCGAGGTATAGACAACTTTGAAATATAATCATCAGTGCATACGACCCCGTAGAATTTATACTCTCCACAAAGTAAAAACAATCAAAGCATTTGATATCAGCTTTCCCAAAATAGGAAGTGATCTCCCCAGCCAGGGTCTCTCAGAAACCTGACATCTATATCCCCCAGCCGAATGTCATAATCGCAAATAGGTCATAAATTTTTTCTCTCAAGCAGAGTTTATTTCTCTGTGTACAGAAGCTCAATCCCCAACAAAGCTTATTACTTCAGCTACGGAAATTCACCTTCCAACAGGGTTTTCCCCCCACAGAGGCATTCTCAAACAGAGTCTCTCTGTTGCAGAATATTCACAAACAACAAGGAGTAAATCTCCAACATAGTCATTTCCGTTCACCATCCCCAGTGAAAGTAAGAAGAACCACAATCCTCCACAACAGTCAGAAATGCTATACTCTCTAACAGCAGTCAGGGATTTATTTTCCCAGACTCAGATATGTCACAATAGCATTTCATGTTCATACATCATGACATGCACATACATATCACATACAGCGTAATCTCATTTATTTTGAGAACATCATCTCACAATGCATTGCATGAATTTCATATAATTAACCCTGTTATCTATTCAGGAAAGACAATTATCTCCAACAAATCCAGCAATTATACAGGTCATGTCTGCAGACAACTAATGGAAACTCAGTTCCCGAAACCAAATAGGTCAACCAATCTACATGATCACTTCAAAGTAACGCTACTATCCAGGTTCCTTCCCATAGCCCTACTATCAAGGCTTTCATCCCGAAGTAACCCTACTATCCAGGTTCCTTATCATAACCCTACTATCCAGGTTCCTTCCCATAGCCCTACTATCCAGGCTTTCATCCTGAATGAAATTCTGGCTGCAGATACTCAATGTCACGTCCAATGTTATGACACCGTATCTGACTTACTATATGACAGTAAATACAAAAGCAGTAAATAACACAGTCAATTGTTTACCCAGTTCAGTGTGCAACAACACCTACTCTGGGGGCTACCAAGCCAGGGAGAGAATCCACTATAAGAGATGTTAATTCAGGAATAAACCAACCAGTTTATCTCCTTCACTTAAGACCTACCCAATGCAATTCTAATCTAAGTACAACTTAAACCTGAGTTCCTACTCACTCCCCCTCAATCACAGCAGTGATACATAAACCAATTTGACTTAAGAATTGATGAAGACACTCTTCAAAACACACACTTGATTAAGCGTCACAGCTTTTTAATCAAGTAACACATTCACTCGTTCTTCACAGCTTTGAGTGATGTACACAACTAACTTGACTCTGCTTCACAGCTTTAGTCAAGTGACATTCAAACACTCTTGCTTCAAAGCTTTGAGTGCTACACAACCCTTACAATTGAAACCTATTCCAAGGCACTTATCACAATGATAATTGCTTGGAGTACAATAAACAAATCTATACAGATTACAAAATTGATCTTCTAATCAATCAGCAGGGATATCTTGAAAAACCGCAGCTCTGTTGAATATATAGCAGCTGCAACTTCAGTTAGGGTTTCCAAAAACCTAGGGTTGATTCCGTTTGACCTAAAGACCAGGTCACAGTACTTTATTGATCAGGTTAGGATTGAGCTAGGTTACTCCTCAGAAAACGCAGGATTCTGTTTAGAAAGGACTGAGTTATTTCCTGAAAAAAACTCAGACTTATCCAATCCTGCAATCCTGTTAGTTCAGAACAGGATGTCATAACATCTGTTATGACATCTGAGAAAACCTGTCTACTGATTTAGCAAAATGTGATCATTTTGCAAACATGCTCAGATACACACTTATAAACATCAGTATTTGAATTACAATATTTTTCTGCACATGTACCTAATGAGTTAGTACAACCTGAACTAGAATGTTATGACATCAGTCATGACATTCACACATACACTTGGGATTTACCAAAAATGCAAGCCAATACCTAAACACCTACAAACTCCCCCTTTGGCAGATTTTTGGCTAAAGTCCCTAAACAATCAGAGATAGATAGATAGCAGCAGAAATAAGTGACAGCAGAAAAATATAATGTCAAGCAAGTACCAAAATATTCTCCCCCTCTTTAGCCACAAATGGGCCAAAGATACATGTTCATAAAGTTATACAGTTATCCAAAACAAAAATAATGAGATCAGCATCTGACAACAGCAGAACACACTTCCAAACTCCACCAGCAACACCACCAAGCATCAACCTTCAAGCACTGTCATCAGACTCAGAGGAGCCAGTTTCTTCAATGTTGAGCTGTCCTTCAGCTTCTATACCTTCTTCCCTTCTGCTTTCTTCAGCTTCCTCCTTTTCTAGCCTGGCAATTAGAGCTTCTAGGGTCCTTTTTCTAGCATCCAGATCTTTGCAAGTTTCTTTTAAAACAGCTATGACATCTGATGTCTTGGACTGGGTCTTTGCAGACGATGTCTCAGCTGATGTCATGACAATGTCTGGAGCATGGGATCCCTGAAAAAATTTGTAGTGCAGGCCAAGGGCAGGAGCTCTTTTGCAGACTGTATCTCTTGCTACAAGGATGTCAGGGTATTGTGCAAGGATGATTCCACAAAGGAGGGAGGGAAAAGCAATTGGTCCTTTGACAGCATAACTGCCAGCATGCTTCAAGGTTTGTTCAAAGATGTACCTTCCACAGTCAAAGGCAGTCTTGGTTCCTACAGCATAGATAAATCTCCCCAATCCTGTGGAGATGGTTGATTTGTGGTTTGTAGGCACCCAGTTTGCTGCACCTATTTTATGCAAGATGGCAAATTTCATGCTGAGTTTACTAGCATTCAGCTTCCCTTTCAATGGCCAGCACTTTACTTGCCTGGAAGTGATGGTTAAACACACTTCATTGTCAGTTGCCTCTAGATCAGGACAATCCTTATTTGTTCTTCCAAGAAACTTGTTGATTTCTGATGGAGAGAACTTGACCCTTCTTCCTCTAACAAACACACTCTCAAAGTCAGCTGACCTCCCATCAGCACAATCATTGGACAAGTTCACTACAAACTCTTTAACCAGATTTTCATAACATTTGTTAAACTTCATCAGTGTCTTCATTAGCCCAGCATTCCTGATCAGATCCATGATGTCCTTGCACTCCAAGGCATCATTGTTGAGTTCTCTCTCCAAGGCTATTCTCTTCAAGCAGACATACTTCCATCTGTTTGCATTGTCAGGATGATGAAAGGAGATGTTGTCTGTTGGCACTTCAGGCACTCTAGCAATCTTGCTGGAGGGGAGCTTCCTTCTGATGGGAGTATCTTCAATATCAATCTCAAATTCTGATTCATCATCAGAATCAGAAGTTTCAGGTTCTTTACTTTTCTTAGAGATTGGTTGTCTAGCAGTCTGCACCTGTGCCTTCTTTCCTTTTGTCTGAATTTTCTCAACCATCCCTTCAGCCTTGGATTTCTTAGCATCAGGTTTAACATTCTGACTACTCTTTCTTTTCATCAATCTCCTAGCAATGCTAGGGTTCACATTAGCAATCAGTTCATTATCTGAGTAATCTTCATCCACATCAATGATAGGTGGATCAACAGCCTTTTCAGAGGTGTTCTGAATGTTGTCTTTTGGTGTCACAACATCCTCAGTGACATCTACATTTTCAGCACCTTCCACATTTGGACTTTCTGATTGATTCAAAGGGATGGAAATCCCCGGTACAGATTGGTTGCCACTCAGAATACTAGTAACCAGCCTAGCAATAGCTTGGTGTACTTGAACTGATCCTTCTCTATTAGGTATAGAAGACGAAGGATGAGAAGAATTACCAGAGACTGTAGCTTGAGCTCTTCCTGCATGTCTGGTTCTGAGCTTTTTGACTCTGGCTGGGTCAGTTGCCATCTCCCTGAGAGGAGTGACCTCAAGAACTTCAGATTCTATGCATGTAGTGATTGCCCTAGAATCTTGATCAGATGATGACGATGATGAGGGAGATGAAGCCGCCATGGTGGAAGATGATGTCTGAGACATTTTGTTTAACTTTGAGTAATAGTAGCAGTTTGAGAAAACTCTTTGATTGGGAGGAGGAAACAGGTTGCAAGAATGAGAGAGGTAGGGAGTAAAAGGGAGTCTCTTCAACTTCTTAAGGCTTTTGAAGGAATTGTGAATGAATATGATTAACCCACTAAATATAGACTTAATAAAATTAATCCCTTCAACCCTTGTTTTCAGCAAAACTAATTGCTATAATTTCTCATGTTGGTGAATACCCAATCTGCCCCTCAAATTTTCAAGTTTATTTCCAACAAGCGCCTTGGTAGAAGAATCAGTCAGCTGAAGCTTAGAGAAACTATGTTCCAGTTCAAATGACTTCTTCTCTTCAAAGTCAGTAGGGTTCAAGGAAATGTTGAATGTTTTCAGATTATCACACCACAATGTCACAACATCTTGTGTAACATTGTACTCAGGTAGCATCTGTTTTGACCAGATGTTTTGAGAACAGAATTTATGAGACTTTTTCTTTCCAACATCCTTGTCAAGATGACTTAAGGTTCTGACAACACATTCTTCTTCAAGTTTATTTGCCACATCACATATATTATCAGCTTGTAGTTTTGGAGTTCTTCTGACAGCTTCCATAGGAATAGCTCGTTTCATTCTTCCAAGCTTATGCTGCCACTGTTTCATCTCTTTTTCTTCTTTGATGATTTGACTCATAGTGGAGATATTAGTGTTCTCAGGCTGCCACACATAACAGTTATCTTTGGATTTGATTCCTCTCATTACAACATCTAGTTTTTTATTAAATACTAGACATTCAGATCTTGAGAAGTTGACCATGAATCCTAGATCACATAATTGACTGATGCTAATGAGATTAGTAGTCAACCCTTTTACCAGCAGTACCTTATTCAGACTTGGAACTCCAGGGTAGTCCAAATTACCAACTCTTTGACTTCTCCTTTAGCACCATCTCCAAAGGTCACAAAACTGGTGGTGTGAGGCATAACATTATTGAGGAGATTTTTGAATCCAGTCATGTGTCTGGAACATCCACTGTCAAGGTACCAATCTTCCTTTGTAGAGATCTTCAGGGAAGTGTGAGCTATCAGTGCAGTAGCCTTTTTCTTCCATTGAGGAGCGTGTGGTACCTTTTTAGACTTAGGTTTGACATCTGAGTTCTGATTAGGATATCCATGTAATCTGAAGCAGAAGGGCTTTATGTGACCATATTTCCCACAATGATGACATCTCCATCTTTGGTACCTCTTCTTCATATGTCTCTGTCCCTGATGTTGAGAGTAATGTTGAGACATCCGTTTTGACATTTGCTTCCCGGTACCAAATTTCTTTGTTTCCACAAATCCTAGGCCAGATTTATTTCCCATATTTTGTCCAGCCTGAAGGATCTCTTCCAATTTGTCTGTTCCATTGGTCAACATCTTGACAGATTTGGTCATTTGATTCAGTTGTGAGTTCAGCAGTTGAACTTCTCCTTCTAAATGACTTGTAGTTTCAAGATTTGCCCTCTTTTCAGCCTCCAGTTTTACAATGAGTTTTGATTGTTTCTCATTTTGCACACAGACTTCACCACTTCTGATACACAATTTCTTGTAGGTATCAGCCAGTTCTTCAAATGTCACTTCTTCATCACTGGTGTCACTTTCAGAAGTACAAACACTAGTTAGGGCAGTAACTAGTTTGGCAGATTCTTCTTCAGAATTGCTTTCTGAATCATAGTCAGACCAAGTAACAGTCATTCCTTTCTTTTGCTTCTTAAGAAAGGTAGGACATTCAGCTCGAATATGTCCATATCCTTCACATCCATGGCATTGAATACCTCTGCCTTGGTTTCCCTTATCTTCTGACCTTGGTCTTCTGCTGGAACTGTCAATGTCAGAAGGAATGTTATGAACATTAGACCTTGACTTTGGGTCCATTCTTTTGATGAGCCTGTTGAACTGTCTTCCAAGCATGGCAATGGCTTCTGATATGTTTTCTTCTTCATCCTCCTTGTATTCAACATCAGTGTTGGATACAAGTGCTATGCTTTTGTTCTTCTTGTCACCATTATCAGTGATCCCCATCTCAAAAGTATGAAGAGACCCAATAAGTTCATCCACTTTTAACTTGCTAATGTCCTGGGCTTCCTCTATGGCAGTTACCTTCATTGCAAATCTTTTAGGCAAGGATCTGAGAATCTTCCTCACCAGTTTTTCTTCTGACATTTTTTCTCCCAGTGCTCCTGAGGTGTTGGCAATCTCCAAGATGTTCATGTGAAACTCATGAATGGTTTCATCTTCCATCATTTTTAGATTCTCAAACTTAGTGGTCAACATCTGAAGCCTTGACATTTTTACTTTGGAAGTGCCCTCATGAGTAGTTTTGAGAGTGTCCCAAACTTCCTTGGCCAGTTCATATTGATGTACTAGTCTGAAGATGTTTCTATCAATTCCGTTGAACAAGGCATTTAAAGCTTTTGAATTTCCCAGAGCTAACTCATCTTCTTCTTTACTCCAATATTCCTCAGGCTTCAGACTGATTGTCCCATCTCTTTCAGTTACGGTGGGATGAATCCATCCTTTGTCAGCAGCTCTCCAAGCCTTTTTGTCCAGAGATTTTAGGAAGGCAATCATACGAGGTTTCCAGTAGTCATAATTGGTTCCATCCAGAATGGGTGGTCTATTTCCAAAAACTCCTTCTTTGTCCATAGTGCCAGAAAGTGATATCCCTAGATCTCACCCAGTAATACAGGCAGGGTGCCTGCTCTGATACCAATTGAAATTCAGGCTGCAGATACTCAATGTCACGTCCAATGTTATGACACCGTATCTGACTTACTATATGACAGTAAATACAAAAGCAGTAAATAACACAGTCAATTGTTTACCCAGTTCAGTGTGCAACAACACCTACTCTGGGGGCTACCAAGCCAGGGAGAGAATCCACTATAAGAGATGTTAATTCAGGAATAAACCAACCAGTTTATCTCCTTCACTTAAGACCTACCCAATGCAATTCTAATCTAAGTACAACTTAAACCTGAGTTCCTACTCACTCCCCCTCAATCACAGCAGTGATACATAAACCAATTTGACTTAAGAATTGATGAAGACACTCTTCAAAACACACACTTGATTAAGCTTCACAGCTTTTTAATCAAGTAACACATTCACTCGTGCTTCACAGCTTTGAGTGATGTACACAACTAACTTGACTCTGCTTCACAGCTTTAGTCAAGTGACATTCAAACACTCTTGCTTCAAAGCTTTGAGTGCTACACAACCCTTACAATTGAAACCTATTCCAAGGCACTTATCACAATGATAATTGCTTGGAGTACAATAAACAAATCTATACAGATTACAAAATTGATCTTCTAATCAATCAGCAGGGATATCTTGAAAAACCGCAGCTCTGTTGAATATATAGCAGCTGCAACTTCAGTTAGGGTTTCCAAAAACCTAGGGTTGATTCCGTTTGACCTAAAGACCAGGTCACAGTACTTTATTGATCAGGTTAGGATTGAGCTAGGTTACTCCTCAGAAAACGCAGGATTCTGTTTAGAAAGGACTGAGTTATTTCCTGAAAAAAACTCAGACTTATCCAATCCTGCAATCCTGTTAGTTCAGAACAGGATGTCATAACATCTGTTATGACATCTGAGAAAACCTGTCTACTGATTTAGCAAAATGTGATCATTTTGCAAACATGCTCAGATACACACTTATAAACATCAGTATTTGAATTACAATATTTTTCTGCACATGTACCTAATGAGTTAGTACAACCTGAACTAGAATGTTATGACATCAGTCATGACATTCACACATACACTTGGGATTTACCAAAAATGCAAGCCAATACCTAAACACCTACACTGAAGTAACCCTACTATCCGGGTTCCTTCTCATAGCCCTACTATCCAGGATTTCATTTTGAATTAACCCTACTATCCAGGTTCCTTCCCATAGCCCTACTATCAAGGCTTTCATTCCGAAGTAACCCTACTATCCAGGTTCCTTCTCATAGCCCTACTATCCAGGCTTTCACCCTGAAGTAACCCTACTATCCAGGTTCCTTCTCATAGCCCTACTATCCAGGCATTCATTTCGAAGTAACCCTACTATCCAGGTTCTTTCCCATAGCCCTACTATCCAGGCTTTCATCCCGAAGTAACCCTACTATCCAGGTTCCTTCCCATAGCCCTACTATCCAGGCTTTCATCCCGAAGTAACCCTACTATCCATGTTCCTTCTCATAGCCCTACTATCTAGGCTTTCATTTCGAAGTAACCCTACTATCCAGGCTTTCATCCCGAAGTAGCCCTACTATCCAGGTTCCTTCTCATAGCCCTACTATCCAGGCTTTCATCCCGAAGTAACCCTACTATCCAGGTTCCTTCTCGTAGCCCTACTATCCAACCTTTCATTTCGAAGTAACCCTACGACCCAGGTTCCTTCCCATAGCCCTACTATCCAGGATCTCATTTTGAAGTAACCCTACTATCCAGGTTCCTTCTTCTTTATCTCCATACAACATTTTACAACACTGTAAGACCTAGACCCGACCAGATACGATCGATTTCACATTTCCCCAGTAAGTCGCTGTGCAGCCTAGATCCTAACCATGATAAGCAGTGTACTCTCACCTCCTCGATTAGGAGTCAATTCCCCAGTAAACTAATGGACGACTGAAGCTCCTATACCCTATTCCCCAGAACGTAAATCAACATTCTCCAGCGAAGTCCACCTCAGCGTAGGTACATGAATTCTCGCAAAGAAATATCTCATATAAATGATATGTTTTCTGGATGGCATCTTTAAGCCCATCTCCGACAATTCTATGTCGACTTCCAAATGGCATCTGTAAGCCCATTCTCGATATCACCAGTCAGTATTACTCCATGCGAGTGCAAATTTCTGGGCACTCTAATGTTCAATCATTTTTTACCTTCGGATCACGAAAGGCAGACCAGCCAATCTACACCCTTAGGCTTAAGAAGATTGAACAGGGGCAACTGTTTTACCCCAAAATTTTCCCTCCCATTTTACACAACATATTTTCATTGAGATCCTCAATTTTCTCAAGGATGCCCAAGAGTTGACTAGACAAACTCTCTCCTAAAGCAATGAACCTCCAACTAGGGTTTCCATTTTCATCAAGATGGGGGAACTCCAAAGGCCTCATATACTCTCCATAGTCCTAATATGTTCTCAAGACCATCCATGTCAATTTTCATGCCTTGCACAAGAAGTTTGCTCAGTCAACTACTCAGATGCTTGAAAATCAACTGTATTAGGTCAAAAGTCAACTGTGGCCCACATACAGTCAAACTTCAAAATTTTTGGTCAACATTAACATTTTGAAGTGATATCCATCATTTGATCAAGTGTTGATCATGATTCCCCAAAGAATGCTCCTAATTCATCAAAACTCAAAAGTTGATAAATTAGGGTTTCTCAGGAAAAGTCAACTAAACTTTGACAAAGCATAACTTTTTCATATTTTATCAGAAATTTCTCATCCAAGGCTCATTTTGAAGATAATTTAGTTCCCTACAACTCATCTTCAGTCTTCAAGTCCAAGAAATGCACTCATGGAAAGATATGAATTCAGACATTATAGGTCATTCCAAAAAGTCAACAAAAACACCTTTTGGGTCAAAGCTTCTTACATGAACATGGAAGATCCAATTGAGATGAAACACCCTCTTAGGGTCAAAATGGAGAGAGATATGCATTGTCAAAGTTGGCCATTTTTGGAAATTTTCCCAAAGTCAACAATGCCCAAAATTGCATTTTTCCACATGGGCCCATTTTTTAAAGATTGAATCTCAGTCCTAGCATGGTCCACGACCTATGGGACCCTACATGCCTTTTTATTTTTGTTTATTTAATTTATTTTGATTTTTATTCATTTAAAATCAAATAAACTCAAATAAAATCAAATTAAATCAAATTTGTGGAATAGGATTTGTTTTGCATTGAATTATAGATCTCATATGCTGGCAATGATCAAACTAATCGTGCAAGCTCTAAAAAGAAGAGAAAATCTCCAATTTTGGAAAGATTTGAATCAAAACTTCAAGGCCATCAATCTTTGGATTCTTTCCAATTTTTATTGACCTAATTGGATTTATTACTTATAGAGAAGCTTTGTTAACCCTAAAAGGGAGAACACATGCGCAGCCTGCCTCCCTGGAGCAAAAACAAAACTCAAATTTTTGTTAAAAAAGTGGAGGTCGGATTTTTGTCCATAAGGAGATTCAAAGCATCCTGAGACTTACAATCGATTGTTGGAGGTACTCTGAAGCCAATTTTATCATTCACACGCGTTAAATCACCCAGAACCGCCCCCTACAGAACCACGATTTGCTTTTAATTTTTGAATTTGATTTTGAACATATGCGCATGATAAATGAATTCTAACTACACATTCATGTTTGTCTAGTCATTTAGAACATATTGGCATAATTAATTGTTTGTTTTAGTACATATACGAGTAAGTTCCATTATTAGGGTTTAGAGCTTCGTTTTAGGGTTTCTTGTTACAGGTTAAATTAGGCCCAATCAAGGGTCAATTCGTGTTCAGGAAGTCACGAGCGATCGATCCATGGCATTATCTGAGATTTATATTGCATGTACTGAATTTTTGAAAATGCATGGGGTTATAGCTACAGAAGTTGTCCGTAGGTAAAAGCCTTATACCTAAAACGACAGTTATGTGAACAAGACGACTAGGTGGCAGCCTTTCACTGGCCAGTTTGAATCTGGCGCGCGTTTTTAATTTCCAAATATTAATCTTATTTTTTCATATATAATATTATTGTGTTTTAATTTATACAACTAAGCTTGGTAGCACAGATGGCCAGGGGATGAGTGTGCAAAGTCAAGGACATGGGTTCGATCCTGGGAAAACCAATTTTGTATTTTCTAACATTTCCATGCAGGATCTAATACACCTCAAGATCTCACACCTTGGATCATTCCATGACCAGATCCAACAAGCAGCAGGCAAGGAGCATGGTAAACCCCCAGATGTAAGTCCCACTGGATCAGGCACAGCCTTGGGCCAACTGCTATGGGCCCTGAAAATTCAGCATGCACCTCCTAAAACTAATTTCACACCAGGCCCCATCTAATTCTTTTTTTTTAAATTTCTTTTGTTTGTTTTAATTATTTTTTAATTTTTTAAAAATCATTTTTTTAATTAAATGAAAAATCACAAAAAAACATGAGAATTAGATTTTTTTAATATAAAATATTTAATTAATTAGGTTAATTAGAATAACTTAAATTCTTTTTTATTCATGATTACAATTAATAGAAATTAGGTTAATTTGCAAAATCAATTATTTTTTCTCAAAAAATCTAAAAACGTATTTTTTTTTATTTTACTAAATTAAATATATTTGAATTTAATTTCCATTCCTCGTATTTAATTTCATCGCGCATATTTATTTCATTATTTTTTTCAATTAATGTAATTGCTCCGAGTTTGTAATAGTTAACATAGGTTTATTTATTATTTTTATTTACTATTTTCTCCGGTTTTTGATTATGTAATCCCCCTCCTCGAAGCCTTGTAATAGCTAGGTTTAAAATTCTCGCATTCTGCTTTCCGTCATTATAAACTGTTAAATGATTGATACTAGGATTGTATGCTAAAGATCATAATTTAAAACAGTAGAAAACCATAATTGTGCAAAGATAATTTATTGAAAAAAACACACTTGCACATGCTCACTCCTAGGGTTTGCCCCACTTGGTTGCCTTAGAAATAATGATCGTGTCCCTCGAACGTAGGGATACCTTAGCAATGACCCGCAATTCAAAATCGTCATAAAGATCATAGTCCCTACTCGTCCCTCGAGTTGCCTACGAATTGATCTTATGACGCTAGTCCCTTCGAAATGCTAAGGTATCTTTATTTGTTGCCTTTAGAGACCATTTCGTCCCTTCGAACATCCCTTTAAAATTCAAACGACGAAGCTACTTACTCCTTAATAGTAGGATAGCGCTGTCTAAAGGAAATGAAAATGAACAAACTTTTTTTCGAGTAGGTAGAAATCTTAAGTACTTGCTCAAAATAAAAACTTTTCACACAAACACTTTTCAAAAACAGTTTTCAAAACAACTTCGTCACACTCTTGAGGACCGATACAAGGGTTATCACGAAGTGAATAAAACTTTTTCAAAACAAGCACATACAAGCAATTTAAAAAATGAGCAAGTACCTAAGAGCCCGTGGAAAACCACGGATAGAAAGGGTGCTAACACCTTCCCTTTCTATAATCTACCATGTACTCAAACATCTCGAAAAAAGGTTTTTTATGTTCTTTTTCCTTTTCCTTTGTTGGATGAAATTAAAGTCGATGGAGACTCTTGCTTACCTCGACATTTGCAAACAAAAAACGCAAACCAGTATAAGAATCGGTTCTGCTACCATATCACAACACAAAAGCGGAACTTGTCTCTTCTAATGTCTTGGTCAGGCCATTCATCAGAAGCAGAACATGTTTTTTAAATACTCAAAATAACAAACATTAGAGTACCAAAATTATTCATACAAACATACTCTTTATTATCATCAAAACTCAGAGATAAAGTTGCAGAATCAAATATTTTTATAACAATCTCCCCTTTTTGATGATGAAAAAACTATGTATTTTGATGATACAATTATGTACATAATCAAAGGAAGTAAAAAATAAGAAGGGTAAGAAACACTTATCATTTATATGAAAACTCCCCTTAACTCAAAGAATTGATGAAGATCAAATATCCTGATTCTGAACCATTTGACTGAGAACTCCCCCTGGTTGCAATAGATCAGACGTTGGGATCTTTAGAGTCTTAATAACAATCATGCTAATTTAGATCTTTAACATCTAGCATCACAAAGACAGATTCCAGATTCTCAATTCAGAGCCTGGTTATGAATAGTCTAATTATGAACTTAAGAACTTCTAAGAGTCTGAATCCAAAAGATAGACAAAAGCCTTATTTAACACTTTCAGATCTTGACTTTAATTAGAGTTCATAATTCCTGAAAGAGAAAACAATTCTAATAGAAATAGAATTTTAACTGGGTTAGAATGTAAGCAGCTCTTTTCAGAGACGTTTTCCAGAATTTGATTATCAGAGTCAAAATATTACTTTCAGTTATTTACTCCCCCTTTTTGTCATAATCAAAAAGGTAATTATGTGTGAAAAACATAAAAACAGAAGAAATAACAAGTAAAAGCTTGAAACAAAAATAATACATTCATTTAATTCAAAAGATCATAAGATATAAAAGAAAACATAAGAATCAAAACATAAGAATCAAGAGTTCTAAGGTTCAGAAGCAAAAGGTAAAATAAAAGCATATGAGCTTAGGGTACAAATACAAGAGGTGTTGAAGAAGATATCTTATCAAGAATCAGCTTCAGAATACTCTGAACATTCTCATCAACGGTCTTCTGTTGAGTGATACTCTCTCTGAATATCTGTTGTTCTTCTCTGATTTCACCAATTGCAATTTCCAGATGTGCAACGATATGATCAGAAGAAGACACAACCAAAGCATCTTATTTTTCCTTTTTTTCCTCTTCAGCTTCCAGAGCCAACCTGGCTTCCTCAACAACTCTGGAATCTTCCTCATACTTAAGCCTAGCTTCTTCTGCCTCTTAGAGTTCTCTAGCTTCAGCTTCTCTTTGCTTCTTAGAAATGAGTTGGAAGACTCTGATTCTTTCCTCTCTTTCTCTCACCGTCTGAATAACAACAATTCTGGATGCTTCAGAAAAGGTCTTCAGCCTTTCAAACTCAAAAGACATCCACTTATAAAATAGCTTCCATGAAACATCCATGCCATGAGGCTTAGTAATAGTACTTGCCTCTGCCCTTAGCTTTGCAACCTTTTTCTTAGCCTTGATTCTAAACATGTTAATGCATCCACCCAAGGTTTTTGGAACAGGCTTTTCATAAACAATTAAAGCGAGTTCAGAAGAGGTTGGTTCAGAAGTATTGAGTTCAGGTGGTTATGGTTCAGAGGATTGTTGGTCAACAAGATCAATGATTTCATAAAAACTGAAAGGTTTGGTAGTGGGAATTTCCAAATGGCTAGAAATGGTCATTCCAGGCATTTCATGATCAGAAGGTGAATGAGGATTATAGTGAATAGTGGGTGAGTCAATGTGGATTGGAACTGGGTTGAAAAAGGCAAAATCAAATAATGATTGAGTAATTGGTGGCGGTGTATTAGTTTCAGAAACGGGAGTAATGATGGTTGGGGTGAATGTAGGAATAACTTCTGATGAAATGGGTGTAGTGAAAGATGGAATGGTGATTCAAGCAGGTGCTTGAGTTGTTGAAGGGAATCTGGTGGTGGCAGGTTGAGATTCAGAAATGGTGGTGGTTTTTGGTGAAGCAAAAACATTTGAAGTGAAAGGAATTGTTGTTGAAATAATATCAAATATATGTGAGATATTTATGGGTGATGGAAGATGAAAAGTTATAATAGATGAAGTTTGTGAGATGGAGGAGGGAATGGATGAAGTAGAATTAACAATATTAGAAACAATAACATAAAAAGAAATAATAGAACCAAAAATAGTAGACTTACTTGCAGATTCAGAAGTGCCAGTACACAGAATAACATCTTTAAGGAAAAAGACTTCTTCTTCTCCTTCTCCTTCTTCTTTTCAGGTTTAGAAGTATCAGAACTTCTTTTCCTTTTTCCTAAGTAATAATCAACACCCTCAGTAGGAAGATCCGAGTAATTGAAATTAGACATATCATGTCCTTCTTGTTGCATCATCAGAACATATGCAACCACACTCGATACAAGATATTTCTTTGAGAACAGAGGATAGTTGTCAACAAGAATTCTTCTATGATGAATACTTTTAGAAGACTCAATCAGAGGCTTTATAGTGGGTTCCTCTATTATCCTCATGTTCTTCAGAGTTTGCCATTGAAAGAATCTCCAATGCTTGAATCCAGATCCTCTATGTAATTGGCTTCTTCAATAAAAAACTTTACTAAGTCACTTTCCAAAAAAATATCCGTCAGAAGACACCCACAAGGAATATTAGGTGAGACCTTTTTGGTTGGATTGGTAGTGGTTCTTGTCTTTCTGATAGAGTCCCTCAGATAATTAAATAGAATAAAAGGAAGGTTTATCTTCTATTTAGTTAACAGAAATTACAGTATGAACTTGTGATTGATGTTGAAATAATCAGAAGAACTTGAAGCAAGTCTAAGGTTTATGTAACCAAGAAGACTCTTGTGGAAAACTCTGAGATGGTCATGAAAATCTTTGCTCGTGTACTCATCAAAATAATTCATAAACAGTAGTTGGTTAAGTGATCCCTTTGCAAACATTAATTTATTATCCATTCCATAAACACGTTTTCCTTGCAAGAACAACAATCCCAAAAGTTTTGCAATAGATTTTTTAGTGATGGTGATTCTTTACCCAATCACATCAGAGGCAATGTGAAGATCGTTATAATTAGCCATTTTCCAGAAATTTTTAACCAAATAATCATAAATAAGACCATGAAGACACATGAAGAAGTGCTCACATCCTTGAGCATTCAAGTAAGCAATTAGGTTTGCACCATTTGCAGAAAGGTTATTGAAATCCACCATATATTCACGAGAAACATTTAACTCATGTGGTTTCAGATTACAGTCAACTTGAACATATTTTTGTGTTATGTGGTGTTCATCAATAATTGATAGAGAAGATGAAACAATTACCATAGGAGAAGAAGAATTGGTTGGAATAGTTGAAGAAGACGGCCCAGAAGGATTTAGGGCTTGCTCTATTTCCTTAGAAAACTGAACAACCTCTTATTGTTGAGCATTCATGATGTTAAAGTTTTGAAGAAGATGAAAGTTGTTTGACGAAGGTGATGATCTTGATGAAGAGCATTGAAGAAGATGATGAACACATAGAACTTGTTAAACAGTTTGAGAGGAAAAGAGGGTTTAGGGTTTCTAAAGTGTGAAAGTGAAGTGAATGTGTGTTTTATAGTGTTTTAGAAGTGAGAGAAAAATAAATAAAAAATAAACACATGTAGACATAATTATTAGGAGCATTAAATAAAAGTAATAATTATGGTTTTAATCAGTTCCAAGAAAAACTCACACTGCTCATTGCATAGCCTAGGTAGAGTGTGATGATTAAGCATAACCAAGGGTTACACGCGTAAATCACTACATCTAATTAGGTGACACATTTGATATCCTCATAAGCTGAAAAACCAAAAGGTTTCCATCTGATCAGAGACACTTCTAGCGGAAACATCTTCTGATTACTGAGGTTCTGAAAGAAATACAATACCTTGGTTTAACTCAGAGTCTCATAATCTTTAGAAGGTTTAAACATTGATCTTGTTCTGTCAGGAGCATCTTTGTTTCCTAGAATTGAATCTTCAGGTTGAGAAGATGAGATTCTCCTTTTCCTTTGTAGTGGTTAATCTAAAGGAACAACAACAATATGAAAAGTAGGAGCTTCTGATTCTTTATCCTATTGTATCTTCTCCTTGGGTTCTACGAACGTTATCTTCACATCTGCAAGCAATAGTTCGAGATCCAATGATCTTTCCCTTCTAGTTACCTCCGAAACCAACAACGCCTCCAGACATAAGTTCTAAATCTTGGAACATATGCCTTTCGCTCGTCATGTGTCCCGAGCATCCACTGTCCAGGTACCATGAATGGTGTTTTAGTGGCACCATCAAGGACATCTGCAACATAGACTATCTGATCCTTAGGTACCCATTTTATGGGTCTTTTCTTGTTAGCAATTCTAGAGGTTCTAACCCCTTTGGAATCTTGTGTAATAAGATAATACGTTGGAATTTGTGCATGCTATTTAGGCTTAGAAGTTTCCTTCTGTGTCTGTGGTTGTGCTATAGTGGAATCATAACCTTCTCGTTTTGGACATTTCAACTGCGTGCCAGCAAGCACGAAATGTTCAGAAAGAGGTTTTGGTTTGACACTCAGAGTCTCATCAATTATTTTTGAGGGTCCTAAATATCCCAAGCCTTTACTTCTGTTTCTGCTAACTCCATAGATCATTGAATCCATTTTTATTTTATCTATGATTTTAGCTAGGAAGTGCTGAAAAGCTCTATCATATCTAATTACTTCATCAGTAATAGATATGCTAGAGATAATCTCTTCTTCAAATCTAGAAATTTTAATTTTCAGAGCAGTGTTTGATTTTTCTAAAAGAAATAATTTTGGAAAAATACTCATTTTGGTCCCTTAACTATACCCTTGGGTTCATATTGGTCCCTTAACTTTTTTTTGTGTCATTTTGGTCCCTTAACTTTCAAAATGTTTCATTTTAGTCCTTTTTGTCTAAATTCATAGCTAATTAGACGAAAAAACTTTGAAATCAGCCGCTAAATTCGTAGCTAATTAGACAAAAAGGACTAAAATGAAACATTTTGAAAGTTAAGGGACCAAAATGACACGAAAAAAATTTAAGGGACCAATGTGAACCCAAGGGTATAGTTAAGGGACCAAAATGAGTATTTTGCCAATAATTTTTCATTTAAATTAGAAAGGTTTTTCTCATCTTTAGTAGAGTTCTCAGAAGTAACTACAATTTTTTCTCCGAGTTTTGTGTTTACTTAGAAGAGATTGATACCTTTTCATTAGTTCCGATAAACCAATTTCAAGTTCAGAATGAGATAAAGAAGAAAGTACCTGTTTGTCGTCATCAGAGTGTGACTCGTCATCAAGTGTCTGTTTGTCCTCTAATACTATTTCACTCATGCTGGTCTTTGCCATGAATGCTACATTTGCATGTTCTTCATCAAAACCTTCTTCTTCTGACTCTGAATCATCCCATGTTTCCATGAGACCCTTCTTGGCTTTGTAGGCCTTCTTAGGTTTCTTGTCTTTCTTGAGCTTTGGGCATTCATAACAGATAACTTCTTTTCCAAAAGCTTTCTTCTAACCAGATATAGATTTGGATCTAGCATTTGTTCTTATTGATCCTATGAACTTGCTCTGTATGTGTTTCCATATCTGACTTATCCTTCTGGATATTAGAGAAAGTTCATCTTCATCTGAATCTTCTTCAGATCCTTCTGATTCTTCTTCTGCTTGAAAATCCTTGGTCTTTCTAGACTTAGACTTTAAAGCCACAGATTTAACTCTTTTCTGAGGTTCATCTTCCTTAAGCTCTATCTCATGACTTTTTAAACAACTGATTAGTTCCTCAAGACTGGTGTTGTTCAGATCCTTTGACAACTTCAAAGCAGTTACCATTGGTCTCCATTTCTCAGGAAAACTTCTGATAATTTTCTATACATGATCTAAAGTAGAATAACCTTTGTTCAGAACCTTAAGTCCTGCAACAAGTGTCTGGAATCTTGAAAACATCATTTCCACGGATTCAGCATCTTCCATATTGAAAGCCTCATATTTCTAGATTAAGGCAAGTGCCTTTGTCTCCTTTACTTAAGCATTGCCTTCGTGTGTCATCTGAAGAGAAGAAAAAATGCCTTTTGCAGTTTCTCTGTCAGTGATATTTTCATATTCATTATAGGAAATAACACTAAGCATAATGGTTCTCTCTTTGTAATGCTTGTAAACTTTCTTCTGAGCATCTGTCATTGCACTTCTTGCAATCTCCTGACCCTTGTCATCTACTAGGTGAGTGTAGCCATCAACTACCAAATCCCATAGGTCCAACTCATATTCCAGAAAGTAACTTTCAATTCTATCCTTCCAATAGTCAAACTTCTCTCCATATAACATATGAGGTTTTACATTATAACGGTCTCTATCATTATCCATATTATCACCAGTTACAGTAGCATTGTTACCTTTATCTGCCATTGTTTTTCACACAATCTGGACCGGTACTGAACACTGTTAGGTGCTTGATAAAAATTCAATTTTTTATCAACTCCTCTGAACTGGAGCTTCGATTCCAACTTAAGGTGTGAAAAACACAAGAAAGGGGGGGGGGGGGGGGGGGTTGAATTGGTTTTTAAACAAAAAAATCCTTTTAAAATCCCCTTTAAACCGTAACAAGTTATTTAACTTAGTGATAACAGTGATAATATGCAAGAAGGAAATAATAAGTTATGTTTATACTAGTTCACTTGAAAACTATCAAGCTAGTCTAGTCCATCCGCCAAGGTGATTTCACCTTCCTCAACAAGGACTTAATCCAATAATCAAACATATTATTACAATCCACAAGCTAATTACAAGTGACTAACATTACAACCTCTAAGACACATTAATCTTAAACTTCTCAAGGATTTTGACCAAACGGTCCCTCAAGGAAAAGCAAACAACTGTTTGAACAAAGTTTGTTTACAAGAAATTATGCTTCTACACAAGCTGATATGTAAACAGTATTTTTAGAACATAGACTAGAGAAATATGAAAGCATATGAACAATCTTAATATAAAGTGTATCAACGTGAACTGGTGTGAATTAGCAGCTTTTTCTCTTAGTCTTCAAGCCCATTTTATAGCCAACAAAATAATATATTTGTTGTGGGGTACTCTTGGGATTTTCATAATCTTTGGCAGCTTGAATCACTTAGGGCACAAGATCGTACACATCCCCAGTCCTTCATGGTAGTAGAATGAAATATTTTGATTGTACCGTGTACTATTGTACCACGTTAATGTTATCTTCTTTCCTTTTGTACTTCAAAGGCTTCTACGAGCATGAGCTTAGAAGAGAGAACATAACACTAATGTCATCAAAACTTCAAGTCTTCAGAGTGTTCAGAACTGCATCTTTAGAGTCTTCAGAACTGGGTCTTCAGAGTCTTCAACACTTGGTCTTGAGAACCTCTTATCGAACCTTGGGTCTTTAGAACTTCAAGTCTTCAGAGTCTTAAGAACTTTGTCTTTAGAATCTTCAGCACTTGGTCTTGAGAACATATTATAGAACCTTGGGTATTCATAACTTCAAGTCTTCAGAGTCTTAAGAACTTTGTCTTCAGAATCTTTAGCACTTGGTTTTGAGAACCTTTTCTAGAACCTTGGGTTAGAACTTCTATCTGGTTTCTTTAGACTTCATATCAGAGCCTACACTTCAAAGTCTTATGGAATGTCTTGCTACTGTTCATCAGACCTTGTGTAGAGAGAAGAGGAACTTGTCTCTTCTAATGTCTTGGCCACACCATTCATCAGAAGCAAAACATGTTTGTTAAATGCTCAAAATAACAAACATTAGAGTACCAAAATTGTTTATACAAACATACTCTTTGTTATCATTAAAACTCAGAGATAAAGTTGCAGAACCAAATCTTGTTCTAACAAGCACTTTCGTTAATCCATCTGACTTGTAAAGGTAAAGCTTTTGTGTGGGACATTCATTGTGAGAGAAGTTTCATTGAGATGGAGAAGAGATTGACTACAACTCCAGTTTTGATTTTGGCTGAACCAAAGGAACCATTTGTAGTGTAATGTGATGCATTGATGATGGATTTAGGTGGTGTGCTGATGCAAGATGGCAAAGTTATGGCTTATGCTTCACGGCAACTGAGGGTTCATGAGAGAAACTATCTTACTCCTGATTTAGAGTTAGTTGCAGTGGTGTTTTTGTTGAAGATTTGGAGGCATTATATTTATGGTTCCATATTTAAGGTGTTCAACGATCATAGGAGTTTGAAATACCTGTTTGATCAGAAGGAATTGAATATGAGACAACGTAGGTGGTTAGAATTTCTGAAATATTATGACTTTGGCTTGAATTATCACCATGGTAAAGCTAATGTTGTGGGTGATGCTCTGAGTCGGAAGTCTTTACATATGTCGACTATGATGTTAGAGAGTTGGAACTTGGGGAAAAGTTCATAGACTTGAGTTTAGTCATTGAGTTAACACCCCAGAGCGTGATGTTGGATATGTTGAAGATAAACAACAATTTTCTTAACAATATAAAAGAAATTCAGAAGTTGGATGTGAAGTTGGTGGATTTGATGGTAGGAAGTAAGCAGACTGAAGAGAATGACTTTAAATTGGATGGAAAAGGTGTGTTAAGATTCCAAGATCGGATTTGTATTCTCGATGATTTTGAGTTGAAAAGGATAATTCTAGAAGGAAGTCATAGAAGTAGCTTGAGTATCCATCCAAGAGCTACTAAGATGTATCAGGATTTGAAAAGGATGTTTTGGTGGCCTGGATATTGTAACCAGTTTTAAAATAAGAGTCACCACCCTTAGTTTTTATCCTAAGGAAGGGGATACAAAGGATAACCCTAATTTGGTCAGAGATTCTAAGTTATTGGACTTATTTTTAGATGAAGGGAAGGTGTTAGGCACCCCTCATCTACCTTGTTCACAAGGATACTAGGGTTTAGAAGCACAATCTTTAAGAAATAGGGTTTTAGTTTTTTTTATTAGGGGAACTCGCCACGATTTTAGTCGTATACCTACGTATCCTTTTATGAGGAATAAGAGTCCCAATTCGTAGTTCGTGGTTGGTTGGTGTTTTTTTATGGATTACAAAGATATTTGAATTCCCCTTGTACTTAGTCTGGGTGTGTGAATAACGGAGTAGTTAGACAAAGTGCGCAGTCGATTAAAATACTTTCGTAATCCTTTTTGAAAATTGATTGTTGAATTAATTTATTATGAAAAATAGTTTAGTGTTGGTTAGATTTTTTTAATGTATTAATTATAAAAATATCTTATTAATGCATGATAAAAAATAATAATTTTTAATGCAATAAAATAAATAAAATATTTGGATGAGTTTTAGAAAAAATAATATTTGATTTATAATAATGATAATAATAAAATTATAAATATATTAAAATATAAAAATAATTATAATAAAAATAAAATAAAATTAAAAAAACTGCAGGGGGTGTGAATTATGTTAGGCTAGCAAAATAGAGGGTATTAGTAGTAGGGCTCTGAATTCAGATATTGAATTCAGGCCCAACGCAGGGGGGTGTATATTTGAATAAGTTAGTAAATCTGGGGTGTACAGGGAGTAAGGGCCCAAGTCCAAATATTTGACTTGGCCCACTAGCGCTGAGGGGGTGTGTTTTCCAATATGATAGCAAAAACAAAAAAAACAAGGGGCGTGATTAGAGATGGGCTAGGCCCAAAATAACAAGAGTTGGGGAGGAGGTCCGTTTGGACCTCATACGGGAGGGTATACAGTATTATGGTGAGCGCTCATTTTAGAGGGCTTGATGGAGATCAGACGGTGATGGTTAACGATGCAAAGTAGGCTGCAACGCACAGGATTAAGAGGCATTATATTTTTCAATTTTTTTTTTGCTTTTGTTAATTTATCTTCTTCTTTCTCTCTCCGCGTTTGGTTTCTCTTATCTCTCTCTAACAACAACACACACAAGATTCCAAACTCTATAAGAAAATTAAAATATTTAAGCTAAGTGTAATCTCAGCTCCTTTTGCTTCTTCTCGTTACTTCTGCCTCTGTTTCACCTTTAATTTTTCTCTTTGATTTTTCTCGGTCCCTTATTCAGTTTTAGGGTTAGGTACTTATAGAGTTAGATCATTCAGTTACAGATTTGAATTAGGAAATTTTGTATGTGATTTGTTGTTAAAATCTTAGATTAAATGTAGATTAAAGATGAATTGTATTGATTTAGGATTTTTTAGAATTAAGGATTTGATTGGTTATTGATTCTGTAATTGGGACTGATTCTATTTTGAATTCAAATCATTAATCTGATTTTTGTAAACATTTGATTCGGTTTTGTACCAATTTTGATTCTATTTGTATTCTGGATAATTTAATGTATAAAGATTTGTTTTGAATTTAGACTTGGATCTGAACAATGTTTGTTTTTACATTAAAGCATGCGTTTTTCCTTTGATTCGAACAGTAAACATTTTTTCTTTTTTGGAATTTAAGTGTTTCTTTGATTTGGGCTTGGGCCTTGAAAAAAAATACTGGACCATGCGATTTAGAAAACCCTTTTTTGTTTATCAATCACCATTTTCAGATGATAAAACAAATATAATTTTTAATTAAGTTCAAAAAATAGTTAATAATAATAATATAGTAATTTTAATGACGTTACTGTAAAACAAAGCAGGTTTTTTAAAACAAACGAAAACTGAAATGGGCCAAATTTTCACTGATTGGGCTTTTACAAAAACAAATTACTTAAAAACAAATTTCTTATGGGCCCCTCTGATTAAACATACACCCCTCAACCTCTAATTAAAACAAGCCTCAATACTCTTAATGGGCTGGTCCAATCAGTCAAAAACCCCTCATACAAACAACAAACCTCCCCTTCTATAGAACTCTAAATGGACCAAATAACTTAACTAACACATCCCTCTTTGCAAGAGAAAACGAATGGGTTTTAAAAAATTACATGGGCCTTTCTGATTTAGAAAGGCCCAGGAGTTCTTAACAATGTAAAACCCTTTACAAATTAAATGAGAGTGAATATCAAAAAGTCTTAATTTAAACGCAATGAGCTTAAAATTTTACATGGGCTTTTCTGATTTAGAAAATCCCATTAAACCCCCTTTCAAAAAACTAAACCCCATGAACGTATAAAGCAAAAATGATAGTTTTTAGGAATAAAAGATTAGGAACCAGTAGGGAAAATTTGGGGTATGACACTGGACTGTGTTAGAACATAGTTTGATTCTACAACCCTTAGTTAGAGTTTTGATGATAACAAATACAAAGAACAAATATGCACCCTAAAAATTATGTTATTGTGCATGCAGAAGTTCTGACCAAAGCAGCATCAGAAGTTAAGCTATAGAAGCTACACGCTGAAGAAATCAGAACTTGCGCTGAAGATTGATGACCAGAACCTGCGCTTAAGTGAAGTAAACTCTGATTCTGAACAAGAGCATAATAATCTAAGTCATCAATGTTCTGAAGCATCAGCAGCAGGCAAGGATAAAAGATTCTGAAGCGTTACTAATCATTCAAGACAACATCAATTACAACGACTTCATTCAGACAGGATCTTCTCTAAATGGAAACTGAGTTAATGACATTTATCACACTTAATGATCAACAAGAATCCATTGCCTATATAAACAAGCTCAGTGATCAAATCGTTTATGATTTGCCAATACTACGTACGAGAATTCAAAAAGTTGCAAGCATACTTATCACCTTTCCACGCTCTAAATTTGTGTAAATTATCACAGTTGTGATAACAGTTTTTGTAACGAAAAACATCTGTACACACATTCTTGTATCTTTGTTTAAAACAATGTTCTTTGAGATTAACCGGATTGTGGTTCTACTCAAGAAGACTTTAACAGTTGTTAAAGTAGTGATTGTAATCCTTTTGTGATTAGTGAATTAAGTCCTCATTGGAGAGAGGAGAAATCACCTTGACGGGTGGACTGAAGTAGTTTGAGATCAAACGAACCAGGATAAAAATATTGTGTCATTGCGCATTTGATTTCAAGTTTTCAATTCAACCCCCCTTCTTGTGTTTTTCACTTCTTCAGACTGTAGTGTGATGTGGCTTAGTTTGTTTATGTGTGTTTGACTTGTCAGAAATCGAAAGTTGAACACCAGAAGCCTGCAAAACTGATGCAACCATTAGACATTCCAGAGTGGAAATAGGATAATATTTCAATGGACTTTGTGACAGGATTACCAAATACTCCTAGAGGCCATGATTCCATTTGGGTGAATGTTGATAAACTGAAGAAATTAACACATTTTATTCTAATTAACATCAGTTTTCCTTTCAGAAGTTGGCAGAGATTTACATTCGTGTGATTATGAAGTTGTATGGAGTTCCATTGAATATTGTTTCTAATAGAGACCCGAAGTTTACATAAAGTTTTTGGGATAGTTTGCAGAGGGCTTTAGGTTCTAAGATGAGGTTGAGTTCTGTTTATCATCCAGAGATAGATGGTCAGACAGAGATAATTATTCAGTCATTGGAGGATTTGTTGAGAGCTTCTGCTCTCGAGCAAAAAGGTGCTTGGTGTTGTACCCGAAATTTTCCCTACCATTTTTCAAGACAAGTTGATTCAAGACACCTCCTCATTCTCCTAAGGATCTCAAGTAGTCAATACTATTCAAGAATTGATCAGAAGAACCCTCATCCTAAACAATGGCATGCAATCAGGGTTTTGGTTTTCTCAAAGAAAATTGAGCTTCTAATACCTCAAGTGATTTTCATGGTTCCACATATGCTTCAAATAATCCTCATGTCAAGTTTCAAACCTTACATCACAAATTTGCTCAGTCAATTGCTCAGATGAGTGAAAATCAACTATATTGGATAAAAAGTCAACTTTGACCAATTTACAGTCAAACTTCAAGATTTTTGGTCAACATCAACATTTTGAAGTCACATTCATCATTTGATCAAGGGTTGGTCATAATTCATCAAGAAAACTCAAGATTCATCAAAAGTTAAAAGTTACTAAATTAGGGTTTTCTTTAGGAAAAGTCAACTAAACTTTGACCAAGCATAACTTTCACATAATTCATCAGAAAATTTTCAACAAAGGCCTATATTGAAGGAAATTCAATTCTCTTCAACTTTTTCTATCTAAGCTCAAGGCCAAAAATGCTTCATTTGAGAAATATGAGCCAAAACATTATAGGTCATTTTAAAAGTCAACAAAAGGAAACTTTTTGTCAAAGAAATTTATATCAAGTTAAAATCTTCAAATGCAAAAATGACCAACATGAAATTTATAGGGGACATCTTGAGCTTTCCAGAAAATCCCAGATCACCTTCATATGATAAAAATTGAGTGAGATATGATTTGTGCAAGTTGGGCAATTTTGAGAAAATGCATGAAGTCCAAATTGAGCAAATTTGAATTTTTGGGCTAATGGGCTTATCTTTTAAACTCCAAACGTGTTCTTCACCTCATAAGATACTCATGAGTCCATTCACTTATTTTTGTGATCTTTATTTCTTTTATTTTTGATTTTATTCATTTAAATTCAAAATTAAATTAAATAAATATTAAATGAATGTATAAAGCATAAAAGGCTTTTGATTCAAATCTTTTGGAGGCCCAAGATCACATTACAAACCATGTGGAATTATTCTTGAAACAAATATTCATGGTTTTTTCATATTCCAATATATTTTTCAAACAAAATCAAATATAGGTTTTACATGATGTCCAAGCCCATCTTTTAACCTAATCACTCTTATAAATACACACAACCATTCAGACCAAAAGAGGATGAAAAAAGTTGTGCAAGAAACAAGATGTTGGAGATTGAAATTTGCAAGAAACAAGATAAAGGAAAATGCTTTTAAGATCAGAGCTCTAAAGGAGATGCTTTTCAGAATTCAGTCTCTAAAGGAAACGCCGGGGCTTTTAAGAGAGGTTAATCTAGATGTTACGTGACTATGTTGAGATATTTTCTTGGTCGTACAAAGACATGTCAGGGCTTGATACTGATATCGTGGTTCACTGTCTACCGATGAAGGAAGGTTGTCCTCCTATAAATCAGAAGGTTCGTCCTATATGTCCCGAGATGTCTAAAAAGATCAAAGTTGAGGTTATAAAGCAGTGCAATATAGGTTTCTTGGCTATTACGTCCTACGCGCAGTGGGTTTCAAATATGGTTCCAATACCTAAGAAGGATGGTAAGGTGCGTATGTGTATAGACTATAGGGATATGAATAGGGGAAGTCCCAAATATGACTTTCCGCTTCCACATATTGATGTTCTGGTTGACAACACTGCTCAGCACAAAGT
The DNA here is from genome assembly GCA_948472305.1 of Vicia faba. Classification (NCBI taxonomy): domain Eukaryota; kingdom Viridiplantae; phylum Streptophyta; class Magnoliopsida; order Fabales; family Fabaceae; genus Vicia; species Vicia faba. The sequence continues at coordinate 1,573,515,375 of OX451739.1, read as the reverse complement.
ATTTTCCTTCATGGATGGTCTCTCCGGTTATAGTCAAATCAAGATGGAACCTGAAGAAATGAAGAAGACTACTTTTGTCACACAGTGGGGTACTTTCTGTTACAAAGTGATGCCTTTCATATTGAAGAATGCTGGTGCAACATATCAGTGTGCTATGGTAGTTTTGTTCCATGATGTGATCCATCAACAGATAGAGTTTTATATTGATGACATGATATCTAGATCCTAGACTTAAGAAGAACACCTTGATCACCTACACAAGTTGTTTGAGAGACTGAAGAAGTACAAATTGAGGTTGAATCCAAACAAGTTCACCTTTGGGGTAAGATCCGGTAAACAACTAGGTTTCATTGTTAGTGTAAAGATATTGAAGTTGATCCTGCCACGGTTAAAGTTATTCAAGATATGCCATCTCTCAGTACTGAGAAGGAAGTCAGAGGTTTCTTAGGACGATTGAACTACATTGCTAGGTTTATTTCCCATTTGACCGCTACTTGTGAGACGATCTTCAAGTTACTAAAGAAAGATCAAGTAGTGAAGTGGAACGAAAATTGTCAGATAACCTTCGACAAAATCAAATAATATCTTCAGAAACCTCCAATTCTGATGCCACCGGTTGAAGGAAGACCTCTGATCATGTACCTAACAGTGTTAGAGAACTCAACAGGGTGTGTATTGGGGCAACATGAGGAGTCTAGACGAAAAGAGCATGCAATATACTACCTTAGAAAAAAGTTTACCGACTGTAAAACAAGATACTCACTTCTCGAGAAAACTTGTTGCACTTTGGAATAGGATGCTCGTTGACTAAGACAATATATGTTGACTCATACTACTTTGTTGATCTCTAATATGGATCCAATAAAATTCGAGAAACCCGCTCTTTCCAAAAGAATAACAAGATGGAAAATGGTCTTGACTAAATACGACATCGAGTACACTACTCAGAATGCAATCAAAGGGAGTGTATTGGAAAATCATTTGGCTCATCAAGCTGTAAATGACTATCATTCTATGAATTTTGAGTTCCCGAATGAGAATATTATGCTAGTTACTGATTTTGAAGAACCTGGACTGTATGAAGGACCTGAACCGGGATCCCGATGGACTATGGTTTTTGATGGAGCTTCCAACGCACTTGTAATGGAATTGGTGTTCTAATCGTCTCTCCTAAGGGTTTCCATATGCCCTTCACAACCAGATTATGTTTTGACTGTACCAACAACATGGCAGAGTACGAAGCGTGCATCATGGGTATCAAAGCTGCCATCGATATGAGAATTAAATTCTTGAATGATATGGGGACTCAGCCCTAGTAATCAGTCAGATCAGGGGATGATAGGATAAAAGCATCTAAATCTCATTTGTTATCGAGAGCATGTGTTGACATTAACTCCGTACTTTAAAGAAAAAACTTTTGAACATATTCCACAAGAAGAGAACCAATTGGGAGACGCATATGCTACCATGTCATCTATGTTCAGAGTAAGATGGTATAATGAAGCTCCTCGAATTACTACTGAGAGACTAGATGAACCAGCACATTGCTATGAAGTTGATACTGATGGAGTAGAGGAAAATCCTTGCAACCACAAAGTCAAAAGATGCCTCGAGACTCAAGAGTATCCTGAAGGGCCATCTATTAATGATAATAAGTTTCTACGGAGGTTCTCTACGAAGTTCTTTCTGAGTAAAAAAATGTTGTATAAGTGCAATCACGATTTGATGCTGCTTCGTTGTGTAGACAAGAAGGAAGCTGAGAGGATTATGGAAGATATGCACGAAGGAGTTTTTGGTACTCACTCCACTGGGCATATGATGGCTAATAAAATTCTGAGAGTGGGTTATTATTGGTCTACCATGGAAACCGATTGCCACCATCATTCTAGAACTTGTCACAAATGCCAGATTTATGCTGACAAAGTACATGTGGCTCCAGTTTGCTTAAATGTCTTGACTTCTCCTTGGCCAATTGTGATGTGGGGAATTAATACGATTGGAGAGATTAAGCCTACCGTTTCTAATTGACATCATTTCATCCTAGTCGCTATTGATTATTTCACGAAGTGGGTTGAAGCAACCTCGTTTGCCTCCGTTACCAAGAATGTTGTAGCCTAGTTCATTAAGCATAACCTTATATATGGGTATGGCATACCCGAAAGGATCATCGCAGATAATGGTACCAATATTAACAATACTATGATCACAGAACTCTACATGCAATTCAATATTAAGCACTATAATTCTTCTCCATATCTACCAAAGATGAATGGCGCAGTGGAAGCCGCCAACAAGAATATCAAGAAGATTTTGCAGAAGATGACGGTGACGTATAAAGATTGGCACGGGATGTTACCATTTGCTCTTCATGGTTATCGCACTTCAATATGTACACCAACTGGGGCAACCCCGTTCTCTCTAGTCTACGGTATAAAGGTTGTCCTACCTGTCAAAGTCCAGATTCTTTCCCTAAGGATTATGAAAGGTGCAGGTTTAGATGAAGACGAGTGGATTCAGAATAGACTCGACCAGATAAATTTGATTGATGAGAAAAGGCTTGCGGTTGTTTGTCATGGTCATATGTATCAGAAGCGCATGATCAAGGCCTTTAATAAGAAAGTCAAACATCAGGTGTACCTGGTTGGTGATTTTGTAATAAAGCGCACCATCCTACCACAAGGTGATCCCATGGGCAAATGGACTCCCAGATACAAATGGCCATTTGTGATCAAGAAGATATTTTCAGGCGGTGTTGTGATACTTACCACCATGGACGGTGAATATTTTCCACACCCTGTGAACACGGACACAGTTAAAAAATACTACGCATAAAAGAGACCCGCTAGGTAGACTGGACTAGGCAAAAATAAGGGCATCTCGGAGAACCAAAAGGGTTCGGGAAAAAAATTGTACATCCGGTAAGTCGAAAACCTGAAAAGTCGGCTTGGGAAAAAAAGGATATCCCGATGGACTGAAAACCCGAAAGGGCGATCCAGGAAAAAGTTAGGGATTAAAGTGTATGACTATGTCCCGTTGCACCACCCATCTACTTACAGCCATCATAATTACCGACATCAAGTTCAAATGGTATAGATTAATTCAATCAACTTCTTCTGACAGTGATGGATGAGATGCTTGAAGACATAGGGGTAATAACAGAGTTGAAACTCGATGGGATCGTTTCCACATAACTGTTTTTTTTTATGTACCCCTTTTATTTTTACGACAATTTCCTCTTACTAGGATTTTTGTATCTTTGTATAAAACTGTTTGTTTATAGGAAAACCTTCTAAAATCAATACAATGAATTTCTAATTCAAAACTATTTTCTTTACATTCTTTGTTTTGTTTGCAAAAAATGTCCAATGATTACATTGAATGAACATATGCATTTGAATATCATTACTGTTTACAAATATATGCATGAAAACAAGATTAGCATTTAAGAAAGACTCTAGGAGTCAGAATAAAGTTCAAAGTTGACCATAAATTCCTACCGAGAAATTTCTTCAAAGCTATTTTCACAAGCTAATCCCTGTCAGAGTTTATCTGCTCAGCACAATCTATAGGGTTTATTTCCCCAACGGAGTTTATTTCTCCAATATTGTGAATTCCCCGACAAGACCCTTTTCTCATACCAGATATCATTCAATGTTATCCTCTCTATAAGAGCTAATACTCATATCTAAAACCTGGTCAAATGACACGAGATAGAATTATCCATATCTTTTATCCCCATATAAGAATAAAATCCTTCAAAGAACGACAAATGACTGACTCTCCTTGAATGCTTCTATCCCCAACAGAAGTTGAACATCCCCAGCGGAATGTCATCAAATAGAAATCATAAATCCCCAGTAAAATCATTCTAAACAAAGTTGAAGAACTACCGTCTTCATCCCTAGCAACAGTCAGGGATTTATTTTCCCCAGCAAGACATTATTATACAGAGACTACCTGTAATATGGTGGGAGAACTGACTTTTACTGGTTTTGTGTTTTTATTCGTAATGTTGCGGTTAGCAAGAGTATCCACTGACTTTTCTTTTATCCAACAAAGGAAAGGGTGAAAAGAACAGGAAATACCTTTCGAGATTTATTTTCTGAGTAAAGGGGTAGGTTATGGAAAGGGAAGGTGTTAGCACCCTTTCCATTTGTAGTTATCTACGGGCTCTTAGTTGCTAGCTCACTTTGAAAATGCTTTTTTTGTGTAAGTGTGTTTTGAAGATATTTTGAATAAGACACCTTAGTGCGGCAAACTTTGTAATGTTTCTCGTTTCGGTGAGAACGTATACAAAGTGTTTTTTGGCTTTGAAAATATTTAGAAAAGAGTTTGTGTATGTGTGAGAAAATTTTTTTTGATTGTTTTTATGAGCAAGCAACTAGGAGCTATCTACATAATTGAAAGGTTTGTTCTTTACCTCTTTTCTTTTAGACTGTGCTATCCTACTATTAGTGAGTAAGTAGCTCTATCGTTGGATTTTTGAGGGACGGGAGAGGGTCACCGTACAATCACGAAAGCAACTTAGTAAGATACTTTACTAACTACCCTAAGATTTTAAGATCATATACCGAGGCAACGTCGAAAGGGTCATCGAGGGACTTATGATCTTTAAACCAAAGGGTGGTTACTAAAATCTCTTACGTTCGAGAGTCGCGACTATTTATTTCAAAGGAAACACGTGGAGATATCCTAGAGGTGCGTGTGTGCAAGGGTGTTGTGTTTCAGTTACTTATCTTTGGATGTTAAGTTTGCTAGCGTTTGCTTATAATCTTATCATACAAGCCTATTAGCATACATCTAACAATTAATATCAGTACGAAAATAAAGATGCGGGAATTTAAATCTACACTATTATAAGGCTTCGGGAAGCGGGGGAATTACAAATCAAACAGAAAAATAAAAGTAAAGTCCTAAATTTACATATATTACATCCTTTTGTAGTTGCATCAATATGAAATAATAAAAATGCGAAATGTAAAATTAGCGCGCGAAGATGCAAAGCGGAGTAAAAACCCTAAAACTCCTAAACACCAAGAATATTTTTGTTATTTTTATTTGTTTTAAGAAAATACTTAAATTAAACTAAATCTAATCTGAATTAAATAAACAAAAAAGGAAGTGATTATTAATTGAAATTAAATTTAATCAAGAAAGAAAACTAATTCTAATATTTTTGGTATTTTTATTTGAGAAAAAGATTTGAAGTGATTAAACCTAATTCTAATAGATTTTAAATTAATCAAAATAAGTTGAAATAATTAAATTAATTAACTTTAATTCACCATAATTAAATTAGTTAGCAAAATCCTAAATCTATCTTTTTTTGTGATTTTTTTTATTTTTATCATAAAAATAAAAATGATTTTAAAAATAATATAGAACAATTAAATACATAAATCTAAAATAAAGAAATTAGAAAATGAGCCTGATGTGAGAAGCAATTGGGGGGTATGCATCTGGAATTTCATTTTAGGCCCAATAAGATGAAGCCTAGGTTCCTGCACGTGATCCAGTAGTGCTGGCTCCTGGGAGGCCTATCATGAACTCCCAGATCTGGAGTGTTAGATCTGATGTTGTGGTGATCTGATGGTGACAATATGCAAATGCATGGTACATGTGCTTACCCCTGGAACACTGGATCTGCAAGCAGAAATTAGAAAAAATAAATAGGCAAGAGGCAGGGATCGAACCCCTACCCTTGCCCATAGCAACATCTTTACACATGCTGCATCTACCGTTGGGCCATTGAAATCAATCGTGAATATAAAAAAACAAAAATAATATAATGAGAACTCAGTTAGATTTCCATATTTTCAAATGCACGCTAGAAGATTCAAACAGACCAATAGGGTGATAACATTTGGGCCACCGAAGTCAATGGAAGTCAAAGGTACTGGAGTCAAACTCCGGTCACCTTCTCTGTCGACCCAAAAATATAAACCTGCAAAAACAAGAGATTTGTGAATGGTAAAAGAACCTATCCTACATAAAATTGAACCCTGAGTTAGATTCTGGCCTTAAATTGGTCTGAGAGCGACTGTATCATGAGGTACGAACCAAACTGAACTTTATGCCCTAATCATGGTGTTTCGTTATCCCTGCGTTAGAACTTACAAACAATAGGTCAAAAGAAATCTAAACATGTTCATGAGCATGTATGTATGCATTAAATAAATTAAAATTGCATGAATAAAGAGTTTGAATTTTACGAAAACTACCAAACCGATTCCACTTGATATGGTCGTTTTGGACATAGATCTGCTTTAGGGAGGGTTAGGGAAGGTTCTTGGGACCCTTGGGAAATGGATAGGGAACTTGGTTTGGTCTGGAAGCAGCTGGATCGTGCAATCTGTACTTGCACTCGTTGAAAAAAATTTGAACACTTTAGGGAAATATTGAGGCAGCATCTCGTGTCCTTTTGAGGTGTGAAGCTTGTGTTTATATGTGGTATCAATTCAGGTCAACAAAGATGGAAAGGGATCATTGATTTGTAATGGATATCAAAACCAAATCAAATATATTTACAAACTTTCCAATTTTGGAGATTCTTTCTCAAACTTGATTTCTCACGCCTTCTTGTACAACTCGCAAGATTTTTGGGCTTCAAACTTGGTCCAACACCAATCACATGCACTGGCCTATTAATTTACCATTTGTTTTTAATTTTATTTGCATTAAATGAATAAAAATTCAAATAAATAAAAATAAAAACCACAATAGTATATGAATAGTCTTATAGGTCTTTGGGTATGTCATAAACATGCTTGAACCCCAAAAAATAGGTCCATTAACTTAAAGATGCATTTTTGCTCAAAGTTGACTTCTTGCATTTTCACCAATTTTACCAATTTTCACTAGTCATAACTTGCTCAATTTTCATCTTTTGAAGATGATCTTTGACTTTTTTGAAATCTTTAGATGTACCCTACAATCTCTCTTTTGATTATTTTTGCATTTGGAGAATTTGTCTTGATGTAACTTGTCTTGACAAAAAATGCCTTTTTGTTGACTTTTAAAAAGACATGTAATGTATTGGCTCATATCTTTCCAATGATGCCTTTTTTGGATTTGATATTAAAAACAAAGTTGTAGAGGATTAGTTTCTCTTCAAAATTAGATTTGGTTGGGGAAAAATGGATGAAGCATGTGAAAGTTATGCCTGGTCAAAGTTTAGTTGACTTTTCCTAGGAAACCCTAATTTAGTAACTTTTGATTCTTGATGATTTGATGGCATTCCTTGAGGAATCATGATCAAACCTTGATCAAATGATGAATGTTTCTTAAAATTTTTTATGATGACCAAAAATCTTGAAGTTTGACTGTATGTTGACCATAGTTGACTTTTGACCTAATACAGTTAATTTTCAGTCGTCTGAGCAATTGACTGAGCAAACTTATGATGCAAGGCATGAAACTTGGAATGAGCATTCTTGAGGACATATTAGGAGCCATGGAAATAACTTAAGTCCTTTAAAAACCCAATTTTCTTTGTGAAAAGTGAAACCCTAGTTGGAATTCCATTGCTTAGGAGGAGAATTTGTCTGGTCAATTCTTAGTCAACCTTGGCATTTGAGGACCTCTAGGAGTATGTTTTGAATAAAGTGAGAGGGAAAATTTTGGGGTACAACATCTGCCCCTGTTCAATCTTCTTAAACCTAAATATTTATATTGGCTTGTCTGCCTTTCATGATCTGAAGGTGGAAAATAATTGAACACTAGAGTGCCTAGAAGAATTATCGAAAATGGTAATGATGGCGACTTCTTCAGTAGGAATGAAAGGAACAACAGTCTTCTCAAATAGGATCTCCTTACTATCCATCAGGTTTTGGATACCTGACTTCAGGAATGGGCAACCGGTAGGTAAAACAGAACACATATGGCAACCTTTGTCACAGCCTGGAAATAAACCGGCTAGCAACATGTTCTTCTTGACAGTCATCAGAGGGGTAACAATGTCATCCACATAAACTACAAACAAGTCTTCCTCTATAGCATTTACTCTATGTTTAGGCATGGGAGCAGTCACAACATTAGGCCTCTCGGGCGCCTCGAACTCAATCTCCTTTGTGTAAGTTTAAGATTGCGCTTAAGAGGGGGGGTGAATTAGGTGGTGGTCGATTTTTGATTTATTTTACACTTTCTGGTTTTGTTTTAGTGCTATGGAAAACGGTAAAGTGCAGAAAGTAAAGAGACACAGATTTATCCTGGTTCCCTCCACACCCCGGAAGTACGTCCAGTCCCCTTGCAAACACGCAAGAGATTTCACTATTTTGTTAGAACTTTTACAAGACTCTTCCTAGTCTTATCAACTAAAGACACTAACAAATACCAAGAACACCCTCTTGGATTTCCAATAAGTCTCTTGAGAAGAATCCTTTCAAAAGATACCTCTTGTTTCCAACAATGGACAACAAGGTACAAAAGTATTCAAATACTTAATTCCAACAATCCTGGAAATAAGTTACAATTAGTATAATTCTATGAAATATGATTTCTTGAAAGATGTTGATCACATAGAGTGACTTCAATGAAGTTTCTTCTTTCTTCTCTTGTAAGCAATTCAAACTGTAACACAATGGTTAGAAAATGCTCAAAGATTTCTGTTCTTATATGTGTGAAAGTGCAGAAAATCTTTGTTCTTAAAAAATAAGAAATATGAAGTTTGAATATTTTACAAAGTTCAGAATTATTGCATGAGAGAAGAGTTTTTTATAATTTGAAAGATTTAGTATTTAAAGCAATCAAGATACCTTTCCAAATGGATACCACTTTTCTGTTTGTAAAACTTGAGAAGATGCAATGTATGACCATGCAACCATTGGAGAAAAGGTGTGAAGGATATCTTGAATCAAGTTCAGATTTTTCAAAAATTACAACGTGTAAATCGATTAGCATTAGATGTAAATCGATTGCACGGGTTTGTAACGTTCTTGTTTTCAAAAATTTTGAAGTGTAAATCTATTTACATGATGTGTTAATCGATTTACTAGTGTTAAAAAATTAACTCAGTTCAGTAATCAATTGATTTACACTCCATGTAAATCGATTGCTGCCAGGGGCAATCAGTTTTTAAAAAAAACATGTGTAAATTGATTTACATGATGTGTTAATCGATTTACATTATTGAAAAACTTAGAATTTGCTTTAAACTATAAGTGAAGTGTTGTGGCAAGTGTGTATATCATTTTTGAGCATTTCTAATCAATTTAGTTCAAATGAGAATTGATATACTTATTTGCTTGCCATGATCCTTGAAGCTTTGAGTGAATGATGCTTTAAGATAATTCCACTTCTTTTCCTTCTTGCCATAGTGCTTGTTTGTCTTTCATCAAAACTAAAGTTGAGTTGAGGCTTGAGATTACATTCTCCCCCTTTTTGATGATGACAAACCATCTTTCTTTATGAGTTGTTCAGAATTGGAGCAAAAGGAGTTTTCTCCTCCTAAGATAGATTTCTCCCCCTATGGAGAAAAAGATTTGAAAACTTGCCCTGAAAATAAAACTGAAACAAACAACCATAAAGTGCTATCACATCCTTCTCCCCCTTTGACATTATCAAAAAGAAGGGAAAGATGTAACGTAAGATGATACTTATAACAATTTGAAACAGATATGAACATAAACTAAAACGCAAATTTCTAAAAATATCGTACGAAGTTCAAATACACATAATACAAAACTAACACTTGAAGCAATTATCAAACAAAAAACATAATGATAAAGAACAGGAATTTAATAATATTGGCCAGGAAAATATTAGAAGGGTCCTTGATATGGAAACTGTTGTTGTAGAGGTGGTTCAGTGTATTGAGGAGGCGGAGGTGATGGATTGTTTGGATCGTATGGAGGAATATGGAGATGTGAGTAGAGGTATGAAAACTGTTGGTTCATATCGTTCTGAAAAAGCATTGATGCGAGAGGAGGTAGAATCATTTATCGCGGTCCATTGAGCATTGATGTTAGTGTTGAGAGATGCAAATTGTTGAGTCATATAATCCATAACATCTTGGTTGGTTGGACCAGAAGAGGCAGCAGGAGGAGGAACTTCATTTTCTTCTTCATCTGCATTATTTCCTTCATCACCTACAACACCCTCTCCAATATATGTGATGGTTTTTGCTTCAGAATCAAAATGAACACCCATCCGAGAATCAACATTTTTGATGGAGATCCATTGATCATCTTCTAGTGCTTGAGCCACTTTGGTAGGTTCAACTTGAGATACAAAAGCCATATTTAAGCATGCATCCTTAAGATTTAGCCGTGTAGATACCCCTTTGCTAATATCTCCAATTATGTTGTCAATTGGATGATCACGATGAGTTATCCATTCTTGAAGAAGACCATCATCATTTCCATTTTGATGTGAAAGTTCATGTGTTTGTTCCGGGTTGACAATTTTGCCACCTTCTCATGAATTCTCATGAGGTAAATCTATAGAATCATCATCATCACAAATAACAACTTCCTCCTTGAAGGTGTTAGATTCATCAAAAGAAACATGCATTGATTCTTCTATAGTTAAAGTTCTTTTATTATAAATTCTAAAAGCTTTTCTAGAAAGGGAGTAACCAAGAAAAATACCTTCATCCGATTTTTCATCGAACTTACCGAGATTTTCTTTGTCGTTGTTAAGGACAAAACATTTGCACCCGAAAATGTGAAAGTGAGAGATATTTTGTTTTCTTCCTTTGTAAATCTCATATGGAGTTTTCTTTAGTATAGGTCTTATGATCACGCGATTGCTTACGTAACATGCCGTGCTTACCGCATCCGCCCAAAAATATTTAGGCAAACTTGAGTCACTTAGCATGGTTATTGCAAGTTCTATCAAAGACCTATTTTTCCTTTCAGCTACTCCATTTTGTTGTGGAGTTCTTGGTGCTGAAAAATTGTGGAAGATCCCATTTTCTTCACAAAATTCTTCAAATAGACTGTTTTGGAACTCTCCACCATGATCACTTCAGATTGATGTTATCTTTAATGACTTCTCATTTTGAACTTGTTTTGCATATCTCTTGAATGCCTTGAATGCGTCATTTTTGTGCACTAAAAACAAAGTCCAAGTAAAATGGGAAAAATCATCTACAATTACTAAAGCATAAATGTTACCTCCGAAGCTTCTTGTTCTAGATGGACCAAAAAGATCTATGTGCAACAATTGAAGTTGTCTTGTTGTTGAAACCACATTCTTTGGTTTGAAAGTTGATTTGGTTTGTTTTCCCTTTTGGCATGCACTACATAATTTGTCTTTGATGAATTTCATCTTTGGTAGACCAATAACTAAGTCATGCTTAACTAATTTGTTCAAGTGCTCTGTGTGTATGTGAGCAATCCTCTTGTGCCATAACCAAGCGTCATTGTTGTTTACCATGAGACATTGTACCTTCATAGACAAATCATCTAAAGTAATCATAAAAATATTGTTAGATCTTATACCTTTGAGTTTTACCTCATTGGTTGCCTCATCCATAATTAGGCATTCTTCTTTGTTGAATTTGATTTTGAACCCTTTATCGCAAAGTTGACTTATGCTAAGAAGGTTGTGCTTTAATCCTTCAACATAGAGAACATCCTCAATTTTAATGGATGGAGGTGTGCCAACTATTCCAACGCCAAGAATCTTTCCTTTGGTGTTGTCTCCATAGGTGACATACCCTTTGGCTTTATGTACTAGATATGAAAATTGGTGTACATCTCCTGTCATATGCTTTAAACATCCACTGTCAAGATACCAAAGGTTTGATGTGGATTTCAAGCATACCTACAAAAACAAATTATTTCTTGTTAGGTACCCAAGTGGCCTTGGGTCCTTCATAGTTAGTTCCCTTTTTCACCCATGCATAGTGTCCACTAGCCATACTGAAATTTCTAATATAGCATGCATTAGGTGTGTGTCCAACAATATCATAGTAAAAACAATTTGGAACAAATTTGCTCTTGTATCTAGGAATTTGTTTTCTTTTAGATACATTAGGCTTTTTCTTTTGATGATTATGAACAAATTGCTTATTTTCTACTATCTTGGGATTGGAACTATTACTAGCCTTTACAAAAACAGTGGGATTGTTACTTGGTTTCTTAGTATTCACATAACCAATACCTCTTTTATCATTTGGATAACGTTGTTGGCTTAGTAATCCTTCCAATCCTATTTGTCCTTTTTCATATTGTTCAATGACTCTTTTCAATTGAACAATTTGAAAGACATTTGATTCATACTTGGTGCATGCAAAGTTTTCCTTTTCTTTTATAAAATTATGTTTTTGAAGATCAAAATCTTTAGTCATGGTGTCAATTTTTTCGTGACAAATTAGAAGTTCTTTTTCTTGGCTTGACACCTTTTTGTATAAACTTTTGCATTCTTTCAAGAGTTTATCAATGGCACCTTGAACATCATCATCAAAAAGATTAAATTCATTACTAACCTCTTCTTCGTCGTCGGAGTGATGCGATGCCATTAAGGCTAAATTTGCACATTCGTCGCTTTCCGATTCCGATGTACTAGTCATATCATTATCTTCCCATGCTATGTAGGCTTTCTTGTGTTTTGAGTCCTTTCCTTTGAATCCGTTTTTCTTTGGGAGATTTGGACAGTTTGGCTTGATATGTCCTTGCTTTCCACATTCATAACATGCGACATCTTGTGTTGATGTGGAGGCTTCTCTTTTCTTGAAGTGCTTTCTCTTATTTGCATGAGATCCGCCCTTGTCATTTCTGCCAAAAAACTTCCCAAGTCTTTTAACAAGAAGCATGAAATTTTCATCTTCTTCTGGATTGTCTTCTTTTACTACTTCCTTTGAATCAATTTTTAAAGCAATGTTTTTGGATTTCTTTTCTAGATTCTCATGTTTTTCAAGTCTACCAAGTTCCATTTCGTATTCTTGAAGTTTTCCAAATAATGTAGCGGAAGTCATTGCGGAGAGACTCTTCTTTTCAGAGATTGTCGTTACCGTTGGTTGCCATTCCCTAGTCAATGATCTAAGGACTTTCAAGTTGAGTTCATCATTTGTCAAGGTTTTACCAAGAGCACTTAAGTGATTTGTTAAGTGGATGAATCTCTTTTGTAGGTCGAGAATGGTTTCTCCAGGATGCATTCGGAATAACTCGTATTCTTGACTTAAAGTATTCAGCCTTGATCTCTTAACTTCAACGGTTCTTTCATGTGTTTGTACCAAGGTGTCCCATATTTCTTTCGCTGATTTACATGCATATACACGAAAGAACTCATCCATGCATAATGCACCTTGAAGTAGATTTACGGCCTTTTTATCATAGAGGACTTTTTCTTGTCGTCATCATCCCATGCAGTTTTGGGTTAAGCCGTGCCGACACCATTGATAACTGTTATAGGAATGAATGGACCATTTTCTACGGCATCCCAGATTTCTTCTCCTTGTGATTCTAGATGCGCCCTCATGCGTATTTTCCAAAAATCAAAGTATTCGCCACAAAATAGAGGAGGCTTGTTGTTACTACCACCATCTCTTAAAACGGGTTATTGATTTGCGGAAGCCATTCTGGATCTCTAGGAGCAGGTTACCTATAACCTGCTCTGATACCAATTGTAAGTTTAAGATTGCGCCTAAGAGGGGGGGTGAATTAGGTGGTGGTCGATTTTTGATTTATTTTACACTTTCTGGTTTTGTTTTAGTGCTATGGAAAACGGTAAAGTGCAGAAAGTAAAGAGACACGGAGATTTATTCTGGTTCCTTCCACACCTCGGAAGTACGTCTAGTCCCCTTGCAAACGCGCAAGAGATTTCACTATTTTGTTAGAACTTTTACAAGACTCTTCCTAGTCTTATCAACTAAAGACACTAACAAATACCAAGAACACCCTCTTGGATTTCCAATAAGTCTCTTAAGAAGAATCCTCTCAAAAGATACCTCTTGTTTCCAACAATGGACAACAAGGTACAAAAGTATTCAAATACTTAATTCCAACAATCCTGGAAATAAGTTACAATTAGTATAATTCTATGAAATATGATTTCTTGAAAGATGTTGATCACATAGAGTGACTTCAATGAAGTTTCTTCTTTCTTCTCTTGTAAGCAATTCAAACTGTAACACAATGGTTAGAAAATGCTCAAAGATTTCTGTTCTTATATGTGTGAAAGTGCAGAAAATCTTTGTTCTTAAAAAATAAGAAATATGAAGTTTGAATATTTTACAAAGTTCAGAATTATTGCATGAGAGAAGAGTTTTTTATAATTTGAAAGATTTAGTATTTAAAGCAATCAAGATACCTTTCCAAATGGATACCACTTTTCTGTTTGTAAAACTTGAGAAGATGCAATGTATGACCTTGCAACCATTGGAGAAAAGGTTTGAAGGATATCTTGAATCAAGTTCAGATTTTTCAAAAATTACAACGTGTAAATCGATTAGCATTTAGATGTAAATCGATTGCACGGGTTTGTAACGTTCTTGTTTTCAAAAAAATTGAAGTGTAAATCGATTTACATGATGTGTTAATCGATTTACTAGTGTTAAAAAATTAACTCAGTTCAGTAATCAATCGATTTACACTCCATGTAAATCGATTGCTGCCAGGGGCAATCAGTTTTTTAAAAAAAACATGTGTAAATCGATTTACATGATGTGTTAATCGATTTACATTAGTGAAAAACTTAGAATTTGCTTTAAACTATAAGTGAAGTGTTGTGGCAAGTGTGTATATCATTTTTGAGCATTTCTAATCAATTTAGTTCAAATGAGAATTGATATACTTGTTTGCTTGCCATGATCCTTGAAGCTTTGAGTGAATGATGCTTTAAGCTAATTCCACTTCTTTTCCTTCTTGCCATAGTGCTTGTTTGTCTTTCATCAAAACTAAAGTTGAGTTGAGGCTTGAGATTACACTTTGCATCAATTAAGTCTTGTATCTTGTTCTTAAAAGCCCAACAATCATTTGTATTATGCCCTGGGCTATCGGAGTGATAAGCGCAACGGGCGTTAGGGTTATACCTTGGTGACGTTGTATTTGAATTCTTTGGGGCTTCCCTTAGAGTCACCAGATTAGTCTTCAGCAATTGTGGCAGAATCTGAAATAAGGTCATGCTGAGACGAGTGAATTGCGTCTTAGGTCTCTCGTCCTTTTGTTGATTGTTATACTGAGGCGCACCGGCAGGTTTCGAAATAACAACCGCATTGACAGCTTGGCGGTGTTCAGGTCTATTTTGTCTTCTTGCACTGTAGACAACACTGGACTCTTTCTTAAACGGCTTCTTCTCGGAGCTCGATGAGGCACCCTTCTCTATCTTCCCAGCCTTAATACTAGCCTCAATCCTCTCACCAGTTAAAATAAGATTTGTAAACCCAGCTGAAGAGCTTCCAATCAGATGGTTAAAGAATGGACCAGGCAGGGTCCCCAGAAACATGTCAACAAGCTCCCAATCAGCCAAGGGTGGTTGCACCCTACCGGCGAGGTCCCTCCACTTCTGAGCATAATCTTTAAATCCTTCACCCGTTCCCATTGACATACCCTGTAGTTGGGTACGCGTAGGAGTGAGGTCGAAGTTGTACTGATATTGCCTGTAGAATGCAGTAGCCAAATCTTCCCAACTGCGGATACTGGCTCTGTCCAACTGATAGAACCACTCAAGCTGAGTCCCTGAGAGACTGTCTTGAAAGAAATGGATCCATAAGTTCTTATCAGCAGTGTAAGGCTGGATCTTCCTCACATATGACCGGAGGTGCAGCTTTGGAC
Source organism: Vicia faba (assembly GCA_948472305.1). Classification (NCBI taxonomy): domain Eukaryota; kingdom Viridiplantae; phylum Streptophyta; class Magnoliopsida; order Fabales; family Fabaceae; genus Vicia; species Vicia faba. The sequence goes on along the minus strand of OX451739.1, from coordinate 1,573,499,659 downwards.
AGGAAACTCTGTCATACTTGGCAAAGGCTGGTGCCTTGAATTTGTGGGGAATTACCACCCCAGATGATAGACCTAGATCTCCGAAGTCCAGACCGGGCACCTTCTGAATTTCCATAGCGCTCAAACGGTCTTCTAGTTATTTGTACTTATCCTCAGCAGGAGGATACTGTTCTTCATCGTAGTTTGTCTCGTTGTCGGAGACCACAGGGCTAGGAGCCCTCCTTTCTTGTGGACTATCTTTCCCTCCAGATGAGGTAGTCAGATCAACTTCATTATGTAGCCTGTTCCCAAACCTGTGTCTTGTGTTAAACATGATGGTCCTCTTCTTCTTCTCTTTCAGAATCAAGGTCTTCAGGTCCTGCTGACCCTTAGCTAGATTCATGAACAGCTCTTGAAATTGGGCATTCTGGGCCTGGAGGGCCTTGATGGCTTGCTCAGTTGAAGGTTCAGTAGACATGATGATCGCTGAAATAAACAGCGAAGAAGATAAGAGACCTGTAAAGGGTACCTGTTTATGAAGTGCATGGGATGAAATGCGTATGATTTATGATTTCAAAGACAATCGGGATTCAAATTTGTAAACAAGAAAGGAAACACACTTTATTAGATTTAAACTTCAAAATTTAAATTGTTCAACAGATTTCCCTTAAGGCGTTACAAGAATGGAAATACTGAAAAGTAAACAAAAAACTGGAAAGGAACTCATCAAAGGTCCATCAATGCTCCCATGGTCTCTTCTTATCAGTGTAGACATAATCGTTGAGAATCCGCTCGTTCTCTAACTGCCTAGTCAACCTCTGGATCTTCTGTTCCTGCTCGTTGAACTTCTCCCGATAAGAATCCCGTTCTTCCCGCAGTTGCATCCAAGACCTCTTCAGTGCCCCAATGTCAGTGGGCATATAAGGATGGAGAATGGTTGGAAGAACCCCTTCTTCATTAGCAACTTCAAGAGTGACAGGCCAGACAGCTTCATATGGCATACCTAGCTTTTGGGCACGGATGCGGACCCATCTGAGATATGGCTCCATTGGCAGAGAAGTCTTTGAACCCAACTCATGTGGATCAGATTGGTGAACTCTGTCCCAAGCCCTTATGAATCTACGACGTTGCTCGTCGCTATCCACCTGAAAATCAAAGATGATATGAGGCATTAACATATCATGAGGTCCTTCTCTTCTGGCTCTTCCAAACTGACGGAGAGCAAAGCATGGGTTATAAGAAATTCCTCCATGGGTTCCTAGCAGGGGAACATTGGGATACTCTCCACAGCGATCAATGATAGTCACCTCATCCATACCTTTGAGAGTCCAGATAATGTCATTATGAGAAAGAGACATCACCCTATAAGCCCAGCCCATTCCTTCTTTGTTCTTCAGCACTGACTTAGGGAGGTGAGAAATAAACCACCTCGACAATAAGGGAGCACAACACATCAAGGTTCCCCGCTTTCGGGCCGTACGAGCATAGAGCTGATGAAGAATGTCACCCAAGAGAGTGGGTACAGGGTTCTGAGAAATGAAGATATTTATAACATTCACATCAACAAAAGTGTCAGGATTCGGAAACAGTACCAAGCCATAAATCAAAAGAGCCAGAATATCCTCGAACGCTTTAAAGTCTAGGCTATCCCAGAAGTAGTTAGCCTTGCCAACCAAGAACTTAGTCAGAAATCCTTTAGCTCCACTTCTAGTCTCCCAATTAGCCATTACCTCTTCTTTGGTCAAATGAAGGGCTGCAGCAATTTCTTCAGGCCTAAGGATCTTCTCCCACCCAGTAAATGGAGTCTGCTCCAGAACAGAGATACCGAGCAGCTCAGAGAATTCTTCTAGGGTAGGAACCAGCTGAAAGTCCTGGAAAGTAAAACAATGGTACATCGGATCATAGAACTGGACCAGGACACTCATCATCTGCTCGTCCAATTTGGAGGTGACCAAACTGAGAAGAGAACCATGCCTCCTGATGAAGGAAGTAGTGTCAGGCATCTTGGCAACTAACTCTTTAAGCAAGGTAGGGACTTGGACAAAGTTGATCCGAATAGTATTCTTACGCATGGGCATCATGATGACCTACAAAACAGAGCAAAGATGAAATCCTCCTGTCTTTGAAATAGGTTAGTCCTTATGCAAGATGTATGCAATGTTATGATGTCATGATGTCATGATAGTAAGCACACCACAAGTATCCACAAATAGCAAACATGGTAAAGGCACACAAGTCACATTGAGAGCCCTTAGATTTCAGGTTGGCATAGAGCTTAGGTACTACCCTCTTTCAGTTCAGTTGGTTTAAACTTGCCCTAAAAATAGTAACCGGGTTCTAGAGGATCTCAATATCACTGACTACCCTCAATCGGTCATAATTCCACTTTAGCAACCTTTTCTTGCAGCCGGAATCATCGCGAGAGTTTAGTCTCAATGAGTGTAGCATACTGCTACTGTTCTATGGCCAAGTTGGTCAATTTAAGGTTCTAAGGTCAGTTGGTGCTTAATGACCCCTTAGAAGACCCATATTCTCCTCGTTCCAACACAAGGGATATCGGTACAGACTAAAGTGCCACACCAACGTAGCTACTGCTTCATCCGTATTGGTCTACGCCGTACAGATCCCTCACAGTTTATTGCTACTTACCTAAAGGGTATCCCCAGATCCGAGTTAGGATCTATAGAACTCCGATACAAGCCCACCAAATTAAAGCATACAAAGCATACAATTGAAAACACAATGATCTAATCCTAAGGTACACCTCACTTAAAATAATCCCCAGCAGAGTCGCCAGTTCTGTGATCGGTGGGAATGAGAACTGACTGTTTTAGAATGCTGGTTCGCGTTTGCGTTTGTTTTCGCAAAATGTTGCGGTAAGCAAGAGTCGCCACCGTCTTTTATTTTATCCAACAAGGAAAGGACAAAAGCACAGAAAAATTCCTTTTTCGAGATGTTTCTCGGGTTCGGGAGGTAGATTATAGAAAGGGAAGGTGTTAGCACCCTTTCTATCCGTGGTTATCCACGGGCTCTTAGGTACTTGCTCAAAGTGTTTTCAAAAGTTTGCTTTTCTTTGTGTTTGTGGATTTGAAAAGAGTTTTTGTTTTGAAGAGAGTGTAAGTGCGAAAAGTTTTGTTTTGTTTTAAAAGGAGCAAGTACTTAAGAACCATCTACCTACTCGAAAAAGGAATTAAACTGTGCTAATGTCCTTTAGACAATGCTAGCCCACTATTGATGAGTAGGTAGCATCGTCGTTGGAGTTTTAAGGGTCAATTCGATTAAGGGACATGTGGTCACTAAAGCAATGTTAGGACGCCTTAACGGTAACCCTAATGTCTTAGATCATTTTTCCGAGGCAACCGTTTCGAGGAAACTATGATCTTTGGACAAGAGGGCGACCTCTAAAACTTCCTATACTCAATGACCATGTTCGAGGCAACCAAGTGAGGTGTTCCCTAAGAGTGGCATGTGCAAGTGTGTTATTTCGGTTAATTTTATCTGTACATGTTATGGGTGAGCTATGTTGATTTTAGGTTAAAGATTGATCTTGTCATGCATTTCCTAGTTATCAAACATCTAACAGTTAATATTGTGCGGAAATTAAATTGCGGGAAATTAAATCTAAGCTATTACAAGGCGTCGGGTATTTACATCGCCAAAAACAAACCCTTTAATTTAAATTGCGGAAAGTAAAAAATAAAACGATAAATAAATAAAGTCCTAATTAAAAGCTATTACATACTGGAAGCAATTACAATATTGGAAATATGGATCGCGTGCAAGAAAATTAAATCGGCGTATTTTTTAGGGTTTTAACCCTTTTTATTATTAAGGAAAAGATTTTTGTTATTTTTGAATTTAAAGAAAATTAAACCTAAACTAATTAATTAATTAAATGAAAAATATATTTTTGGATTTTTAATATTTAAGGAAATAAAAATAAAAATGATTAAAATTATTAAAAAAACCTAATTCTACATTAATTTTAATTTATTGCAAAAAATATTAAATGTTACACCTATTTAAGACTAAGTTAATTAATTAATATTTATTTACAAAATAAAGTGATGAAATTTAAATTTAATAAATAAAAATAATATTTTTTATGTTTTCTGATTTTATTAAGAAAAATAATAATTATTTGGTTAGTAATTAATTAGGAATAATAAAACAAAACAAGTAAAATAAATAAAATATAAAAAGAAAAGAAATTACCAAGGGGGTACTGGGCCCAATTTGAAGGTGTGATTTGCAATTTTAGAGGCCCAAAACGTCCCAGCCTCGTTTGAATTTTCCCATCCAATGCATGCTTGTTGACTTGAGTATATGGTAAGCTTGCAGTTCTGACCAATGGATCTGATCTGAAGCCACTTGGCAAGTATCTGAACAAGGGAGTATGGTGAGTATGGAATTTCCTGAAAATAAAAGGCAACAAAGTTTTGGGGGACCTGGGATTCGAACCCAAGTCCCATTGCTCATTGGCCAGCGCACCAACCACTCCACCAACGCTTCATAGTTATTAGTATAATAAAAACACAGTAATATATTTGAAACAAACAACTATGCCTGGAAATAAAAAAAATATGGCGCGCTGATTTGAACCAGCCAATAGGAAGAGGACACGTAGTCGTCTTCTTTGTTGAAACAACCATGGTTTTTACCTGCGGATTTTATCCGCAGGAAGATTCGTGGGATGCTTCAAAAATTCACCCTAGGCCATGAAAATGCAAGCTAAGACCATCATTGGATTTATCTCTCTTCCCTGAACACATCCATGGTCGTTATTTGTCCTGATTTTGCCTGTATCAAAAATGCCCAAAAAACAAGAACACGAACCCTAGCTTCGGATTTAAGGTTATAGGCCATGAAAATAAAATTGAATAATGCAGACATGTTGGAAATTATGCAAGGATCAAGATTATGTCAATATTTTGGCAAAAAAATGCAAGAACATGGATTCACGATTCCATGTTCAGAGCTAGGTTCATGGATACTTACAACGAGTTTGGGACTGTTTCAAGGCTTGATTTTGATCCCTTTGGCTTCAGTGAATGTCACACAAGAAGGCTATGTGGAGATTTTAGACTAAATCGTGCTCTAATATTGATTTCAGATTCAAAGTTTTCAAGCTTTTTCTCAAGTTTTGTCTGGCCGTTTCTTGCAGTTTCAGGTCTTGTTCTTGATGTCTATAGCTTGTGTGGGTATATGGGAATGAATTAGGTCAAGAGTTGGGCTTTTTATCCATGTGCATTCAAGGTTTGGGATTTGATATGATCACCATTGATAAACTTTCCAAAATTGTACCAAATTTGATATTTTGTGCACAACAATGTTTGATACGAATTTGATTAGGTGTATCTTGGTATTTGAAAGCTGTAATGATCACAAAGATTTCATTCCATTAATTTTTGGATTTTATTTGAATTAATATTGATTTAAAATGAATTAAATCAATAAAAATTAAATAAAATAGAAAAATAAATGATTGGTCATGAAATTGAGGATGGGTCACGTGTGTGGTATGAAAAGACCAAATCAAGTGGAAAAAAGTGGACCCTTTTGTCAAAAATTGGAGTTTTGAGGATAGTTGACTTTTGGCAATTTTGGAAAAATGCCCAACTTCAACAATGCATAACTTCTTCAATTTTGAACTTTTGGAGGTGTTCTTGGACTTTTTAGAAACCTTGAGATGTCCTATAACCAACCCTCTTGGTCGCATCTCATTTTGATGTTCCATGCTCAAGTTATAAGCTTTGGCAAAAAAGGTGTTTTTGTTGACTTTCAAAAATGACCTATAATGTCCAAATTTGTAACTTCTTGTGAGTGCATTTCTTGATCTTGGGGTGTCAAGATGGATTGTAGGAAATTTCATCCTCTTCAAAATGAGCTTTGGATGGGTCATTTATCATAAATTATGAGAAAGTTATGCCTGGTCAAAGTTGAGTTGACTTTTCCTACAAAACCCTAATTTAGCAACTTTTGAGCCTTGATGAATTTTGAGCAATCGTTGATGAATCATGATCAACCCTTGATCAAATGATGAATTATCTTTCAAAATGAGAATTTTGGCAAAAAATCTTGAGGTTTGACTGTATTTAGGTCACAGTTGACTTTTGCCCTAGCACAGTCGATTTTTGGACTTCTTGAGCAATTGACTGACCAAACTTTCTCTGCAAGGCTTGAAATTTGACATGGATGAACTTGAGAACATATTAGGAAATTTGGTATAATTTGAGACAATTTAGATGGGAGGACCTTGATGCAACACAAAACCCTAATTTTGAATTGACTGCCTTAGGAGGTGATTTGACTGTCTAACTCTTGAGCCATTTTGAACAACTTGGAGATGATTCTTGACCTATCTTGAGAAATATGGGAGGGAAAATTTTGGGGTACAACAGGTACCAATATTAACAATACTATGATCACGGAACTCTGCATGCAGTTCAATATTAAGCACCATAATTTTTCTCCATATCGACCAAAGATGAATGGCGCAGTGGAAGCCGCCAACAAGAATATCAAGAAGATTTTGCAGAAGATGTCGGTGACGTATAAAGATTGGCACGGGATGTTACCATTTTCTCTTCATGGTTATCTCACTTCAATATGTACATCAACTGGGGCAACCCCGTTCTCTCTAGTCTACGGTATAAAGGTTGTCCTACCTGTCAAAGTCCAGATTCTTTCCCTAAGGATTATGAAAGGTGCAGGTTTAGATGAAGACGAGTGGATTCAGAATAGACTCAACCAGATAAATTTGATTGATGAGAAAAGGCTTGCGGTTGTTTGTCATGGTCATATGTATCAGAAGCGCATGATCAAGGCCTTTAATAAGAAAGTCAAACATCAGGTGTACCTGGTTGGTGATTTGGTAATAAAGCGCACCATCCTACCACAAGGTGATCCCATGGGCAAATGGACTCCCAGATACAAAGGGCCATTTGTGATCAAGAAGATATTTTCAGGCGGTGTTGTGATACTTACCACCATGGACGGTGAATATTTTCCACACCCTGTGAACACGGACACAGTAAAAAAATACTACGCATAAAAGAGACCCGCTATGTAGACTGGACTAGGCAAAAATAAGGGCATCTCGGCGAACCAAAAGGGTTCGGGAAAAAAATTGTACATCCGGTAAGTCAAAAACCTGAAAAGTTGGCTTGGGAAAAAAAGGATATCCCGATGGACTGAAAACCCGAAAGGGCGATCTAGGAAAAAGTTAGGGATTAAAGTGTATGACTATGTCCCGTTGCACCACCCATCTACTTACAGCCATCATAATTACCGACATCAAGTTCAAATGGTATAGATTAATTCAATCAACTTCTTCTGACAGTGATGGATGAGATGCTTGAAGACATAGGGGTAATAACAGAGTTGAAACTCGATGGGATCGTTTCCACATAACTGTTTTTTTTTGTGTACCCCTTTTCTTTTTACGACAATTTCCTCTTACTAGGATTTTTGTCTCTTTGTATAAAACTGTCTGTTTATAGGAAAACCTTCTAAAATCAATACAATGAATTTCTAATTCAAAACTATTTTCTTTACATTCTTTGTTTTGTTTGCAAAAAATGTCCAATGATTACATTGAATGAACATATGCATTTGAATATCATTACTGTTTACAAATATATGCATGAAAACAAGATTAGCATTTAAGAAAGACTCTAGGAGTCAGAATAAAGTTCAAAGTTGACCATAAATTCCTACCGAGAAATTTCTTCAAAGCTATTTTCACAAGCTAATCCCTGTCAGAGTTTATCTGCTCAGCACAATCTATAGGGTTTATTTCCCCAACGGAGTTTATTTCTCCAATATTGTGAATTCCCCGACAAGACCCTTTTCTCATACCAGATATCATTCAATGTTATCCTCTCTATAAGACCTAATACTCATATCTAAAACCTGGTCAAATGACACGAGATAGAATTATCCATCTCTTTTATCCCCATATAAGAATAAAATCCTTCAAAGAACGACAAATGACTGACTCTCCTTGAATGCTTCTATCCCCAACAGAAGTTGAACATCCCCAGCGGAATGTCATCAAATAAAAGCATAAATACCCAGTAAAATCATTCTAAACGAAGCTGAAGAACTACCGTATTCATCCCTAGAAACAGTCAGGGATTTATTTTCCCCAGCAAGACATTATTATACAGAGACTACCTGTAATATGGTAGGAGAACTGACTCTTACTATTTTTGTGTTTTTATTCGTAATGTTGCGGTTAGCAAGAGTATCCACCGACTTTTCTTTTATCCAACAAAGGAAATGGTGAAAAGAACAGGAAATACCTTTCGAGATTTATTTTTTGAGTAAAGGGGTAGGTTATGGAAAGGGGAGGTGTTAGCACCCTTTCCATTTGTAGTTATCTACGGGCTCTTAGTTGCTAGCTCACTTTGAAAATGTTTTTTTTTTGTGTAAGTGTGTTTTGAAGATATTTTGAATAAGACGCCTTAGTGCGGCAAACTTTTTAATGTTTCTCATTTCGGTGAGAACGTATACAAATTGTTTTTTGGCTTTGAAAATATTTAGAAAAGAGTTTGTGTATGTGTGAGAAATTTTTTTTTGATTGTTTTTATGAGCAAGCAACTAGGAGCTATCTACATAATTGAAAGGTTTGTTCTTTTCCTCTTTTCCTTTAGATTGTGCTATCCTACTATTAGTGAGTAAGTAGCTCTATCGTTGGATTTTTGAGGGACGGGCGAGGGTCACCGTACAATCACGAAAGCAACTTAATAAGATACTTTACTAACTACCCTAAGATTTTAAGATCATATACCGAGGAAACGTCGAAAGGGTCATTGAGGGGCTTATGATCTTTAAACCAAAGGATGGTTACTAAAATCTCTTACGTTCGAGAGTTGCGACTGTTTATTTCGAAGGCAACAAGTGGAGATATCCTAGAGGTGCGTGTGTGCAAGGGTGTTGTGTTTCAGTTACTTATCTTTGGATGTTAAGTTTGCTAGCATTTGCTTTTAATATTATCATACAAGCCTATTAGCATACATCTAACAATTAATATCAGTACGAAAATAAAGATGCGGGAATTTAAATCTAAACTATTACAAGGCTTCGGGAAGCGGGGGAATTACAAATCAAACAGAAAAATAAAAGTAAAGTCCTTAATTTACATATATTACATCCTTTTGTAGTTGCATCAATATGAAATAATAAAAATGCGAAATGTAAAATAAGCGCGCGAAGATGGAAAGCGGAGTAAAAACCCTAAAACTCCTAAACACCTAGAATATTTTTGTTATTTTTATTTTTTTTAAGAAAATACTTAAATTAAACTAAATCTAATATTAATTAAATAAACAAAAAAGGAAGTGATTATTAATTGAAATTAAATTTAATCAAGAAAGAAAACTAATTCTAATATTTTTGGTATTTTTATTTGAGAAAAATATTTGAAGTGATTAAACCTAATTCTAATTGATTTTAAATTAATCAAAATAAGTTGAAATAATTAAATTAATTAACTTTAATTCACCATAATTAAATTAGTTAGCAAAATCCTAAATCTATCATTTTTTGTGATTTTTTTTTATTTTTATCATAAAAATAAAAATGATTTTAAAAATAATATAGAACAATTAAATACATAAATCTAAAATAAAGAAATTAGAAAATGAGCCCGATGTGAGAAGCAATTAGGGGGTATGCATCTGGAATTTCATTTTAGGCTCAATAAGAGGAAGCCCAAATTCCTGCACGTGATCCAGTAGTGCTGGCTCCTGGGAGGCCTATCATGAACTCCCAGATCTGGAGTGTTAGATCTGATGTTGTGGTGATATGATGGTGACCATATGCCAATGCATGGTACATGTGCTTACCCCTGGAACACTGGATCTGCAAGCAGAAATTAGAAAAAATAAATAGGCAAGAGGCAGGGATCGAACCCCTACCCTTGCCCATAACAACATCTTTACACACGCTGCATCTACCGTTGGGCCATTGAAATAAATCGTGAATATAACAAAACAAAAATAATATAATAAGAACTCAGTTAGATTTCCATATTTTCAAACGCACGCTAGAAGATTCAAACAGACCAATAGGGTGATAACATTTGGGCCACCGGAGTCAATGGAAGTCAAAGGTACTGGAGTCAAACTCCGGTCACCTTCTCCGTCGACCCAAAAATATAAACCTGCAAAAACAAGATATTTGTGAATGGTAAAAGAACCTATCCTACATAAAATTGAACCCTGAGTTATATTCTGGCCTTAAATTGGTCTGAGAGCGACTGTATCATGAGGTATGAACCAAACTGAACTTTATGCCCTAATCATGGTGTTTCGTTATCCAGACGTTAGAACTTGCAAACAATAGGTCAAAAGAAATCTAAACATGTTCATGAGCATGTATGTATGCATTAAATCAATTAAAATTGCATGAATAAAGAGTTTGAATTTTATGAAAACTACCAAACCTATTCCACTTGATATGGTCGTTTTGGACATAGATCTGCTTTAGGGAGGGTTAGGGAAGGTTCTTGGGACCTTTGGGAAATGGATAGGGAACTTGGTTTGGTCTGGAAGCAGCTGGATCGTGCAATCTGTACTTGCACTCTTTGAAAAAAATTTGAACACTTTAGGGCAATATTGAGGCAGCATCTCGTGTCCTTTTGAGGTGTGAAGCTTGTGTTTATATGTGGTGTCAATTTAGGTCAACAAAGATGGAAAGGGATCATTGATTTGTAATGGATATCAAAAACAAATCAAATATCTTTACAAACTTTCCAATTTTGGAGATTCTTTCTCAAACTTGATTTCTCACGCCTTCTTGTACAACTAGCAAGATTTTTGGGCTTCAAACTTGGTCCAACACCAATCACATGCACTGGCCTATTAATTTACCATTTGTTTTTAATTTTATTTGCAATAAATGAATAAAAATTCAAATAAATAAAAATAAAAACCACAATAGTATATGAATAGTCTTATAGGTCTTTGGGTATGTCATAAACATGCTTGAACCCCAAAAAATAGGTCCATTAACTTAAAGATGCATTTTTGCTCAAAGTTGACTTCTTGCATTTTCACCAATTTTACCAATTTTCACTAGTCATAACTTTCTCAATTTTCATCTTTTGAAGATGATATTTGACTTTTTTGAAATCTTTAGATGTACCCTACAATCTCTCTTTTGATTATTTTTGCATTTGGAGAATTTGTCTTGATGTAACTTGTCTTGACAAAAAATGCCTTTTTGTTGACTTTCAAAAAGACATGTAATGTATTGGCTCATATCTTTCCAATGATGCCTTTTTTGGATTTGATAATATAAACAAAGTTGTATAGGATTAGTTTCTATTAAAAATTAGATTTGGTTGGGGAAAAATGGATGAAGCATGTGAAAGTTATGCCTGGTCAAAGTTTAGTTGACTTTTCCTAGGAAACCCTAATTTAGTAACTTTTGATTCTTGATGATTTCATGGCATTCCTTGAGGAATCATGATCAACCCTTGATCAAATGATGAATGTTACTTAAAATTTTTTATGATGACCAAAATTCTTGAAGTTTAACTGTATGTTGACCATAGTTGACTTTTGACCTAATACAGTTAATTTTCAGTCGTCTGAGCAATTGACTGAGCAAACTTATGATGCAAGGCATGAAACTTGGCATGAGAATTCTTGAGGACATATTAGGAGCCATGGAAATCACTTAAGGCCTTTGAAAACCCAATTTTCTTTTTGAAAAGTGAAACCCTAGTTGGAATTCCATTGCTTAGGAGGAGAATTTGTCTGGTCAATTCTTAGTCAACCTTGGCATTTGAGGACCTCTAGGAGTATGTTTTGAATAAAGTGAGAGGGAAAATTTTGGGGTACAACATCTGCCCCTGTTCAATCTTCTTAAACCTAAATATTTATATTGGCTTGTCTGCCTTTCATGATTTGAAGGTGGAAGATAATTGAACATTAGAGTGCCCAGAAATTTTTGCTTGCCGGTGCACAGAGTAACGTTGTCGGTTGATGGGATGTTTGATTGGGATTAGAAGATGCCATTTGGAGAGATGACGGAGATTCGTCGGAGATGGGATTATGGATGCCATGTAAATTAAATGTTGACTTTAAACTAGAAGAAGTATCAGAATAAACCTACAGTTGGTTTAATCTGAGCCAGAAAATGTCTACTGGAAGAAGTATCAGAATAAATCTTTGGTCGATTTAACTTGAGCCAGCAACTATCTACGATTGTCTTCAACTGGAAGAAGTATCAGAATAAATTATTGGTCAATTTAATCTGAGCCATAAAGAAAGGTCTACTGGAAGAAGTATCAGAATAAAACCTGGGTTAATTTAATCTGAGCCAACAACTATCTACGACCATATTCAACTGGAAAAGTATCACAATAAATCTTTGGTTGATTTAATCTGAGCCAGAAGAGGTCTATGTCTTTAACTGGAAGAAGTATCAGAAGAAATCATTGGTCGATTTAATCTGAGCCAGAAAAAGGTTTACTGGAAGAAGTATCAGAGTAAATCTTGGTCAATTTAATTTGAACCAGCAGATATTTATGCTTGTTTTTATCTGGAAGAAGTATCAAAATAAATCTTTGGTTGATTTAATCTGAGCTAAAAGAGGTCTCTATGTCTTTAACTGGAATAAGTATTAGAATAAGTCATTGGTAAATTTAATTTGAGCTAGAAAAAGGTCTACTGGAAGAAGTATTAGAGTAAATCTTGGTCAATTTAATCTGAGCCAGCAAATATTTATGCTTGTTTTTATCTGGAAGAAGTACCAGAATAAATCTTTTGATTTAATCTGAGCCAAAAAATGTCTTCAATTGGAAGAAGTATTAGAATAGATCTACACCTGATATAAGCTGAGTCAGAAGAATGTCCAATGGAAGGAGTATCAAAACAAATCATTGGTCGATTTAATTCGAGCCAGCGACTATCTATGACCGTCTTCGACTGGAAAAAGTATCAGAATAAATATTTGGTTAATTTAATCTGAGCCAGAAGAGGTCTATGTGTCTTTAACTGGAATAAGTATCAGAATAAATCATTGGTCGATTTACCTTGAGCCAGAAAAAGGTCTACTGGAAGAAGTATCAGAATAAACCATTAGCCAATTTAATCTGAGCCAGCAGCTATCTACGGCTGTCTTCAACTGGAAGAAGCATCAGGATAAATCTTTGGTCGATTTAATATGAGTCAGAAGACGTTGTCTTTGATAAGATTGTCTGTTCCTACCAATAGTTGATGATGTTAGTCTTGTAGATTTATCTTTTCCTAAAAAGGTAAAGAGTTAGTTGTATGTAACGTCATGATGTATGACATGCATTACGGGATGATGTTCTCAAAATAAATGAGATTGTGTTGTATGTGTTTTGTATGCATATGCTATGTCACTTGTAAATGATGCATGAATGTAATATGCGAGTGTATCAGTTGCTTTTTGTAGTGTCGTTAGACTTGGGGAAAATAAATCCTTGACTGTTGTCGGAGATGAAGAATGTAATTCTTCACTATTTGTTGAATTTAAATTTTCCGGGGATTCCCATTTTCTGTCCGAGGATATTCCACTGGAGATTTTGATTTCTGCTTGAGGATAGAAGCCTTCAAGGGGTTGACAACCTGTCATGGATTACATGCACTCTGACTGAGGATGGAAGATGAATAACCCTCTGATGTGAGTAGCTACTCTTTTGGGGGTGGTTATCTTGATTAATCTTGCTGGAGTGAAGAGTTTTGTTAGAAGATTTTACTAATCTGGAGAAATAAACTTTGATGGGGGATGAACTTCCGTAGCTAGAGAAATGAACTCTACTGGGGATTAAGCTTTATAAACTGCTTGGGTTTTTATGAAACTCAATTGGGGAACCCAAGAAATCCATAGACCGTGCTGGGGAATTCTCCAAGATGCTAGGGGGACGATTGAACCTTTTTATTGAGGAATGTATTCTTGCTGATGATGAATTTTATGAAGATAGTTCTCTAGAGGTGGTTGTTATGTGGGGATTCATGGATGACTTTCGACATTGGTCAACATTAAATTACAAAGATCAAAATTCATCAAGACATTCAAAAATATCAAACTTAATCATCAAGAATCAAGAAAGTCAAGAAAGTCCACAAAAAGTCAAAGTTTTCAATATTTAGAAAATTTCTAAGTATTTTTAACCTTGATAATTTCAATACTTCATGACAATTTTTCACCAAGATGCAAGATGATTCAAGGAAAACTTTCAACATGAAAGTTGTAGATCTTAATTAATTCCACAAATTTATCCCTTAGGGTTGATATCCAAAAAATTCTTAGATTTGAAGATATAAGCTCATAAATTCATGACGTTTTTCATAAAACACTTAGTGAAAATTTTAGCAAGTTAGGCAGATTTTTTGTCCCAACTTCTTGGCCAATTTTCACCAAGTTCCAATTTGATTTAGCCAAAGTGGTCAACATTAAGGTTGTAGAAAATGTTCAATATTTTAAAAATGTCAAAGAACTTTAAGATATCATTCTTGAGTAAGAGAATCGAAGAGAAGAATTTGGGCATCCATTCTTAAATTATAGGTCATTTTCATGAAGAACACTTGAACAAATCTCAGGCCATGCTGTATAAATCTTACTTTTCAGGCTTCAAACTTGCAAATAACTGAATAATTAAATGCTTACACAACTGATTGAGCCATTGTCCAAGCATTTGAGCCATTGTCCAAGTGATTAATCCATTTTTGGCACAAAGGTAACATTGCCATTTTGGAAAAGTGGCTTTAATCACAAAGTCCACTCTCCTTGAGCTTTGCACTTGTTCCTTCTACACATACAAAATCTCAAAGTCAGAAGCAACTTGTCTAGAGCCTGTCAACCACCCTACACAAATTCACAAGCCATTTGTTTCTTCTTCCAAACCTTTCTTTTACACAAATTCACAAGCCTGGAAACTCCCTCAAACTCCCTGAAATTAGAAATTGCACCAAACACTCTATAACTTGCCATTTCTGACTTTGATATCCAAATACACAAACCACTCGTGCATTTTCAATTTCCATCATTCAAACATCATACATACACCATATAGAAGTGATCCAAACACTCGAACCACTTCTGTAACACCTCCACCACCATCCACCATTTTCAAAACTCAGCTCTGCACAATGACTTCTCCAGCGCGATTCAGCCACTTTCAGCATAAAGTAAGAGTTGCATTATCTTCCTAGGAGTCCAATGAAGCTATCCAAATCATCACCACACTTCCAGGGTTGCTCAAACTTCAAACTCCATACACGATTTCCAGTTTTGAAGTAAGTTTTCTCAACTTTGAACTCTCTCTAGAAGCATCATTAATGGTTACTTTGTGAATAAAAAATATAGACATCATAGCCCTGAAGCTAACCATGCATTTAGTTCTCATTTATATTGCCTGAATGATACAAATTTTTAGGTTGAAGTTACAGAAAAATTAGGTCAGAATTTGGTACCAAGCAAAATTCGTGCTCATTTTTTATCTATAGCTTAAGATATTTATATGGTTGAAATCATGATGAAATTTCTAACAAGTTTGATATTTACACTTTCTGATTTGATTGGGAAATGAGCAAGTTTGAAATTTAAAAATGTTGTTCTGTGGACTGGCGCGAGGAAGAAGACAAAGTTCATTTAGAAAAGGGTTTATAATATATAGATTAATTTTTACATAAACCAACTTGTTGTACCCCACAATTTGACCTCCCATTTTTCTTAATACATGTCAAGTGAGGTCCTCAAATTGCTCAAGGAAGTCCAAGAGTTGACCAGACAAACTCTCTCCTAAGGCAGTCTACCTCAAATTAGGGTTTCATTTTTTATCAAGATGATTGAGACCAAAGGATACAAAATGCTCACCATTGTCCTAATATGTTATCAAGATCATCCATGTCAAGTTTCAAGCCTTGCAGAGGAAGTTTGCTCAGTCAATTGCTCAAAGGCCTGAAAATCGACTATGCTAGGTCAAAAGTCAATTGTGGCCCACATACAGTCAAACCTTAAGATTTTTGGTGAAAATCCTCATTTTGAAGTATCATTCATCATTTGATCAATGGTAGATCATGATTCATCAAGGATTGCTCTCAATTCATCAAAACCCAAAAGTTACTAAATTAGGGTTTTGCAGGGAAAGTCAACTCAACTTTGACCAAGCATAACTTTCTCATACTTCATCAGAAATGACCCATACAAAGCTCATTTTGAAGAAGATGCAATTCCCTACAATTCATCTTCAGCCCCCAAGTTCAAAATATGCACTCACAAAAAGATATGAATTTTGACATTATAGGTCATTTTGAAAAGTCAACAAAAACACCTTTTGGGTCAAAGCTTCATACATGAACATGGAAGACTCAATTGAGATGAGACCAAAAGTTTTGCTTAGAGGACATCCTAAGCTTTCTAAAAAGTCCAATAACACCTCTCTAGGGTCAAAATTGAGAGAGTTATGCATTGGCCAAGTTGACCTTTTTTATAAAATTGCCAAAAGTCAAATGTGCTCAAATTTGCATTTTTTGCTAAACGGGCTTAACTTTTTATGCTTGCACTTCAATGATAACATAGTCCAAGACCTATGGGACCCTCCATACTTTATTTATTCATTTATTTTATTTATTTTGAATTTTATTCATTAAAAATTCAAATAAAATCAAATAAATCTAAATAAATCATATATTGTGTTTTAGGGATGATTTTTGCATTGAAGGAAGATCTTATATGCTGTCAATTGAGAATCAATTCGTGCAAGGCTGATTTGGTTGGAAAAAGATTGAATTTGAGAAAAATTGGAAAGAAATCATATTCCATGAAGGACCAAATCAAATCTTCATGATGAGGAAGATTGAGGTCGTTTTTGTTCACCTAACATGTTGTATTACATATACAGAAGCAAGGCAAGGCACAAGAAGAGGTTGAGCAGTCGTGAAAGAGGCAAACCAAACTGAAAAATCTCAAGAAAAAGTGGTGATCTAATTTCAAGTTACAGGCCGTCCCAAGCCATCTTTCCCTTGCCAATCGATTGCTGAACGTCTCAAGATCATATTCCAATCATTAGCTAGCCTCTCCAAGCCCTAAAACCCGTTATAGCAGTCACACAGTTAGCCAAAATTTTTGTTTTCGTTTTCATCAATTTATACATCATTTGCCCGTTTTGATTGCATATTCTTATTCCTTAACATGTTTGCAAGCTCATCATTATATTCAATTTCGTTTTTGATGATTGTATGACAAACTGCCATGGCTAGGGTTCCTTGTTTAGTTTTAGGGCTTTGCATGATAGGTAAAATTGGATATTTATTCTGGTACCGTGAGACTCGTGAGGATGAGACGAGTTGATTGGTACTAACCATGGTCATTTATATCGCCTATGGACAATTTTTGAAATACACAGGGTTGTAGCTACAGCGCCATGTTCGTGGGTAAAGATGTTGTTACCTAAGACAACGATTGGGAGGAAGAAGATAGGATGCGTGGCATTCACTGATTGGGTTATTTAAATTTCAGTGTGTTTTTTTTATTAACCATGCTTTTTTCATATATTAGATTTTGTTTTCATTATATATTCAAACAAGCCAAATAGCTCAGTTGCCAAGCGTGTATTGGGAATAGGCCTAAGGCCCTGGGTTCAATCCCCAGGTCCCATATTTGCTTCATAATATTTTTCAACAGGAAATCCAACGCTTTGTAAATCAAGAGGTTCACCATGGACCATCAAGATCTGGCCATCCAAGTCATCAGCGCTCCAAATCTAATGCCTTTCCCTTGGAGGACTACCATGCACCCCCAGTCAACGTGTACATGGATTGAGCAAATTCAAGCAGGCCTTAGCCATCTGGGCCCAGAAATTCAATTCCAACCCCCCTTTTCAGCAAACACCACCAGACCCATTTACTAACTTTTCTTTATTTTATTTCTCTTTCTTTATTTTTTTATTTATTCTTTGAATTTTCTTTATTTATTTTAAATTCACAACTTAATTATTCTTTTCACACAAAAATACAAAATCAATAATTCACCAAAATTAGGATTAGTTTTTATTTTAGCAAAATTAATTTAATTTAACTTAAATTAGGGAAATTGTAATTTGTTTTCAAAAAATAAAATCAAATAGAAATTAGGTTAACTTTTAATTTTATTCTCAAATAAATAAAAATACAAAAATAGGTTTTTAGGAAAAAATTAACTTATTTTTCTTAATTTAAAAATCAATTAGAATTAGGATTTTCTTTTTAATGTAATAATTTCTTTATTTTCTTAAAATAACCAAACATGACGAAAACTTTTTTTCAAATCGCAATTAGGTATAAGCGAGGGTCAAAACCCTGTTTGTTTCATATTCAATTCATCGCACACGCGTTATTTATTTTTTGCCAATATTGTTGTAACTGTTCATGGTTTGTAATAGCTTAATCTAGGGCTTTTTATTTATCGCTTTTTCTAGGTTTTTGGCTATGTAATTAATCCCCATCCCAGAAGCCTTGTAATAACGTAGATTTACTTTCCCGCATTCTTAATTCTCGAAAATATTTAACTGTTTAGATGTATGCTAATAGGATTGTATGACAAGAATGCATGACAAATTAATCCAGTTAGAAAACCCTAATGTGCAAAGATTAAAAAACTGAAAACAAATCACTCGCACATATCACTCTTAGGGTATACTATAACTTTGGTTGCCTTTGTTAAACGATTATTAAGCATAGGATGTCTTAGTGGTTGCCCTCCTGTCTAAAAAAGATCAAGCGTCCCATTCGAATGTTGCCTCAGAAATGTTGCCCCGGAAATGTTGCCTCGGAAATGTTGCCTCGAATATGATCTTAAGACTCTAGGGTTATTACTAAGGTGTCCTAACATTGCTTTAGTGATTGTACGTCCCTTTCGAATTGACCCTTACAAACTCCAACGACGGTGCTACCTATTTCTCAATAGTAGGATATCGCTGTCTAAAGGAAACAAGAATATAAAAAATCTTTTTTCGAGTAGGTAGATGCTAGTAGGTGCTTGCTCAAATCAAAACTTTTCACACTTACACTTTTCAAACAACTTTTTAAAAAACAACTCAGTCACATCCTTGAGGACTGATACAAGGGTTATTACGAAGTAAACATTTTCCAAAACAAAGCACATACACAAGCAATTTAGAAAGATGAGCAAGTACCTAAGAGCCCATGGAAAACCTTGGATAGAAAGGGTGCTAACACCTTCCCTTTCTATAATCTTCCCCCCGTACTCAGAATATCTCGAAAAAGGATTTTTTTTCTGTACTTTTTTCCTTCCTGATTGGATCAAAATAAAAGTCGGTGGCGACTCTTGCTTACCGTGACATTTTGCGAACGTAAAACGCAAATCAGCATTTCAAACAGTCGGTTCTGCCACCGTATTACACAACATAAGTATCACCACCCTTGTGGTTAAAGCGCGCGCTTGTTACCTATGGGACCTGAGTTCGAGCCCCAACGTCCCATTTTGTTATTTTTTAAAATATTTTTGTCCCTTTTTTTTGTTTCCAAGTGCGCCAGAGCCCTCTGTCTTGGGCGTGACTCTTTTGCTTAAATAACACCCTTCCCCTTGCTACTAGTTACAAGGTAGGCCCAGTTTTCCTTTTTACTTTTTTTTTCTGATTTCAAACAAACTTATTTTGGGCCTAACTTTTTTGCTACTTTTCACCTCCTGATTACTTTTCAACACCTAAGCCCAATATTTTTATATTCTTCCTATTTTATTATTTTTATTTCTTTATTTATTTTAATTTTAACTAAAAATACAAAAAATATATATTTTCTTAAATTAAAATATTAATTCAATCATTTCCTTATTTTTATTTCTATTTCATTATTTTTAAACAAATAAAACCTCAAAAATTATTATTTTCTAGACAATTAAATTAGACTTAGGGTTTTATTTTAATTAACTTATATTTTAGATTTTGGTTAAATATTTAATTAACTTCCCTTGTAAATTAACTAGTTTAATTAGGTTAATTAAAACCTTCTCCATCAAAAACTCACCGAAAACAATTTCTGCTCTATATTCTACACTTTACATTTCCTTGCGCATTTTACTATTTCTCATTACAATTTATGTAACTGTCAAAGCTTTGTAATAGTAATTATGGTTTACTTCACTTGTCATCCCCATTTGTAAATTTGTACCCCCTCATTCCCAAAGCATTGTAATAGCGTAGGACATTTAAATTCCGCAATTTATCGCTTTCCTTATTATTGATAGAAATTAGGGTTTGTATGAAAAGATTAAAAATCAAACATTATACAACCCTAAATACAAGATAAATACTTGAATCAAAAAACACTCCGCACACATGCACCTTTAGGGTAACCCACACTTGTTGTCTCGGATTAAAAATAGTCATGTCCCTCAAACGTGAGATACTTTAGCAAAGACCCTCGATTAAAATATCGTAGACCCTCGATGACCCTTCGATGTTGCCTTCGGTAAAAGATATTAGTCCATTAAGACAATTGCTAAAACATTCTACAAGTTTCCTTCTATGACTGTACGATGACCCATACCTGTCCCTCACATCCAATGATATGGATTTCTACCAATCAATGGTAAAATAGCACTATCTAAAGGAGGAGGAAAAGAATAAAGACTTTTTGAGTAGGTAGATTGCTCGTTGTTGCTTTCTCACAAACCAAAAAATTTACACCTCACACTTTTAAAACACTTTTCAAAACAAACATTTTGTATACATTCTCAACGATGCGAGAATCATTACAAAATTTCCCTACATCCTCAAAACATCTTTCAAACACTCCTTTTCAAACAAACATTTTCAAAACCAACACTTTGTATACATTCTCAACTATACGATAATCATTGCAAAGTTTGTCAAACTAAGGAGTTTTCAAAATATTTTCAAACATACACAAACACAAAGCATTTCAAAGTGATCTAACAATTAAGAGCCCATAGATAACTACGGATGAAAAGGATGCTAACAACTTCCCTTTTCATAACCTACCCCCCAAACTCAAGAAATTTATCAAAAGGTCTTTCTTGTTCTTTTCACCCTTTCCTTTATTGAATAAAATAAAAATCGGTGGTGACTCTTGTTATCCGCACATTTGCGATAAAATGCAAACACCCAAGTTAATTCTCCCACTGTACCACAGAACTGGCGACTCTTCTGGGGAAATTATAAACTAAAGGTGGGGTTACCTTAAAATCTAGATCACTTTTATTTTCTTTACTTGCTTGATTTTTATGCTTTACATTTTGGGTCTATGATTGGGTTTATTTCTTGAAAAGATCCTATACCCGGATCTGGGGCATATTAAGTAAGTAGCAATATATCGTGGGGACTATACGCGTAATACTGACATGGTTGAAGTGATGGCTACGTTAGTGTGACACATTTGTTGGTACCGATGTCCCTTGAGTCCAGTCAAGGAGAATATGGGGCTGCTGTGTGGTGTCATAAAGTACTAACTGACTGTAGAACCTTAGTTAAACAACTTGGCCATTAGAAAGTAGTGAGATAGCTGGCTTTAGTGCTAGACTAAAGTTGGTTGATACTCGATACTACACTCATTGAGATCAGAATTTTGGGATATTTTGGCCGCAGTTTGGATGCTTGAGCTAAAACAATGCCCAATTAAGAAAGATCATTGATATTGAGATTCCTTAGAACCCGGTTACTTTCTTTTAGAACATGTTGAACCAACTAAAACTTCAAGAGGGTACTTACCTACAAACCTCATGCAAGCCTAAACCTAAGGCCTTATGTGCTTTGTGTGTATATGATTATTTGTTCATAACATCATTGGTGTACCCCAAAATTTGCCATCTCATATTTCTCAACACATGGCAAGTGAGGTCCCCAAATTGCTCAAGGAAGTTCAAGAGTTGACCAGACAAACTCTCTTCTAAGGTAGTCTACCTCTAATTAGGGTTTCTATTTTCATCGAGATGTGTGAACCACAAAGGACTAAAATTGTCATGATTTTCCTAATATGTTCTCAAGATCATCCATGTCAAGTTTCAAGCCTTGCAGAAGAAGTTTGCTCAGTCAATTGCTCAAATGCCTGGATATCAACTATGTTAGGTCAAAAGTCATATGTGACCTACATACAGTCAAACTTCAATATTTTTGGTCAACATCCCCATTTTGAAGTATTATTCATCATTGGATCAAGGGTTGATCATGATTCCTCAAGGATTGCTCATAATTCATCAAAACTTAAAAGTTGCTAAATTAGGGTTTTGCAAGAAAAGTCAACACAACTTTGACCAAGCATAACTTTCTCATACTTTATTAGAAATAACCCATACAAAGCTCATTTTGAAGGGATGCAATTCCCTAGAATTCATCTTCATCTCCCAAGTTCAAAATATCCACTCACAAAAAGATATGAATTTTGACATTATAGGTCATTTTGAAAAGTCAACAAAAACACCTTTTGGGTCAAAGCTTCATACATGAACATGGAAGACTTAATTGATATGATACCAAAAGGTTTCCTTAGGGGACATCCTAAACTTTCTAAAAAGTCCAAGAACACCTCTCTAGGGTCAAAATTGAGAGAGTTATGCATTGGCCAAGTTGACCTTTTTTTTACAAAATTGCCAAAAGTCAAATGTGCTCAAATTTGCATTTTTTGCTAAAGGTGCCCAACTTTTTATGCTTGCACCTCAATTATAATGTGGTCCATGACTCAAATGCTGATCCACCAATTGTTTGCTTCATTTTTCAATTTATTTTGATTTTTCATTAATTAAAAATTGAATTAAATCAAATAAATGATGAAAATTATGAAAGATTTGATTTGATTAGTTTTTTTGACTGTTTAGCAACCAAGATTTGATGAGCTTGCAAGATCAATTCGAATCAATGGTAATTGGAACAAAAAGAGCATGATTAGGGCAAATTTGGAAGGTTTACATATGCCATGAAAACAAAATCAAATCATGAAAAACTTCCAAAGATGTGATCAGTTTTACAACCCTAATTCATTCTATAATATATATTGAACGTTTCCAAAGCAAGAATAGGGGTTGAACAGTCGTGCAGAGCAAGAACAAAACTGAAAAAATTCAAGAAAAAGTGGTGATCCAATTTCTATCCTAGAGGCCAATCCAAACCATTCTAACATTGCCAACAGATTGCTGGACATCCCAGGAACATATCCAAATCAATTGCAAGCCTTTTCACGCCTGGAATCGTAAGTTACATGTACCACGGTTTGCCTCCAAACTCAATTTCGATTCCGTTGATTTACACATCCTACGCATGTTTTGATTATATATTCTTGTTAGTCATTGAGTTTGCAAATTATTGGTACCACTTAATTGCATTTTTGACGCCTGTACATGATATTACCATAGTTAGGGTTTTGTGTTCTTGTTTAGGGTTTTCCAATGCATGAAAAATTGGGTGTTAATTCTGGTACCATGATGCTCGTGAGGATGAGACGGGTTGATTGGTACTAGCCATGGTCATTTATCATGCTTGTGGACCTTTTTGAGATGAACAGGTTTGTAGTTACAGCGAAGCAACCGTAGGTAAAAGTATCTTGGGCTAAAGCGACAGAGAGAGGAAGAAGAAGCTGGTGTGGCAACATGTGATTCGCTCATTTGAAATTCGCACGCTGGACTAGATCCACTAGTTTGTTTTGCATATTATATTCTGTTTTTATATTACTTACAAGTTAACACATTAGCTCAGATGGTTGGGGCGAAGGCCTTTGATGCAAACGTCCTGGGTTCGATCCCAGGCGTGTGCATTTTATCATTTTCTTGCTTATTTCAGGTGGATCTCATACAATACAGTAACATATGCCTACTATACACCCTTGTGTTCCACCATCAGATCCATCAGCCAGGTGGATCCAACGTTCAGGTAGCAAGAGGCCTACCATGCTCCTTAAGTCAACACGCATACTGGATTAAATGAAGTCAAACAGGCCTTAGCCTTGTTGGGCCCAGCAATTCAGTTTCCACCCCCTCTTTCAGCATTGCAACCAGGCCCATCTCATCTTTCTTTATTTATTTTTTAAAATTATTTTAATAATTCTTTTATTTATTCTTAATTCACAAATTAACTATTTTCCATAAAAATCATAAAATTAAGACTTCATAAAAAACTAGGATTAGTTTTTTTATTATCAAAATCAATTTAATTTAGTCTAATTTAGGGAAATTGTAATTTACTTTCATAAATAAAATCAAATAGAAATTAGGTTAAAACGCTTGATTTAATTTAATTTTCTCCTTTTTCTCAAATAAACAAAAATACAAAAAATAGCTTTTTTAGATTGAATTAATTTATTTTTCTTAATTAAAATTAATTAGTGATTAGGTCTTCTTTTTATGCAACTATTTCATTATTTTCTTAAAACATGACAAAAAACAATTTTTTACCAATCGTCAATAGGTCTAGTCAAGGGTCAAAACCTTAGTTGTGTCGTACGTGATTCATCACGCGCGTGTTAATTATTTTTGCCAATATTTTAGTAACTATTCATGGTTTGTAATAGTTTAATCTAGGGCTTTTTACTTATCGCTTTTTCCCCGGGTTTTTGGGTATTTAATTAATCCCCCTCCCTGAAGCCTTGTAATAGCTTAGATTTACTTTCTCGCATTTTTAATTCCCGCAAATATTTAACTGTCTAGATGTATGCTAATAGGATTGTATGACAAGAATGCATGACAAATTAATACAATTAGAAAACCCTAATGTGCAAAGATAAATGACTGAAAACAAATCACTCGCACATATCACTCTTAAGGTATACTCTCACTTCGGTTACCTTCGGTAAATGATCATTAGGTATATGATGTCTTAGTGGTTGCCCTCCTGTCTAAAAAGATCAAATGTCCCGTTCGAATGTTGCCTCGGAAATGTTGCCTCGGAAATTTTCCCTCGAATATGATCTTAAGACTCTAGGGTTATTACTAAGATGTCCTAACATTGCTTTAGTGATTGTACGTCCCTTTCGAATTGACCCTTATAACACCAACGATGGTGCTACCTATTTCTCAATAGTAGGATAACACTGTCTAAAGGAAACAAGAATAGAAACGATCTTTTTTTTCGAGTAGGTAGATGCTAGTAGGTACTTGCTCAAATCAAACTTTTCACACTCACACATTTCAAATCAGTTTTCAAAACAACTTCGTCACATCCTTGAGGACTAATACAAGGGTTATCACGAAGTAAAACATTTTCAAAACAAAGCACACATACAAGAAATTTAAAAAGATGAGCAAGTATCTAAGAGCCTATGGAAAACCATGGATAGAAAGGGTGCTAACACCTTCCCTTTCTATAATCTTCCCCCCATACTCAGAATATCTCGAAAAAGGATTTTTTTTCTGTACTTTTTTCCTTTCCGATTGGATGAAATAAAAGTCGGTGGCGTCTCTTACTTACCGCAACATTTTGCAAGCACAAAATGCAAAACGCAAACCAGCATTCAAATAGTCGGTTCTGCCACCGTATTACAGAACTGGCGACTCTGCTGGGGAAATAATAAGTGGGGTATACCTTAGGATCTAGGTCATCATAATTGCTTCTCTTGATTACTTTGTTTGCTTTACTTTTAAGGGTTTTGTTTGGGGTTACTATAGATCCTACACCCGGATCTGGGGAATACCTTTTAGGTAAGTAGAAATAGACTGTGAGGGAACTATACGGCATAGACCAATACGGTTGAAGAAGTATCTACATAGGTGTGGAACATTGGTTGGTACTGGTATCCCTTGTGGAGAAACGAGGAGAATACGGGGCCACTGTGTAGTGTCGTTAAGCATCAACTGACCTTAGAACCTTTAATCGCCCAACTTGGCCATTAGAAAGTAGCGAGATAGCCGGCCTCGGTATAAAGATGAGAACTAGTTGATACTCGATGCTACACTCATTGAGACCATAATCTCGGAATACTTCCGGCTGCAAGAAAAGATTGCGTGAGCTGAAACCATGACCGATGGAGAATGGTCAGTGATATTGAGATCCTCTAGAACCCGATTACTTTTCTAGGACAGGTTTGAAACCAATTTAACTTCAAGAGGGTATTACCTTTGACCTCATGCAAGCCTTAAACCTAAGGGCTTTGTGTGATTTAACTATGTTTGCAATATTTGTATGTGCTATACATGTGGGTTATCATGACATCATGCATCATAACATGACATTCGTGTTTCATTATGCTAACCATTTCAAAGACCAAGGGAATTTATCTTTGTTCTATTTTGCAGATCATGGCTTCCGTGCGTAGAAATACCATCCGAGTCAAATTTATGCAGATACCTGCCCAACTTAAAGAGATAGACTCAAGAGTTTCTGAGACTTCTATGTTCATTAAGAGACACGGTCAACTTCTCAGCCTGGTTACTTTAAATCTTGACGAACAGATTATGAGCGTACTATTTCAGTTCTTTGATCACGTGCATCATTGCTTCACCTTTCTAGATTATTAGATGGTACCCACCTTGAAAGAGTTCTCTCATATATTGGGCATATTCATTCTTGAACAGATACCTTTCACAGGTATGGAAGAGGTTCGTAATCCTGAACACATTGCCTCTGCTTTGCATTTGAAACGGGCTGATGTGGTATCCAATTGGGAAACTCGAAGTGGGGTCGAAGGTTTTCTAGCCAAATTTCTGATGGACCAGGCTCAACTATTTTGGGATGATTTGGATTTTCAGGCTTTTGGAGATATCTTGTCTCTTCTTATCTATGGTTTGGTTCTCTTCCCTAATCCAGAATCCTTTGTAGATGTGAATGCTGTCAAGATTTTCCTTTCTTGCAACCCTGTGCCTACCTTGCTTGGAGATATCTTACATGCTCTCTATACTCGTACTATGAGGAGAAGAGGGACTCTTATGTGTTGCATACAGTTGCTGTCGAGGTGGTTTTTTCTCACCTCCCTAAGTCTGTGTTGAAGAACGAAGAAGGTTTGGGTTGGTCGTACAGAATAATGTCACTTGCCCATACAGATATTTTTTGGTGTTCCCGGGCTATGGAAGACACTGCTGTTATTGACCGCTGTGGGGGATATCCTAATGTCCCATTACTTGGTATTATAGGGGGTATCACTTACAATCATTTCTTTCGAGATAGTCTGTCAGGGACTCAGCTTGAATGGTTCTACCAGTTGGAAGGAGCCAGTGTCCGAAACTGGGAAGATCTTGCCGCTGCTTTCTAAGAGCAGTATCAGTATAACGCCGACCTTTCTCCCACTCGTACTCAGCTCCAGGGTATCTCCATGGGTACAGGTGAAGGTTTTAAAGACTATGCTCAGAAGTGGAGAGACTTGGCTAGAAGAGTCCAACCCCCGTTGTCTGATAAGGAGTTGGTTGACATGTTTCTAGGGATGCGATCTGGTCCGTTTTCCAATCACTTGATTGGCAGCTCGTCATCTGGTTTCACTGAGTTGATTTTGACTGGAGAAAGAGTAGAAGCTGGAATTTGGAGTGGTAAAATACAGAAGGATGCCTCTTCGAGTTCAATAAAGAAACCTTTTACTGGTGAGAAGGAAGCCAATTCAATATACAACCCAAGGGGCCAAAGCAGATCTGAACACCATCAAACGGTAAATGCTGTGGTAATATCAAGACCCGCAGTTGCTCCACAACGCAACAATCAACAAAGGGTGGAAAGACCACAGAGGCAGTTCACCCGACTCAATATGACTTTGTCTCAAATTTTACCACAATTGTTGAAGACCAATCTGGTAACTCTGAGGGAAGCCCCGAAGAATCCCAACACCACATCTCCCCGCTATAACCCAAATGCCCGTTGCGCTTATCACTCCGGAAGTCCAGGTCATGATACAAACGACTATTGGGCCTTGAAAAATAAGGTGCAGGACCTGATCGAAGCCAAAGAGATTGAGTTTGACGCTCCGGAAAAGCCCAACGTCATAACTGCACCCATGCCCAAGCATGGCTCGGGAATCAATGCTATTGAGGTTATCTCCTCCATAGAAGATGCTCATGATGAGAACTCAGACATAGACAACCGGATCTACCCAACGACCAACGGTGGACCGAATAACTGGACGGTGAAGAACTTCATACATGTTTCTTTTATTTCGCAGTAATTGACTCTTTTGTTTTAAGATTTGTAATAAATAGTTTGAAACTTTACGGCCCGGTACCTTGCCCGAGGCACCTTGGCTTTGCTTGTGAGGGCTTACTATTTTTCATTCCATATATCATTAATAAAGCATTGGACGTTTCTTGCATTACAAATTTTGTGCTCCTTGTTTTTCTTTTCTATCAAAACAGCTATTCTCTTACACACACTCACGTATCATAATGCAGATCCATATCTACTCTAGATCTTATTGATAACGACTCTGCTACTGCCAGTTATGACTTCAAAAATCCGATCAACCAAGCCGAGGACGAAGGTGAGGATGATTGTGAGGTGCCTGGAGAACTTGCTCGACTATTACAGCAGGAAGAAAGGGCCATACAGCCACATGAAGAGCTAGTTGAGTTAGTGAATTTGGGCACAGAGGAAGATAGGAAAGAGGTTAAAATAGGTGCAAATTTGGAGCCTAGTGTCAAACAATGGTTAATACAGATGCTACACGACTATGTTGAGATCTTCGCCTGGTCTTATGAAGACATGCCTGGTTTAGACACCGATATTGTGGTACATCGCCTGCCGACTAAAGAAGACTACCCTCCGGTAAAGCAGAAGGTCCGCCGTATGCGCCCTGAAATGTCAGAGAAAATCAAGGCAGTGGTTATGAAACAGTTCGACGCCGGGTTCTTAGCTGTCACTTCTTATCCGCAGTGGGTTGCTAACGTAGTTCCGGTACCTAAGAAGGATGGTAAGGTACGGATGTGTGTGGACTATAGAGATCTGAACAGGGCAAGCCCCAAGGATGACTTCCCACTTCCTCAGATTGATGTTCTGATTGACAACACCATGCAACACAAGATCTTCTCCTTCATGGATGGTTTTTCTAGCTATAATCAGATCAAGATGGCTCCCGAGGATATGGAGAAGACAACCTTCGTTACACAGTGGGGCACCTTCTGTTACAAGGTAATGCCTTTTGGGTTAAAGAATACGGGAGAAACTTATCAGTGCGCCATGGTCGCTTTATTCCATGATATGATTCACCACGAGATCGAGGTTTATGTTGATGACATGATAGCCAGGTCCCAGACTGAGGAAAAGCACCTTGATCATCTCCAGAAACTGTTTGACAGGTTGAAGACGTACAAGCTATGGTTGAATCCGAACAAGTGTACCTTCGGGGTAAGGTCTGGTAAGCTTCTGGGTTTCATCGTCAATGACAAAGGTATTCAGGTAGACCCTGCAAAGGTAACATCCATACAAGAGATGCCGGCTCCCCACACAGAGAAGGAATTTAGAGGTTTCTTGGGACGTCTGAATTACATCGCCAGGTTCATTTCACATCTGACTGCTACTTGTGAGCTAATCTTCAAGTTGCTGAAGAAAGATCAAGTGGTAAAATGGAATGATGAATGCCAGACTACTTTTGAAAGAATCAAGGAATACCTTCAAGAACCACCAATTTTGATGCCTCCAGTTGAAGGAAGACCTTTGATATTATACTTGACAGTGCTAGACAATTCAATGGGGTGTGTGCTGGGGCAGCATGACGAGTCTAGTCGAAAAGAGCACGCCATTTATTACCTTAGAAAAAAGTTTACCGACTGTGAGACCCGATAATCATTTCTCGAGAAAACTTGTTGCGCTTTGGTATGGGCTGCTCGCGGACTGAGACAATATATGTTGACTCACACTACTTTGTTGATATCAAAGATGGATCCAATCAAGTATATTTTCGAGAAGCCCGCTCTCTCCGGAAGGATAGCAAGATGGAAGATGATCTTAGCCGAGTACGACATCCAATGCACAACCTAAAAAGCAATCAAGGGGAGTATATTGCGCATCAGGTCGTGGATGACTACCAGTCCATGAATTTCGAGTTCCCGGATGAGAATATCATGTTGGTAACCGATTGCGAAGAACCTGGACCGAATGAAGGACCCGAGGAAGGATCCCGATGGTCTATGTATTTTGATGGATCCTCGAACGCATTGGGTAATGGAGTTGGCGCATTAATCATATCTCCTGAGGGCTGTCATACTCCATTCACCGCTCGATTATGTTTTAACTGCACCAACAATATGGCGGAGTATGAAGCGTGTATCATGGGTCTTCGAGCTACTATTGACCTGAGGATTAAGTTCTTGAGTGTATTCGGAGATTCCTCTCTGGTGATAAGTCATATCAAAGGCGAGTGGTTTACAAAGCACCCGAATCTTATTCCTTACAAAGAGTATGTATTGACATTTCTCCCACACTTCGAAGAGATAATGTGATACGGTGGGAAAGAACTGACTGTTTTTTGGAATGCTGGTTCGCGTTTTGCGTTTGTTTTTGCAAAATGTCGCGGTAAGCAAGAGTCGCCAACGACTTTTATTTTATCCAACAAGGAAAGGAAAAAAGCACAGAAAAATTCCTTTTTTCGAGATATTTCTCGGGTCCGGGGGGTAGATTATAGAAAGGAAAGGTGTTAGCACCCTTTCTATCCGTGGTTGTCCACGGGCTCTTAGGTACTTGATCATAATGTTTTCAAAATTTTGCTTTCTTTGTGTTTGTGGGTTTGAAAAAAAAAATTTGTTTTGAAAAACTTCGATTTAACTCTTGTTTCTGTCCTCAAGAGCGTATGAAGTGTTTTTGAAAACTTTGTTCGAAAAGTGTAAGTGTAAAAAATATTTTGTTTTTGAAAGAGCAAGTATCTAAGAACCATCTACCTACTCGAAAAATGAATCGTTCTATGTTAATTTCCTTTAGACAATGCTATCCCACTATGAATGAGTAGGTAGCACCGTCGTTGGAGTTTTAAGGGTCAATTCGATTAAGGGACGTGCGGTCACTAAAGCAATGTTAGGACGCCTTAGCGGTAACCCTAATGTATTAGATCATTTTTCTGGGGCAACCGTTTCGAGGCAACTATGATCTTTGGACAAGAGGGCGACCTCTAAAACTTCCTATACTCAATGACCGCGTTACGAAGGCAACCAAGTGGGGTGTACCCTAAGAGTGCGCATGTACGAGTGTGTTGTTTTCAGTTAATTTTATCTTTGTACAGGATAATGGTGATCTATGTTGATTTTAGGTTTAAATGTTCGATCTTGTCATGCATTCCCTATTATCAAATATCTAACAGTTTATAAGTTGCGGAAATTAAATTGCGGAAATTAAACTAACTATTACAAGGCGTCGGGTATTTACATCGCCAAAAGCAACCCTTGAAATTAAAATGCGGAAAATAAATAAAGCGGTAAAAATAGTAAAGTCCTATTAAACTATTACATTCCATGAAACAGATACAATATTGAATAAAAATGGATCGCGTGCAGGAAATTAAATCGGGCACAAGTTTTAGGGTTTTGACCCTTTGTTTTTTCAAGAAAAGATTTTTTGGTTTGTTTTTGAATTAAAAAGAAATTAAACTAAGTTAATTATTAAATTAATAAGCTAATTAATTAATTAATGAAAATAATATTTTTTGATTTTTGATATTTAAGGAAATAAAAATAAATTTATTCAATGTTAATAAAAACCTAATTGTCTAAGTTAATTTTAATTATTGCAAAAAAAGATATTAAAGTTATTCCTAATTAAAAATAAATAAATTAAATTAATATTTATTAACAAAAATAAATTACTGAAATTTAATTTAAATAAGAAAATATTTTTTAGTTTTTAATTTTATGAAGAGAAAAGATTTGATTGGTTAGTTAATAATTAAAAATAATAACAATAAATAATTAAAAGAAATAAATAATAAAAGAGAAAGAGTTAGGGTTTGGGCCTGATTAGGGGGGTGAGAATGGCAATTTTGTGGCCCAATTTCATTGGCCTTGGCTGACTTTTCTGGATTCCATGTCGACTGGTTGACTAGATCCCACCATAGGCTTTCATTCTGGATCACCAGATCTGGCCTTGGGCCATCTGGCGCTTGATTGAGTGAGGCTATATGATACGCCACGCGCTTGAGTTCACACTGGATGACCTATTGAAAAATAATAACAAATGCATGGGGGACCTGGGATTCGAACCCAGGTCTTGTAAGTCATTGCATACGCTCCACTACCACTGCACCACTGCTTCTCAATTGTTAATTA
Organism: Vicia faba; assembly: GCA_948472305.1. Taxonomy (NCBI): domain Eukaryota; kingdom Viridiplantae; phylum Streptophyta; class Magnoliopsida; order Fabales; family Fabaceae; genus Vicia; species Vicia faba. The sequence continues at coordinate 1,573,467,532 of OX451739.1, read as the reverse complement.
AATATAAACAAAACATAATATATAAAACGCGTTGAAATTCCAGAAAATAAAAAAAAAACAGCACGCGAATTATGAATCATCCACTGGGGGAGGGCCACGTCTTCACCCCTAACCTCCATCCCTGTAATTTTACCTGCGGATTCATATCCGCATTTGAATTCGTAGGTTGATCCTAAAACCCATTATAGGCCATGAAAACGACCCCCAAGACCATGGTTGTGCTCGTCTAGGTTTCCTGAACAAACCTATATCCCTTCTTGAGTCTTGATTTCGCCTGAAAAAGAAAACCCTAAAATCTAATGCAAAACCCTAGCTATACGGTTATGGGGTTAGAGTCCATCTAAATGCAATCAAATAATGCCAAAAGTTCAGAAATTTCATAAGCATCATAAATATATCAAAGATTTTCCAGGAAAATGCAAGAATATGGAGTTACGATTTTGAATACATGGCCATGAATCGTGAGGCTTACAGTGCGTTTGAGAGGGTGTGAGAGCTTGCTTTTGATTGCAGGAGGTTTAGTGATTGTCCAACAAGCGATTGGTATTGAGCTTTGCCTTTGAAAACGCCTCCAAGCTCGATTTCAGTTTTGCACTTTTTCCACCTTTTTTCAAGTTTTGTTCTTGGGATTCTTGCAGCCTCTAGGTCTCAAATTCGTGTGCCTTGGATTGTATATGTATGCTGCAATGTATTAGGTCAACAAATTGGTCTTGAATCCTTGTACATTAACGCTTTGAGATTGGATTTGATCCTCCATTGAAAACTTGCTTAATTTGCCAAAAATCCAATATTTTTGCACATGGAATGATTGATACAAATTTGATCATGACATTGATGATGATTAGGTCCTGAAAATAGAAAAAGATCACATGTAATCAAGTTTTAAGATTTTATTTGATTTAAATTGATTAAAAATGAAATAATTCAATAAAAAATCAAATAAAATAGAAAAATTGATAAATGGGCACAAGGCTGAAGCTAGGACACGTGTGTAGTGTGACAAGATCAAATCAAGTGGAAAAGAATGGGCCCATTTGACAGAATGTGAAGTTTTGGGGATAGTTAACTTTTGGCAATTTTGCAAAAATGTCAATCTTCAACGATGCATAACTTCTTCAATTTTAGACTTTTAGAAGTGTTCTTGGACTTTTTAGAAAGCTTGAGATGTCCTCTAACCAACCCATTTCGTATCATCTCATTTTGATATTCCATGCTCAAGTTATAAGCTTTGGCAAAAAAGGTGTTTTTGTTGACTTTCAAAAATGACCTATAATGTCCAAATTTGTAACTTTTTGTGAGTGCATTTCTTGATCTTGGGGTATGAAGATGGATTGTAGGAAATTGAATCCTCTTTAAAATGATCTTTGGATGGGTCATTTCTCATAAAGTATGAGAAAGTTATGCTTGGTCAAATTTGAGTTGACTTTTCCTACAAAACCCTAATTTAGCAACTTTTGAGTCTTGATGAATTTTGAGCAATCCTTGATGAATCATGATCAACCCTTGATCAAATGATGAAATATCCTTCAAAATGAGAATGTTGACAAAAAATCTTGAAGTTTGACTGTATTTGGGTCACAGTTAACTTTTGCCCTAACACAGTCGATTTTTGGACCTTTTGAGCAATTGACTGAGCAAACATCCTCTGCAAGGCTTGAAATTTGACATGGATGACCTTGAGAATATATTAGGAAATTAGGTAGAACTTGAGGTCATTTGGACTCAAAGATCTTGATGCAACACAAAACCTTAATTTGGGGTTGACTGCCTTAGGAGATGACTTGTATGACCCACTCTTGAGCAATCTTGATCCACTTGGAGATTTTTCTTACAATGTTTTGAGAAATATGAGAGGGCAAATTTTGGGGTACAACAGATAACCTTTGAACATTTCCCACGAGAAGAAAACCAGCTGACGGACGCGCTAGCTACCATGTCTTCTATGTTCAAAGTCAGGTGGGACAATAAAGCTCCCCAGATTACCATTGAGAGGTTGGACGAACCCGTACATTGATGTGACATTGAGACTGATGAGGTAGAATATAAACCCTGGTTTCACGAGGTAAAGAGGTATCTTGAGGCTCAAGAATACCCCAAGGGGGCATCTTTCAACTATAAGAAGTTTTTGAGAAGGTTCGCTGCAAAGTTCTTTCTTAGCAATGGGATCCTCTATAAGCATAACCATGATTCAAACTTACTACGGTGTGTAGACAAGAGCGAGGTAGAAAGGATCATGGCGGAGTTGCATGAAGGCTCTTTCGGAACTCATTTTAATTGACACACCATGGCGAAGAAAATCCTACGGGCAGGGTATTACTGGTCCACTATGGAAGCCAATTGTTATCAGCACTCTCGAACCTGTCATAAGTGCCAAGTCTATGCTGATAAAGTGCATGTACCTCCGGTTCCCCTGAATGTTTTGACATCTCCTTGGCCCTTTTCAATGTGGGGCATCGATATGATCGGCGAGATCAGACCTACTGCGTCTAACGGGCATCGTTTCATTCTAGTGGCTATTGATTATTTCACGAAGTGGGTTGAGGAAGCTTCCTTTGCTACAGTAACCAAGAACATCGTGGTACAGTTCATCCGACACAAACTGATTTGTCGATATGGTATACCAGAGAGAATTATTACTGACAATGGTACAAATCTCAATAACACAATGATCACCGAGCTCTGTAAATAGTTCAAGATTCAGCATCACAACTCTTCTCCCTATCGGCCGAAGATGAATGGCGTTGTTGAAGCGGCTAACAAGAATATCAAAAAGATTGTGCAGAAGATGACGGTGACATACAAAGATTGGCACGAGATGCTACCATTCTCTCTTCATGGGTACCGTACCTCAACATGGACGTCGACAGGGGCAACACCCTACTCTTTGGTGTATGGCATGGAGGCAGTCCTACCCATCGAAGTCCAGATACCCTCTCTCAGGATTATGAAGGATGCGGGTTTGAACAAAGACGACTGGATCCAAACCCGACTTGATCAGCTGAATCTAATCGATGAAAAGAGACTTACTGCTATCTGTCATGGTCAGACATATCAAAAGCGGATGATCAAGGCTTTTTACAAGAAAGTTAGACGTCAAGAGTATCAAGTCGGGGATCTAGTGATCAAATGCATCATACTACTGCAAGGTGATCCTAGGGGCAAATGGACCCCTACATATGAAGGAGCATTTGTGGTTAAGAACATTTTCTCGGGAGGAGATATGATTCTAACCACCATGGATGGTGACGACCTTCCTCACCCCGTCAATTCAGACATAGTGAAAAGATACTACGCATAATCAAAGACCCGCTAGGTTGACTGGCCTAGGAAAAAATAAGGGCTTCCCGGCGAACCAAAAGGGTTCGGGCAAAAGTAAGGGATGAAAATGAAAAAACTGTACACCCGGCAAGTCGAAAACCTGAAAAGGCGACTTGGGCAAAAAGGGGTGTCCCGGTGGACTGAAAATCCGAAAGGGTGGTCCAGGCAAAAGTTAGGGATTGAAGCGTAACACTGTGTCTCATTGGATCATCTTGCAACCAGACTTTGGTATCGACTATCAAGCTCGGACGACGCCAATCAAATCTGATTCACCCTCGACCAAGCAGCAAAATGATGAGACGCTTGAGGATATAAAGGCAATAGCAGAGTTGAAACCCAGTGGAATTGTTTTACATAACTGTTTTTCTTTTCTTTACAAATTTTATTTTCTTTCGGCGGCATTATCTTACTAAGACGTCAGCCTCCTTGTACAAAATGGCTATTACAGGCCAACTTCAAAATCAATACAAGTCATTTTCACAAGAAATTTACATTTGTTTTTATTTTTCTGTTTTGTTTTGCAAGAACGTCCAATAATTCGTTTTGATATATGCATTTGAAAATAATTGCTGCTCATAAATATTTACATGAAAAACAAAAGACAATTACTCGTAATTCTAGGAGTAGGGAAAAAAGAAGTGCCCAAACCTTACAGTTACTCTGCCCATCAGGTACCAGGGTAGAGCCATCTTGAGAACATGAGTAGTGGTACATACACTCCCCACAGAATAAGAGGCATCCAAAGACAACAATGTTAGCTTTCCCGAATAGGACATAACTCTCCCCAAGCAGAGTTTATTTCTCTCACAAGCAGAAATTCAATTTCAAACAGAACTCATTATCACCAGCAACGGTAATTCATCCCCAGCTGAGTTGTTTCTCCAAGTCAGCAGATCTATCAACAGAGTATCTCCTCTCCAACAGAGTTATTCCCCGCAGATTTATCCTCATACAGAGTCTCGTCCGAAAAAATATTTACCAGCCAAGGGGAAAATCCCCAGAATAGTCATCTTTGTTCACCATCCCTAACAGAAGTAGAGGAACTATGGTTTGTTATAGCAGTCAAGAATACCATTTCTCACTCTCCAAACAACAGTCAGGGATTTATTTTCTCGGACTCAAATTATCACGTCAGCATTTCATATTCATACATCATGACATGTACATACATTACAAATAACCTAGTCTCATTTATTTCGATAATGTCATCATCCAATGCATCTCATGCATCTCACATAACTAACGCTGTATTTCTTTCAGGAAAGGCAGTTATTATCAACAACTTCCAGCAGGTCCATGATCAACACTCGAAGCTAAACATAGTAATCATCAGTGCGACAAAAGCGACCTTACCCAGGTTCCCTCTACAGTTTTACCCAAACTCATATCGAAGTAACCCTACTATCCAGGTTCCTTCTCACAGCCCTACTATCCCAGCTTTCATCTCGAAGTAACGCTACTATCCAAGTTCCTTCTCACAGCCCTACTATCCCGGCTTTCATCTCGAAGTAACCCTACTATGCAGGTTCCTTCTCACAGCCATATCATCCAGGATTTCATCTCAAAGTAACCCTACTATCCAGGTTCCTTCTCACAGCCCTACCATCCAGGCTTTCATCTTGAAGTAACCCTACTATCCAGGTTCCTTCTCACAGCCCTACCATCCAGGCTTTCATCTCGAAGTAACCCTACTATCCAGGTTCCTTCTCACAACCCTACTATCCAAGCTTTCATCTTGAAGCAGCCCTACTATCAAGGATTTCATATCAAGGCAACCCTACTATCCAGGCTTTCATCTCGAAGCAACCCTACTATCTAGGTTCCTTCTCACAGCCCTACCATCTAGGCTTTCATCTCGAAGTAACCCTACTATCCAGGTTCCTTCTCACAACCCTACCATCCAGGCTTTCATCTCGAAGTAACCCTACTATCCAGGTTCTTTCTCACAGCCCTACCATCCAGGCTGTCATACCGTAGTAACCCTATTATCCATGTTCCTTCTCACAACCCTACCATTCAGGCTTTCATCTTGAAGTAACCCTACTATCCAGGTTCATTCTCACACCCCTACCATCCAGGCTTTCATCTCGAAGTAATCTTACTATCCAGGTTCCTTCTCACATCCCTACCATCCAGGTTTTCATCTCGAAGTAACCCTACTATCCAGGTTCCTTCTCACAACCCTACTATCCTGACTTTCAACTCGATGTAACCTTACTATCCAGGTTCCTTCTTATAACGTTACCATCCAGGTTTCTTTCTCCTATCCCCAGACATCAGTCCACAACACCGTAAGACCGCGACCTGATCAAGCACAATTAATTCCACATTTCCCCAGAAAGTCACGGTGCGACATATACCCCGACCAGATACACAGTTCACTTCCACTTCCCGAAACCGGAATTATTCCCCAGTAGAGTAACGGATAACTGAAACTCCTAAAACTCTATTTCTCTCAAGCCAGAGACCAGCATTCCCTAGTGAAGTCCTCCTCAACAACAGGTATATGGGTTCTCGCAAAGGAATCTGTTATGCGATTCACACTTCTTCGAATGTCATCTTTAAGCCCATCTCCGACAATTATCCAGCAACTACCAAATGGCATCTATAAGCCCATTCCCAATATCACTAGTCAAGTATCACTTCATGCGAGTGCAAATTTCTGGGCACTCTAGTGTTCAATCATCTTCTACCTTCAGATCATGAAAGGCAGACAAGCCAATCTACATCCTTAGGTTTAAGAAGATTGGACAGGGGCAGCTGTTGTACCCTACAATTTGCCCTCCCATATTTCTCAACACATGGCAAGTGAAGTCCCCAAATTGCTCAAGAAAGTTCAAGAGTTAACCAGACAAACTCTCTCCTAAGGCAGTCTACCTCTAATTAGGGTTTCTATTTTCATCAAAGATGTGTGAACCACAAAGGAATCAAATGCTCACCATTGTCCTAATATGTTCTCAAGATCATCCATGTCAAGTTTCAAGCCTTGCAGAAGAAGTTTGCTCAGTCAATTGCTCAAATGCCTGAAAATCAACTGTGTTAGGTCAAAAGTCAACTGTGACCTACATACAGTCAAACTTCAAGATTTTTGGTCAACATCCTCATTTTTAAATATTATTCATCATTTGGTCAAAGGTTTATCGTGATTCCTCAAGGATTGCTCATAATTCATCAAAACCCAAAAGTTGCTAAATTAGGGTTTTGCAAGAAAAGTCAACACAACTTTGACCAAGCATAACTTTATCATACTTTATCAGAAATGACCCATCCAAAGCTAATTTTTAAGAGGATGCAATTCCCTAAAATTCATCTTCATCTCACAAGTTAAAAATATGCACTCACAAAAATATATGAATTTTGACATTATAGGTCATTTTGAAAAGTCAACAAAAATACCTTTTGGGTCAAAGTTTCATACATGAATATGGAAGACTCAATTGAGATGAGAGCAAAAGGTTTGCTTAGGGGACATCATAATATTTCTAAAAAGTCCAAGAACACCTCTCTAGGGTCAAAATTGAGAGAGTTATGCATTGGCCAAGTTGACCTTTTTTTTACAAAATTGCCAAAAGTCAAATGTGCTCAAATTTGCATTTTTTGCTAAAGGGGCCCAACTTTTTATGCTTGCACCTCAATTATAATGTGGTACACGACTCAAATGCTGATCCACCAATTGTTTGCTTCATTTTTTAATTTATTTTGATTTTTCATTAATTAAAAATTGAATTAAATCAAATAAATGATGAAAATGATCAAAGATTTGATTTGATTGATGTTTTTGACAGGTTAGCAACCAAGATTTGATGAGCTTGCAAGATCAATTCGAATCAATGGTAATTGGAACAAAAAGAGCATGATTAGGCCAAATTTTGAAGGTTTACATATGCCATGAAAACAAAATCAAATCTTGAAAAACTTCCAAAGATGTGATCAATTTTACAACCCTAATGCATTCTATAATATATATTGAACGTTTCCAAAGCAATAATAGGGGTTGAACAGTCGTGCAGAGCAAGAACAAAACTGAAAAAAATTCAAGAAAAAGTGGTGATCCAATTTCTATCCTAGAGACCAATCCAAGCCATTCTAACATTGCCAACTGATTGTTGGACATCCCAGGAACATATCCCAATGAATTGCAAGCCTTTTCACGTCTGGAATTGTAAGTTACAAGTACCACGGTTTACCTCCAAACTCAATTTTGATTTTGTTGATTTACTCATCCAACGCATGTTTTGATTATATATTTTTGTTCATCATTGAGTTTGCAAACTATTGGTACCACTTAATTGCATTTTTGACGCATGTACATGATATTACCATAGCTAAGGTTTCATGTTCTTGTTTAGGGTTTTCCAATGCAGGCAAAATTGGGTGTTGATTCTGGTACCATGATGCTCGTGAGGATGAGATGGGTTGATTGGTACCAGCCATGGTCATTTATCTTGCTTGTGGACCATTTTTGAGATGAACAGGTCTGTAGTTACAGCGAAACAACCGTAGGTAAAAGTATCTTGGGCTAAAGCGATGGAGAGAGGAAGAAGAAGTTGGCGTGGCAACATGTGATTCGCTCATTTGAAATTCGCGTGCTGGACTAGATCTACTAGTTTGTTTTGCATATTATATTCTGTTTTTATATTACTTACAAGGTAACACATTGGCTCAGATGGCTGGGGCAAAGGCCTTTGAGGCACACGTCCTCGGTTCGATCCCAAGCGTGTGCATTTTATCATTTTCTTGCTTATCTTAGGTGGATATCGTACAATACAGTAACATACACCTACTATACATCCTTGTGTTCCACCATCATATCCATCAGCCAGGTGAATCCAACGTTCATGTAGCAAGAGGCCTACCATGCTCCTTTAGTCAACACGCATACTGGATTAAACAAAGTCAAACAGGCCTTAGCCTTGTTGGGCCCAGCAATTCAGTTTGCACCCCCTCTTTCAGCATTGCAACCAGGCCCATCTCATCTTTCTTTATTTTATTTTTTTAATTCTTTTAATAATTCTTTTATTTATTCTCAATTCACAAATTAACTATTTTCCATAAAAATCATAAAATCAAGACTTCATAAAAAAATAGGATTAGTTTTTTTTATTATCAAAATTAATTTAATTTAGTCTAATTTAGGGAAATTGTAATTTACTTTCATAAATAAAATCAAATAGAAATTAGGTTAAAACACTTGATTTAATTTTATTTTCTCCTTTTTCTCAAATAAACAAAAATACAAAAAATAGCTTTTTAGATTGAATTAATTTATTTTTCTTAATTAAAATTAATTAGTGATTAGGTCTTCTTTTTATGCAACTATTTCATAATTTTCTTAAAACATGACAAAAAACAATTTTTTACCAATCGTCAATAGGTCTAGTCAAGGGTCAAAACCCTAGTTGTCTCGTACTTGATTCATCACGCGCATGTTAATTATTTTTGCCAATATTTTTGTAACTGTTCATGGTTTGTAATAGTTTAATCTAGGGCTTTTTACTTATCGCTTTTTCCCCGGGTTTTTGGGTATGTAATTAATCCCCCTCCCCGAAGCCTTGTAATAGCTTAGATTTACTTTCTCGCATTTTTAATTCCCGCAAATATTTAACTGTCTATATGTATGCTAATAGGATTGTATGACAAGAATGCATGACAAATTAATACAGTTAGAAAACCCTAATGTGCAAAGATAAATGACTGAAAACAAATCACTCGCACATATCACTCTTAGGGTATACTCTCAATTCGGTTGCCTTCCGTAAACGATCGTTAAGTATAAGGTGTCTTAGTGGTTGCCCTCCTGTCTAAAAAGATCAAATGTCTCGTTCGAATGTTGCCTCGGAAAGGTTGCCTCAGAAATGTTACCTCAAATATGATCTTAAGACTCTAGGGTTATTTCTAAGATGTCCTAACATTGCTTTAGTGATCGTACGTCCCTTTCGAATTGACCCTTATAACTCCAAGGACGGTGCTACCTATTTCTCAATAGTAGGATAACACTGTCTAAAGGAAACAAGAATAGAAATGATCTTTTTTTTAGTAGGTAGATGCTAGTAGGTACTTGCTCAAATCAAACTTTTCACACTCACACATTTCAAAACAATTTTCAAAACAACTTCGTCACATCCTTGAGGAATGATACAAGGGTTATCACAAAGTAAAACATTTTCAAAACAAAGCACACACACAAGCAATTTAAAAATATGAGCAAGTACCTAAGAGCCCATGGAAAACCATGGATAGAAAGGGTGCTAACACCTTCCCTTTCTATAATCTACCCCCCGTACTCAGAATATCTCGAAAAAGGATTTTTCTTGACTTTTTTCCTTTCCGATTGGTGAAATAAAAGTAGGTGGCGACTCTTTCTTACCGTGACATTTTGCGAACATAAAACGCAAAATGCAAACCAGTATTAAACATTCGGTTCTGCCACCGTATCACAATCATAAACATCATGACATCATACCATCATACCATAGCATTTTCACTAATCATTTCAAGGGCCTAGGGATTTATCTTTGTCCTGCTTTGTAGGATATGGCTTCCAATTGCAGAAATACCATTCAAATCAACTTCGTAAGGGCGCCTCCTCAACTCAAAGAGTTAGCGTCAAGGGTTCCTAAAAATTCTCCGTTCACCAAAAGATATGGTCGACTTCTCAATCTGGTTACCTCAAGCTTTGAAGAAGACATGATGAGGGTGCTCTTTTAGTTCTTTGACCTTGTACATCATTGTTTCACCTATCCTGACTATCAACTAGTTCCCCTAATGGAAGAATTCTCTCAACTATTGGGGGTACCAGTCCTTGATAAAATTCCATTCATCTGATTAGAGGAAACTCCAAAGCTTGAGGTTATTTCCAAAGCCTTACATTTGAAGAGTAATGACATTGTTGCTAATTGGGAGACAAGAAGTGGGGTCAAAGGCTTTTTGGCTAAATTCCTGATAGAGAAGGCTCGACTATTTTTGTATTCTATGGATTTACAAGATTTTGAGGAGATATTGGCTCTTCTAATCTATGGGTTGGTGCTTTTTCCTAACCCTGACCAACTCATAGATGAGAATGCTGTCAAAATTATCATTACTCGTATTCCCGTGCCTACTTTGCTTGGAGACATTCTACATTGTCTTCACACTCGTACCCTAAGGAAGAGAGGAGCTCTTATGTGTTGCATTTCGTTGCTATCTAGGTGGTTTATTTCACACCTTCCCCGATCAGTATTAAAGAATGATCAAGGTTTGAGTTCGTCGCAAAGGATAATATCGCTTTCTCATGCAGATATCCATTGGTGCTCTCGATCTCAAGAGGACATTACTATCATTGAGTGTTGTGGGGAGTTCCCTAATGTTCCACTCTTGGGCATTAAGGGAGTTATTACTTATAACCCTTCTCTAGCTCTATGACAATTTTTCTATGCTCAAAGAGATGGTCCCCATGACGCACTCATTCAAGGTATTGTATTCGACTACGAGAACGATGTCCAAGGTTATCATCGAAGGTTTGTACATGCTTGGGGAATGGTAAGAAAGGTTGATATCAATACTTTGGAGCATATGAATTCCATCCCTTTTAAGCCTTATCTCAAATGGGTACAAGCTCGTGCTCAAAGTCTTATGATGCCATATCCAGCTATCTTACCAATAGTTGTGGAGCCCATTACCGAGGGAGATATTCCTTATACCATTCTCCATCCTGACATGCCTACCGATTTCGAGGAATTGCAGAGATCGTGGATTTAACTCAAGGGGGAACGAGACACCTTTGAAGCTCGATTCTACGCAAGGGAAAAGAAAGTGTTGGAGCTCACAAGAAAACTTCACGAGGAGCGAAGCCTGAATGCATACATTGCACCAAAGAGGAAGCACCTGTGGGAGACTTGAGTCTTTTGTTTTAGGAAACTATTTTGTTGTCTCCTTGAGACCTTTATACTTTTTCATTGTAAGCCCAAGGGGCAGTTGTAATCTTGAACTTATTAATGCAATTGTTGTTTATGTTTCCTTTTTGGCTAGCAAATTTAAATCTCTTGAGCTCCTTGAAAACATTGCATCCACATAGCATGCGTCATATCATAAGCAGGTTTTCCAATACAAGTTTCCTCATCTATTTACTGTCTATTTCAGTATAAGATGGCTCTAGAGAAAACCGTCAAAGATCTGCAGACTCAACACGCATAGTTCCAAGAGACTCTCCTCAATTTAGCTAAAGGACAGCAAGAAATGGTGGTACTCCTTGCCACCAAAAAGAAGTCCAATAAGAAGGTTGTTATTCTCAACATGGGAAGAAGGTTCAAGGGGCCCGCCCGACTGGCTCAAATAGAAGAGGCTTCTTCCAAGGAAGAAGACAATCAAGAAGAGGGAGTTAGAAGCATTAGAGCTAGTGGTGGAAATAACCAGATTACTGAGGATGAAGGTTATCCCGAAGAGAAGTATCCACCGACGAATGAGAAGTACAAACAACTGGAAGACTGACTTAAAGCTGCAGAGATCCAAACTGTGCCTGGTTTGGACTTTAGAGACTTAGGTATGGTCCCTGGGGTGGTCACTCCCCACAAATTTAAGGTTCTTGTCTTTGCCAAATAAGATGGAATCTCCTGTCCAAAGATGTATCTAAGGTCTTACGTCCCCAAGATTCAACCACACACCACCGATAGGAAGTTATGGGTGCATTTCTTTCAAGAAAGCTTATCTGGAACACAGTTGGATTGGTTCTATCAACTCGAAGGAACTAATGTCCACACATGGAAAGATCCAGCTAATGTCTTCTACAAACAATACCAATACAACACTGACCTTGCGCCAACCCGTGTGCAATTACAAAATATGACTATGGGTTCAAATGAAGGCTTTAAGGAGTATGCTAAAAAGTGGAGGGACCTGGCTAGAAGGGTGCAACCCCCTTTGACTAACAAAGAATTAGTGGACATGTTCATGGGAACCTTGACTGGTCCATTCTTTAATTTTCTATTGGGAGTTCTTCGTCAGGGTTTATTGAGTTAATTATGACTGGTAAACAAGTTGAAAGTGGAATCAAAAGCGGGAAGATTCAGATGTCTGCATCCTCTAGTATTGTGAAGAAACAATTCATTGGAAAGAAAGAGACTAATGTTATTTATGGACAAAGGAACCGTATCAAGAATGATCATCATCAGTCAATAGGATCTGTATTGATCTCAAACCCGACCCCAGTATAACAACCACAACAATCAAACAATCAACAAAGGCCTGATGTCCCAAGGAGGCAATTCACTAGAATCAACATGCCACTGCCTCAATCTCTACAACATTTGTTGAAGGTAGATTTGGTAACGCTGCGAGAGCCTCCTCCAAATCCCAATAATTCCTCTCCCAAATATAATCCGAACATGAAATGCGCCTATCATTCAAATAGTCCCAGCCATGACACCAACAATTATTGGGTGTTGAAGAACAAGATCCAAGATTTGATTGATAATAAGGTGATCGAGTTTGAACCTCCACAAACCCCTAATGTCATTACTTCTCCCATGTCCATTCATGGTAAAGGTGGCAACGCCATTGACGATGTATCCTTTGTCTCTACCATAAGTGATTTGACTACTCCCTTATTGACTGTTAAGAAGAATCTGTTAAGATCCCGTTTATTTCCTGGATGCCTTGAAAATCGTTACCATTTTTCTTCCCAAACCAATGGCCGTATATGGCTGAAGAAAGGTATCCAACGCATGATTGATAGCCATGAAATTTTGTTCGAGAAAACTCCATCCATGAAAAGTTTGCCTGAAAGTATACCCTGAGAGTTGAGACTTGAAGATGTTTCCATAATCATTATTTCTAACACTCCTATTAGGATCACCTCTAAAGGTCATATAAAGATTCCTGCTGAGTCAAGAGTGGCTCCCCTGATTATCACTACACCGGGGCCAATCCCCTATTCATCCGACAAAGTTATGCCCTGGAACTATCGAGCATAAGTTTATTATCATGGTGTCAAGAAAGAGCCATGGATTATTGAAAATGAAGAACCTGAAATTACAAACATTGCTGGAACTAGTAAGGTCACTAGGACAGGAAGGGTCTTCTCTCCGGAGATCTCTCCTTGAATAACTACAATAACACTTTTTCGCATTCCTACTACTAGGCCAACTGTTGACAACCGAGATAAAGAGAAAATCATTGAGCCTGCCCTGACGGAGGCACCATCCAAAGAAGTGACAATTGAAGACCCATCTAGACAAGAGATGGAAGAAATCCTGAAGATCATCCTAAAAAGTGACTATAAATAAGTTGAGCAATTGGGGCAGGCACCGTCAAAGATATCCATGTTGTCCTTGTTATTATGCTCCGAAGCACATGCCCATGCTTTGCTGAAATTCCTGAAGAATGCCCATGTACCACAAGAGACCACTGCTGATCAATTTGAAAATTGTGTTGCAAGCCTAACTGTTGATAATGGCTTGGGATTTTCTGAGACAGATTTAACTCCGGCGGGGAAGAATCACAACAAGGCTCTCCACGTCTCTATTGAATGCAAAGGCACCACTCTGGCGCATGTGTTAGTAGATATTGGGTCCTCCCTCAATTTTTTTCCCAAAGGTGCTTTGGATAGACTAGAATGTGAAGGGATGGTGCTAAACCCTACGATATTATGGTAAGAGCCTTCAATGGTTCGGAAAGAATGGTCCCCAGAGAGGTTAATCTCCCAATCAAGGTGGGATCTCAAGTTTTCAATTTAACTTTTTATGTAATGGATATTCTCCCGGCCTATTCATGCTTTCTTGGACGCCCATGGATTCATGTGGTAGGTGCGGTTACCTCTACATTACATCAAATGCTGAAGTACCCATTGAGAGGGAAGGTTGTCACAGTCTATGGAGAGGAAGAATATATGGTTAGTCATTTGAATTCTTTCAAATATGTTGAAATGGATGGAGAATTCATTGAAACCCCCTGTCAAGCATTTGAGGTAATCCCTCTAACGATCATTGTTGCTACTGCTACCCCTGCTGCTCCCAAGATTGTCAAGGATACACCAAAAATAGTCTCTCTGAAGGGTGCTCGGGCTGTTGTAGAATATAGAGGATGCACTATCTGGGGACAACTTCCTGACATCCCCTACAAATACGAAAAATTTGGATTGGGTTTTACTTCAAAATCTCAGAAAGAGGTTCGACGTGTTCGTGCTGGTGGACCACCTCTCTGTATTAGTAACAATGAAGTCAATGCACTGGAGGACACTAATAGTGATGGTGACTTGGACAACTGGATATTCCCAACTGCTGATGGTGGAATCAACAACTGGAAGGCCAAAGACTTCATCTCAATCTCCTTCAGCCAAGAGTAATTGCTATTTCCTATTTTTATTGCTTTAAGAAGTTTGTCTGTATAATTTCTGTTAAAACAATGACTTTAAACCATGTGCCTTGCCCGGAGCACAATGGTCCATTTATTAAGGTTTTGTCATTTCATATATCATATGCTCATTTAATGAAAACATTGGACGATTTTGCATTCAAATTTTGTGCTCCTTGTCTTTCTTTTACTTTACTGCATTTTCAAATAGCCATGTGACCTAACACACACACACACACACACATTTACATATCCACATCCACTCCGGATCTCAATGAGAACTATTATGCTATTTACATCTATGTGTTGTACCCCAAAATTTTCCCTCGCATTTCTCAAGAAATCTCTCATAAGATCTCCATTGATTCAAGACTACACAAGGTTTGATCAGCTTAAGACACCTCCTCAACATTGACAACTCAAAATTAGGGTTTGAGTTTTCACAAGGATAATTGTACTTTCAATGCCTAAATTGACTTTCATGGATCATTAGGAACCCTCAAGCTTTCTCATGTCAAGTTTCAAGTCTTGGATCACATTTTTGCTCAGTCAGCTGACCAGTTGACCTAAAATCAACTATATTAGGGAAAAAGTCAACTATGGTCAACCTACAGTCAAAATTCAAGATTTTGGATCCATATCAACATGGTGAACTCATATATGTCAATTTATCAAGTTCGGATCACAATTCCTCAAGAAATTTGATCAGATCATCAAAAGGGCAAAATAGTCAAAATTAGGGTTTTTGACTGAGGAGGTTTGACTTTTGACTTTTGACCTAACAAATGACTTATTCGTTCAAGAAATGATCTCAAGGATACAAATGCACCATCTTGACCTAATATCATAGTTCAAATCACCTCTCAAGATCATTGGATTGACAGATGAATTTCAGTCAACTAATGAAAAATCAATTGTACACTGAAAAGTCAAACTTTGACTTTTTGATCAAAATCAAGTTTCAAAAATCATATTTCATCAAGACATGTCAAAATATGAAACTTATTCATCAAGAAATTGAAAATTCAAAGTTCATTTTTGAAAAGTCAAAATTTCCAAGACTTAGAAATTTTTCTAAGTGTTGGAAAGTTAACATTTTTTCATAACTTTGTGCCAAATTTCCACCATGATGCAAGATGATTCAAGGAAAACTTCCAACATGAAAGTTGTAGATCTCAATGAGATATAAAACATTGTAGGTCATAACATTTTCTATAAGTTCTTGGATTTCAAATTATGAATTTATGAAGACATGTCCATGAAACTAAAAAGACTTAGTGAAATTTTGCCCTAGTTAGTTAGGATTTTGACCTAACTTCATGACAACTTTTCACCTAGTTCCAAATTGATTCTTCAAAAATGTCAAACATAAAGGTTATAGATGATGTTTCAAGCTTTGCAAAATGTAAAATAACTCATTGAGATCATACTTGATATGAGAGAATCGAAGGCCAGAAGTTAGGGTTTCAAACTTGATTTACAAGGCATATTTTGTTATGAACATGAACCAAATCCATAGCCATGATGCATAATCTTCACTTTGCAGGTCTCAAACTTGTTTGTCACTCTATAATTAATGGTTTACACAAATTTTTAGGCCCTTATCCACTTGGTTTAAGCTTTGTCCAAAATGATATTCCATTTATGGCACAAAGTTGCCATTTCCATTTTGATAAAGCATCACTTTGGCAATTGTCAACTTATTGAGTCTCTCAATTGTTTTACATGAACACAAGTAGAGTCAAAACCAAAAGGAACATGTATAAGGCCTCTACCAACTCAGACCATGCTTGTATAACACTTTGAGACTTGTCTTCTCACTTTTCTTCAAAAACAAGTTATAGAGCCAAAAGGCTAGAACTCAGAAACCTTGAGTGCATTTGATCTCTAACCTTTTCCATACATATACACAAGTTTATTTCAACATAACACACGAGCTCAAGCACCCAAAAACACTTCCAAGCACTCTGCAACTTAAAATCTACCATAACTTGACAGTTTTGAGCTTCACATAGCCATCTCCAAATCCACTCGTGCGTATTGAGTTTTAACCATCCAAACACTTAATATACATCATATCAAAGTGATCCAGGCCCTTGTTTCTGGATTGTAACTCCCTTTGCACCATTCACCATTTTCAAAACTCAAGATTTCAACTTGACTTGAGTAGAGAGTTTCATCCATCCTCAAAGCAAAGTAGGAGTTGGAAACACTCAAGCAGGTCCAGGCAAGCTAAAGAGATCATCAGGTCATCTCAAATTTTGCTCAAACTCCATACACGAACCCAGCTGTAAGAGGTAAGTTTTAAAACTTCAATATCTTAATACAAGCATTTTTTGTGCATACATTCTGAAGTAAAAATGTAGATATCATTGCCCTGAAGCTGTACATATCCATAGTTTTAATTTATATGGCCTGAGCTTAGAGAATTTTAAGTTTGAATCTCTGAAAAAAGTTAGGTAAGCATTTGGTACTTTTAGAAATACATGCTCATCTTTGATTGTTAGTCTAAATTGTTTACATTTCTGGAATCCTGGTAAAATTTCTAACAAGTTTGATGTTGGAATTTTTAAGAATGGATGAGAAATGAATGAGTTACAGGGACCCTGGTTGGAGGTTAAAGATGAAGTTCATTTCTAGGAATGGATTTGTAATATATATTTATGGTTTTGTTTAAGTTAACGGATGTATACTCACCTCAGTGGTAAGGCAATACGCGTATCATGTCAAAGGCGTGGCATTAAGCCCCAGCGCTGCCACTTTTTCATTTTTCCAACATTTTCTTCTTTTTTGTCACACAGCATGCGCGCTCTGGGCCTCATGTGCTAGGGCTTCCTATTTTTTACTTCTCCTAACCCCCCTATTTGTAGGTTTTACAGCAGGCCCAATGTTTTTTTCTCTTTTCTTATTCTGACTTACAAAAATCATTAATGGGCCAGGCTTCAAAACAAAAACTGTTTTACACAAACAAACACACAAATCTAATTTTTACCCCCCCTGATTTTATTTCTTAATTTTATTTTATTTTCTTATTTTATTTTCTTTAAATATTATCATTATTATTAATATTATTATAAATATTATTTTTATTAATAAAAAACACAAAAATATTTTCTTATTGCAAATTTAATTTCTTTTTCTAAACAAGTTAATATTAGACTTAGGTTTTAATTTCCTTTAATTAAATTAATTTAGAATTCAGTTTTTTTCTTTTAATTAATTTTTATTTTAGTATAATTAAATAAAAACATTTTTATAAAAAACTCTAAAAATATTTTCTTGATTAAACTTAATTTCTTTTCTTAATTATTTTATGTTTAATTTTACTTATTTTAATTAATTATTTTCTTTTAGATAATTAGGTTAAAATCATTTTCCTTAAACAAAACCAAATAAAAATCCATTTCTCTTCCATTTCCATCCTTGCATATTATATTTTCATTTCTTGTACATTATTCAAGTTTCAATATGGTTGTAATAGATAATTAGGTTTAATTTCTTGCAATCCCCATTTGTAAATTTGTATACCCCATCCCCCTAATGATGTAATAGCATAGTAAATTTACTTTCCCCAATTTATCGCTTTCATATAAATGCTAGTAATTAGGGTTTGTATAGAAAGATAAAATCAATGCTTAGAGAACCTTAATTCAAGATAAACCAAGCATGAAAAAATAAACACTTGCACACTTGCACCCCTAAGGTTAACTACACTTGTTGCCTAAAAAATGGTCATGTTACGCATGTGGGATGTCTTAGCAAAAACAATAAAAAATACAAGATCATAGTCCCTCAATGACGCTACAAATGTTGCCTTTCAAATGATCTTAGTCCCTCAAAGAGAAATGCTAAGATATCTCACAACATTGCTATCATGACTATACGATGACCCACATCCGTCCCTTTACATCCAAAGATAAGGCTTCTTACCAATCAATGGTGAGATAGAAATATCAAAGGAAGGAAGAAATGAACAAAATATTTTTGAGTAGGTAGAAACGTTCTTAGTTGCTTGCTCACTTTCAAAAACAAACATACACCAAACACTTTAAAAACAAACACCAAACACTTTCAAAACATGAAATATTTTCAAAAGTTCAATACTTTGTATACATTCTCTCCGAAACGAGAATCATTACAAAGTTTGCCTAAACAAAGGCACCTTTTCAAAAATACTTTCAAAAAACCACCACAAAGCAAGTGATCTAGCAAGCAACTAAGAGCCCATAGATAAATATGGATGAAAAGGGTTCTAACACCTTCCCTTTTCATAGTCTACCCCCCGAACTCAAGAAATAATCTCACAGGTCTTTCCTGTTCTTTTCAACCTTTCCTTTTGGATAAAAGAAAAGTCGGTGGCGACTCTTGCTATCCGCAACAATTGCGATCAAACGTAAAACATCCCAAGTCAGTTCTCCCACCGTATTATAGAACTGGAGACTCTGCTGGGGAAGAACTTAAAATTAGGGGTTACCTTAGGGCTAAGATCACCTTTACTTGCTTTCATTGTTTGACTTGTTTGCTTTACATTTTGGTTCCTTGTTTGGGCTTGTTTTGATCCTCTACCCGAATCTGGGATACCTTATAGGTAAGTAGCAATACATTGTGGAAATTGTGCGGGGTATACCAATATGGTATAAGCAATAGCCACGTTAGTGTGACACATTTGTGGGTATCGGTAGCCCTTGAGTAGTCAAGGAGAATACGGGGCCGCTGTGTGGTGTCATGAAACACTAATTGACTTTAGAACCTTTACTTGACCAACTTGGCCATTAGGAAGTAGTGAGATAGTCGGCTTTGGTGCAGTCTGAAGTTGGTTGATACTAAATACTACGCTTATTGAGATCGGACTTCTCGGGATATTTCAGTCGCTATTAAAGAGGCTTGCGCTAAAACAATGCCCGACGAGAAAGATCAGTGATATTGAGATCCCTTAGAACCCGATTACTATTTCTAGGACAGGTTTGAGCCAACTAAACTTCAAGAGGGTGCTTACCTATAAGACTCCATGCAAGCCTAAACCTAAGGACTTGTTTGCCTTGTGTGTATATGCTTACTTGTACATAACATCATAAACATCATAACATCATAAGAATTCTCACTAACCATTTCAAGGATTATTGGGATTTATCTTTGTTCTGTTTTTTAGGACACGGCTTCCATCCGCAGGAATACTATTCAAGTCAATCTCGTAAGAATTCCTTCTCAACTCAAAGAGTTAGCATCAAGGGTCCCTGAGAATTCTTCATTCACCGAAAGACACGGTCGCCTCCTAAACTTGGTTAACTCGAGCACTGATGAAGATATGATGAAGGTGATTTTCCAGTTCTTTGATCATCTACACTATTGCTTTACTTTTCTCAATTATCAGCTTGTACCTACTATGGAAGAATTCTCTCAACTCTTGAAGATTCCCATTCTCAATCAACTACCCTTCAACGGTACGGAAAGAGATCCAAGATCTGAAGAGATTGCCCGAGCACTACACTTGCAACAATTTGATGTCACGACTAATTGGGAAACAAGGAGTGGTGTCAAAGAGTTCTTATCCAAGTTCTTGTTTGAGAAAGCTAAAGATTGTAGGAACTCTTTGGATTTACAAGCTTTTGAAGAAATCTTGGCCCTTCTCATCTATGGGATGGTTTTATTTCCTCTCTTGGCTAGATGGTTTATTTCACATCTTCCTCGATCTGTATTGAAGAACGAGCAATGTTTAAGGTGGTCCCATAGGTTGTTGACGCTCAAACATTCAGATATTCATTGGTGTTCTCAGTCCTTGAAGAATGTTACTATCATCGACCGTTTTGGGGAAATACCTAATTTCAGTTTGCTTGGTATTAGGGGAGGTATCACTTAGAACCCTTTCTTAGCCTTACGACAGTTTGGATATGCCCGAAGAGATGGTCCTTATGATATGCTCATCCAAGGAGTGGTATTCAACTACGACAGCGACGATCAAGGCTACCGCCAGAGGTTTGTACGAGCTTGGAGGATGGTAAGAAAAATGGATAGTAAGATGCTGGGACACAAGAATTATATTCCCCTTGAGCCTTACCTTAGGTGGGTACGAGCTCGTGCTCAGAAGCTCGTGATGCCTTATCCCTCAATCCTACTAGTTATTGTGGAGCTTGTGGCTGAAGAAGATGTTTCGTACACTGTCCTCCATCCCGACATACCTACTTCTCTTGAAGACTTGCAAAAAGGTTGGATTCAGCTAAAGAAAGAACGAGATACCTTCGAAGCTCAATTCTACGCTAGCGAGAAAAGGGTTCTGGAACTTACAAAGCAACTCCATGAAGAACAAAGCTTGAACGCCTACATTGCGCCGAAGAGGATATGTTCGACCTTTTTATCTTAGAGATTTATTTTGTAAGCCCAAGAGGCATGATGTGATCATTTTAAACTAATTAATGAAATTTGACGTTTGTTCATTCTTTGTCTACACAAATTTAAATTTCATAAATCTTTGAAATCATTTGCATACACATCTTCCATGCATCATAACATAACAGGTTTTCCACGACAGGTTTCCTTATCTTTCTGCTGTTTATTTCAGCAAGAAGGATATCGAGAAAATAGTGAAAGACCTACAAGCACAAAACTCCCAGTTTCAAGAGACTCTGCTGACCCTGGCCAAGGGGCAACAAGAGTTGATGACGTTGCTGGCAGCCAAAAAGAAACCAAAGAGGAAAGCTTTAGTCAATATGGGTAAGAGATTCATAGAGCCGATCCGTCAAATACCGGTAGTGGAAGACTCGTCTGAGGAAGACGATAATCAAATTGGAGAAGCAAGGAGTACCCAGGCTAGGTGTATCAATGATCAAGCGTCTTATGATGAAGATTATTTTGACGAGCAGTATCCTCCTGCCGATGTCAAGTACAAGCAGCTAGAAGACAGATTGAAGACCGTTGAGATTCAAGTCGTTCCCGGTTTGAATTTTGATGATTTGGGTTTAATATCTGGGGTTGTCATTTCCCACAAATTCAAGATACCAGTCTTCGTGAAATATGATGGGGTTTCCTTCCCAAAAATTCATCTGAAGTCTTATGTGCGCAAAATTCAATCGCACACCGCCGATAAGAAATTCTGGGTTCACTTTTTTCAAGAAAGCTTGGCTGGGACGCAACTAGAGTGGTTTTACCAATTGGAGGATTCCCGTATCCATACATGGGAAGACTTAGCCATCGCTTTCTACCACCAATACCAGTACAATGCTGACCTGGAACCGACAAGAGTTCAATTGCAAGACATGACAATGGGTAAGGATGAAGGGTTCAAAGAGTACGCCCAAAAGTGGAGGGATCTTGCCAGTAAGGTCCAACCTCCATTAACCTATATGGAGCACATTAATATGTTTATGGGAACTTTATCTGGTCCATTTTTCAACTTGTTGGTTGGTTGTTTTTCACCCGGTTTCATCGAGCTGATCTTAACCGGTGAAAGAGTTAAAAGCGGTATCAAAAGCGGGAAGATTCCCATAGCATCTGCTTCCACATCCAATCCCGTAAAGAAACCTTTTCCCAGGAAGAAAGAAACGAATGTTGTGTATGGGGACATGCCCCGTACCAAGAAGGATGACCGCCCGTCCGTTAATGCTGTTCGGATTTCCAATCCAAATCCTGTTCAAAGATAATCCTCCAATCATTAGCAGTTTCAGGCTCCACCAAGACAATTCGCAAGGATAGGCATGTCGTTATCCCAAGCCTTACAACACCTGTTAAAGGCTAATTTGGTGACACTGCGTGATCCTCCTGCCAATCCAGATACAACTTCACCTAAATACAATCTGAATACCAAGTGTACTTATCACTCGAATAGTCCTAGGCATGAGACTGACCAATGCTGGGCACTGAAGAATAAAATTCAAGACTTAATAGACAACAAGACCATTGAGTTTGATCCTCCTCCAACTCTGAATGTAATCACGGCACCAATGCCAAATCATGGAAAGGGTGTCAATGCTGTTGAAGATACCATTTTTGTTTCCTCCGTCGAAGACTTGACTACCCCATTAAACATTATCAAAAAGAATATGTTGAAAGCCGGGATTTTCCCTGGTTGTTTGAAGGACTGTGATTGCTGTGCCGAATAACTCAATGGATGAAAATGGCTGAAGGAAGGAATTTAACGCCTGATGAATGGCCATGAGATCCTATTTTAGAAGACTCTGTCTGCCAAAAGTTTGAACAATAAGATTGAAGACCTCTCCATCATAACGATCTCAAACAAGCCTCTTAGGATCTCCTAAAAGGGTCCTATCACGATTTCAAATGAACCGACTGTTGCTCCTTTGATAATTACCGCCCTCGAGCCAATTTCGTACTCTTCCAACAAAGCAGCGCCATGGAACTATGGTGCTGAGGTGTTTTAACATGGAATAAAACAAGACACTTGGATTGAAGAAAGAAAAGTTGATGACATTGGTAACATTACTGGCTCTAGTAAGGTGACCAGAACTGGGAGAATATTTTCACCCAACATCTCACCATCAACTGCTACAAAGGCGCATGTCCGCATCACCACTGCTAGGCCTAGTGCTGACACGAGGGGAAAAGAGAAAGTAGTTGATCCTGTTGAGACATAAATACCCGCAAAATACATTGCTGCTGAGGAATCTTCCGCTCGAGAAATGGATGAGATCTTGAAAATTATAAAAAGGAGTGATTTCAAGATAGTGGAGTAGTTGGGGAAAACCCCTTCCAAGATTTCCATGTTATCGTTGCTATGTTGTTCCGACGCTCATGCTCGGGCATTAAGAAAATTCTTGAAGAAGGCGTATGTCCCTCATGAGACCACGACAAACTAGTTTGAAAATTGTGTGGCAAGCTTGACGACCGACAATGGTTTGGGGTTCTCGGATGCTGATCTGACACCACTTGGAAAGAACCATAACAAATCTCTTCATGTTTTTGTTGAATGTAAGGGGACTACCTTAGCACATGTTCTGGTTGACACTGGCTCTTCTTTAAAGGTGCTACCCAAGGGGGCTTTAGACCGTTTAGATTGCGAAGGACTAGTTTTGAAACCAAGTGATATTATTGTGAGGACTTTCGATGGGTCCAAACGGATAGTTCGTGGAGAGGTGGATCTCCCGATCAAGGTGGTCTCACAGATTTTCAACTCTACTTTCTACATCATGGATATCCGTCCTGCTTACTCCTGTTTGCTGGGTCGCCCTTGGATCCACGGAGCAGGGGCAGTAACATCAACTCTTCATCAAAAGCTCAAGTATCCGGTCAAAGGAAGAATTGTCACTGTCTGTGGTGAGGAGGAGTTCATGGTACGTCACCTCAACTCTTTTAAATATGTGGAGATGGATGGCGAGTTTATAGAAACCTCGTGTCAGGCTTTTGAAGTTGTGCCACCAATGGTTGCTACTGCCAAATTTTCCTCTGATGTTTCCAAAGCTGGTAAAGTCGTGCCAAAGATGGTTTCATTTAAAGATTCTCATGCCGCAATCGAAGAAGGAAGCTATGATACTTGGGGGAAACTCCCCGAGATCATATTCAAAGCAGACAAATGTGGTTTGGGTTTCACTATCAAGGATTAGAAAGAAGTGAGGCGCGCTCGTGCAGGGAAGCCCCCTCTCCGTATTGGAAGTCATGAAGTTAACATTGTGGGTGATTCTGATGATGAGGTTGCATTTGAAGAATGGGCATACCCTACTAAACCAGAGCTCATCAATTGGCACGCAAAGGACTTCGTTCCCATCTCCTTCATTGAGGAGTAATGACTTTTTTATTGCTTTCTATTAATTCAAGAACATTTTGTCTGTAATATTAAACAATGACTTTTAAGCCATGTGCCTGGCCCGGGGAACTATGGTCCATTTGTCAAGGGTTTTATTTATGTTCATTTTATCATATGATCATTCAATAGAAATCATTGGACTTTTTCATTCAAATCTTTGTGCTCGTTGTCTTTCTTTTTCTTCAAATACATCTTTCAAAATAGCCATGTATCTTACATGCACATACACACACACACACACACACACACATTCTTGCAGGTCCTCATCCACTCTGGATCTCAATGCCAATGACTCTACTATTGCCGACTATGATTTCGAATATCCAATTAACCAAGTCGAAGACGAAGGCGAGGAAGATTGTGAAATACTAGGAGAACTAGCAAGACTTCTATTACAAGAGGAAAATTCAACCACACAAAGAGTCAGTTGAAGTCATCAATCTAGGTACCAAGACAGATAAGAAAGAAGTTAAGATCGACACTCACCTGGAAAGCAGTGTTAAAAGCAGATTGGTTCAGATGTTGCATGACTGTGTGGAAGTGTTTTCTTGGTTGTATGAAGATATGCTAGGGTTGGATACTGACATTATAGTTCATCATCTTCCGGCAAAGGAAGATTGTCCTCCTGTCAAACAAAAAGTTTGTCGCATGAGGCCTGACATGTCTGAAAAAATAAAGTTGAGGTGATGAAACAATTTGATGCAGGATTCCTAGATGTGACGTATTATCCTCAATGGGTTGCAAACTTGGTGCCAGTGCCGAAGAAAGACAGAAAAGTTCGCATGTGCGTAGATTATAGGGATCTGAATAGGGAAAGTCCCAAGGATGATTTCCCTCTACCTCATATTGATGTCTTGGTCGATAACACTGCTCAGCATAAAGTCTTCTCTTTCATGGATGGTTTCTCCGACTATAATAAAATTAGGATGGCTCCCGAAGACATGGAGAAGACCACTTTCGTTATGCAATGGGGAACCTTTTGTTACAAGGTCATGCCATTCGGGTTGAAGAATGTAGGGGAAATATATCAAAGGGCTATGGTAACTTTGTTTCATGATATGATCCATTATGAAATAGAGGTCTATGTGGATGATATGATTTCAAGGTCACAAACTGAAGAGGAGCACCTCAATCACCTATACAAGCTATTCGAGAGGCTGAAAAAGTACAAGTTGAGGTTGAACCCTAGTAAGTGCACATTCAGAGTACGATCTGAAAAGCTTCTAGGATTTGTTGTCAGTGGACAAGGCATTGAAGTTGACCCTACCAAGGTAAAAGCCATCCAAGAAATGTCAGTCCCACACTCTGAAAAGGAAGTTAGAGGATTCTTGGGTCGTCTTAGCTACATCGCCCGCTTCATATCTCACTTAACCGCTACTTGTGAGCCAATATTCAAACTCTTGAAGAAAGATCAAGTAGTCAGATGGAATTATGAATTCCAAACTGCCTTCGATAAAATCAAAGAATATCTGCAAGAGCCTCCTATCCTTATGCCTCCAGTTGAAGGAAGACCCTTGATCATATACTTTATGGTGCTAGAGAATTCTATGGGGTGCGCTTTGGGCCAACATGACGAGTCTGGTCGAAAAGAGCATGTTATTTACTACCCGAGCAAAAAGTTTACCGACTGTAAAACCATATATTCACTGCTCGAGAAAACTTGTTGCGCTCTGGCATGAGCTTCTCACCGGCTAAGACAATATATGTTAACTCATACCACTTTATTGATTTCTAAGATGGACCCTATCAAGTACATCTTCGAGAAACCTGCTCTTTCCGGACGGATAGCTAGATGGAAAATGATCTTGACTGAGTATGATATTCAATACACAATGTAAAAGGCCATCAAAGGAAGTGTGTTAGCAGATCATTTGGTCTATCAAGCTGTTGATGATTATCAATATATGAACTTTGATTTCCCATATGAGAACATCATGCTAGTGACCGACTGTGCAAAACCTGGATCATGTGACGGGCCTGAACAAGGATCCCGATGGACTATGGTTTTCGATGGGGCTTCCAATGCCTTGGGTAACGGAATCGGTGATGTGATAATCTCCCCTGAAGGTTGCCACACTCCTTTCACTGCCATACTTTGCTTCGATTGTACGAACGACATGGCTGAGTACGAAGCATGCATTTTGGGTCTGAAGGTTGCCATTGATTTGAGGATCAAGCATTTGAATCTGTTTGGGGATTCAGCTCTAGTGATTAGCCAAGTAAAAGGAGATTGGGACACTAAACACCCTAATCACATTCCTTACAAGGAGCTTATGCTGTCTCTGATTCCTTACTTCGAAGAGATCACCTTTGAACACTTCCCTAGGGAAGAAAAACAGTTAGTCGATGCCTTGGCCATGATGTCTTCTATGTTCAAAGTCAAATGGGACAACGAAGCTCCTATAATTACAATTGAAAGGTTTTACGAGCCTGCGCACTGCTACGATCTTGACGCTGACACCGAGAAGCCATGGTACCATGAGGTGAAGAGATACCTCGAAGCACAAGAGTACCCTGAAGGAGCATCCATCAATGACAAAAAGTTCTTACGAATATTCTCAGCCAAATTTTTCCTAAGTAATGGAATCTTATACAAATGCAACCATGACTCTACTCTACTCCGATGTATGGACAAGAAGGAGGCAGAGGAAATTATGGAAGACATGCATGATGGTCTCTTTGGGATTCACTCTAGCGGACATACCATGGCCAAGAAAATCATGAGAGTGGGTTACTATTGGTCAACGATGGAGACTGATTGTCATCAACATTCAAGAACTTGCCATATATTTCCAAATCTATGCTGAAAAGATCCATGTGCCTCCTATCCCTCTGAACATCATGACCGCTCTGTGGCCATTTGCAATGTGGGGCATTAACATGATTGGAGAGATCAAACTCACTGCTTCCAATGGACATCACTTCATTCTGGTCTCCATTGATTATTCACCAAATGAGTCAAAGCCGCCTCATTTGCCTCAGTCACCAAGAACGTGGTAGCCAAATTCATCAAACATAACCTCATCTTCCACTATGGTATCCCCGAAAGGATCATCATCGACAATGGGAGTAACCTCAACAATGCTATGAATACAGAACTTTGCACTCAGTTCAAAATCAAGCATCACAATTCTTCTCCTTATAGAACTAAAATGAATGGTGCAGTGGAAGTAGCCAATAAAAACATTAAGAAGATTATGCAGAAGATGGTAGTGACCTACAAGGACTGGCATGAAATGTCACCATTTGCTCTACATGGCTACCATACTTCAGCTCGGACATCAACTGGGGCAACTCTCTTTTCTTTGGTCTATGGCATGGTAGTTGTTCTGCTCGTGGAAGTTCAGATCCCCTCACTAAGGATTATGAATGAAGCAGGCCTAGGCGATGACGATTAGATTCAGATATGATTGGATCAGTTGAACTTAATCGATGAAAAATGACTGGCTGCCGTTTGTCATGGTCAGATGTACCAAAAACGTATGGTCAAGGCTTTCAACAAAAAGATCAGGCCTAAAGTATATCAAGTTGGTGACTTGGTGATAAAGCGCATCTTTCTTCCACAAGGCGACCCCAGGGGCAAATGGACTCCCACCTACGAAGGGACATTTGTTATCGAGAGAGTGTTCTCTGGTGGTGCCATGATGCTGACTACCATGGACGGTGAAGACTTCCCACATCCTGTAAACACTGACATAGTTAAAAAATACTATGCATAAGAGACCCGCTAGATTGACACACCTAGGCAAGATAAGGGCATCCCGGCAAACCAAAAGGTTTGGGCAAAAATTAGGGATATATGCGAAATATTGTACACCCGGCAAGTTGAAAACCCGAAAGGGCGACTTGGGCAAAAATGGGTATCCTAGTGGGCTGAAAACCCGAAAGGGAGGTCCAGGAAAAAATTAAGGATTAAAAGCGTATGACTATGTCCCACGGGATCACCAACATCGACTTTATTACCAAGGTCCAAGTTTAAACGATCCAATATCAATCCAATCAACTTCTGTCAATGACAAGGGACGTTCGAAGACATTGGGGCAATAGTAGAGTTGGAACGTAATGAGATCACTTCCACATGGCTATTATCTTTGTTTTCAATTTTTTTCCTTTGATGATTTCCTATTACTAGGATCTCCGTCTCTTTGTACAAAAACGCATGTTCATGGGAAAAATATCAATACAAATATACTTTGAAGTGCAAACTTTCTGTTTTTGTTTTGAATGCAAAAATGTCCAATGAATAAAATTTAATGAACATATGCATGTGAACATGATTAAAAATATTTAGAACATGTGTCTTTCTAATCAGCAACAATCATCTCCTTAATGTATATGGAATATCCCCACAGAGTCATTTCATTAAGCATTATCCCCACAAGGACGACTACAATAAACCAATCCCCCAACAGAGTTGCCCACAAAGTCTCTTTGCATAGGTTGATCCCCAGCAAGAGTCTCAATCTCTTAACAACTCTCCCCCAGCTAAGTTGATCCTAAAAGAAGAAGCCTTATGGATCTCTTCCTAAAAGAACTCACCTTGTCAGCAGTTCATCAACATGGTTTATTTCCCCAACAAACAACAAACAACATACAACAAACAAGGAACAACAAAATTCCCCGACATAGTCTATCCTCTCTAGCTTGAGTTTTCCTCTCAGACTATTACAAATCAGAGGGCCACAACCCCTAATCGCCAGTGAAGTCGCCAAAAAAGTCATTGTTGTCTCCAAAAGTTGTCGTGAAGCTTGGAATCCGACCAGATAACAGTTTTAACTTCAGTAAGTTGTTGTGAAGCCTGGATCCGACCAGATAACAGTCAACTTCATTCGTTCAAAATAGTATGAAGCCTGGACCCGACCAGATAATATTGTACCTTTTAAATACTATGAAGTCTGGCCCCAACTAGATAATAGTACAATTTTCAGATACTATGAAGCCTGGACCAGACTAGATAATAGTACAACTTTCAAACACTATGAAGCCTGGACCCGACCAAATAATAGTGTAACTTTTCAAAAAAGTATGAAGCTTGGACCCGACCATATAATAGTACAACTTTCAAATACTATGAAGCTTGGCCCTGACTAGATAATAGTATAATTTTCAGATACTATAAAGCCTGGACCTGACCAGATAATAGTACAACTCTAAAGTAACTATGAAGCCTGGACCCGACCAAATAATAGTTAACTTCTCAATACACTATGAAACTTGGACCCGACCAGATAATAGTGTAACTTCTCCAAGTACTTTGAAGCCTGGACCCGACCAGATAATAGTTTAAACTCCTCGAGATATTGAAGAACCTAGACTCAACCAGACAAGGGTTTAACTTCTTTTCCCCAGTAGAGTTTGCCTCTACCCCAACAAGTTACTGTGAAGCCTAGATCCGACCAGATATCAGTTCAACTTCATCTTTTCAAGTAAGGTATTGTGAAGCCTGGATCTGACCAGATAGTAATTAACTTTATTCCCTCAGACAATTCATTGTAAATCCTGGAATCCGACCAGATAGCAACTAGTTCCAAGCAAGTTACTGTGAAGCCTGGATCCGACCAGCTAACATTTCAACTTCAAGAAATTCTCTGGAAGCCTGGAATCTGACCTGATAACATTTAATTTATTCTTCCCCAGTAAGTTACTATAAAACCTGGAATCCAGCCAGATAGCAGCTGACTTCCTCATCCTCAGAAAGTTGGTGTGAAGCTTGCACCCGACCAGATAACAACTAACAATCAAGAGATAATCCCCGATGGAAGCATTCTTTCAACAAAATTTGAAGATATGTATATTCTTCAACACAATCCGAGATTCAGCTTCCCAGAACTCCTCAGTAGTAGTCAGGGATTTATTTTCCCGGACAAATATGCATCCTACATTCATACATCATAGCACATACATACGAAACACATTTAGCATAATCTCATTCATCTTGTGAACGCCATGCATACATCTGCATTTAACTAACCCTTTTTTTCCACAGGTAAAACATCAAGTTTTAGTATAAATAAACCAAAGATTTATGCTGATACTTCTTCCAGTATTTACCATCATTATGGCATCTATAAGCCCATTCCCAATATATCTTCGAGTGCAAATTTCTGGGGAATTTATTATTCAATCATCTTTCAACTTCAAGTCACGAATGGCGGATCCGCCAATCTAACTCTTCAGGTTTAAGAAGATTGAACAGGGGCAGCTCTTGTACCCTAAAATTTTCCCTCTAATTTCTCAGGAAATCTCTCATAAGATCTCCATTGATTCAAGACTACACAAGGTTTGATTAGCTCAAGACACCTCCTCAACACTAACAACTCAAAATTAGGGTTTGAGTTTTCACAAGGACAATTGGACTTCCAAGGTATCTATTGACTTTCATGGATCATTAGAAACCCTCAAGATTGCACGTGTCAAGTTTACAATCTTGGATCACATTTTTGCTCAGTCAGTTGATTAGTTGACCTAAAATCATCTGTATTAGGGAAAAAGTCAACTATATTAGTGAAAAAGTCAACTATGGTCAACCTACAGTCAAACTTCAAGATTTTGGATCCATATCAACATGGTGAACTCATATATGTCAATTGATCAAGTTTGGATCATAATTCCCAAGAAATTTGATCAGATCATCAAAAGGGCAAAATAGTCAAAATTAAGATTTTTGACTAAGGAGGTTCAATTTTTGACTTTTGACCTAACAAATGACTTATTGGTTCAAGACATGATATCAAGGATACAAATGCACCATATTGACCTAATTACATAGTTCAAATCACCTCTCAAGATCATTGGTTTGACCGATGAACTTCAGTCAACTGATGAAAAGTCAATTGTACACTGAAAAGTCAAACTTTGACTTTTTGATCAAAATCAAGTTTCAAAAATCATATTTCATCAAGACATGTCAAAATATGAAACTTGTTCATTAAGAAATTGAAAAGTCAAAGTTCATTTTTGAAAAGTCAAAATTTCCAAGACTTAGAAATTTTTCTAAGTGTTGGAAAGTTAACATTTTTTCATAACTTTGTGCCAAATTTCCACCATGATGCAAGAGGATTCAAGGAAAAGTTCCAACATGAAAGTTGTAGATATCAATGAGATCTAAAACATTGTAGGACAGAACTATTTCTATAAGTTCTTGGATTTCAAGTTATAAATTTATGAAGACATGTCCATGAAACTAAAAAGACTTAGTGAAATTTTTCCCTAGTTAGTCAGGATTTTGACCTAACTTCATAGCCACTTTTCACCTAGTTCCAAATTGATTCTTCAAAAATGTACAACATAAAAGGTTGTATAGGATGTTACAAGCTTTATAAAATGTCCAAGAACTCATTGAGATCATACTTGAGCTGAGAGAATCGAAGGCCAGGAGTTAGGGTTTCAAACTTGATTTACAAGGCATATTTTGTGATGAACATGAACCAAATCCATAGCCATGCTGCATAATATTCACTTTGTAGACCTCAAACTTGTTTTTCACTCCATAGTTAATAGTTTACATAACTGTTTAGGCCCTTATCCACTTGGTTTAAACTTTGTCCAAAATGATTTTCCATTTATGGCACAAAGTTGCCATTTCCATTTTGATAAAGCATCACTTTTGCAATTGTCAACTTCTTAAGCCTCTCAATTGTTTTCTCTGCACAAAAGTAGAGTCAAAACCAAAAGCAACATGCGTAAGGCCTCTACCAACTCAGACCATGCTTGTACAACACTTTGAGACTTGTCTTCTCACTTTTCTTCAAAAGGAAGTTATACAACCATATAAATAGAACTCAGAAACCTTGAGTGCATTTGATCTCTAACCTTTTCCATATATATATACACAAGTCTATTGCAACATAACACACGAGATCAAGCACCCCAAAACACTCCCAAATACTCTGCAACTCAAAATCTTCTATAACTTGACAGTTTTGAGCTTCACACAGCCATCTCCAAATCCACTTATGCGTATTGAGTTTTAACCATCCAAACACTTAATATACATCATATCAAAGTGATCCAGGCCCTTGTTTCTGGAATGTAACTCCCTTTGCACCATTCACCATTTTCAAAACTCAAGCTTGCAACTTGACTTGAGTAGAGAGTTTCAGCCATCCTCAAAGCAAAGTAGGAGTTGGAACACACTCAAGGAGGTCCAGGCAAGCTAAAGAGATCATCAGGCCATCTCAAATTTTAGAAAACTTCATACACGAACCCAGCTGCAAGAGGTAAGTTTTCAAACTTCAATATCTTGATACAAGCATTTTTTTTGTGCATACATTCTGGTGTAAAAATATAGATATCATTGCCCTGAAGCTGTACATATCCATAGTTTTCATTTATATGGCCTGAGCTTAGAGAATTTTAAGTTTGAATCTCTGAAAAAAGTTAGGTCAGGATTTGGTACTTTTAGAAATACATGCTCATATTTGGTTGTTAGTCTAAATTGTTTACATTTCTGGAATCCTGGTAAAATTTCTAATAAGTTTGATGTTGGAAGTTTTAAGAATGGATGAGAAATGAATGAGTTACAGGGACCTTGGCTGGAGGTTGAAGATGAAGTTCATTTCTAGGAATGGATTTGTAATATATATATTTATGGTTTTGTTTAAGTTAACGGATGTATAGCCACCCTAGTGGTAAGGCGACGCGCGTATCACGTCAAGGGCGTGGGTTCAAGCCCCAGTGCTGCCACTTTTTCATTTTTCCAACATTTTCTTCTTTTTTGTCACACAGCATGCGTGCTCTGGGCCTCCTGTGCTAGGCCTTCCTATTTTTTACTTCTCCTAACCCCCCTCTTTGTAGTTTTTACAGCGGGCCTAATATTTTTTTCTCTTTTCTTATTCTGACTTACAAAAATCATTAATGGGCCAGACTTCAAAACAAAAACTGTTTTACACAAACAAACACCCAAATCTAATTTTTACCCCCTGATTTGATTTCTTTATTTTATTTTATTTTCTTATTTTCTTTTATTTAAATATTATCGTTATTATTAATATTATTATAAATATTATTTTTATTAATAAAAAACACAAAAATATTTCCTTATTGCAAATTTAATTTCTTTTTCTTTTAATGAATTTTTATTTTAGTATAATTAAATAAAAACCTTTCTATAAAAAACTCTAAAAATATTTTCTTGATTATACTTAATTTATTTTCTTAATTAATTTTACTTATTTTAATTAATTATTTTCTTTTAGATAATTATGTTAAAATCATTTTCCTTAAACAAAACCAAATAAAAATCCATTTCTCTTCCATTTCCATCCTTGCATATTATATTTTCATTTCTTGTACATTATTCAAGTTTCAATATGGTTGTTAATAGATAATGAGGTTTAATTTCTTGCCATCCCCATTTGTAAATTTGTATAACCCATCCCCCTAATAATGTAATAGCGTAGTAAATTTACTTTCTGCAATTTATCGCTTTCATATAAATGCTAGTAATTAGGGTTTGTATGGAAAGATAAAATTAATGCTTAGAGAACCTTAATTCAAGATAAACCAAGCATGAAAAAATAAACACTTGCACACTTGCACCCCTAAGGTAAACTCCACTTGTTGCCTAAAAAATGGTCATGTTATACAAGTGGGATGTCTTAGCAAAAACAATCAAAAATACAAGATCATAGTCCCTCGATGACGCTACAAATGTTGCCTTTCAAATGATCTTAGTCCCTCAAATAGAAATGCTAAGATATCTCATAACATTTCTATCATGACTATACTATGACCCACGCCCGTCCTTTTAAATCCAAAGATAAGGATTCATACCAATCAATGGTGAGATAGCAATATCAAAGGAAAGAAGAAATGAACAAAAGAAGTTTTAGTAAGTAGAAACGTTCTTAGTTGCTTGCTCACTTTCAAAAACAAACACACACCAAACACTTTTGAAACAAACACCAAAAACTTTCAAAACATGAAATATTTTCAAAAGTCCGACACTTTGTATACATTCTTGCCGAAACGAGAATCATTACAAAGTTTGCCTAAACGAAGGCGCCTTTTCAAAAATACTTTCAAAAAACCACCACAAAGCACATTTTCAAACAAAGCAAGTGATCTAGCAAGCAACTAAGAGCCCATAGATAACTATGGATGAAAAGGGTGCTAACACATTCTCTTTTCATAATCTACCCCCCGAACTCAAGAAATAATCTCAAAGGTCTTTCCTGTTCTTTTCAACCTTTCCGTTTGGATAAAAGAAAAGTCGGTGGCGACTCTTGATAACCTCAACAATTGCGATCAAACGTAAAATATCCCAAGTCAGTTCTCCCACCGTATTACACTATGACTTCGAGAATCCAATCTATCAAGCCGAATATGAAGGTGAAGAAGATTGTGAGATACCTTGACGCCAGGCTCATGATACAAGAGGAAAAAGCTATCCAATCACACGAAGAGCCTAAAGAAGTGATAAACTTAGGTACCGAGGCAGATAAGAAAGAAGTCAAGATCAGCGCCAACCTAGAAGACAGTGTCAAGAGCAGATTGGTTCAAATGTTGCACGAATATGTTGAGGTCTTTGCATGGTCATACAAAGACATGTCGGGATTCGATACTGATATTGTAGTTCATCGTCTACCAATGAAAGAGGGTTGTTCTTTGATCAAACAAAAGGTTTGTCTCATGCGTCCAGATATGTCTAAGAAGATCAAGGCTGAGGTAATGAAACAGTTCAATACAAGTTTCTTGGAAGTAACGTCGTATCCCCAATAGGTTACAAATGTTGTTCCACTGCCGAAGAAAGACGGTAAGATCAGTATGTGCGTAGACTATAAGGATTTAAATAGGGCAAGCCCCAAATACGACTTCCCACTACCACATATTGATGTCTTGGTTGACAACATTGCTCAACACAAGGTGTTTTCCTTCATGGACGGTTTCTCGGGTTATAACCAAATCAAAATGGCACCTGAAAACATGGAGAAAACAACCTTTATCGCACAGTGGGGCACCTTCTGTTATAAGGTCATGCCTTTTGGGCTGAAGAATGCAGGAGCAACTTATCAACACGCTATGGTGGATTTATTTTATGACATGATCCATCATGAGATAGAAGTATACGTGGATGACATTATAGAAATATACCAAACTGAAGAAGAACACTTTGTTCATTTGTAGAAACTTTTTGACAGACTGAAGAAATACAAGCTGAGGCTGAATCCCAATAAATGCATCTTCGGGCTAAGGTCTAGAAAGCTCATAGGCTTCATCGTCAGTGGCAAAGGAATTGAAGTTGATCCTGCCAAAGTAAAATCTATCCAAGAAATGATAGCTCCCCGTACTGAGAAGGAGTTCAGAGGTTTTCTAGGACGAGTAAACTACATTTCCCGATCCATCTCTCACCTGACTACTACTTGTGAGCCACTCTTCAAGCTGCTGAAGAAATATCAAGTGGTAAGATGGAATGACGACTGTCAAATAGCTTTTGACAAAATCAAAGAGTACTTGGAAGAACCTCCAATCCTGATGCCACCAGGTTAAGAAAGACCTCTGATCATGTACTTAATTGTGTTAGAGAATTCAATGGGTGTGTGTGTTGGGGGAAGCATGATGAGTCTGGTCAAAAATAGCATGCAATTTACTACCTTAGCAAAAATTTTACCGACTGTGAAACAAGATATTCACTGCTCGAGAAAACTTGTTGCACTTTGGCATTGACTACTTATTGACTAAGACAGTATATGATGACTCATACCACTCTATTGATCTCTAAGATGGATCCCATCAAGTACATCTTCGATAAGCCAGCTCTCTCCGGAAGGATATCCCGATGGCAAATGATCTTGACTGAATATGACATCCAATACACTACTCCAAAAGCAATAAAAGAAAGTGTACTGGAAGATCATTTGGCACATCAAGCTGTAGATGATTACTAATCTATGAACTTTAAATTCCCGGATGAGAATATCATGCTGATTATGGATTATGAAAAGCATGGACTGTATGAAAGACCTGAGCAAGGATCCTGATGGACTATGGTTTTTGATGGAGCTTCCAACACACTAGGTAACGAATTTGATGATGTGATCATTTCCCCCAAAGGTTGCCATACACCTTTTAGTGCCAGACTTTGCTTCAATTGTACCAACAATATGGCCGAATATGAAGGGTGCATCCTGGGTTTTAAAGCTTTATTGACTTAAGAATCAAATTCTTAAGTTTATATGGAGACTCAGCTTTAGTCATCAGTCAAGTTAAAGGAGAGTGGGATACAAAACATCTAAATCTTATCCCTTACAAAGAGATTGTGCTAACCTTGATCCCGTACTTTGAACATATTCCGAGGGAAGAAAATCAGTTGGCAGATGTTTTAGCTACCATTTCTTCTATGTTCAAGGTCATAAGAGACAACGAAGCTCCCTAAATTACTATCGAAAGATTTGACAAACCAGCACACTGTTATGATATTGACACTGATGACGTAGAGGAGAAGCCTTGGTTTCATGAGGTGAAAAGATAGCTCAAAGCTCAAGAGTATCCTGAAGGGGCGTCAGTCAACAACAAGAAATTCCTGCGAAGGTTCTCAGCCAAGTTCTTCCTGAGCAATGGGATCTTATACAAGTGCAACCATGATTCAATTCTGCTTCATTGTGTGCGCAAGAAGGAAGCAGTGAAGATAATAGAGGATATGCATGAAGGTATCTTTGGTACTTATTCTAGCGGACATACTATGGCCAAGAAGATTCTGAGAGCTGGTTACTATTGGTCAACCATGGAAACCGATTGTCATCACCACTCGAGGACTATCCATAAGTGTCAAATTTATGCTGACAAAGTTCATGTGCCTCAAATACCTTTGAATGTCATGACTGCACCTTGGCCATTTGCAATATGGGATATCAATATGAGTGGAGAAATCAAACCTACTGGCTCTAATGGACACCGTTTCATTCTTGTCGCCATTGACTACTTTAGCATGTGGGTTGAAGTAGCTTCATTTGCCTCAGTTACCAAGAACATTGTGGCCCGATTCATCAAACATAACCTCATCTTCCGGTATGGTATCCCTGAGAGGATCATCATTGAAAATGGCACCAACCTTAACAATGCCATGATCACTGATCTTTGCATGCAGTTCAAGATTAAGCATCACAACTCTTCTCCATACATACCTAAGATGAATAGCACAGTGGAAGTTGTAACGCCCCGTTTTATTTAATATTATATTTATATTAATATTTTCGAGTTACCGATTGACGTTTATTTTTGCGACGAGAATATTTAAATTAACCGGTATATCTGTTAATATATTCGACGACGTTTTATTAGGACCGGTAATTATTTTATTAGGTCCGGTATTTATTTTGAGGGACCGGTAATTATTTTATTCGGTCTGGTATTTATTTTGAGGGACCGGTAATTATTTTGTTCGGTCCGGTTTTTATTCCGTTCGGTTCAAGAAAATATTATTTGAACCGATATTTAATTTTTCGGAGTTATTTTAATTATTTGGGTTAATAATATTATTTAGTATTATTTGGTGTTATGAGGTAGTATTTTACAATAAGAGCTTTTTTGGTATTTTGCTAGCTTATGTCTTACATCAAAACAAACCAAACCCACTTTGCCTTGTTTTTGTATCATACAAAACACACTTTGTAAGAGTTAGGGAGAACAAGAAGATCTTGGAGAGAAGAGCAAGAAGAACACCATAGCTTGGGTTTTGGGTTGGTTGAAATCATCAAGAATCATTTCAAGTATCTAAGGTAAGGGGTTTGATTTTCCAATGCTTATAGTTAGGGTTTGATTGGGTATATTTTGATTTGGGATAAAATTGATGTTAGGGTTCTTGAGATTTGTTGAGATAAATTAGAAGAGTTAATTTAGGTGTTAGTGTTGTGGGATTATTGTTATGTTACTAGAAATTAAATTAGAAAAACTAATTTATATTAATTAAATTAAGTTTATAGAAAACAAAACAAGCAATATGCATAAAAGTTATATAGCAGTATGCATAGAAGTTGTATACCAGTATATGACCTTTCCTAAAAGAACTAGCATCATGTTCATTTAAATTAAGCTTATAACAAAAACAACTAGCAGCATGTTCATTTAAATTAAGCTTATAACTAAGCTAGCAGTAGAATGGAGTTTAGAAAAACCAAACGTAATAGCAGTATAAAGTAATTGAAATTAAGTTTAGAAAATTAATTAATTTATGTTTTGTTTTTCTTTTCTTAATTTAATATATTAAATATTTATATTAATTAAATACAAATATGACATAAGTTAGCCGATTTAATTTGGAACCCAATTATGTCCGATTTCCCAATTTCGGCAATTTCGGTGATGAAGCTTGTTGCTCCGAGTTGAACAAAAATTAACGTGCTATCTAATTTCGACGTGCAGAACATCGTGGTGAGGTTCGTTTTTCGAGATTTCGAGTTTTTATAAAGTGACCTGAAATAGGCCAATTTACGGTTAATTTGAAATGGGTTGCGTTTTAGTCGATTTAAGTCGCGTATGGACAATCCGATTGCGACGTTAATGATTATGATTGATGCCGATTATTATGAATGACTTTCGCGACGATTATTGATGTTTGACTATTTTCCCGTGTTTGAAATTTAGTGAATTATTTGATAATGATGTGGTGTGATTAAATATGATGTTTGCGACGATTTATTTATAATGAATACTTAATGATATACGATTCGATGATATGTTTATCTTGATGTGGATGAATATGGCGATGTGGGTTTTATACCAATTTTGATGTGCGATGATGATGTTTTGTTGTGTCGTGTTTGTGATGTCGTATTGTCGAGTCACATACATTGCATTGGGGACGAGGGCTTTTTGCCAAGCGACGAGGACTTTTATGCCAAAGCGATGATGGGCTTTTATGCCGAATGTCCCTAATTATGGACAAAGCGACGGGTACCAAAATGCATAACATAGTCGTGTCTCATGGAGTCAATTATGTTTATTTTTGAGTTTTTTGGCGTTGAGTTTTATTTCATGGCTTATGATGAATTGCGATGATATATGATACTTTGTTTTATGATGATTTTTATGTTGAACATAAAGTGAATATGATGCGATAATTTCATGATGAGTAAGCGATGAATATAACATGACGGTAAAGCGACGATATGAGTTTATGGCGATGAAGTTTATGTCTTGTTTTGGTATGATTATGATGATTACGTGACGAAATTAAAGTGTTAATTTTATACACTAAATGATGATTTAAAGTGTGTGAGATTTGGATATGTGCTGACATACTCTTATTAATCCTATATCATTTATGATTCCAAAACTATTTATATATTTTATCATACCTTTAATTATATGTTTTGGAGTATCTCACTCTTTACTTGTTTCGTCGTTGCCTTTATATTGGTAACGTGCAGGTGATCCGCGAGGATGATGAGGATTAGCTCGAGTCTCTTTATTTTGAGTCGCTCTGCTCTGATAGTAGTAACACTCGGGATTTGGGCAACGTTATTATTTTGATAGGATAGTTTATTTATACTATCTTATGACTTCATGTATTGATGATAACATGATGATACGTACATTTTGTGAACACATCCGCTGTGCTGTGATTAGTCATATGTTTATATGATGATTTATGTTATGAATCGGTATATCCGACTTTTGATTTTGTGATGTGCATTATAATGCAAAGTGATGAAAAACACGAATATGTGATACCTCAATTTATGGTTGGATGAAATTTGAAACTCTGATTTTATTATTAATTACGAGGGGTAGAATTGGGGTGTTACATTAGTGGTATCATAGCAGGTCGGTCTGTCCGGCCAAGTTGTTGAGTTTGTTGTCATCTATCAATCAAGTATTGTTATTTGTTGATTCTAATCCTTGTTTTGTTTTGAGCAGAAGTTGTTATGGCTGGAAGGAACACTAGAAGCAATGATGAGGCTCTTACTGCTGCTATGCAGACAATGGCTCAGGATTTCCAAAACCCGCCGAATGCTAACGAGAATGTTGGGTCTCGTAGTTTGGCAACCTTCCAAAGAGAGAATCCTCCTACTTTCCAAGGAAAGTATGATCCAGAAGGCGCTTTGGCGTGGCTGAAGGAGATTGAAAGAATCTTTCGTGTGATGAATTGCACTCATGTGTAAAGGATCCGTTATGGTACTCATAAACTAAGTGCTGAAGCGGATGACTGGTGGGTTGAAACTCGTCAGCGACTTGAGGTTGCTGGTGAGGAACTGACTTGGGAAGTTTTCTGAAGGGAATTCATGAGGAAGTATTACCCGGAAGATGTTCGGGGAAAGAAGGAGATAGAGTTCCTTGAATTAAAGTAAGGAAGCATGTATATCACTAATTATGCTGCAAGGTTCACTATGTTGGCCAAGTTCTATCCGCATTATGATGGGCCGAATGACGAGTTCTCTAAATGCATCAAGTTTGAAAATGGTTTGCGTCCGGAGATTAAGAAAGCTGTTGGTTATCAGAAAATCCGTGTCTTTTCGGATTTGATTGATAATTGTAGGATCTTTGAGGAGGACAGTAATGCTCATTATAAGATTATGTCTGATAAGAGAAACAAAGGTCACAAAGTCGTGGAAAACCGTATGATGCTCCAGCTGGTAAAGGGAAACAGAAAGCATTTCAAGGGCGAAGAACTAGTGAGGGAGATGCTCCTGCTAGTATTGTTTGTTACAAGTGTGGGAAACCTGGCCACAAAAATAATGTTTGTCAGAGCGATGTTAGAGCTAAGGAGAATGAGGTGAGATGTTTCTGATGTGGAGAAGTGGGCCATATGACTCGCGATTATAGACATAAGGATGTGGTCTGTTTTAATTATGGCGAGGGAGGTCACATTAGTGCTCAATGTAAGAAGCCTAAGAGGACTCAAGAAGCAGGAAAGGTGTTTGCTTTGTCGGGTACTCCGACGACAAATGAGGATAGTCTTGTTCGAGGTACTAGTTTCATTAATAGCTTTCCTCTTATTACTATTATTGATAATGGTGCTACTCACTATTTTATTACTGTTGATTGTGTAAAGAGACTGGGTCTCACTTTGTCGTCTCTGGATAGAGATATGGTGGTAGAAGTTTCGGCTAAGGGAACGGTTACTACTTCTTTTGTGTGTGCAAGTTGCCCTTTATCAATCTTTGATAGATACTTTGTGGTGGATCTTGTTTGTTTACCGCTTGTCGGGTTATACCTGGTTTTAGGTATGGACTGGTTGAAAGCTAATTATGTCCATATCAATTGTTATGACAACACTGTGAGGTTTTCTTCCTTAGTAGAAGAAGAACAATCTATGTTGGTGTCGACGAAGCAGTTGAATGAGTTCATGAAGGATGAGGCGTTGGTTTTCTTGTTGATGGAGACTCTTTCTGTGGAGAGTCAAGCTGTGATAGCAAACTTTTCGGTGGTGTGCGATTTTCCCGAAGTATTCCCTAATGAGATTCCTAGTGCACCTCCAGAAAGAGAAGTTGAATTTTCTGTGGATCTTGTCCCTGATACCAGACCTATCTCTATGGCACCATACAAGATGTCTGCATCTGAGTTAGCAGAATTGAAGAGCCAATTAGAAGATTTGCTCGAGAAGAAGTTTGTTAGGCCTAGTGTGTCGCCGTGGGGAGCTCCTGTGTTATTGGTGAAGAAGAAAGATGGTAGCATGAGACTTTGTATTGATTATAGTCAGTTGAATAAAGTGACTATCAAGAATAGGTATCCACTTCCTAGAATTGATGATTTGATGGACCGATTGGTTGGTGCTCGCATGTTTAGTAAGATTGATTTGAGATTGGGTTACCATCAAATAAGGGTGAAAGAAGAAGATGTTCAGAAAACTGCTTTCAGGATGAGGTATGGACATTACAAATATTCGGTGATGTCTTTCGGTGTCACTAATGCATCGGGAGTATTCATGGAGTACATGAATCGTATTTTCCATCCTTACTTGGATCATTTTGTGGTTGTTTTGATTGATGATATTCTGGTTTATTCTAAATCGGAAGAAGAGCACGCAGAACATTTGCGCATCGTGTTGAAAGTTATGAAAGAGAAGAAGATTTATGCTAAGTTGTCAAAGTGTGAGTTCTGGTTAAGTGAAGTGAGCTTTATGGGGCATGTCATTTCTGGTGATGGCATTACAGTTGATCCTTCTAAAGTTGATGTTGTGTTGAGATGGGAAACTCCTAAGTCTGTTACTGAGATTAGAAGTTTCTTAGGATTGGCTGGTTACTATAGAAGGTTCATTGAAGGTTTTTCTAAGCTGGCGCTTCCTTTGACAAAGTTGACTTGTAAAGGAGCTGCATTTGTGTGGGATGTCAAGTGTGAAGAAAGTTTTTTTGAATTGAAGAAAAGGTTGACAACGACTCCGATCTTGATTCTACCTAATCCTGAAGAACCGTTTGTTGTTTATTGTCATGCTTCTAAGATGGGTTTAGGTGGTGTACTTATGCAAAATGACAAAGTGGTTGCTTATGCTTCTAGGCAATTGAAGATTCATGAGAAGAATTATCCTATGCACAATTTGGAGCTTGCAGCGGTTGTTTTTGTACTTAATATTTGGAGGCATTATCTTTATGGTTCTAGATTTGAAGTATTTAATGTCCATAAAAGTTTAAAGTACTTGTTCGATCAGAAAGAGCTTAATATGAGACAAAGACGGTGGCTTGAATTGTTGAAAGATTATGATTTTGGATTGAATTACCATCCTGGTAAAGCTAATGTGGTGGTCGATGCTTTAAGTCGAAAGACTTTGCATATGTCACTTTTGATGGTGAAAGAGTTGGAATTGATTGAGCAATTTAGAGATATGAGTCTTATAGTAGAAGTGACATCGAAGAGTGTTATCTTGGGAATGTTAAAGATCAATAATTATTTCCTTGATTGTGTTAGAGGAGCTCATAAGCTTGATGTGAAACTTGTTGATTTGTTGGTTGGTATTGGACAAACTGAAAATTAAGATTTCAAGTTGGATGCTCAGGGTGTATTGAGGTTCTGAGATAGGATTTATATTCCCGATGATGTGGATTTGAAGAGAATGATCTTGGAAGAAAGTCATAGAAGCAATTTGAGTATTCATCCCGGAGCGACCAAAATGTATCAAGATTTAAACTATTTTGGTGGTCGGGCATGAAGAGAGAGGTGGCTCAGTTTGTTTATGCTTGTTTGACTTGTCAGAAGTCTAAATTGGATCATCAGAAACCTGCAGGGTTGATGCAACCGTTAGAGATTCCAAAATGGAAATGGGATAGCATTTCTATGGATTTCGTAACGGGGTTACCAAATACACCAAGAGGACACGATGCGATTTTGGTGATTGTTGATACACTTACAAAGTCGACTCACTTTATTCCTATTAACATCACTTATCGCGTATCGAAGTTGGCGGAAATTTATACGCATGTGATTGTGAGATTACATGGTATTCCTTTGTGTATTTTTTGGATAGAGATCCGAGGTTTACTTCTGAATTTTGGAAAAGCTTGCAAGAGGATTTGGGTTCAAAGTTGAGGTTGAGTTCAGCTTATCATCCTCAAACTGATGGTCAGACGGAAAGGATGATTCAATCATTGGAAGACTTGTTACGTGCTTATATTCTTGAACATGGTGGTTCACGGGATACATATCTTCCTTTGATTGAGTTTACTTATAACAATAGTTTTCATGCTAGTATTGGAATGGCACCGTTCGAGGCTTTGTATGGTCAGAGGTGTAGAACTCCTTTGTGTTGGCATGAGTCGGGCGAAAGTGTGGTGCTTGGACCATAATTGGTTAGAGAGACTACTGAGACGGTGAAGATGATTAGAGAAAAGATGAGAATTTCTCAAAGTCGACAAAAGAGTTATCATGATAAAAGGAGAAAAGACTTGGAATTTCAAGATGGTGATCATGTATTTTTGCGAATTACTCCTACAACCGGCGTTGGGCGAGCATTGAAGTTGAAGAAGCTAACTCCTCGCTTTATTGGTC
The DNA here is from genome assembly GCA_948472305.1 of Vicia faba. Lineage (NCBI taxonomy): Eukaryota > Viridiplantae > Streptophyta > Magnoliopsida > Fabales > Fabaceae > Vicia > Vicia faba. The sequence goes on along the minus strand of OX451739.1, from coordinate 1,573,423,218 downwards.
CTTACCAAATTACTAGTAAAGTGGGAAAAGTGGCTTATAGAGTGGCGTTACCGCCAAATCTTTCGAACTTGCATGATGTGTTCCATGTGGCGCAACTTTGGAAGTATGTCCCGGATCCTTCACATGTGATTGAGATGGATGATATCCAAGTGCGAGACAATCTTACGGTGGAGACGATGCCATTAAGGATCGAAGATCGTGAGATAAAGTCTCTTTGTGGCAAAGAGATCTCCTTGGTTAAAGTTCTTTGGATAGGAACAGCTGGTGAAAGTGCGACGTGGGAGTTAGAAAGCAAGATGCGGGATTCCTATCCCGAGCTTTTCGAGTCAGGTAATTTCGAGGATGGAACTTTTATAAGTGGGGGAGAGTTGTAACTCCCCGTTTTATTTAATATTATATTATATTAATATTTTCGAGTTACCGGTTGACGTTTATTTTTGCGACGAGAATATTTAAATTAACCGGTATATCTGTTAATATATTCGGCAATTTTTTATTCGGACCGGTAATTATTTTATTCGGTCCGGTATTTATTTTGAGGGACCAGTAATTATTTTATTCGGTCCGGTATTTATTTTGAGGGACCGATAATTATTTTGTTCGGTCCGGTTTTTATACCGTTCGGTAAAATATTATTCGGACCGATATTTAATTTTTCAGAGTTATTTTAATTATTTGGGTTAATAATATTATTTAGTATTATTTGGTGTTATGAGGTAGTATTTTACCATAAGGGCTTTTTGGGTATTTTGCTAGCTTATGTCTTGCATCAAAACAAATCAAACACACTTTGCCTTGTCTTTGTATCATACAAAACACACTTTGTGAGAGTTAGAGAGAACAAGAAGGTCTTGGAGAGAAGAGCAAGAATAAAACCATAGCTTGGGTTTTGGGTTGGTTGAAATCATCAAGAATCATTTCAAGTATCTAAGGTAAGGGGTTTGATTTTCCAATTCTTATAGTTAGGATTTGATTGGGTATATTTTGATTTGGGATAAAATTGATGTTAGGGTTCTTGAGATTTGTTGAGATAAATTAGGAGAATTAATTTATGTGTTAGTGTTGTGGAATTATTTTTATGTTAATAGAAATTAAATTAGAAAAACTAATTTATATTAATTAAATTAAATTTATAGAAAACAAAACAAGCAGTATGCATAGAAGTTATATAGCAGTATGCATAAAAGTTGTATACCAGTATATTACCTTTCCTAAAAGAACTAGCAGCATGTTCATTTAAATTAAGCTTATAACAAAAAGAATTAGCAACATGTTCATTTAAATTAAGCTTATAACTAAGCTAGCAGTAGAATGAAGTTTAGAAAAACCAAACGTAATAGCAGTATAAAATAATTGAAATTAAATTTAGAAAATTAATTAATTTATGTTTTGTGTTTCTTTTCTTAATTTAATATATTAAATATTTATATTAATTAAATAAAAATATGACATAAGTTAGCCGATTTAATTTGGAACCTGATTATGTCCGATTTCCCGATTTCGGTAATTTCGGCGATGGAGCTACTTGCTCCAAATTGAACGAAAATTGACGTGCTAGCTAATTTCTACGTGTAGAACATCATGGTGATGTTAGTTCTTCGAGATTTCGAGTTTTTATGAAGTGACCCGAAATAGGCCAATTTACGGTTAATTTGAAATGGGTTGCATTTTAGTCGGTTTAAGTCGCGTATGGACAATCCGATTGCGACATTAATGATTATGATTGATGCCGATCATTATGAATGACTTTCACGATGATTATTCATGTTTGACTATTTTTATGTGTTTGAAATTTAGTGAATTATTTGATAATGATGTGGTGTGATTAAATATGATATTTGCGACGGTTTATTTATAATGAATACTTGATGATATGCGATGCGATGATATGTTTATCTTGATATGGATGAATATGGCGACGTGGGTTTTATACCAATTTTGATGTGCGATGATGATGTTTTGTTGTGTCGTGTTTGTGATGTCGTGTTGTCGAGTCACATACATTGCATTGGCGACGAGGGCTTTATGCCAAGCGACGAGGGATTTTATGCCAAAGCGACGATGGGCTTTTATGCTGAATGTCCCTAATTATGGACAAAGCGACGGGTACCACATGCATAACATAGTCGTGTCTCATGGAGTCGGTTATGTTTATTTTTCAGTCTTTTGGCATTGAGTTTTATTTCATGGCTTATGATGAATTGCGATGATATATGATACTTTATTTTGTGATGATTTTTGTGTTGAACATAAAGTGAATATGATGCAATAATTTCATGATGAGTAAGCGATGAATATAACATGACGATAAAGCGACGATATGAGTTTATGGAGGTGAAGTTTATGTCTTGTTTTGGTATGATTATGATGATTACGTGACGAAATTAAAGTGTTGATTTTATACACTAAATGATGGTTTAAAGCGTGTGAGATTTGAATATGTGCTGACATACTCTTATTAATCCTATATCATTTATGATTCCAAAACTATTTATATATTTTATCATACCTTTAATTATATGTTTTGGATTATCTCACCCTTTACTTGTTTCGCCGTTGCCTTTATATTGGTAACGTGCAGGTGATCCGCGGGGATGATGAGTATTAGCTCGAGTCTCTTTATTTTGAGTCGCTCTGCTCTGATAGTAGTAACACTCTGGATTTGGGCGACGTTATTATTTTGATAGGATAGTTTATGTATACTATCTTATGACTTTATGTATTGATGATAACATGATGATACGTAAATTTTGTGAACACATCCGCTGTGCTGTGATTAGTCATATGTTTATATGATGATTTATGTTATGAATCGGTATATCCAACTTTTGATTATGTGATGTGAATTATAATGCAAAGTGATGAAAAACATGAATATGTGATACCTCAATTTATGGTTGGATGAAATTTTGAAACTCTGATTTTATTATTAATTACGAGGGGTAGAATTGGGGTGTTACAGAAGCTGCCAACAAGAATATAAAGAAGATTGTGCAAAAGATGGTTGTGGCCTATGAAGACTGGCATGAAATGATACAATTTGCTCTTCATGGCTATCGTACTTTGGCACTAACATCAATTGGGGAAACCCCTTTCTCTTTGGTGTATGTCATGGAAGTTGTCTTGCCTGTCAAAGTTCAGATTCCTTCTCTAAGGATTATGAAAGAAGAAAACTTAGACGAAGACGAATGGATTCAGAAAAGGTTGGATCAGTTGAATTTGCTTGACGAAATGAGGTTGGTTGTTGTTTGTCATGGTCAGATGTATCAAAAATGTATGATCAAGGCATTCAACAAAAAGATCAAGCATCAGGTATACCAAGCTGGTGACTTGGTAATAAAGCACAACATTCTACCATAAGGTGATCCTAGGGGAAAATGGTCTCCCACCTACGAAGGGCCATTTATAGTCAAGAAAGTATTCATGGGCGGTGCTATGATGCTAACCACTATGGATGGCAAAGATTTCCCATACCCTGTTGGTTTACCCCAATTTTTGCCCCTAAGATCCCTTCATCATACCATATTGGTTCCATCACAACAAGATCACATTAGGATTCTTGGTTCCCCTCCCTATATTTAGCTTTGCTCTTTGAGGAATCACCAAGCACCTTGACTTGTGTTCTATTGTGATCAGGAATATTTTTGTCTTGATTTCTTCTTTTAATTAATAAAATGCAATGTTGGTTTGTCTTGCCCTTTACTCATGTAGGTAAAGGCAATAAGATTCAGCAAGTTGCTCCATGGGTTCATGAGTTTATTTCCATGCCCTAGTCAATGAAGCTTGAGAAGTTTAAACCTCACCATTGGATTTGTTTTGGAGGAAATAGCATGGCAAGGTTATTTTGGTTCACCACATTTCAAGATTATCAATTTTGGTTCAAAAGCACAAGGGATTAATTGGAGAAGTTGTCATGCTTGGACAAGGCTTTGATCCCATTGGTCACAAATGGATATTTCTCTGAATTATCAAGATAAGAAAGTGGTTGTGGTTGCTATCAGTTCTCAATATCATCCTCAACAACTTATATTTACAAAGCATTTGTGTTGGTACAAGAAGTTTGTTCAAAATTGTCAAAGTTCCTCAAGGCATTTTTCTTGATCTAGGAGCTAGGGTTTTGAACTTCAAAGAAGCATATCTTGCTCATCTTTTGGTATTTTGGAGTGATTCCAAAGACATCCTTCTGTTAAAAGGGTTACCAACAAATCACTTCAAAAGTTCCAAGGAGTTTTCATGTGGAAGAAACTTGATGAAGAAGAAAGATTACAAGTCCTCAAGATGAATCCCCAATTTTCCATGTGTGACTTCAAATGATCATAACTTGGTCAATTTTTATCACCTTGAGCCCATTATTTTTCCACAATGATCTTGAGGATGTTAAAGTTATGCCTTCTTTTATGTGCAACGTGAGAAAATGGATGGAAGTTGTCTTAAGGATACAAAAGATTATAGGTCATTTCATGATTTGTTTTCCAACTTCAACAATACATAACTCTCTCAATTTTTGTAGATTTTGAATGGTTCAAGTCCCAAAATGTCATTCAAGTGGTCTGTTTCATGCCATCTTTTTTGTTCAAGAGCAAAATCCAAGTGGAAGGCCATGTTTAGATGCAAGACATTATAGGTCACTTTTGAAGAAAAATTTGAAATATTTCTAAGTATGGAAAGTCAACCCTTTTTCTCTAACTTTGACTCAACACAACTTTCAGCTCAAGAATCCATTTGATTCCATTCTTTTTCCATTTCAAAGCTTGTAATCTCATATTTCTAAAGCATCAAGATTCATGCCTTAAGACCCCTTGAGCTGAGAATGACACTGGATTGAATTTGGTAACTTGGAACTGAAGTTTTCCCATAAGTCAGAATTTGAAGTCTTTGCTTTGGCTTCTAATCACAAGTTTTCCACGCGTTTATGCCTCTAAACATGTTTAATGAAGTTCCAGAATTGATTAGCACAACAAAACACACGTTTTGGATGTGTTTTGATCAAATTGGAAGTCACACTTTTCTTGTTTGCAACATCACATGATTTCCCTCTAAACTTCATCATTTCACACGCTTGGACATTCCATTTGATTCCCTATAAATATAGGGTCATTTAGCATTCCTTTCCTCAAGCTTGGATAGACAGAATCATCCTGAAAAACTTGTTCCATAACTCAAAATTCAGCAACTACAAAATCTATTATCAAGCCTTTTTCAATCCAATTTTTCCATCAATTCACCTTCCTTGATCCTCCCTGAAGCTAACCATATAATTACATTCAAGAATCGTGCCCTATATTTCTCCATAGAAGTCCTGTTTCAGACCCTTGCAACTCAACTTCAATAGGTAGATTCCTTCATCAATTCTTCAAAACTTTGATATCATTGTGATGCTCCCTTTTCAAAACTTTCCTTCCAAATTGCTTGAGCTACAGTTTATATAAATTTGTCGCAAAGGTGTGGTTGTCTTCATCTTGAAGAGACGGAGCGAATGACATAGGTCTCATGCTCTAATTTTACAGATTGAGCAACCTGGTTTTGGGACTGGCTGAAGGTTGAAGATGACCAACGTGTCATCTTCCAACCAATGAAGGCGTGCCATCTGTGTTTTTCAAAAATCTGATTTAATTAATGATCCTATGCATTATTCACTAAAGTCCATAACATGAACAGCGCGTCAAGTCCACTTGATCTGTTTACTAACGCGTTTTGACATTGATCAAATGACCCATATTTTTTGGTTTTTATTTTCTTTTCTGATTTTTGTTTAATTGTTTTAAACTTCAAAAAATCATAAAAAATTCATTTTAAGTCCAAAAAATCTGAAATAATTATGAAAAATATTTTTGATTATTCTCTTTCTGATTTTTATTTTTTCACAATTTTATTTTGTGTTTTGGTATTTTTTATAAATTTTCACTTTATTTGATTTTTTTTAAATGTTTAAAAATACTTTTATGTATTTTTAAATTCTGAAAAAATATGGAATGATCTAATGATATTGTGACAAATATTGGTGACCTCACTATTTTTTATTTCTGACTTTGGTATTTTTTTATCATTTTTGGTTTATTTTACTCATTTCTTTTAATTTTAAAAAAAGTTTATGACTTTATAAAATTACCAAAAAATTTATAAAAATATTTGAGTCCATTTCTGATTTTTCTATGGTATTACTTTTTATTTCTTGATTAATTTGAATATAGTTTATATTTTCATCCCTTATTTCTATTTTAAATATTTCTAAAACATTTTTTGATGTATATATTAAAATGCAATATTATTTTGTGATTATTTTCTGGCTAATCTTAGGTTGGATTTTTGATCATGAAATTTATTAACATCATTGGATCTATATTGTTGAGTTTAACTCCACAAAAATGGATGAATGATTTTAATAATAGTTTGATTAAATTTAATTCAAAAGTGGTTTGTATATTCTTTCCCACCCCTCTTCATCTCATCCCTTTTTTATTGCGCTGAGTGTTATTGGAGCATGATCTCTATATCATGTCTCAAAATAAATGGTGTATAGATTGATATTGACCGGCCTCAAAATAGGTGCGACTTCTATATAAGTCCACTTATGATTGCGTAACATAGCGCTAAATTTTGTCCCGATTCGAATAAATGATCATTCGTGGCCCAAACTTATGTTTGCAAGCCCAAGTATGTTAATTTAATCTCTTTGATCCAATAACCTTGAGATTCATTATGTGGATGCTTTGGTTCTACCAATCCTCTAATGGATCTACAACACCTTCGGTCAACGCGGATCACTTAAACATCGTTGATCATTAAATGGTACTTATGAGGTTTCCAAATGGATGATATACTTGACAAAAAGAAAATTCAACTTGTTGTGTGGAGGCTTTGGTTCTACCAATCCTCTAATGAGTTCCAAATACAAGTTTCAAGATGATCATCCAACTAACCACTAATCACTAATAATTGACTTTATCCTGTATTTTTATTATATGACCCTTTTATTTTTATGCACTATTTACTTTTAGCATTTACATTTCATGCCATTTTCATCTTTGCTCATTTGAGCATTTACTTTCTTGTCATTTTTATTTTTCTCACTTGAGCTTTTATTTTCTTTTCTTAAGATACTTAATAATCAATATGAACCATAAAATCCTTAATGGTACTTGGACTATTTGGTTACTATCCTTGGCATTATGGAGTATTGGACTTCTTGGACTTAGGATTAGAAACCTTAGCCTATGATTGGAGACCTTGTGACCTTATCTTATTATTTTGTCTGGAGCTCTTGAGGTTTACCTCAAGACATTGGGTTGTTTGTTTGTTTTGTGTGCAGGTTATTGTGATTACACTCTTTGTTTGTAATATGGAATTCACCCATATACAGTCGTTGCTCTGCCCAATTTTTGTGAAGACTTAATACACTTTAATTTTGGTTTTCTCAAGAGGTCTAGTATCTTTTCTTGCTTGGTTTCAATCCAAAGAACAGGAATTCTATCTTGGCTCATAATGTCAAGTATTGGCTTCTTGTTGGTTAGATGGTTCCTATCTGTTAGAACATAATCCCAGCAAGAGTTTTGATGATAACAAACACATGATATAAAGAACAAATATGCTCGCTAATAAAAGTATGTTTACATGCAGGATGTTCTGATGTTAAAAAGATGTTCTGATGCAACTGGAAGTTCTGCCAGAACATCACCAGAAGTTCTGATTATGAGAGCACAAAAGTTGTGAGGACAGTGAAAGATTCAGACGTATCAGATATGCATGACACACTTATATGAAGAAGTTCTGATTGAACTTATGAATGCACCAGCGCTGCGAAACAGAATCTCTGATACTCTGATGTGTAAAGTTATGATCAAGATGTAAAGAACTCTCAACAGTAATATTCATCCTCTGATGTGAGAAGTTTGAAGCGTTACAAATCAATCAATGCAAGATCATAAGTAACGACTACAAAACGACAAGGATCTCCTGAATTGGAAAGCTCATTAATGTGTGTTATAGACATACCAAAAGTATCTTCTTATGTCACTATTGCAAGGCCTATATAAAGCTGACAAGAAGAAGATTTCATGATGATGAACAACTGCGCTCATAAAGAAACACTCACGTGAAAAAGTAAAAAACGCAGCTTTCATTCTTCATCTTCAATGATTCAATTAAACTGTGTAATATATCACAAGTTTGTGATACTGTTTATTTAGAAACATCATTGTACACTTTTATTCAATTAGTTGTTTAGTGAAATTCCTTGAGAAAACCGGGTTGTGGTTTTGGACTCAAGAAGACTTTAACAGTTGTTAAAGTAGAATTGTAATCAGTTTGATTAGTAAATTAAGTCCTCGTTGGAGAGAGGCGAAATCACCTTGGCGGGTGGACTGGAGTAGTTTGAGGTCAAACGAACCAGGATAAAAATATCGTGTCTACTTCGCATTTGATTTCAAGTTTTCAATTCAACCCCCCCTTCTTGTGTTTTTCACTTCTTCAATTAGTATCAGGGCACCTGGATCTGGGTGCAAACACTTAACCGTGTCAGATAAAGATCCAAGGGGGGAAAACACTATGATGGTAACAAGTCAGAACATCAGCAGCAGCCCTCCAATATTTGACGGTTAAAATTTTGACTACTGGAAGGATATGATCAGAAGTTTCTTCCTATCCTATGACGCTGACCTCTGGGATGTGGTAACTGATGGATACACACACCCAGTGGATGGAAGTGGTCAGAAGATAGACATAAAAATGATATCTGACCAGCAAAAGCATGATTTCAGAAACCCCAACAAGGCCAGAACAATACTCCTTAGCGCTATCTCATACTCAGAATATGAGAAGATCACAAACAAAGAAACAGCTAAGAACATGTTTCATTCTCTGAGAATGACGCATGAAGGAAACTTGCAAGTAAAAGAAACCAAAGCCCTTGCGCTCATTCAGAAGTATGAAGCCTTCAGAATGGAAGAAGATGAAACCATTGAAACAATGTTCTCTAGATTCCAAACTTTGGTGGAAGGGCTAAAGGTGCTGGACAAAGGGTACTCAACTGCTGATCATGCAAAGAAGATCATCAGAAGTTTACCAAAACAATGGAGACCAATGGTTACAGCTCTCAAACTGGAAAAAGATCTGAACATAATATCTCTAGAAGAACTTATCAACTCCCTCAGAAGCCATGAGATATAGTTAGAAGATGATGAGCCTCAGAAGAAATGTAAGTCTCTCGCTCTAAAGTCTAACAAATATGAAACCAAAATTTTACAGGAAGAGGCAGAAGCAGAAACCTCTGGAGAATCTTCGTCAGAAGAAGACGAAATTTTCCTTCTATCCAGAAGAATCAATCAGTTGTGGAAGCACATGCAAAAAAATTTCAGAAACTCTAGAAGAACAAGAAATGACTCTGAACAATCCTCTGGATATAGAAAATCAAGTAACAAAATCATTACCTGCTATGAATGCAATAAACAAGGTCACTACAAAAGTGATTGTCCAAGGCTTCAGAAGGAGAAATATAAAAGGAAGTTCGTTAAGGAGAAGAAGAAAAGTCTTATGGCAACATGGGATGACTCTGAATCTTCTGAAGACGGAACAGAATCAGAAGATGAACAAGCCAATATAGCTCAAACAGACAACTTATTAGATGTCTCTGAATCTCCTGAATCAGAATCAGGGTCAGAATCAGAATCAGAATCAGGGTCAGAATCAGAATCAAACGCCGAAGAGGTATCTCCTGACTTTACTGTTAATATTACTAAAGCTGAACTAGGAGAAAGTCTTAGTGAAATTATGTAAAGGTATCAGCAGCTCAGAGTCAAATTCAAGAACCTGAAAAAGGATATTGCTTTTGGTTCTAAAGAAACTGAGAGTCCGAGATTAGAAAACTCTGAGTTAAAAGAAAAGATTTCAAAACTAGAAAATGATTTACAAAACTCTCAGAAGGAAATAATCTTAGAGGATCCCAGTAATGCTGATAAGATCATAAAGGAATATGATCAAAGCTTTCAGAAGTTTCTGACTAAAAAAATAGATAGAAGCAAAATGGCTTCAATGATCTATGGAGTTAGCAGGAATGGCAGAATAGGCATAGGATATAAAGGCAAAGTATCCCAACCTAAGAAATTTAAGGATCTGGTTATCAAACGCACTCCTCTTTATTCTCACTTCACCACTGGGCAAACACGTGATATAAAACATGCTGGTAAGGCGTTTTATACTAAACCAAAATTCAAACAGAATTTTGGAAACTCTAACAGCCACGAACCTAGAAATATATGGGTACCAAAAGACAAAATCATCTATGTTGCAAATATTTTTAACAGCAAGGTTGAAACTCCAGTATTAACACCTCGACTCTGGATGCTCTCTACACATGGAGGAAAGAAAGCATATGTTCCAAAGCCTAGAATTTAAAAGATTAGAAGGTTTCAGAGGCAATCAGAAACAAAAGATTACTGGCTCTGAAACTATTTGAAACAGGAATGGAAATACATCATCAGAAGCTCTCTAAAGAATCTCAGATGTATCCAGAAGAGGATGTCACACTGTTTCAAGCACTTCTGTCAGAGCAAGCCAATCAGAGTCTTTACCACTTTTTGATTCTTGACAAAAAGGGGGAGAATGAAGAATATTTTGACTCATAATCAGAAGATTGACTCATAATTAGAAGATCTTCAGGGAAGTACTTTATTTTCTCGTTAGCTGAGTACTCTACTCAGGGGGAGCCTTCCTTTTGATTTTTGTTCTTTATATTCCATCAAAATATACTAGTTTTTGTCATCATCAAAAAGGGGGAGATTGTTAGAACATAATCCCAGCAAGAGTTTTGATGATAACAAACACATGATATAAAGAACAAATATGCTCTCTAATAAAAGTATTTTTACATGCAGGATGTTATGATGTTAAAAAGATGTTCTGATGCAACTGGAAGTTCTGCCAGAACATCACCAGAAGTTCTGATTATGAGAGCACAAAAGTTGAGAGGATAATGAAAGATTCATACGCATTAGATATGCATGACACGCTTATATGAAGAAGTTCTGATTGAACTTTTGAATGCACCAGCGCTGTGAAACATAATCTCTGATACTCTAATGTGCAAAGTTCTGATCAAGCTGTAAAGAACTCTCAACGGTAATATTCATCCTCTGATGTGAGAAGCTTCGAAGCATTACAAATCCATCAATGCAAGATCATAAGTAACAGCTGCAAAACGACAACGATCTCCTGAATTGGAAAGCTCATTAACGCGTGTTATGGACATACCAAAAGTATCTTCTTATGTAACTATTGCAAGGCCTATATAAAGATGACAAGAAGAATATTTCATGATGATGAACAACTGTGCTCATAAAGAAACACTCACGTGAAAAAGTAAAGAACGCAACTTTCATTCTTCATCTTCAACGATTCAATATTAAAATGTGTAATACATCACAAGTTTGTGATACTGTTTATTTAGAAACATCATTGTACACTTTTATTCAATTAATTGTTTAGTGAAATTCCTTGAGAAAACCGGGTTGTGGTTTTGGACTCAAGAAGACTTTAACAGTTGTTAAAGTATAATTGTAATCAGTTTGATTAGTGAATTAAGTCCTCGTTGGAGAGAGGAGAAATCACCTTGGCGGGTGGACTGGAGTAGTTTGAGGTCAAACGAACCAGGATAAAAATATCGTGTCTACTGCGCATTTGATTTCAAGTTTTCAATTCAACCCCCCCCCCCCCCCCCCCTCTTGTGTTTTTCACTTTTTCACTATCCCTAGCATTTACCTTATGCTTTAGGATAGTCTCTTCTTCTCCTCCCATCTTCTTTAATTTCAAAAATCTTCTTCCTCCTTTTGAAAACTCCTCTTGTTTTGAAAATTGAACCACTTTCATAATAAACTTGGACTTAGGTCCATGCATTTTCAAAAAAAATTTCATGAATAAACTTCAATCAACTTAATAATATTTTGACATCATTTTTTGTGAGAAGAGTAAAAGTCAATAAATCCCATTTCAAATCATTTTTGCCACTTTGGCTTTCTTTTTTTTAAACCTTTCTCAAAAGATTAGACTCTTGCCAACCCTTGTAGTGATTAAAACAACTATACTTCTACAATATGTAGTGAAGAGAGATATTTTCCACTTGGGTGTTGAGTGAGGAATTGTTGATTTTAAAATCCAAGCCATATCCTCCACTTTGAGATGATGCAAATTCTCCTTTCTCATGATTGTGGGTAGTAGGTATGTTTTCCATACGGACAATGACAATGATGTTTTATCTAATAAAAATTAACCAACACACTTACATTTTAAAATTTTTAAAGAGGAACTACGTGTACCCTGATCCCCTATTGCACGAAAAGGTGGTACGTAGGCACTAAAGGTTCGCAACCGCGGCGAGTGCAAAAAAAAACCCATAAAAATATATTTCTTTTCTCACCTCCACCATCCATTTCTTTACACAACATTTCATAGCCAAAATATACAGATTTTTTACAAAGAGGTTCCTACGAAGTATCGTAGATGTTTAGGGTGCTAATACCTTCCATTTGCATAACCAACCCCCTTACCTAGAATCTTTACCCCTCTTTTTGGGTTATTCGCTCTTTTAGCATTCCCTTGGAAACAATAAAGGGCGGTGGAGATTTTTAATTTGATCTGTATAAGTCTAGTAAATCCCATGGCTTAGTCTTAAACATTTCTACCGCTACAGAAAAATGGAGACTTCACTGGGGAAAGATTGACCTCTTGCTGGTCCATCCCTAAGTGGGTTGAGCTTATCTTTGTATATATCTGTATATATGATATTAATGTTTATGTGTTATATGTTGTATATATGTTTGTTTGGATTTTCCTGGTTTTCAGGGTGCTTGGTGTTACTCATAAGTCCTATACCCGGACTTGGGCAAACTTTAAGATATGACGGGCGGTATAGTCATGTTAACTTTGAGGGAGTAATCCCAAAAAAGGATGCATGAGATCCCCCACTCAGTGGAGGCCCCTTAGGCTGTACTCTCGTTTACCAAGTAATCGGGAAGACGTACTGCTTTCGACCTAGGAGCCTGCTGAAGTTGAGGACCGTAGAATACCTAACCCATCTTGGCCTTTTAGGTGTAGTGTGAAAGCTATGATGGAGTAATCTGGAAATAGTTGTCACGCGATCCTACACTAGAGGAGTATTCTTATCTGTTGGGTTTAGCTATTACCGATTGTGTTCCTTTCACCGGTTTGGAGGGTGAGCCAAAATCACATGAGATTGCTGCTTTGATCCATCTGGGGAAGTCTGAGGTTGAAGCCCATATGACTACTAAAGGAGGGATTAGAGGATTACCAGCTCAGTTCTTATAGGAGAAAGCTCGCTACTTTGCCAGGATGAAGATTACAATCGCTTTTGAGGCCATCTTTGCTCAATTTGCTTACAGGTTGTTCTTATTTCCTAATATGGACAAGTTTATTGATGTTAACGCTATCAGGATCTTCATGATTGGAAACCCAATTCCTACCTTATTGGGTGACGCTTATTACTCTATTCATCTTCAGAATTCTTACCATGGGGGATGATTATCTGTTGCACGCCTATGTTGTACCGGTGGTTTATTTCTCATATGCCTCAGTCTGATGCTTTTTGGGATGTCAAGAAGGAACCCTATTAGGCTCCTAAGATCATGGAACTTACTCACTCAGATATTGATTGGTATCATCGAGCTTACCAGGATAAAGAGATTATTGACTGTTGTGGTAGTTTCCCCAATGTACCTCTTCTTGGTACAAAGGGAGGAATTAACTATAACCCTGTTCTTGCACGACGACAACTTGATAATCCGATGAGGGATAAACCAAATAGTATTCATTTGAGTAGTTTTTTTTTCTGAAGGAGGGAGAATACCATAAGGAAGCTAGGGAGTAGATTGTGAAGGCCTGGCATAATTTTAATAAGAAGAGTATGAAGGATTTGGGACCTAGGGGTGATGTTTCTTTGGAGCCATATCTTCAGTGGGTCCAAACGAGAGCTATTTAGTTGAAGATGTTGTATTCCTGGGAAACACCTATGCCTGATTTATTTGTGAAGACCACTCCTCCCTTATTGGATGATCTAAAAGAGCTACAACTTGATTTAGTCAGGATGCAACAGGAAAAATATGCTTGGAAGAACAAGTTCCAAACTTTAGAGATTTCTTATAGAGCAGATTTGAAGGAAAAAGACGACTTGATTGAGATTCTTGAGAGTCGGGTTGTAGAAATGATGGAGAGGTAAGGGGATTTATTTTCTCCTAAGCCTCACCCGGATTCTAGTTGCTTACTTCCTGATTCAGGTGATTAGAAGAAGGTTGCCACCAGATATGTGGAAGAAAACCAGAGGTTGAAGGCTTAAATTGCCAGGCTCACAGGGAAGTGCCAGCATATAGAGTGATCTTCATCAGCTTTAATTCACAGGATTTTAGATTTTATTTTCATCTTGTACTTGGGATCATTGAAACTTGTAATCCATTTTGGAGTTGTTTTAATAAAAAATTTCAGTATTTCAAATGCTTTATTACTTTGATATTTGCAATATGTCCATAAATTTTAATTCCCTTGAAATATTAAATAATAAAATAAGATCATGTGCATTGCATACTGTTGTACCCCAAAATTTTCCCTCTCATTTGATCAAGATTTCTCCTCACAAGACTCTTTGAACTCAAGACCAAGCTAGGGTTTGCTCTGCTCAAGACATCTCCTTGCATTGTTGACCTAAATTAGGGTTTGAGTTTGCACAAGGAATTTTGGACATCTAATGCTCAATGTGACTTTAATGCTTCATGTTGGACTTATAAGATTGCTCATACCAAGTTTCAAGCCTTGAATCAGATTTTTGCCCAGTCAATTAGGCAGTTGACCTAAGAATCAACTGTATTGGGGAAAAGTCAACTATGGCCAATTTACAGTCAAACCTCATATATTTTGATCCACATCAATATTATAGACTCATATGAACCATTTGATCAAGTTTGGACCATAACTCCTCAAGAAATTTGATCAGATCATCAAAAGGGCAAAATGGTCATTTTTAGGGTTTTTGACTGTATAAGGGCAATTTCTGATTTTTCACCTAGCCAATGGAAAATTGGGTTCAATTATGGATTCAAGGACTCAATTTCATCATCTTGTCCTATTCACAAGGTTCAAAAGATCTCAATTGCATTGGATTGACAGATGAATTTTCCAATCAACTGATCAAGAATCAATTGTACACTGAAAAGTCAAACTTTGACTTTTTAGTCAAAATCAAGTGCCAAGGGTCATTTTTCATCAAGATGTTTCAAAACATGAAACTTGTTCATCAAGAAACCAAATTTTGCAAATTAGGGTTTTAGATTGAAAATTTTCATAACTTAGAATTTTTCTAAGTTATGAAATTTTCTTATTTTTCCCCAAATTTGCCCAACTTTTTCACCAAGATGAAATTGGATTCAAACAAAACTTCCAACATGAAATTGTAGTCCTACACAAAATCTACAACTTTTATTCACAAAGTTTTCCCAAAGGAAGCTTCGATCTCAAGTTATGATTTTTGGAACAATGGTCCATGAAACTTTTAACTTAGTGAAATTTTGCCCTAGTTTAGGAAGGATTTTGACCTATCTTCATGGCAATTTTTCACCTAGTTCCACTTGAAATCTCAAAATGCATTTCAAAGATGGATTTTAGAGAATGTTACAACATTTCCAAAATGTCCAAGAACTCTTCAAAATCATTTATGGTTAGGGAGAATCGAAGGTTTGAATTTGGCAAAAACTCACTTTGATCCATGGCATGTTTCATGTTGACACAAGTTGCAATTTCCATCCAGCATTGTTTATACTTGCTTACAGGTTGACTTCTACAGGCTTATTCAAGCAAGCTCAAAGCAAATAAAGCATTGGGGAAGGTCCGAGGAAGTTCAGGCAAGCTCACAAACACCTCAGGCCTCACTGAAAACCCTTGCATTGCCATACACGAGTTCAACTGAAACATGTATTTTCCAACTTTCTATCTCTCTATTTAGGAATCATTAGGCTTAGGTTTGTGAATAAAAAATGTTGTACTCATATCCCTTAAGCTGTACATATGCATAAATTTCATTTAAGTTAAGTGTGTTGAGAGAATTTGATTGATAAACATCATGAAAAAGTTAGGTTAGAAATTAGGGCCAGAGAAATTCTCTCTGGTCTTTGAGAGTTAGATTAAGTTCTTTATATGGTTGGAATCGTGTTGAAAAATGCTATAACTTTCATGTTGTGAGTTTTTGCTTTAGAGCACGTATGCAGGAGTTGGACATTTGTACACATGCGCGCGTTTTTATTTGAATCTGAGGTTGAAGATGAAGTAGTTGGGCTGGACCTGGCTTGTTCATGCTTTTGGCACCCCCAGCTTGCTGACTGCACCCCCTTGGCCCATTCTTTTATATTTTTATATTTTTCTAGTTCTTTTTTATTTCTAATTTTGTTTTATTATTTTCTAAACATAAAAAAATATCAAAAACATTTTCATAAATTTTCACAATTTATTTTGTATTTTTTATTATTTTCTAACATAAAAATAATTATTAAATAACATACTTTTATTTTCTTAAATAAAAACTTGAAAATAATACATAAAAATATTTTATTTTTATTTTTATTATTTACATACTTAAATAATATTTTTTCTAATATATTTTTATTTTTTGACATTTGTATATATTTTATTATTTTATTTTATTGTACATAAATAATATAATTAATATATATATATATATATATATATATATATATATATATATATATATATATATATATATATATATATATATATATATATATATATATATATATATATATATATATATATATATATATATATACTTTCTTAAAATAAATTAGGGTTTTACCCTTAACAAAAATAACTTTTTATTTTCTTTTTAATACATTAAATATTATATTTTTACATACATAAAAATAATACAAAAAAAAAACATTTTTTGCATATTTATAATATATTGCATATTTATTTAATTGTCCATTTAAATATTTGCCTATTTATTTATTCTCACAATTAATTCAATTTGGATGTAATAGTTAATCTTAGGATTTTATTATCTTACAAATATTCCTCATTCAAAATTGTATCCCCCTCCCCATATCAATGTTGTAATAGCATAGATTTATTTTACGCATTTTATAGCTTTCAAATATGCTATGATAGAGATTAGGGTTTGTATGCAATATCCAAAATCAAAACAATTAGCTAGACCTAATACAAGACCTAAATGCATGAAAATGATAACACAATGCACACATGAACCCCTAGGGTTTCATCCACTTGTTGCCTTTAAAATGGCCATGGTATGCATGTTGAGTATCTTGACAAAGCAAAAATAAACAAAAGATCATAGTCCCTCGATGATGCTATCTTGGTTGCTATACAAAATGATCTAGTCCCTCAAAAAAATTGCTAAAGATACTTAGCACAATTGCTATCATGGTCAATACGATGACCCGCGCCTGTCCCGTTTAACATCCAAACACAAGGTTGTTTACCAAATACAATGGTAAAACAACACTGTCAAAAGGGTTAAAAATATGTAGGAAAGACTCTTGAGTAGATAAGGTAGACAACTCTTAGTTACTTGATCAAAACTTGCAAAAACATCCTTGCTATTTTCAAACACATCTCACAACACGATTTCAAAACATTTCCCAAATCAAACTTTCAAACATTGAAACATCTTTTCAAAAGACAAACACCTTAGTATATATTCAACCAAGAATCATTACAAAGGTTGCCACAACGATGGCCTATTTTCAAAACATTTTCAAAACCACACACAAAGCACCATTTCAAACAATTGAAAAGCAAAAGCAAGTGATCTAAACAAGTAACTAAGAGCCCATGGATAACTATGGATGAAAAGGGTGCTTGCACCTTCCCTTTTCATAATCTACACACCGAACCCAAGAAAACATCTCAAAGGTCTTTCCTGTGCTTTTTGACCTTTCCTTTGGATAAAATAAAAATTCGGTGGTGACTCTTGCTAAACCGAAGCATTTGCAAACACAAATGCAAAACCTTAAGTCAGTTCTCCCACCGTATCAAAGAACTGGAGACTCTGCTGTGGACTTCTCCTAAAAATGGGGTTACCTTAAGGTTTAAATCACCTTTACATGCTTACCTTGTTTGCTTTGATTGCTTTACACTTGGTTCTATTGTTTGGGTTTGAAATCCTCTACCCGAATTTGGGAAACATTCATAGGTAAATAGCAATACATTGTGGAAATTGTGCGGGGTATACCGACATGGTTGAAGCAATAGCTATATTAGTGTGACATATTTGTGGGTACCTGTGATGCGGTGGGAGAACTGACTTGAGGTTTTGCGTTTGTATTCGCACTTGTTCGGTTTAGCAAGAGTCGCTACCGACTTTTTATTTTATCCTAAAGGAAAGGTTAAAAAAGCACAGGAAAAACCTTTTGAGATGTTTCGTGGGTTCGGGGGGTAGATTATGAAAAGGGAAGGTATTAGCACCCTTTTCATCCATGGTTATCCATGGGCTCTTAGTTACTTGGTTTTAGATCACTTGCCTTGATTTTCGATTGCTTGAAATTGTGGTGTATGTGTGTGTTTTGAAAATGTTTTTGAAATAGACGCCTTTGTTTCGGCAACCATTATAATGACTCGTGTTTGAGTATATGCAACGGTGTGTATCTTTTCGAAAAGATGTTTCAAAATGTTTTTGGAAGTTTGTTTTGAAAGTGTTTATGAAGTGTGGTTTTTGAAAAGGAAGCAAGTGTTTTTGCAAGTTGATCTCAAGTAACTAAGAGTTTTGTCTACCCCTATTATACTCAAAGGTTTTCTCTATGTTTTCAACCCTTTTTAACAATTTTGTTCCACCATTGAATTTGGTGGACAATCTTGCGTTTAGGATGTTTAACGGGACGGGCGCGGGTCATCGTATGGACCATGAATGCAATGGTTCCAAGTGTCTTTGGCAACTTGCTTGAAGAAACTATGATCATTCCGTTTTAGGCAACTTTCGAAAGCGTCATCGAGGGACTTATGATCATTTTGAATTGCTTTGCCAAAGAAACTCGACGTGCAAGCATGGCCCGTTTTGGAAGGCAACATGCGGGATTACCCTAGGGGGTGCAAGTGTGGTTGTGTATTGATTTCATGTATTTGTCTTGTATTAGGTTATCCAGCGTTCAATTTTATGTACATACAAACCCTAGGTCTAATCATGATTTAATTCGAAAGCGGTAAATTGCGGGAATTTTAAAGTCTACGCTATTATAAATAGTATCCGGGAGTGGGAGTACAAATTTACAAATGGGGATGAGATTTTAGGAATGTAGTGTCCAATAATTTACAACCAAATCGAATCGCGATCAAATGTAAAAAATGTAACGTATAGCAATGTATAGGAATAGCAATTGTATAATGTATCAATGTAAGGGTATTGTGTAACTGTAAGTGTACGTGTATGAGAATTATTTACAAATGCGAGATACGAATTTAAATGTATTATTAAGTGTTGTTTACTTAATGAAAAGAATTAAATATTTTCTTTATTTAATTTTTGTAATCTTGTATTTTTCTTTAATATGTACAAAGTAAGAAAATTTAATTAAAGAAAGGAAAATATTTTTGAATTCTATTCTTTTATGTATTTTTTAGTATTAATGTACAAAGTATTTATCTTAAAGAAAATTAACATTTCATGTATAAAAATTTTAATTAAAGAAAATGTAACTTTCAGGTTTAAAGAAAAATATTATTAGTTTCTATATAAAATTTACTTATGATATACATATATAAAAGTGTTGTTTAATGTAAAAATTAGAATTAATATTAAGTCAGTTAAAAAGTATGGTTTAATTAGTGTTTTGAGTATACTGGTTGTTTTTTAGATGCAGGGTCTTTTAGCTTGACAATGCAGGTTTTTGGCTTGACAGGGTTAAGGTTTGCCTGTGCTTTCTGTTGGGCAGGTTTTTTTAGTCTTGAAAAGTTTACAGGTTTTTCTTTTGTTCTTGAAAAACTTGACAGTTTGTGGTTATGTGTACTCCTTTAAGGCTTGTGTTGTCTTTGATATATGTTTAGGCTTTTTGGCGCCTATGATTTTGAATGCTTCCAGATTTGATATCTTTTCTTGGTCAAGCTGGTGGGCAGATTTGCAAGGCTTGAGAATTTCATTCTTTGTGATTACCTCTGCTGCATATGTTCTGTCTACTTTTGAATAGCTCTGATACATGCCTCTTTTAGCCTGCAGCCTGCTGTAACATAATCTGCTTTCCTCTCTTCTTCTCTCTCCAGTACAACTTTTAGCATATTATATTGCTTAACATGTACTAATTCTGAAAAAGCAAACTGGCCTGGAAATGATGAAATGAAACTTTGCTTGCAATCTACTCTTTCTCTGCATATTTGTATATCTCTTTTCCATACTTTGTGCTTCTTGACAGCATTGATGGTACTTTGATATCTTGAGATATCTTTTGGCAACTTGTTGACTTTGGACTTAGTTTTGAAATTGTGACTTTATTTAGCAATTTGAACTTGGTTTAGGCCATTCAGTTTGTAACTTGGACTTTGTATTTGCACATGCTGTCTTGCTTTGAACTATGCAGTTGGTTGACCAATTTGAAATGTGCAATTTTTAACTTTGTGCATTCATCTTTAATTTGCAAACATTTTCATCCCTCTTTGTGAACCGGGAGAAATTCCGTGATTTGCAAAGAGGGCGAACTGATCCCGGCCATTTGCTTTTAATGATGAACTCTTTATCTGTCTGTCTCTTTAAATATTTATCTGCTTCTGACTTTTCTTCTTTCTTATTCTTTACAGATAAAATCCAATGAGGCAGAGGGAGCAAGGGATGGAAGATGAAGAATTGAAGACTTAGAAAAATATTAGGATAGTTTTATTTAAATTTAAGTAAATGTAATAGTATTATTGTAAACATTTTGTAAACAAAAACAATTATACAAATAATTTAAAGATAAATAAAAAGTCCTTTTATTTGATTAATTCTTTTTATTCTTTTCAAGATATTTATCTAATTGTTTATAATTCTTAAACTAAATTAAAAATGGAAATAAATTCCAATTATCTTAACTTAAAAATAAATATTCAATTGGTAAACATTGTGGTCTTATGACAAACCTGGCGCTCCAATTATCCAAAGTAACGCATAGTTTCCAACCAAGCGACAACTAATTAAACAAAACGTCCATCTGCCTCTTTTCACTGATTAAATCCAACAAATGCAAATTAACAACCAGCAGCCTCAGTTCTCATTTCAGAGTAATTTGAAAAGCATTGATAGAACCAACTCTTCTTGAGAGATATGCGCACAAAACCCTGATTCTGATCAAATGCCAAAGAAGCGTTCGCCTGATCAAAGTTGAGCCAAAATCAACCAAAACCCTAAGCAAACTGTTTGAATTGTTCTAGAACCATGAAAATCAATGAAAACCCTAATTTTATCTGACTGGCGAGAAAAGTCTGTTTGACCGATTCTTGAGCCAGTCTGAAAAAATCAGGAAACGCCCGAAGCTGTGATTTCTTGTGAAAAAAATGCGAGGGAAAATTTTGGAGTACAACAGTTGCCCCTGTTCAATCTTCTTGAACTTGAAGAGTTAGATTGGCAAGTTTGCCTTTCGCGACTTGAGGGTAAAAGGAGATTGGACACTAGAGTGCCCAGAAAATTTGCACTCGGTGATGTGATGGTAGAGGGAATGGGCTTAAAGATGCCATCTGGAAATGGGCTTAAAGATGCCATTTAGAAATGTTTGTTGAGGAGGATGGGCTTATAGATGCCATCTGGAAGGTGATTGTTGAACTGTATGTCACTGGTGAGTGGACGAGTATCAGAAAGGTATCCGTGTTTTGGAACATCTCTGAACTGGGGGTCTGAGCCAGCAATAGATTGACATCTGTGTTTGGAGAATCCGTAAACTGTTTTCAGGAGTCTGAAGAAGGAACCGGTGTAGGGTTTCCTGATGATGAGTCCGTATAAAACTGCATCTGGATGAATCTGGAACAAGTATCAGAATGTCGCCGTGTCTGGGTCACATCTGAACTGTCTCTGAGTGAATCTGGAATAAGTATCAGAATGTCGCCGTGTCTGGGTCACATCTGAACTACTTCTAGAAAGAATCTCAGAAGATGATGGTCTTTGTCTGTTGACTGATCTTTCCTGAAAAGGTAAAGAGTTAGTTGTATGCAATGTCCTGATGCGTGATGCAATGTATGTTATATCAATGTTCATGATATGATGAATGCGCATGTAAGCTGATGAGCTATCTTGTTGAGGATAGATGAATCCTGGATGGTTGAAAAAGAATTTTTACTGCTGCCGGGGAAAGTAAATCCTTGGCTGATGCTGTGGAGGGAAAGAATCTTTTGATTGCTGCATACGAGAAGTCCTGGGACCACTGTAGGGGAATCAGAAGCTTGGGTTGTATGCCAAACTACTGGGGAATCCTGTCTTGAGGAGATCTTCACCGGAGAATATTCGAATATTCTACGAGATGCTGGGAATGAGAGTCTTCACTCTGCTTGGGGATTGATAGTTGGAAGTTTTAGCTCCGCTGGGGATATTGAAACTTGATTCTGAGGGGAATTAGATTCCGGAAGGTTCTCAGGATGGGGATTGCAAGAATCTTCTGATTGCCGTAGGCACTTGATCTCGGGAATGGGCTTACAGATGCCATTTGGAGGTAGGATGGATAATTGACTGGAGATGTGTTGAATTGTAAGTTGAAAGAAGGAACCTGTGTAGGGTTTCCTGATGATGAGTCAGTGTAAAACTGCATCTGAGTTTGAAGAGGAACCGGTGTAGGGTTTCCTGACGATGAGTCCGTGTAAAACTGCATCGGGTTTTGAGAAGGAACCTGTGTAGGGTTGCCTCATGATGAGTTCGTGTAAAAATGCATCGGGTTTTGAGAAGGAACCTGTGTAGGGTTGCTTCATGATGAGTCCGTGTAAAACTGCATCTGAGGTTGAAAGGGAACCGGTGTAGGGTTTCCTGACGATGAGTCCGTGTAAAACTGCATCAGGTTTTGAGAAGGAACCTGTGTAGGGTTGCCTCATGATGAGTCCGTGTAAAACTGCATCGGGTTTTGAGAAGGAACCTGTGTAGGGTTGCTTCATGATGAGTCCGTGTAAAACTGCATCGGGTTTTTGAACACTTTTGACATTCGAATGCCCCAAGTGGTGATGTAGATAATTTCCTGGCTTGTTACATGTGTTGATCCACAATCAGTCGTCCACAGATGTTTTCCTGGTTCGTTACAGGCGTTGATCTGGAACTTAAGAAAGGTAACAGAATGGCAACCGTGTCTGGAGCACATCTGGACCGTATCTTCCAACAGGTGATGAAGGAATTGTCGAACACTTTTGACATTCGAATGCCCCAAGTGGTGTTGATCTTGAATAAGTTGCTGAATGTCGCCATCTCTGGGTCACATCTGGAACTATATCTGGAATGAAATCTTGAATAAGTTGCGGAATGTCGCCATCTCTGGGTCACATCTGGAACTATATCTAGAATGAAGTCTGGAATAAGTTATAGAATGTCGCCAAATCTGGGTCACATCTGGAACTATATCTGGAATGAAAATCTAAATGAGTTATAGAATGTCGCCATCTCTGGGTCACATCTTGAACTATATCTGGAAGCAAATCTGAATGAGTTATAGAATGTCGCCAAAATCTTGGGTCACATCTTGAACTATATCAATCTTCTGAGGCGATGAGAATCTTCATGCTGTTAACGGTTAACTGTTATCTGGTTGTAATCCAGGCTCCACAGAAATGTATATTGTCATCTGGTCGTAATCCAGTCTTCACAATAACTTGCTAAGCTGTTATCCGGTCAAATCCGGGCTCCACGGCTTGTGCTGAAGATATACCACTATCTGGTCGCAATCCAGGTTTCGTAGTATTCTTGACTGCTGTCTGGTCGTAGTCCAGGATTCACAGAACTTGTTAGGGATTAAACTATTATCCGGTCGAATCCGGGTTTCATAGCTTGCTCTGAGGGGATACCACTATCTGGTCGCAATCCAGGCTTTGCGGTAGTCTGACACTGTTATCCGGTCGTAGTCTGGTTTTCACAATGTGCCGTAGAGATCAAGATATTATCCGGTCAAATCCGGGATTCGTAACATGAATTCAGGAGAACCCACTATCTGGTCGTAATCCAGGCTTTGCGGTAGTCTGACACTGTTATCCGGTCGTAGTCCGATCTTCACAATGTGCTGTAGAGATCAAGGTACTATCCGGTCAAATCCGGGCTTCGTAACTTGAATTCAGGAGAACCCACTATCTGGTCGTAATCTAGGCTTTGCGGTAGTCTGACACTATTATCCGGTCGTAGTCCGGTCTTCACAATGTGCTGTAGAGATCAAGGTACTATCCGGTCAAATCCGGGCTTCGTAACTTGAATTCAGGAGAACCCACTATCTGGTCGTAATCCAGGCTTTACGGTAGTCTGACACTGTTATCCGGTCGTAGTCCGGTCTTCACAATGTGTTGTAGAGATCAAGGTACTATCCGGTCAAATCCGGGCTTCGTAACTTGAATTCAGGAGAACCCACTATCTGGTCGTAATCCAGGCTTTGCGGTAGTCTGACACTGTTATCCGGTCGTAGTCCGGTTTTCACAATGTGCTGTAGAGATCAAGGTACTATCCGGTCAAATCCGGGCTTCATAACTTGAATCTTGTGAGAATTTGGTTTTTGACGACTGTAGCTTCCAACAAGTGATGAAGGAATCGCTGAACACTTTTGACATTCGAATTCCCCAAGTGAGGATGAAGGAGACTTGCCCCGAGTCCACTGAACTTTTGAGAGATTTGTTGAAATCTTGACTGGACTGCCCCAGGTTAACTGAACTTTGAAAGATCTGTTGAACCCTTGACTGGACTGCCCCAGGTTAATCGGATGGTAACATGTCATGCCCCTCGTTGATAGGAGATTTGTCAATGGAAGTGTCATCCTTTGAAGTGATTTTTTGTTCACTGAGAGAGTTTTCGTTCCTCCGAACATTCGCTGTATGAATTTCTTCGCTGTCAAACAAAAAGCCAAATGCAGACAGTGATATTCAAGCAATGCAAAGTTTATGTTTGTCTCGAAGTTTTGCAAAATGCGTTTTTAGCAGAAAACTTTTTATAAGACAAGTCAACACAAGATTTAGAGCAAAGCCTTACAGGAGTTAGGATACCTTTTGAAACAGTATGCTTTCGAACTAACCCATGCTTCAATTAGCACTTTTGAAGGGTTGTAACGTGGCCTGGTTCACGGTTTAAGAAACAAAGGATAAAGGCTCAAAGTATATTTGTACCCGCCCGCTCTTCGCGATGTTCTCCAATCCTAGGCTCAGTTAATTGTGCGTCGCACTCTGTTTTGAGTTTGGAACGACCTTTTGGGTGATGGTTCACCAATTCGAATTCGGGAGACAGTCATCATCTCCTTTTTTCTTTTGCAACATTTTTTGTTTGTTGAGGATTTGTAATGACCTCACTATTTTGATTTTGATTTGTTATCCTTAACTTTTGCCTGACTGTCTCTGTTTTTGAGATCGCAGTCAGCGGGATGCCCTAGCTTTCTTAAGCCTCCTTTACAGGTTTTGGCTTGGTGGGCTTTTCTCCTTTGAGAGATTGACTGCTTATATGATAGGGAACCATCACTGTCTTTTGATTCCAAAGGAATGCTTTCTTTTTTGACGTCGTTCGTTGTGTTACGAACTGAGAGTTTGCGACTTCAACGTGCATTAACTGAGATACTACCCTGCCCCAGGTTTATATCAAAGGTTTTGATTGTTTAGACAGAAAACTCCTACTTCTTTGGCTCGAAGGGGTCGACTAGGGATTAACTTCCTTATAACTCCAGTGTTTGGGAATTGAAAGAAATGCCTGTACATCATCAGCAAGGTCTGTTCAAAAGCATACTGTATGAGATTATGGTATTGTTTCGTCATCCTCCCTCTAAAGGCTTGTAGCTTTTTATCAAGAGTCAAACATCATAAAGAAAAGCATAAGAGTAGTGAAAACGAATGGATGAATTCAAGACAAACATATGCAATGCATTAATGAAACAAAGTTTAACATCAACATATAATTGTTTGAATAACAAAAGAAATTACAACTTTGAAAATTCAAATGAAGCAAAAGTCTCTCAGTTTGAGCTTCGTCACTTCAGGTGGAGAACCCCTCAACGGAAGATCTTCATCTCGCCATCCGGCATGAACCTCAGCACTCCAATGTCGATCAGATCTTGAATCTTGTTCTTCAAGGCCCAACAGTCGTCAGTGTCGTGTCCCGGGCTGTAGGAGTGGTAAACACAAAATGCATCGGGATGATAGTTAGGAGCGGAGGTATTTGGGTTCCGGATAGGATCGCTCAAAGCAGTCAAATTGACCTCCAACGAGCGCTCCAGAATTAGAGATGACGGTATGTCAGTCTCCGTGAACTATCTTCCTGACGTATTTTGCTTACGCCGATTACCCCGTTGACGCTGGCGAGGTTGTTGTTGGGCTTGTGACCCTTAAGCAAGCAGAGGGGCCTTCCCCTTGTCTTCTTGAGTGGACGGAGGCTGAGCGGTGACTTTCTCTTCAACCTCAGATGTTTGCCCCAATTGGTTGTTTTGAAGTAGTCGGCAGATGAGAACTCTGAGTTCCTCTTGTCTTTGA
Source organism: Vicia faba (assembly GCA_948472305.1). Taxonomy (NCBI): domain Eukaryota; kingdom Viridiplantae; phylum Streptophyta; class Magnoliopsida; order Fabales; family Fabaceae; genus Vicia; species Vicia faba. Next base: position 1,573,396,560 of record OX451739.1, on the reverse strand, counting down.
GACAAATCTTGGATGAGAGCCATCTGGCCCACCAACTGTCCCATCACTTGGATCCTCAAGGTTGCCAAATCCAACTGCAGCTCCGCAAGCTGATCGCTCCTGGCATTGTTTGAATTCTCCAAGCCCTTTGTGAGGAGAGCTTTCATTTCTTCTTGCCCCAGAGACAAGTTCAGGAACATTTCCTGCAGCCGAGCAGTCTGGTCTTGGATGTCTTTGACAGACCTTTCTAGAGCCATCTCTTACTGAAATAAACAATATGAGATTAAGGAAACCTGAAAAAGGAAAAACTGTCAAAAATGTAATGCATGATATGTGGATGCATGCTTTCAAGGATCTCTTGGGGTAAACACAAGAAAATGTTAGAGGTTGAACTTCAATCTTTGATTGGAGATTTTTGCCCCGGTGGATGTCTTTCCACGAGAATCAAGCTCACCATGTCGAGTGGGTCATAGCCACTGATTTAAGTTGTTGCACTTGATCTTTGATTGGAGAACTTTGTATCGGTGGATGTCTTTCCACGAGAATCAAGCTCACCATGTCAAGTGGGTCATAGCCACTGATTCAAGTTGTTGCACTTGAACTTTGATGGGGGAACTGTGCACTGGTGGATGTCTTTCCACAAGAATCAAGCTCACCATGTCAAGTGGGTTATAGCCCCTGATTCAAGTTGTTGCACTTGATCTTTGATTGGAGAACTTTGTATCGGTGGATGTCTTTCCACGAGAATCAAGCTCACCATGTCAAGTGGGTCATAGCCCCTGATTCAAGTTGTTGCACTTGATCTTTGGTTGGCATTTGTTTAGAGGAGAAACCTCTTGCCCATGGTAGACGTCTGGTTCAACGCGACCCTGCATCAACAGACCCTCGAGATCCTTGAAAAGGTTAGTGAAAAAAATGCTATGGTATGATGTTATGATGTTATGTACATGTATGCACAAGCAAGTAAGTGTATATACAGGTAATCATATTCACACAAAGCAAACAAGTCCTTAGGTTTAGGCTTGCATGGGGTTGTAGGTAAGTACCCTCTTGAAGTTAGTTGGCTCATCATGTCCTAAAATAGAAACCGGGTTCTAAGGAGCTCAATATCATTGGATTGTTTTCTGTGTTCATTGTTTTGATTTAGCCACTTAACTGGCGACCAAAATATTCCAAGAAAACAACCCTCAAATGAGTGTAGTATCTAGTATCTACCAACTTCAGACTGCACCAAAGTCGGTCATCTCACTACCCCTAAAAAGGCTAAGATGGTCAAGTAAGGTTCTAAGAGTTCGTTAGTGCTTAGCGACATCACTCGGCGGCCCTGTACTCTCCTTGATTGAACTCAAGGGTTACCGGTACTCACAAATATGTCACAATAACATAGCTTACTGCTTCAACCATGTCGGTATACCCCGCACAGTTCCCTCACAGTTTTTTTTTGCTATTTACCTAAGAAGGTGCCCCAAATCCGGGTGTAGGATTTACAACAAACCCAAACAAGGACCCAAAAAGTAAAGCAATCAAAGCAATCAAAGCAATCAAAGCAAGAATGTAAAGGTGATCTAAACCCTAAGGTAACCCCACTTTTAAATCAGTCCCCAGCAGAGTCGCCAGTTCTGTGATGCGGTGGGAGAACTGACTTGAGGTTTTGCGTTTGTATTCGCACTTGTTCGGTTTAGCAAGAGTCGCCACCGAATTTTTATTTTATCCTAAAGGAAAGGTTAAAAAAGCACAGGAAAAACCTTTTGAGATGTTTCGTGGGTTCGGGGGGTAGATTACGAAAAGGGAAGGTATTAGCACCCTTTTCATCCATGGTTATCCATGGGCTCTTAGTTACTTGGTTTTAGATCACTTGCCTTGATTTTCGATTGCTTGAAATTGTGGTGTATGTGTGTGTTTTGAAAATGTTTTTGAAATAGACGCGTTTGTTTCGGCAACCATTATAATGACTCGTGTTTGAGTATATGCAACGGTGTGTATCTTTTCGAAAAGATGTTTCAAAATGTTTTTGGAAGTTTGTTTTGAAAGTGTTTGTGAAGTGTGGTTTTCGAAAAGGAAGCAAGTGTTTTTGCAAGTTGATCTCAAGTAACTAAGAGTTTTGTCTACCCCAATTATACTCAAAGGTTTTCTCTATGTTTTCAACCCTTTTTAACAATTTTGTTCCACCATTGAATTTGGTGGACAATCTTGCGTTTAGGATGTTTAACGGGACGGGCGCGGGTCATCGTATGGACCATGAATGCAATGGTGCCAAGTGTCTTTGGCAACTTGCTTGAAGGGACTATGATCATTCCGTTTTAAGCAACTTTCGAAAGCGTCATCGAGGGACTTATGATCATTTTGAATTGCTTTGCCAAAGAAACTCGACGTGCAAGCATGGCCCGTTTTGGAAGGCAACATGCGGGATTACCCTAGGGGGTGCAAGTGTGATTGTGTATTGATTTCATGTATTTGTGTTGTATTAGGTTATCCAGCGTTCGATTTTATGTACATACAAACCCTAGGTCTAATCATGGTATAATTCGAAAGCGGTAAATTGTGGGAATTTTAAAGTCTACGCTATTACAAATAGTATCCGGGAGTGGGAGTACAAATTTACAAATGGGGATGAGATTTTAGGAATGTAGTGTCCAATAATTTACAACCAAATCGAATCGCGATCAAATGTAAAAAATGTAACGTATAGCAATGTATAGGAATAGCAATTGTATAATGTATCAATGTAAGGGTATTATGTAAGTGTAAGTGTACGTGTATGAGAATTATTTACAAATGTGAGATACGAATTTAAATGTATTATTAAGTGTTGTTTACTTAATGAAAAGAATTAAATATTTTCTTTATTTAATTTTTGTAATCTTGTATTTTTCTTTAATATGTACAAAGTAAGAAAATTTAATTAAAGAAAGGAAAATGTTTTTGAATTCTATTCTTTTATGTATTTTTTAGTATTAATGTACAAAGTATTTATCTTAAAGAAAATTAACATTTCATGTATAAAAATTTTAATTAAAGAAAATGTAATTTTCAGGTTTAAAGAAAAATATTATTAGTTTCTATATAAAATTTACTTATGATATACATATATAAAAGTGTTGTTTAATGTAAAAATTAGAATTAATATTAAGTCAGTTAAAAAGTATGGTTTAATTAGTGTTTTGAGTATACTGGTTATTTTTTAGATGCAGGGTCTTTTAGCTTGACAATGCAGGTTTTTGGCTTGACAGGGTTAAGGTTTGCTTGTGCTTTCTGTTGGGCAGGTTTTTTTAGTCTTGAAAAGTTTACAGGTTTTTCTTTTGTTCTTGAAAAACTTGACAGTTTGTGGTTATGTGTACTCCTTTAAGGCTTGTGTTGTCTTTGATATATGTTTAGGCTTTTTGGCGCCTATGATTTTGAATGCTTCCAGATTTGATATCTTTTCTTGGTCAAGCTGGTGGGCAGATTTGTAAGGCTTGAGAATTTCATTCTTTTTTATTACCTCTGCTGCATATGTTCTGTCTACTTCTGAATAGCTCTGATACATGCCTCTTTTAGCCTGCAGCCTGCTGTAACATAATCTGCTTTCCTCTCTTCTTCTCTCTCCAGTACAGCTTTTAGCATATTATATTGCTTAACATGTACTAATTCTGAAAAAGCAAACTGGCCTGGAAATGATGAAATGAAACTTTGCTTGCAATCTACTCTTTCTATGCATATTTGCATATCTCTTTTCCATACTTTGTGCTTCTTGACAGCATTGATGGTACTTTGATATCTTGAGATATCTTTTGGCAGCTTGTTGACTTTGGACTTAGTTTTGAAATTGTGACTTTGTTTAGCAATTTGAACTTGGTTTAGGCCATTCAGTTTGTAACTTGGACTTTGTATTTGCACATGCTGTCTTGCTTTGAACTATGTAGTTGGTTTACCAATTTGAAATGTGCAATTTTTAACTTTGTGCATTCATCTTTAATTTGCAAACATTTTCATCCCTCTTTGTGAACCGGGAGAAATCCCGTGATTTGCAAAGAGGGAGAACTGATCCCGGCCATTTGCTTTTAATGATGAACTCTTTATCTGTCTGTCTCTTTAAATATTTATCTGCTTCTGACTTTTCTTCTTTCTTATTCTTTACAGATAAAATCCAATGAGGCAGAGGGAGCAAGGGATGGAAGATGAAGAATTGAAGACTTAGAAAAATATTAGGATAGTTTTATTTAAATTTAAATAAATGTAATATTATTATTGTAAACATTTTGTAAACAAAAACAATTATACAAATAATTTAAAGATAAATAAAAAGTCCTTTTATTTGATTAATTCTTTTTATTCTTTTCAAGATATTTATCTAATTGTTTATAATTCTTAAATTAAAATAAAAATGGAAATAAATTCCAATTATCTTAACTTAAAAATAAATAATCAATTGGTAAACATTGTGGTCTTATGACAAACCTGGCGCTCCAATTATCCAAAGCAACGCATAGTTTCAAACCAAGCGACAACTAATTAAACAAAACGTCCATCTGCCTCTTTTCACTGATTAAATCCAACAAATGCAAATTAACAACCAGCAGCCTCAGTTCTCATTTCAGAGTAATTTAAAAAGCATTGATAGAACCAACTCTTCTTGAGAGATATGCGCACAAAACCCTGATTCTGATCAAATGCCAAAGAAGCATTCGCCTGATCAAAATTGAGCCAAAATCAACCAAAACCCTAAGCAAACTGTTTGAATTGTTCTAGAACCATGAAAATCAATGAAAACCCTAATTTTATCTAACTGACGAGAAAAGTCTGTTTGACCGATTCTTGAGCCAGTCTGAAAAAACCAGGAAACGCCCGAAGGTGTTATTTCTTGTGAAAAAAATGCGAGGGCAAATTTTGGGGTACAACAGTACCGGTAGCCTTTGAGTCAATCAAAGAGAATACGGGGCCGCTGAGTGATGTCATGAAGCACTAATGGACTTTTAGAACCTTTACTTGACCATCTTGGCCTTATTAGGGGTAGTGAGATGTCCGGCTTTGGTACAGTCCGAAGTTGGTAGATAATCGATACTACACTTATTGAGGGTTGTTTTCTTGGAATATTTTGGTCGCCAGTAAAGTGGCTAAACTGAAACAATGAACACAGAATAATCCAGTGATATTGAGCTCCTTAAAACCCAGTTACTATTTATAGGACAGGTTGAGCCAACTAAACTTCAAGAGGGTACTTAGCTATGAAACCCCATGCAAGCCTGAAACTAGGATCTTGTGTGATTTGCTTGTACATATACTTGTGCATACATCATAAACATCATGAAGCATCATATGCACCCACTAACCATTTCAAGGGTTTGGATATTCATCTTTGTTCCTGTTTTGCAGGTCATGGAATCACTTCGCAGGAAAACTATTCAGGTCAACCTTGTGAGAATTCCTCCTCAACTCAAGGAGCTTACTTCCAAGATTCCATAGAATTTTCCCTTCAGTGAAAGACATGGTAGACTTCTCAACTTGGTCAACTCCAACATTGAAGAAGACATGGTGAAAGTTCTCTTCCAGTTTTTTGACCCCCTACACCATTGCTTTACATTTCATGATTACCAATTGGTTCCTACTTTGGAGGAATTTTCTCAACTCCTGAGGATTCCTATTCTCCATTAACTACCCTACAACAGTATGAAAAGAGAACCAAAGCCTGAAGATATTGCTCAAGCCCTACACTTGCAACCATCTGATATCAAAGGTTATTGGGAAACCAGAAGTGGTGTCAAGGGTTTCTTGGCAAAGTTTCTGTTTGAGAAGGCACAAGACTGCTGGAATTCTCTAGATCTGCAAGCTTTTGAGGAGATTGTAGCACTTCTCATCTATGGGTTGGTCTTGTTCCCAAACCCTGATCAGCTTATAGATGTGAATGCTGTCAAGATTTTCATATCTCGAAATCCTGTGCCTACATTGCTTGGGGATATCCTCCACTCATTTCACACATGAACAATGAGGAAAAGAGGTGTTATCATGTGTTGTACTCCTCTTCTAGCAAGGTGGCTTATTTCTCACCTTCCCCAATCAGTCTTGAAGAATGGGCAAGGCTTGAGGTGGTCACAACGATTGATGACTCTTACACATTCTGATGTTCATTGGTGTTCTCGGTCCAGAGAAAATGTCAGCATCATTGATCGTTATGGGGAATTCCCTAATGTCCCATTACTTGGCATTAGGGGAGGCATTACCTACAACCCCTGTTTGGCTCTGAGACAATTTGGGTATGCCCGAAGGGATGGCCCTCATGACATGCTGATTCCATACTTGGTTTTTGACTTCGACAGAGACGCTCAAGGACTTCGACAAAGGTTTATCCGAGCTTGGAGGATGCCCAACAAGGTGGACAGTAAGACACTGGGACACAAGAATTCCATCCCCCTTGAGCCTTACCTCAAGTGGGTACGAACCCGCTCCCAGAGTCTTATGATGCCTTACCCCTACATTCTGCCTATGATCAAAGAGCCTGTTATGGAAGGAGAGGTTCCATACACCCTCCTACATCCTGACATGCCAACATCATTGGAAGATTTGCAAAAAAGAGTTGGATACAGATCAAGGAAGAACTGAACACTTTTGAAGCCAACTTCTACGCCAGTGAGAAGAAGGTTTTGGAACTTACTCGTCGACTCCATGAAGAGCAGACTCTTAACACCTACATCGCACCGAAGAGAATGCGCAATGTCTTTTTACATTAGAATTTCGTAATATTTTGCCCATGGGGCATTTATGTACTAACAAATTCTTCTTATTAATATGACGTGTGTTCTTTTTATTTGCCACAACTTTGAATTTCTGAATCTTTGAATGCATTACATGAATACATATCATTCATCATATGCATAAACAAGTCTTCACACCAGGTTTCCTTATCTCTCTGCTGTTTATTTCAGCAAGATGGATATAGAGCAGATGGTCAAAGATCTACAAGCGCAGAATTCACAGTTCCAACAACTCCTCATGACCTTGGCAAAGGGTCAGGAGGATCTTAAAGCACTACTGGAAAAAGAAAAGGAAAAAGAAAAGGAGAAAAAGAAAAAGAAAAGAGTGGGTGTAGCTACTTTGGGAAGAAGATTTGAGAATCAAGCTAGAAGGGTCCTGGATTTCCCCTCAACATCTGATGAAGGGGTTGGAAAAGGAAAGGGAGTTGCAGTGCCCTCCGAGTCTGAAGAAGAGGAAAAAGAAGAAGAGGATAAAGATTACTCGGAGTAGCAGTACCCTCCTACAGACGACAAGTACAAGAATCTGGAAGAGAGGTTGGCAGCTATGGAGGTACAAAGAGTGCCTGGGCTGGATTTCGAGGAGCTAGGGTTGGTTGTTGGGATTGTGATTCCCCCTAAATTCAAGGTGCCTACATTTTCTAAATATGATGGTTTGTCTTGTCCAAAGATGCACCTACGGTCTTACGTCAGAAAGATCCAACCTCATTCTTCTGATAAGGACCTATCGGTCCACTTTTTTCAAGATAGTTTGTCGGGTACGCAATTGGATTTGTTCTACTAGCTTGAGAGATCTGATGTGCACAATTGGGAGGATTTGGTTGCCGCCTTCTACAGACAATATCAATATAATGCAGACTTAGCACCTACTCGTACTCAACTACAGAGTATGGGTATGGTCTCTAATGAAGGCTTTAAGGAGTATGCCCAGAAATGGAGGGACTTGGATGAAAGGGTGCAGCCACCATTGTCTGAAATAGAGCTTGTTGATATGTTTTTGGGGATGCTGTCAGGTCCATTCTTTAATCACCTGATAGGGAGTTAGTCTGCAGGGTTCACCGAGTTAATTCTGACTGGTGAAAGAGTCGAAGCTGGCATCAAGAGTGGTAAAATTCAAAAAGATACATTTGTTTATGCTGTCGCTAAAAAACCTTTTCCGGAAAAGAAAGAGGTGTCAGATGTTTACTCCCAAAGAGGTCGAGGAAGAGTGGAGCGCCGGCCAGCGGTGGGGGTTGTGATGATTCAAAAGACTGCAACTGATCATCCTAGAAACGATCAACCCAGAACCAACCAACAAAGAGTGGGAAGGCCTTCTAGGCAATTCACCAGAATAAACATGACGCCTGCCCAGGTTCTCCCCCATCTATTGAAGTTAAACCTTACAACCTTGAGAGAGCCACCATAAAATCCAAATACAACTTCTCCTTTTTACCATGCCAACGCTAAATGTGCTTATCATTCAGACGGTATAGGGCACGACACCAACAATTGTTGGGCCCTCAAAAACAAGATCCAGGATTTAATAGATGCCAAGGAGGTAGAGTTTGACGCCCCTGAAAAACCTAATGTGATATCCGCTCCAATGCCAAAGCATGGTCACAATGCCCATGCTATTGAAGAGGATCTTTATGTTGCTACTGTTGATGACTTAATGACCCCTTTACCAATAATCAAGATGAATCTGTTGAAAGCCGGGATTTTCCCAGGCTGTAAGAAAGATTGTTACCTTTGTTCGTCCTTACAATCTGATTGTCTGTTATTGAAGTTAGGCATCCAACGCCTAATGGATAATCAAGAATTCCTCTTCGAGAAAACTCTTGATACTCCAGCTCCTATCAACGATGTTGCTATAATTACCATTTCCGCCAGTCTTTCCAAGGTCTCCAAAAGACCTGTTAAGATTACACCCGATCCAAAGTTTGTACCTCTGAAGATAACTATGCCGAGGCCTATCCCATGCAAGTCCAACAAGACAATACCGTGGAATTATGGAGGAGAGATCTTCTACCACGGTGTTAAGCAGGTTGAATCAGTTGAAGAAAATTCCGATGAAGAGACTCCTGACGTAGGAAATATTGCGGGGACGAGTAAGATCACCTGTAGCGGAAGAATTTTCTCTCCAGAGATTATTCCTCCTAGGGCAATCTTCGGACCCTCAAGTGCTCCTAAGGTTACTCCTGTGCCAGTCAATACATCTGTGCGAACTCCAGTGATTGAAGAAATTGTTACTCCCGTGGTTGAACCCTCTACTGTTGCTGCTGATAAAGGTAAGGGGATCCAAGAAGCGCCCGTCAGGACGAGGGCTCAGCCTTTGGTCATCCCCGAGACCACTCAAAAGGAAATGGAGGAGATTTTAAGAATAATTAAGAAAAGCGACTATGATGTCGTAGAACAACTGGGAAAACCCCTTCAAAAATCTCTATGCTGGCCCTATTGCTCTGTTCCGAGGCTCATGCCAAAGCCTTGATCAAATTCCTGAAGACGGCCCATGTGCCTCAAGAAACCTCCGCAGACCAGTTCCAGGAGTGTGTAGCCATCCTAACCGCCGACAATGGTCTTGACTTCTCCGATGCCGATCTAACATCTAAGGGGAGAAAGCATAATGACGCACTGCATGTCTCGGTGGAATGCAGAGGGACTACTCTTGCTCACATTCTGGTTGATACTGGGTCGTCTTTAAATGTCCTGCCAAAGAAAGCATTGGACAGATTGGACTGTGAAGGTTTGACCCTAAAGCCCAGCAATATCATTGTTAGAGCCTTTGACAGTTCTAAGAGGATGGTCCACGGGGAGGTGGACATCCCAATTAAAGTGGGAATGGAAATTTTCAACTCTATATTTTATGTGATGGACATCCGTCCTTCATATTTTTGCTTGTTGGAAAGACCATGGATCCACAACGCTGGGGCAATCACTTCTTCTCTACACCAAATGCTCAAATACCCAGTCCAGGGGAAAATTATAACAGTTCATGGCGAGGAGGAGTATATGATAAGCCATCTGAATTCATTCCGCTATGTTGAGTTAGATGGTGAATTCATAGAAACCCCTTTCCAACACTTTGAAGAGGTTTCTCCTGAAGTTGTGGCAGCCAAGACAATGAATTTTGTACCCATCATTACCAAGCCTGTGTCTCGGATGTCATCCCTTAAAGATGCGAAGGCTGTGATCGAGGAAGGAGGAAGCACAATATGGGGTCAGCTACCAGATTTTCCTTTCAAGACAGATAGTCCGGCTTGGGTTTCATTGCTTCTGCTCAGAAGGCCGTGCGCCGCTCCCGGGATGGAGGGCCACCATTAAAGATCACTCATCATTTAGTTCATGCTTTGGAGGATGGTGAAGATGAGAGCAACTTTGAAGATTGGATTTTCCCGACTATTGAAGGAGGACTGAACAACTGGGAGTCGAAAGATTTCATTCCCATTACTTTCATAAATCAGTAATTTATCTTTCGAACATTTCTGTTGGTCTGTAATAATTATTAAACAATTCGTACACTCTTTTTGCCTTGTGACTTACCCGAGGTACATAGGTCCATTTGTAAGGGTTTGATTCATCATTTTCATATGCCATTTTTAATGAATCATGGACGTTTTCACATATAAAATTTTGTGTTCATTTTCTTTCTTTTTACATTTTATTTTGTTTAAAGGTGGCTATCCCTTACACACACCCACACTCACAAAATGCAGGTACCCATCCACTCCGGATTCCATGGGTAACAATTCTGCTATGGCCTTCAGTGATTCTGAAGATCTGGTCAATCATGCCGAATACGAAGGTGATGAAGACTGTGAAGTGCCTGGAGAGTTGGTTAGACTTCTACAATAGGAAGAAAGGGCTATTCTGCCCCATGAAGAGCTGTTAGAGACTATCAACTTGGGTACTGCCGAAGACAAAAAAGAGGTTAAAGTGGGTGCCAACCTAAAGCCAAATGTCAAAGAACGCTTAGTTTAGCTATTGAATGAATATGTTGAGATCTTCGCATGGTTCTATGAAGACATGCCGGGACTTGACACAGATATTATGGTTCACTGTCTCCCTACAAGAGAAGACTGTCCACCAATCAAACAGAAAGTCCGTCGAATGAGGCCCGACATGTCTGAAAAGATCAAAGCTGAAGTGATGAACCAGTTCAATGCTGACTTTCTTGCAGTTACATCCTATCCACAATGGGTTTCTAACATTGTGCCCGTGCCTAAGAAGGACGACAAAGTCAGAATGTGCATGGACTACAGAGACTTAAACAGGGCTAGCCATAAAGATGACTTTCCACTACCGCACATTGACATCTTGGTTGACAATACAGCTCAACATAAGGTATTTTCTTTCATGGATGGATTTTCGGGATACAACCAGATCAAAATGGCCCCCTAAGACATGGAGAAGACTACTTTTGTTATGCAGTGGGGTACCTTCTGCTATAAAGTGATGCCATTCGGACTGAAGAATGCCGGGGAAACCTATCAGCGAGCCATGGTAGCTTTGTTTCATGACATGATACATCATGAGATTGAAGTCTACATAGACGGCATGATAGCCCGTTCACAGACAGAAGAAGAACACCTCGACCATCTGCAAAAGCTATTTGTCAGATTGAAAGAGTACAAACTCAGACTGAACCCTAACAAGTGCACTTTCGGAGTCAGGTCCGATAAACTTTTGGGATTCATCGTCAGTAACAAAGGCATCGAGGTTGATCCTGCCAAAGTCAAGGCTATACAAGAAATGCCTGCCCCTCGCACTGAAAAGGAGGTCAGAGGTTTTTTAGGACGCCTAAACTACATTGCAAGGTTCATTTCTCACATAACATCTACCTGTGAGCCAATCTTCAAGTTGTTGAAGAAAGATCAGGTGGTTAAATGGAATGATGACTGTCAAGTTGTTTTCGATAAAATCAAGGAGTATTTTCTAGAACCTCCTTTCTTGATGCCACCCGTCAAAGGAAGGCCATTAATCATGTATCTGACTGTCCTAGAGAATTCAATGGGGTGCGTACTGGGCCAACATGACGAGTCTGGCCGAAAAGAGCATGCCATTTATTACCTTAGCAAAAAGTTTACCGACTGTGAGACTCGCTACTCACTGCTCGAGAAAACTTGTTGCGCTTTGGTATGGGCTGCTCGCCGGCTAAGGCAGTATATGTTGACACATACCACTCTGCTGATTTCTAAAATGGATCCGATCAAGTACATCTTGGAAAAGCCTGCTTTATCTGGAAGAATCGCTAGATGGAAAATGATCCTGACTGAGTATGGCATCCAGTATAAAACCCAAAAAGCTATAAAGGGGAGTGTACTAGCTAATCATCTAGCTCATCAAGTTGTCGAAGATTACTAATCCATGAAGTTCGACTTCCCCGACGAAGACATTATGACATTAGACAACATTGAAGGTAACGGACCGTATGACAGACCTGAAAAAGGATCCCGATGGACCCTGTACTTTGATGGTGCCTCCAACGCACTTGGAAACGGTATCGGCGCAGTACTTATTTCTCTAGAAGGTTGTCATACACCTTTCACCGCTAGACTCTGCTTCAGCTGCACCAACAACATGGCCGAGTATGAAGCATGCATCTTTGGTCTCAAGGCTGTTATTGACTTGGGAATCAAATCTTTGATTGTATTTGGGGACTCAACTTTGGTCATCAGTCAGATCAAAGGAGAGTGGGATACTAAACATCCAAACCTCATCCCTTACAAAGAACATGTCCTGACTTTGTTACCACACTTCGAGCAGATTACCTTCGAGCACTTCCCGCGAGAAGAGAATCAGCTAGCAGATGCGCTAGCTACAATGTCATCCATGTTTAAACTTAACTGGGATAATGAGGCTCCTCAAATCACCATTGAGCGGATGGATGACCCTGCACATTGTCACGAGATTAATACCGAAGAGGTAGTGGACCGACCTTGGTTTCATGACATCAAAAGGTATCTCAAAGCACAAGAATACCCTGAAGGAGCTTCAGTCAACGACAAAAAGTTCTTATGGAGATTTTCTGCCAAGTTTTTCCTGAGCAATGGTATCCTATACAAACGCAATCATGATTGTGTCCTGCTCCGTTGTGTGGACAAGGTTAAGGCTGAGCAAATCATGGATGAACTACACAATGGTACCTTTGGCACTCACTTGAGCGGACATACGATGGCTAAGAAGATTCTAAGGGGAGGCTACTACTGGTCTACCATGGAAGCTGATTGTCATCAACATTCCCGTACTTGTCACAAATGCCAAATCTATGCAGACAAGGTACATATTCCTCCAGTTTCTCTCAATGTCCTAACAGCTCCTTGGCCATTCGCAATGTGGGGTATCGATATGATTGGAGAGATCAAGCCTACAACATCCAATGGGCATCGTTTCATTCTGGTGGCCATTGATTACTTTACCAAGTGGGTCGAAGCAACTTCCTTCACCTCTGTCACAAAGAATGTGGTTGCCCGCTTCATCAAGCAGAACCTCATATTCCGGTATGGTATCCCCGACCGTATCATCACGGAAAACGGTACAAACCTGAACAACACTATGATCACCACTCTGTGCGAGCAGTTCAAAATTCAACATCACAATTCATCTCCCTATCAGCCAAAGATGAACGGTGTTGTCGAAGCTGCGAACAAAAATATCAAGAAGATCATTCAAAAGATGACAGTCACCTACAAGGACTGGCATGAGATGTTACCGTTTGCTCTGCACAAATATCGTACCACGGCGCGTACATCAACTGAGGCAACACCCTTTTCTTTGGTATACGGCATGGAAGCTGTTTTACCTATGGAGGTTCAGATTCCTTCCTTGAGAATTATGAAGGATGTTGGTTTGAGTGAAGACGACTGGATTCAGACCCGACTTGATCAACTTAACTTGATTGACGAAAAGCGACTTACTGCTGTTTGTCATGGTCAGACGTATCAAAAACGGATGATCAAGGCTTTCAACAAGAAAGTCAGGGGCCAAGTATATTAAGTCGGAGATCTCGTAATCAAGCGGATCATCTTGCCGCAAAATGATCCCAGGGGCAAGTAGACTCCTACCTACGAAGGACCATTTGTGATCAAAAACATCTTTTCTGGTGGGGCTATGATTCTAGCCGCCATGGATGGCGACGACCTGCCATACCATGCAAATACAAACATAGTCAAAAGATACTATGCATAAACGACCCGACAAGTTGAAAACCCAAAAGGGCGACTTTGGAAAAAATGGGCATCCCGGTGAATCGAAAACCCGAAAGGGCGGTTCAGGCAAAAATTAGGGATAAACAAAAAAAATCTGTACACCCGGCAAGTTGAAAACCCGAAAGGGCGACTTGGGCAAAAAGGGATTTCCCGGTGGATCGAAAACCCGAAAGGGCGATCCAGGCAAAATTTAGGGAATTAAAGCGTATGACTATGTCTCGTCGGATCACTTTAAGGACAATATCTTCACGGATAAGCTCCAAGCTTCCGATCAATCCAATCATCTGCGGACAAAGCAACGAATGGACAAGATACTCAGAGTTACGAAGGCTATAGCAGAATGGGAACCCCATGGAATTGTTACACATAGCCATCTTTCTTTGTATAAATTTTTCTCAATTTTATGACAACATTTTCTTACTAGGATGTCTGTCTCCTTTGTACAAAATACTTACACAAAGTTAATACAAAGATACTTCAAAGTGCAGAATATTGTTTGCCTTTTCTTTCTTTTTTACACTTGTGTTTTATTTGAAAACGTCCAATGATTTAATAAATGAGCATATGCATTTGAATATAATCACTGCTTACAAATAAAACGAAATAAGAAAGAATAATTACTGATAGGTTGAAAGTATAGGAAAACGTCTTTAGGCAATTCCAAGAGAAATCCCCTACTGTACATCATCCAGATCCTCGGCGGAACTAAAGCCTTGAAATACATATCCCCAGCGGAGTTAAGTTTCAAAAATCCCCATCAGAGTTGAGTTTTCAAACTCCCAATCCCTAGCGGAGCAAAACTTTGAACTACAAACCCCTAGTGAAGATGAAACTTTCTTCCCCAAACGGAGTCAAACCTTCAACCTTTGAACATCATTGAAGACCATCCAGTTTCTTCCAATTTCCCCAGAGAGTCGCTTTAAAAAAAACCGATAATTCCCCAGAGAGTTATTTCAAAACCTTCTTCCTCAACGGAGTCAAGTTTCTGTACACGATCAAATCAGCACATCATTAAGATCCCCAGCGGAAACCATTCAATTTTTCCCTGATACCCCCAACAGAACGAAGATTCTCATTCTTGAAGTCCCCAGTAGATTGGCATACAACCCAAACTCCTGATCTCCCCAGCAGTATAGCTTCTCCCCACAGAGGTTGTCAAAGATCTTGTATCTTCAACAGTGGTCATGGATTTATTTTTCCCCGACAGCAGTCAAAGATTTTATTATCTCCAGCTATCCGGGATTTATTTTCCTCAGCAAAACAGCTAATTAGCTTACATGCACATACATTACATTCATAAATCATGAACATTGATAAAACACATATATTGCATCATACATTTCATGCAACATAACTTTGTGTTTCAGTTAACCTTTTACCCATTTCAAGATAAAATTAACAGCTACTTAAAACAAATATTCAAAGCTCAGAAAACGGCTTAGAGATGCTCCAGAAACGAATGCTTTCCTATCTGTTTATTCAAATCAATGTGCAGACTCCTATTCCAATTATGAAGCCTGGATTCGACCAGATAATATCTTGACTATACTGAAGCCCAGAGATCGACCGGAAAATAGTTGAATCCCCTGTAAGTTCTTGTGAAGCCTGGATGTTTACCAGATAGCAATACAAGACTGTGAAGCCTGGACGTTGACTAGATAACAGTAAGGTATACTGTGAAGCTTGGATGTTGACCAAATAACAGTTTACTCGGCCAATTACTTTGAAGCACGGATCAAACCGGATATTAGTAGGCCCCAAAATCAAAGGGAAAACCGGAGGCGACCAAATAACCATTTGATTTCCTTCTGAAACCTGGATGTTGACCAGATAGGAAGTAAGGTATCATGAAGCCTGGATGTTGACCAGATAGCAATACAAGACTGTGAAGCCTGGACATTGACCAGATAACAGTAAGGTATACTGTGAAACTTGGACGTTGACCAAATAACAGTTTACTCCGCCAATTACTTTGAAGCCCGGATCCAACCGGATATTAGTAGGCCCCAAAATCAAAGGGAAATCCGGAGGCGACCGGATAACCATTTGATTTCCTTCTGAAGACTGGATGTTGACCAGATAGGAAGTAAGGTATCGTGAAGCCTGAATATTGACCATATAGCAATACAAGACTGTGAAGCCTGGACGTTGACTAGATAACAATAAGGTATATTGTGAAACTTGGATGTTGACCAAATAACAGTTTACTCGGCCAATTACTTTGAAGCCCGAAGGTGACCGGATAACAATTTAATTCCTTCTAAATCCTGGAGCACGACCACATAGCATTTCATTTTCACCTCTTCAACCAAGAGATGACTCCCCAATAGAATAACGGACGACTAAAGTTCTATTTCTACCACTACAGAGACCAGCATTCCCCGGTATAGTCCTCCTCAACAACAGGTATACGAGCTCTCGCAAAGGAATATGTTATGCGATCATTTTTCTTGGATGGCATCTTTAAGACCATATCCGACAAGATTCTGTCACATCTTCCAAATGGCATCTTTAAGCCCATTCCCTCAACTATACTCTAATGAGTGCAAATTTACGGGCACTCTAGTGTCCAATCCTCTTTTACCTTCGAGTCACGAAAGGCAAACTCGCCAATCTAACTCTTCAGGTTCAAGAATATTGAACAGGGGAAGTTGTTGTACCCCAAAATTTGCCCTCTCATTTTATCAAGATTTCTCCTCACAAGACTCTTTGAACTCAAGACCAAGCTAGGGTTTGCTCTGCTCAAGACATCTCCTTGCACTGTTGACCTAAATTAGGGTTTGAGTTTGCACAAGGAATTTTGGACTTATAATGCTCAATGTGACTTTCATGCTTCATGTTGGACTTATAAGATTTCTCATACCAAGTTTCAAGCCTTGAATCAGATTTTTGCCCAGCCAATTGGACAGTTGACCTAAAAATCAATTGTATTGGGGAAAAAGTCAACTATGGCCAATTTATAGTCAAACCTCATAAATTTTGATCCACATCAATATTATAGACTCATATGAACCATTTGATCAATTTTGGACCATAACTCCTCAAGAAATTTGATCAAATCATCAAAAGGGCAAAATGGTCATTTTTAGGGTTTTTGACTGTATAAGGGCAATTTCTGATTTTTCACCTAGCCAATGGCAAATGGGGTTCAAGTATGGATTCAAGGACTCAATGGCATCATCTTGACCTATTCACAAGGTTCAAAAGATCTCAATTGCATTAGATTGACAGATGAATTTTCCAGTCAACTGATCAAGAATCAACTGTACACTGAAAAGTCAAACTTTGACTTTTTGGTCAAAATCAAGTGCCAAGGGTCATTTTTCATCAAGATGTCTCAAAACATAAAACTTGTTCATCAAGAAACCAAAATTTTCAAATTAGGGTTTAAGATTGAAAAATTTCATAACATAAAATTTTTCTAAGTTATGAAATTTTCTAATTTTTTCCCAACTTTGCCCAACTTTTTCACCATGATGCAATTAGATTCAAACAAAACTTCCAACATGAAAGTTGTAGTCCTCCACAAAATATACAACTTTGTTTCACAAAGTTTTTCCAAAGGAACTTGGATCTCAAGTTATGATTTTTGGAACAAGGGTCCATGAAACTTTTAACTTAGTGAAATTTTGCCCTAGTTTAGGCAGGATTTTGACCTATCTTCATGGCAATTTTTCACCTAGTTCCACTTGGAATCTCAAAATACATTTCAAAGATGGATTGTAGAGCATGTTACAAGCTTTCCAAAATGTCGAAGAAATCTCCAAAATCATTTATGGTTAGGGAGAATTGAAGGTTTGAATTTGGCAAAAACTCACTTTGATCAATGGCATGTTTCATGTTGACACAAGTTGCAATTTCCATCCAGCATTGTTTATACTTGCTTACAGGTTGACTTCTACAGGCTTATTTAAGAAATCTCAAAGCAAACAAAGCATTGGGGAAGGTCAGAGGAAGTTCAGGCAAGCTCACAAACACCTCAGGCCTCACTAAAAACTCTTGCATTGCCATACACGAGTTCAACTGAAACAGGTATTTTCCAACTTTCTATCTCTCTATTTAGGAATCATTAGGCTTAGGTTTGTGAATAAAAAATGTAGTACTCATAGCCCTTAAGCTGTACATATGCATAGATTTCATTTAAGTTAAGTGTGTTGAGAGAATTTGATTGATGAACATTCTGAAAAAGTTAGGTTAGAAATTAGGGCCAGAGAAATTCTCTCTGGTCTTTGAGAGTTAGATTAAGTTCTTTATATGGTTGGAATCGTGTTGAAAAATGTTATATCTTTCATGTTGTGAGTTTTTGCTTTAGAGCACGTATGCAGGAGTTGGACATTTGTACACAGGCGCACGTTTTTGTTTGAATCTGAGGTTGAAGATGAAGTAGTTGGGTTGGGCCTGGCTTGTTCATGCTTTTGGCACCCACCAGCTTGCTGACTGCACCCCCTTGGCCCATTGTTTTATATTTTTATATTTTTCTATTTCTTTTTTATTTCTAATTATATTTTATTATTTTCTAAACATAAAAAAATATCAAAAACATTTTCATAAATTTACACATTTTATTTTGTATTTTTTATTATTTTCTAACATAAAAATAATTATTAAATAACATACTTTTATTTTCTTTAATAAAAACTTGAAAATAATACATAAAAATATTATATTTTTATTTTTATTATTTACATACTTAAATAATATTTTTTCTAATATATTTTTATTTTTTGACATTTCTATATATTTTATTATTTTATTTTATTGTACATAAATAATATAATTAATATATATATACTTTCTTAAAATAAATTAGGGTTTTACCCTTAACAAAAATAACTTTTTTATTTTCTTTTTAATACATAAAATATTATATTTTTACATACATAAAAATAATACAAAAAAACATTTTTTTGCATATTTATAATATATTGCATATTTATTTAATTGTCCATTTAAATATTTGCCTATTTATTTATTCTCACAATTAATTAAATTTGGATGTAATAGTTAATCTTAGGGTTTTATTTTCTTGCAAATATTCCCCATTCAAAATTGTATCTCCCTTCCCCATATCAATGTTGTAATAGCGTAGATTTATTTTACGCATTTTATAGCTTTCAAATATGCTATGATAGAGATTAGGGTTTGTATGCAATATCCAAAATCAAAACAATTAGCTAGACCTAATACAAGACCTAAATGCATGAAAATGATAACACAGTGCACACATGAACCCCTAGGGTTTCATCCACTTGTTGCCTTTAAAATGGCCATGGTATGCATGTTGAGTATCTTGGCAAAGCAAAAATAAACAAAATATCATAGTCCCTCGATGATGCTATCTTGGTTGCTATACAAAATGATCTAGTGCCTCAAAAAAATTGCTAAAGATACTTAGCACAATTGCTATCATGGTCAATACGATGACCCGCGCCTGTCCTGTTTAACATCCAAACACAAGGTTGTTTACCAAATACAATGGTAAAACAACACTGTCAAAAGGGTTAAAAATATGTAGGAAAGACTCTTGAGTAGATAAGGTAGACAAATCTTAGTTACTTGATCAAAACTTGCAAAAACATCCTTGCTATTTTCAAACACATCTCACAACACGATTTCAAAACATTTCCCAAATCAAACTTTCAAACATTGAAACATCTTTTCAAAAGACAAACACCTTAGTATATATTCAAACAAGACCATTGTATTTATTCAAGTCAGTTCTCCCACCGTATCACACATACCATGCATCATATTACACATATTTCTTTCATTTGTTATGCATATCCAGGTGTCTTACTAAGCTTCTTTACTTTGTTCAGCAAGCTGACTCACCACTACAACACTCGGGCTAATTTCAGAAAGAAGATGGACAACTTAAAATAAGAGAATCATGAGCTGTGTGAGGAGGTTTTTGCTTTGAAGGCCAGCACGGCCAATCTTACTGCTTTAATGGAATCTCTGGTGGCTGCTCAGAATCAGCCACAGAGTGTTCAACCTCAACCAACAAGGGCAACTACTAAAGCTCCGACTGTTCCCGTATTTTCCACTCCAGATGTTGTTCAGAATCGCATGCCTCAAGGTTATCCATGGGGAATGCCACAGAATTTTGCACCTGAAGGTTTCAATCTTGGTCCTCAAGATACTCCAATTGTTCAGACTATTGTTACTCCAGAACCTCCTGTGGTGCATGCTGTTCCTGCTGCACCTCCTTCGGTGAATATGGTTTCGTTTGTTAACGATGATGTGTGTCGTCCTTTCCCTCCACCGAGTGAAGACTTGGGTCTTTATGACAGAATGGATGATTTTCAAGAGCAGTTTGACAAGATGCAGAGAGAGATGAAGGCCCTCAGGGGAAAAGAGTTATTTGGGCAGAATGTGAATGAATTATGCTTGGTCCCGAATGTTAAGATACCTGCTAAGTTTAAGGTCCCGGAGTTTGAGAAGTCCAAGGGCAACACTTTCCCTCGTGCTAATATGGTGATGTATGTAAGGAGAATGTCTACCCATACTGATGATCAGCGTCTACTGATTCACTTTTTTCAGGATAGTTTGATCGGTGCTGGACTTAAGTGGCATATGAGTTTGGACAGTGTTAACATCCATACTTTCAGTGACTTGGGAGAAGAGTTCGTCAAACAATACAAGTACAACATGGACATGGCGCCTGACCGTGATCAACTCAAGGCCATGGTTCAGAAAGACGGGGAATCATTCAAAGAATATGCGCAAAGATGGTGTGAGGTAGCCACCCAAGTGATTCCTCCCATGGAAGAGAAGGAGATGACTAATATTTTCTTGAAAACTCTGGGTGCTTTCTACTACTAGACCATGGTAGCAAGTGCGCCAAGTGACTTTACTGAAATGGTAGGAATGGGTATCCACTTAGAAGAGGCTGTAAGAGAGGGCCGTTTAATAAGAAGTGAAGGATCTGGAGGTGTGAAGAAGCCATCTTATGGGTTTACTAAGAAGAAGGAAGGGGATGCAAATATTGTTATGCAAGAGAGGACGGTTAATACTCCTAGAAGGAATTATCAGCGTCATTAGCAAGTCGCCTCAGTTACTCTAATTGTGGGTGCAGCTCCAACTACCGTTGTTTATTAGAGACCGTCCCAGCAGGGGAATCAAGGGTATAATCAGAGAAGGGAGAGTTATGACCATATTCCTATAAGTTATACAAAGTTACTAACAACATTTATTTAGAAGAAGTTGGTTCAGACCCGACCACCTCCCATTGTACCATCACCATTGCCTTGGTATTAAAAAGCAGACCAAACATGTGCTTTTCATTTGGGAGCACCAGGGCATAATGTTGAGAATTGTTATCCTTTGAAGACTGAGGTGCGGAAATTGGTAAAGTCTGGTATTCTATCTTTCAAGGATGTGGGCCCTAATGTGAAATACAATCCTCTACCCAAGCATGGAGGAGTAAATGATGTGAATATGGTGGCCGGTTGTCCAGGCGACTTCCGGATTTTTGATATCAATATGGTTAGAGGAGATTTGGTGAAAATGCATGCAGACCTCTGCAAATTTAGCTACTATACGCATGAGCATTCCCATTATGCTATTTGCAGTATAGACATACAGGGTTGCGATAATATAAAGGCTGATTTATAGGAGATGATGGATGATGGCCTCATCCACATACTCAGGCCTAGGGCAGAGTATGAAGAGGAAGTGAATATGGTTTCTAGATGTCCTGGAGAATTCAGAAGTTTTGATGTAGAGTATATGAATGAGGACCTTGTGAAATTGCATGCTACTTTCTTCCATATGGATGGTCAGGTAGAACACTAGTATGGGTCTTGCTGAATTTGCTGTCGGGACTCCCGGGGATGTTCAATCGTAAAGAAAGGTGTTCAATTGTTGTTAGATAACGGAACTATCAAGGTTATAGGTCAAAGGGATGATTACCATGAAGTTGATTTGATTGAGGTTTGCTTGACTGAAGAAGAGTCGGATGAAGAGTATGCCTCTGCAGATGAGTATTTCCCCTCAGATGAGGATTTGTTTTCCAGAAATGACTCAATAATGACTAATTGTGTTGAAGAAGGGGTAAACGCCATTGTACCTTGTTTTGGGGCACCCGCTCCTCTTAAAGTTGAATATTATAGCAGGCCAGCTGTTACCCCATTAGTGATTAGTTTGCCAGGTCCTATCCCTTATAATTCAGATAAGGTTGTGCCCTACAAATACAACGCTACAATCTTAGAAGATGGAGTGGAAGTTCCCATCCAGCTAATTCCTGATGTTGGAAATATTACTGAAAATAGCAGGGTGTCCGCAGCGGTCGTGTGTTTGCACCAGTTGTTCGAGGAGATGTTAGTGCTGGAAAGAAAATTGCTGAGAACGTTGAACCCAAGAAGGCTACGGGTGAGACTAGTGGGGCTACGTTAGAGAAAGAAGTGGATGATATTTTGAAGATAATCAAGATGAGCGACTACAGAATTGTAGATCAGCTACTGCAGGCTCCTTCAAAAATATCTATCTTGGCTTTACTGGTGAACTCATCTGCTCACAGAGGATCCTTGATGAAGGTATTGGACCAAGGTTTTATGGAGAGTGATATGCTAATAGACCAATTCAGCAGCATAATAGGGAATATTACGTCATGTAATAACTTGAGTTTCTGCGATGATGAATTTCCAGATGAAGGAAGGAATCATAACCTGGCCCTTCACATCTCTATGAATTGCAAGAATGATTCACTATCCAATCTGTTGATTGATAATGGATCTGCTTTGAACATTATACCCAGGAGCACTCTTATGAAGTTAAAATATCAAGAAACACCTATGCACCCGAGTGGCATCATTGTGAAAGTGTTTGATGGATCAAGGAAATCTTTTATTGGTGAAGTGGACTTGCCTATTCATATAGGACCACATTTGTTTCAGATAACTTTCCAGGTCATGGACATTGTTCCCGCTTATAGCTGTTTGTTGGGAAGGCCGTGGATTCATGAGGCAGGGGCTGTCACTTCAACTTTACACCAGAAACTGAAATTTGTACGGGAAGGGAAAGTAGTAATCCTAAATGGGGAACAAGCATTATTGATATCTCATTTGTCCTCTTTTAGAATTGTGGAGGCGGATGAAGCTGCTGTTGGAACCCAGTTCCAAGCCTTATCCATTAATAATATAATAGGAAATGAGAATTCCATGGTTTCTCTTAAGGATGCATAACAAGTTATGCGTAAGGGTCATAGTGAGATATGGGGAAAAATTGTGGATCCACCTGTAAACAAGAACAAAGCCGGCTTGGGGTTCTCTTTGAAGAATGGCAAAGGTAAGATCATGAAGCTGAAGTCTGTGCAGGCAAGTATCAAGACATCTTCCATAGCGGAGGATATCTTCATCCAACTGTTTCTGAGATTAATGCCATTGTGGAAGATGAAGCAGAGCAGGAAACGCCGAATTATGTGACGCACGGAGTTAGGGTTCAGAACTGGATCACCATTGATGTTCCCTCTTGCATACATGTTTCAAAGTAATTTGTTTTATTAATCTTTTTGAAAATCTTTCACTCTGTCCAAGGTGGAAGTATTAATGTTGTAGGGCTTATCTATTTGCTGTGACTTTTAAAATCAATAATAAAAGTTGTCTTTGTTTCCCAAATTGTGTCTTTATTTTCTGCTTTTTCTTGGAAAATGGTAATCATAAAAAACCCTTCAAAATAAATAATAACTGAAATTCAATCTGCATGATCACTTGTTATTTGTGTCAGTTTCTAAAAGCAATCATAAATCATATGTGCAGATTAATTAAAAAACCCATTGAATATAATTACCCTACACCCTCTCCTAACTTCGAATGTCCTGTGTATGGGGCCGAAGAAGAAGACTATGATGAGATTCCAGAAGAGGTATCACGGTTGCTTGAGCATGAGGAAAATACCATTCATCCATATAAAGAGCCATTGGAAGTGATCAATTTGGGTTCAGAAGAAGATCTGAAAGAAGTCAAGATTGGAGCATCGTTGCATCCTGATGTGAAGAGCAGGTTGATTGAGCTTTTGAAAGAGTATGTGGATATTTTTTCTTCTTCTTACCAAGATATGCCTGGTCTAGATACAGATATTGTGGAGCATCGTTTACTGTTGAAACCAGAGTGTCCGCCAATCAAACAGAAGTTGAGGAGAACTCACCCAAATATGGCAGTAAAGATCAAAGAGGAGGTTCTAAAGCAGATTAATGCTGGTTTTCTTGAGACGTCAGTGTATCCTCAATGGATTGCCAATATTGTCCCAGTACCGAAAAAAGATGGAAAAGTCCGCATGTGCATAGATTACAGAGATCTAAATAAATCTAGTCCAAAAGATGATTTTCCATTGCCACACATTGATATGTTAGTGGATAGCACAACAAAATTCAAAGTTTTCTCGTTAATGGACGGATTTTAAGATTATAATCAAATAAGAATGGCTCCGGAGGACATGGAAAAAACAACGTTTATCACACCTTGGGGAACATTCTGTTACAGAGTGATGCCCTTCAGGTTGAAGAACACTGGTGCAATGTACCAGAGGGCTATGACAACCATATTCCATGATCTGATGCACAAGGAAATTGAGGTATATGTTTATGATATGATTGCTAAATCCCATACTGAAGAAGGGCATGTAGAAGATTTCTTGAAGTTGTTTCAGCGTTTGAGGAAGTATCGTCTCTGCTTGAATCTAAATAAATGGAGCTCCGGTGTTTGATCAGGAAAATTGTTGGGTTTCATTGTTATCTAGAAAGGAATTGAAGTTGACCCTGATAAAGTTAAAGCAATTCAAGAGATGCCAGCGCCAAGAACTGATAAGAAAGTCAGAGGGTTCCTTGGGTGTTTGGATTATATTTCCATATTCATTTCCCACATGACTGCAACGTGTGAACCGATCTTTAAGTTGTTAAAGAAAGATCAAGGTTGTGTATGGACGGATGACTGCCAAAGGGAATTTTAAAGTATTAAAGAATATCTGCTTGAACCTCCTATCTTGCTCCCTCCTGTCGAAGGAATACCGTTGATTATGTATCTGATGGTGTTAGATAATTCCATGGGTTATATTCTGGGACAACAGGATGAAACAGGGAAGAAAGAGTTTACCATTTATTATCTCAATAAAAAGTTCACTGATTGTGAATCGCGGTATTCCATACTGGAAAAGACATGTTGTGCTCTAGCCTGGGCGGCGAAATGTTTGCAACAATATATGTTGAATCACACTACTTGGTTGATCTCCAAAATGGATTCAATCAAGTACATTTTTGAAAAGCCTGCTCTTATTGGGAGAATTGCCCGCTGGCAGAT
Source organism: Vicia faba (assembly GCA_948472305.1). Lineage (NCBI taxonomy): Eukaryota > Viridiplantae > Streptophyta > Magnoliopsida > Fabales > Fabaceae > Vicia > Vicia faba. The sequence goes on along the minus strand of OX451739.1, from coordinate 1,573,371,378 downwards.
GTTGCTATCTGAATATGATATCGAATACCACACTCAAAAAGCTATTAAAAGTAGTGTGTTGGAAGATTATCTTTCTCATCAACCAGTGAAGGATCATCAGTCTGTGGAGTATGATTTCCCCGATGAGGATGTGATGTTCCTGAAAGTGAAAGATTATGATGAAACATTGCCTTAGGAAGGTCCCGATCCTGAATCTCGTTGGAGTATGATATTTGATGGAGCTGTGAATGCTTATGGTAAAAGAATTGGTGTTATGATTGTCACTCCACATGGATCGCACATTCCTTTTACTGCAAGGTTTACATTTGATTGAACTAATAATATGGCAGAATATGAGGCTTGCATCATGGGTCTCGAGGAAGCTATTGATCTCAAAATTAAAATTCTAGATGTGTATGGTGATTCAGCTTTGATAATAAACCAGATTAAAGGAGAATGAGATACTCGTCACCCCGGCTTGATCCCTTACAAAGATTATGCTAGAAGGTTGTTACCCTTCTTCAATAAAGTTGAATTCCATCACATTCCTAGAGATGAAAATCAGATGGCGGATGCTCTGGAAACTCTGGCTTCTATGTATCAAGTGAATACTTGGAATGATATACCTCGAATTATGGTTTGATGATTGGATAGGCCCGCTAATGTGTTTGCAACAGAGGAGGTAGCAGATGAGAAGCCTTGGTATTTTGATATCAAGAATTTTCTCCAAACTCAGGAATACCCGATTGGTGCCTTGAAGAAAGATAGAAAGACATTTAGAAGAATGGCTGGCAGTTTCTTCCTCAGTGAAAATGTGTTGTATAAGAGAAATTATGACATGGTCTTGCTCAGTTGCGTGGATAGACACGAAGCAGACATGCTGATGCATGAGATTCATGAAGGTTCATTTGGCACTCATGCCAATGGACATTCGATGGCTAAAAAGATGCTATGGTTAGGTTACTATTGGCTGACAATGGAATCTGGTTGTTACAAGTGTGCAAAGAAGTGTCATAAATTCCAGATTTGTGCAGATAAGGTTCATGTGCTTCCGAAACTTCTCAATGTGATTTCCTTCCCGTGGCCTTTCTCCATGTGGGATATTGACATGATTGGGATTATATAACCCAAAGCTTTGAATGGACACCGTTTCATCTTGGTAGCAATTGATTACTTCACCAAGTGGGTGGAGGCTGCTTCATATGCTAATGTCACTAAGCAGGTGGTTGTACGCTTCATCAAGAATAATCTTATATGTCGATATGGTGTGCCAAGCAGAATTATCACCGACAATGGCTCAAATATGAACAATAAAATGATGACAGAACTGTGTGAAGAATTCAAGATTGTCCATCATAATTCCTCTCCTTACAGGCCAAAGATGAATGGGGCTGTTGAAGCTGCTAATAAGAATATAAAGAAGATCATCCAGAAGATGGTTGTTACTTATAAGGATTGGCATGAAATGCTCCCTTTTGCTTTGCATGGATATCGAACATCTGTCTGCACTTCAACAGGAGCAACCCCGTTCTCCCGGGTGTATGGAATGGAAGTTGTACTCCCAGTCGAGGTTGAGATTCCCTCTTTGCGTGTGATAATGGAAACCAAGTTGACAACTTTGTGTCATGGACAGTTATATCAGAAGAGAATGAAGAAAGTTTTTGATAAGAAGGTCAAGCCTCGTGAATTCAGAGAAGGCGACCTCGTGCTCAGGAAGATCATGTCTTTCAACACTGATATTAGGGGCAAGTGGACTCCAAATTTTGAAGGCCCATATGTTGTCAAGAAAACCTTCTCTGGCGGTGCATTAATTCTTGAAACTATGGATGGCGAGGAGTTCCCACGTCCCATGAATGCTGCTGCAGTCAAGAAATACTTCGCCTAAAGAAATAAAAGAATAGCTCGCTAAGTTGAAAACCCGAAAGGGCGGCTTAGTCAAAAAAGAGCGTCTCGGTAGGCCAAAAACCCGAAAGGGCGGTCTAGGCAAAAATTATAGACATAAACAGAATAAATTTCCTGCTAAGTTGAAAACCCGTAAGGGCAGCTTAGGCAAAAGTTAGGGACTTTCTTGGCAAGTAACTACATCAGACAAGACTTGATCATTGGAGCAACAATCTTCTCGGATTCTCATCATACTTCAATAGAAGTTGCTGCTCAGGATTTCAAAAGTTGTGAGAGGGGATAGTGGTCATTGTATCTCAATGTATCTTCTCCATTATATGTTACCATTTTCTGAACTTTGTAATCATCTATGGAGTCTCGCCATTCGCAGACTACCATTCTATTAATAAAGTTTGAGATTTTACCCAATTCTTTGTGTTTCTTATTTTATTTAGCTTGCAAAGACTCCATTTATTATTTATAATAACTTTCAAAGCAAAAAGATTAAATAACAAAATTGATTTTTCAAAAAGAATTTACAATTTGCTTTTACTTTAGAATTTGTGATGCAAAAAAAAACAACAACAACAAAAATGGTGATCCCACGAATGGACAAACTCCAGTTGTTTTTAGAAGTTTTTGTTCCCCTCAAGAAGGTTTACTTAGGATGATTTTCCGTATTGGGCTCGTGACTCCGGTACCCTCGGTCAAGTTTGGATTCATTTCTCCTTTTTTCTGAGTTTTCATGATGTGAAGTTTCAATCTGAGAATTCATCCAGTGAAGTTTTCATTCAGTCTAATAGAACTTCCTTTTCCAGTTAAGTTGGTACCATAATCACTCTTGAAGAACGCAGGTCCCCGGTTTCTCTGCTGAAGAACGTATTATGGTTTTTCCTTTGAGGATATGGTGTTAACCTCCACAATGAGGTGGTCCTGAATTCCCCATTGAATGTTTTAATGATTTGGTGTCCATCTGCTTTACTTGAGATTGGTTTTGCAGTCCCCAGTAGAAGTGTTACTTTTGAAAACATTTGTTTCCCCGGTGAAGCCTGAAGACGGATGTTCTATCCCTGTATTTGTACTTTTCTGTCACTTTGTTTTGTTTACTTATGGATTATGTTCCTCCCCAATGAAGTGAAGCCGCGAAATAGGTTTTTGCTTCCTCAGTTGGTGCTTATTTTTCTTATGGAATGATCATCTTGGATGTGATTTAGCCGAGTGTTGTTTGTGCCCGAGGTGGTTTTGCCTGGTTACTCCCAGTGTTGTATATCTGTTTTGTCAGCATACGCACAAAAACACTCATACATTCATACATACATCATGCATAGCTAAAATTGGAAAATCATTATTCATTAACATTTGTTAATATTTTTGTTGACATATCACCCTGTTTTGCAGAGTTACATTGTCCTCTCTTCAATAGAGTGTTGGCCTTAAGCAGAAAGCGTGTATTCTTTCAATTTCCCCACTGAGTTATCCCTCGTGGAAGTTTTTTGCTTTAGTCTTCCTATACAGCTCCTTGATTGGATGGATTTGGTTTTCCCTCTTGAGTTTATTTCTCAAAGGATGTATTTTGGTTGACTCTTTCATTCCAGTTTATTTCTGGTTTGAATCTTTGGTTCCACAACAATATTATTTACTTTGGATTTCTGAAAGCATCAAGTTTTGGTTTGTTCATTTAATTTTCACGAGAAGGATTTGTCTCCTCAGCAGTAATATTGTGGCATTTCCCCAGGAAGTCATATTTCATTTCCCCAGGAAGTCATATTTCATTTCCCCAGGAAGTCACATTTCATTCCCCAGAAAGTGATTTCTTTTTACAATCCTCCATGACAACAAGTAGCAAGTCTCTTTATTTGAGCAACTTATGTTTCCCTGTAAAAGTTGACGTAACTTTTTTTTGCTATCTCCTCTATGAGTGGATAGTTTGCAGTCTGTCGTCAGTGTACGCCAGTGGATAGAAAGACTTTCAAATTCGCAGAAACAGTTCGTTATGAAATCTTTGCAGGTGATGGTCTCTTTATTTGAGACAGATTATATATTATCCTTTCCAGGCATAGTGTCTCTATTAAAGAAGAAGTTGAGACCCTTTCTAGGAAAAATGCCAGAATTTTAGGGAAACTTGTTATCTTTTTGCTACCTTCAGTGAACATTGGTAGTTCATCGTCAGTGAACGGTGATGCTATGATATATTTTCTCTCTACCTTTAGTGAAAGTTGGTAGATCACCATCAGTGAAAGTTGGTTTTTGTTATCTTTTTGCTACCTTCAGTGAACATTGGTAGTTCATCGTCAATGAACGACGGTGCTATGATATAGTTTCTCTCTACCTTCAGTGAAAGTTGGTAGATCACCATCAATGAAAGTTGGTGTTTGTTATCTTCTTGCTACCCTCAGTGAACGTTGGTAGTTCATCGCCAGTGAACAGCGATGCTATGATATATTCTCTTCCTACCTTCAGTTAAAGTTGGTAGGTCATCGGCAGTGAACATCGATGATTGATATCTTTTTGCTGCCTTCAGTGAATGTTTGTAGTTCATCGTCAGTGAACGGCGGTGCTATGATATGTTTTTTCTCTACCTTTAGTGAAAGTTGGTAGATCACCATTAGTGAAAGTTGGTGTTTGTTATCTTTTTGCTACCCTTAATGAACGTTGGTAGTTCATCGTCAATGAACGACGATGCTATGATATATTCTCTTCCTACCTTCAGTGAAAGTTGGTAGGTCATCGACAATGAACGTTGATGATTGATATCTTTTTGCTACCTTCAGTGAACGTTGGTAGTTCATCTTCAGTGAATAGCGGTGCTATGATATATTTTCTCTCTACCTTCAGTGAAAGTTGGTAGATCACCATCAGTGAAAGTTGGTGTTTGTTATCTTTTTGCTACCCTCAGTGAACGTTGGTAGTTCATCGTCAGTGAGTAGCGATGCTATGATATATTCTCTTCCTTCCTTCAGTGAAAGTTGGTAGGTCATCAGCAGTGAACATCAATGATTCTTTCTCTCTGCCTTCAGTAAACGTTGGTAGCTTCGCTTTCAGTGGAAGTTGGTGTATCTTTTGACCATTTTACCATCCTCTCTGATTCAGGTCTTTTTTATCCACCAGTGATTTATTTTCCTGGTTGGGTTACTCTCTTATTTCTTTTTTTTGTTACATCCCCAATGGTGTTTTGCGTCTCTTTGGTCTTGTTCATATGCATTCATGCTCATAAGCATCGCATGGAATCTTAGGGCCAAAAATAGGGTTAGTTTTATATTTAAGTATCTTCGAATGCGTCGACACGAATATTTTTAACCTTCGTATCTCCGGATATAAGAAACTTAAATAAGGGCAGTTGTTGTACTCCAATTTTTGCCCCTAAGATCCCTTCATCATACCATATTGGTTCCATCACAACAAGATCACATTAGGATTCTTGGTTCCCCTCCCTATATTTAGCTTTGTTATTTGAGGAATCACAAAGCACCTTGACTTGTGTTCTTTTGTGATCATGAATATTTTTGTCTTGATTTCTTCTTTTAATTAATAAAATGCAATGTTGGTTTGTCTTGCTTGTTACTCATGTAGGTAAAGGCAATACAATAAGATTCAGCAAGTTGCTCCATGGGTTCATGAGTTTATTTCCATGCCCTAGTCAATGAAGCTTGAGAAGTTCAAACCTCACCATTGGATTTGTTTTAGAGGAAATGGCATGGCAAGGTTATTTTGGTTCACCATATTTAAAGATTATCAAATTTGGTTCAAAAGCACAAGGGATTGATTGGAGAAGTTGTCATGCTTGGACAAGGCTTTGATCCCATTGGTCTCAAATTCATATTTCTCTCAATTCTCAAGATAAGCAAGTGGTTGTGGTTGCTATCAGTTCTCATTATCATCCTCAACAACTTACAAAGCATTTGTGTTGGTACAAGAAGTTTGTTCAAAATTTTCAAAGTTCCTCAAGGCATTTTTCTTGATCTAGGAGCTAGAGTTTTGAACTTCAAAGAAGCATATCTTGCTCATCTTTTGGTATTTTGGATGATTCCAAAGACATCCTTCTTTTTAAAGGGTTACCAATAAATCACTTCAAAATTTCCAAGGAGTTTTCATGTGGAATAAACTTGATGAAGAAGAAAGATTACAAGTCCTCCAGATGAATCCCCAATTTTCCATGTGTGACTTCAAATGATCATAACTTGGTCAATTTTAATCACCTTGAGCCTATTATTTTTCCATAATTATCTTGAGGATGTGAAAGTTATGCCTTCTTTTATGTGCAAAGTTAGAAAATGTATGGAAGTTTCCTTAAGGATACAAAAGATTATAGGACATTTCATGATTATTTTCCAACTTCAACAATACATAACTCTCTCAATTTTTGGAGATTTTGAATGGTTCAAGTACCAAAATATCATTCAATAGGTCTATTTCATGCCATATTTTTTGTTCAAGATCAAAATCCAAGTGTAAGGCCATGTTTGGATTCAAGACATTATAGGTCACTTTTGAAGAAAAATTTGAAATATTTCTAAGTATGGAAAGTCAACCCTTTTTCTCCAACTTTGACTCAACAAAAATTTCAGCTCAAGCATCCATTTGATTCCATTATTTTTCCATTGCAAAGCTTGTAACCTCATCTTTCTAAAGCATCAAGAATCATGCCTTAAGACCCATTGAGCTGAGAATGCCATTGGATTGAACTTGGTAACTTGGAACTAAAGTTTTCCCATAAGTCAGAATTTGAAGTCTTTGTTTTGGCTTCTAATCACAAGTTTTCCACGCGTTTATGCCTCTAAACATGTTTAATGAAGTTCCAGAATTGATTAGCACAACAAAACGTGCGTTTTGGATGAGTTTTGATCAAATTGGAAGTCACACTTTTCTTGTTTGCAACTTCACACGATTTCCCTCCAAACTTCATCATTTCACACGCTTGGACATTCCATTTGATTCCCTATAAATAGAGGGTCATTCCCCATTCCTTTCCTCAAGCTTGGATAGCCAGAATCACTCTGACAAACTTATTCCATAACTCAAAATTCAACAAATTCGAAATCTATTATCAAGCCTTTTTCAATCCAATTTTTTCAGCAATTCACCTTCCTTGATCTTCCCTGAAGCTAACCTTATAATTACATTCAAGAACCGTGCCCTATATTGCTCCATAGAAGTCCAGTTTCAGAGCCCTTCAACTCAACTTCAATAGGTAGGTTCCTTCATCAATTCTTCAAAACTTTGATATCATTGTCATGCTCCCTTTTCAAAATTTTCCTTCCAAATTGCTTGAGCTACAGTTTATATAAACTTGTCGCGAAGGTGTGGTTGTCTTCGTCTTGAAGAGACGAAGCGAATGACATAGGTCTCGTGCTCTAATTTTACAGATTGAGAAACCTGGTTTTGGGACTGGCTGGAGGTTGAAGATGACCAACGTGTCATCTTCCAACCAATGAAGGCGTGCCATCTGTGTTTTTCAAAAATCTGATTTAATTAATGATCCTATGCATTATTCATTAAAGTCCATAACATGCACAGTGCGTCAGGTCCACTTGATCTGTTTACTAACGCATTTTGACATTGATCAAATGGCCCATATTTTTTGGTTTTTTATTTTCTATTCTGATTTTTCTTTAATTGTTTTAAACTTCAAAAAATCATAAAAAGATTTATTTTAAGTCCAAAAAATATGAAAAAATTACAAAAAATATTTTTGATTATTCTCTTTTTGATTTTTATTTTTTCACAATTTTATTTTGTGTTTTGGTATTTTTTATAAATTTTCACTTTATTTGATTTGTTTTAAATGTTTAAAAATACTTTTATGCATTTTTAAATTCTGAAAAAAATATGGAATGATCCAATGATATTGTGACAAATATTGGTGACCTCACTTATTTTTTATTTCTGACTTTGGCATTTTTTATCATTTTTGGTTTATTTTACTCATTTCTTTTAATTTTAAAAATAGTTTCTGACTTTAAAAAATTACCAAAAAATTTAAAAAAATATTTGAGTCCATTTCTGATTTTTCTATGGTCTTACTTTTTATTTCTTGATTAATTTGAACATAGTTTATATTTTCATCCCTTATTTCTATTTTAAATATTTCTAAAACCTTTTTTGATGTATATATTAAAATGCAATATTATTTTGTGATTATTTTCTAGCTAATCTTGGGTTGAATTTTTTATCATGAACTTTATTAACATCATTGGATCCATGGTGTTGAGTTTAACTCCACAAAAATGGATGAATAATTTTAATAATAGTTTGATTAAATTTAATTCAAAAGTGGTTTGTATATTCTCTCCCACCCCTCTTCATGCCATCCCTTTTTTATTGCACTAAGTGTTATTGGAGCATGATCTCTATATCATGTCTCAAAACAAATGGTGCATAGATTTCTATTGACCTGCCTCAAAATAGGTGTGACTTCTATATAAGTCCGCTTACGATTGCTTGTCATAGCGCTAAATTTTGTCCCGATTCGAATAAATGATCATTCGTGGCCCAAACTTATGTTTGCAAGCCCAAGTATGTTAATTTGATCTCTTTGATCCAATAACCTTGAGATTCATTGTGTGGAGGCTTTGGTTCTATCAATCCTCTAATGGATCTACAACACCTTTGGTCAACGCGGATCACTTAAACATCGTTGATCATTAAATGGTACTTATGAGGTTTCCAAATGGATGATATACTTGACAAAAATCAAATGCAACTTATTGTGTGGAGGCTTTGGTTCTACCAATCCGCTAATGAGTTCCAAATGCAAGTTTCAAGATGATCATCCAACTAACCACTAATCACTAATAATTGACTTTATCCTGTATTTTTATTATATGCCCCTTTTATTTTTATGCACTATTTACTTTTAGCATTTACATTTCATACCATTTTCATCTTTGCTCATTTGAGAATTTACTTTCCTATCATTTTTATTTTTCTCACTTGAGCTTATCTTTTATTTTCTTAAGATACTTAATAATCAATATGAACCATAAAATCCTTAATGGTACTTGAACTATTTGGTTACTATCCTTGGCATTATGGAGTATTGGACTTCTTGGACTTAGGATTAGAAACCTTGGCCTATGATTGCGAACCTTGTGACCTTATTTGATTATTTTGTCTGGAGATCTTGAGGTTTACCTCAAGATGTTGAGTTGTTTATTTGTTTTGTGTGCAGGCTATTGTGATTACACTCTTTGTTTGTAATCTGAAATTCACCCGTATAGAGTCGTTACTCTGCCCAATTTTTGTGAAGACCTAATACATTTGAAGTTTGGTTTTCTCAAGAGGTCTAGTATCTTTTCTTGCTTGGTTTCAATCCAAAGAACGAGAATTATATCTTGGCTCATAATGTCAAGTATTTGCTTCTTGTCGGTTAGATGGTTCCTATCTCTAGCTTTTACCTTATGCTTTAGGATAGTCTCTTCTTCTCCTCCCATCTTCTTTAATTTCAAAAATCTTCTTCCTCCTTTTGAAAACTCCTCTTGTTTTGAAACTTGAACCACTTTCATAATAAACTTGGACTTAGGTTCATGCATTTTCAAAAACATTTTCATGAATAAACTTCAATCAACTTAATAATATTTTGACATCATTTTTTGTGAGAAGACTAAAAGTCAATCAATCCCATTTCAAATCATTTTTGCCACTTTGGCTTTCTTATTTTTAAACTTTTCTCAAAAGATTAGACTTTTGTCAATCCTTGTAATGATGCAAAAAACTATACTTCTACAATATATAGTGAAGAGAGATATTTTCCACTTGGGTGTTGAGTGAGGCATTATTGATTTTAAAATCCAAGCCATATCCTCCACTTTGAGATGATGCAAGTTCTCCTTTCTCATGATTGTGGGTAGTAGGTATGTTTTCCACACGGACAATGACGATGATGTTTTATCTCATAAAAATTAACCAACACACTTATATTTTAAATTTTTTAAAGAGGAACTACGTGTTCCCTGATCCCCTATTGCACAGAAAGATGGTACGTAGGCACTAACGGTTCGCAACCGCGGCGGATGCAAAAAAAAACCATAAAAATATATTTATTTTCTCACCTCCACCATACATTTCTTTACACAACATTTCATAGCGAAAATATATAGATTTTTTACAAAGAGGTTCCTGCGGAGTACCGTAGATGTTTAGGGTGCTAATACCTTCCCTTTGCATAACCAACCCCCTTACCTAGAATCTTTCCCCCTCTTTTTGGGTTATTCGCTCTTTTCCCACTCCCTTGGAAACAATAAAGCACGGTGGCTATTTTTAATTTGATATGTATAAGTCTAGTAAATCCCATGGCTTAGTCTTAAACATTTCTACCGATACACCTGTAAACGCGGACATAGTCAAAAAATACTACGCATAAGAACGACACGCTAGGTTGACATACCTAGGTAAAAATAAGGGCATCCTGGTGAACCAAAAGGGTTCGGGCAAAAGTTATGGACATATACAAAAAATATTGTTCAACCGGAAATTTGAAACCCTGAAAGCGCAACTTGGGCAAAAATGGGTATCCTGGTGGACTTAAAACCCGAGAGGGCGGTCCAGGCAAAAATTAGGGATTAAAGCGTACGACTATGTCCTGTTGGATCACTTTGTACTCTTTCATTTCACGATGACTTCCTCTTACAAGGACTTACGTCTCTTTGTACAAACTCGTCTGTTTATAGGAAAATTATCAATACAAATATACTTTAAAGTCCAACATTTTTTTTTCTACAAAAACATTTAATAACTAAAATTGAATGAGCATATGCATATGAACATAATTAACTATTAACAAATATACACATAAGAACAGGATTAAACATTTACTCAAAACTCTAAGAAGTTGGGATGACACTAAAGCTGTCAATAAATTCCCACAGAATCCCTTTCATAAGGTTATCCCTAGTGAAGTCGCCAAAGCCACCTCTATAAGATTATACCCACAGAATAGTCTTCATAAATAAGGGTGCATTCCCCACAATCTCCCCGGCAGATCACTCCAACAAATAAAGGAGTATAATATCCTCCCTGTTAAATCTCCCCACAGAGTCCCAATTTGTACAATTCATGGAAATTCTCTTCCCCAGCTGAGTTTGTTCCTCCAAAACTAAAGAAAGAGACCCTGCAGAGTTTTTTTCTTCTCTTTAGCAAATTCAATTTCCCCAAGAGAGTTAGTTTCCTCAGCAGAGCACTTCTCCATCAACAAGGGTTTATTTCCCCAACAGGGTTTATTCCTTAGATCACTACAAATCACTGGCAAAATTCTTCTCCCTAGTTAAGTCATCACTATCCCCATAAAGTTGCTGTAAAACCTGGAACCCAACCAGATACTAGTTAATTCTATTCTCCCCAGGCGGGTCAGAAGTTAAACCATCTCTTTATCCCCAGTCAGGGTATATAAGAAATAAATTCCCCAATAGAGCAACGGACAACCAATGTACCTAAACTCTACTCCCTAAATAGAAATCAACATCCCCTACTGAGTTTCCTCAAACAAGTAAGCAGGAATCCCCAGCGGAAGCATTCTAGATAAGAGTCAAGATACACCTACTCTTCATTCCCCAACAATGGTTAGAGATTTACTTTCCCAGACAAAGATACTGAACGAACTTGCAAATACACTTCAAACAACATTTCACATTCATACGTCATAACATATGCATACAAAATACATATAGCACAATCTCATTTATTTTGAGAACATCATTACACAATGCATTTCATACATCATGACATTGCATACAACTAACTATTTACCTTTTCAGGAAGAATCAATCGATAGACCGATATCATCAACAAATCCTCAAAACAGATTGTAAGTCACTCCCTGAAACAAAACAAGGGCAAATATCTACACATTAGACACTCCATTCAAACATCAGCTGGCTCAGATTAAATCGACCAAAGATTTATTTTTATACTTGTAACACCCCAATTCTACCCGGCAATTATATAAGCAAATCAGAGTCATAAAATTCTTGCAACTAAATCAGGATGCCACAAATTCGACTTTAAAAACACATTGCATTCAACGTGGATACATAACACTTTAAAACTTTGGATGAACTATCAGCATAGTAATTTAATCTCTTAATTCAACAATTTAAACATCTACGCAGCGGGATTCTTAATAACATCTTTATCCATCGTTACAGCAACTTCAAAACAAAACATACTTAACAACAACCAAATTAAGGTTCAACAACTGAAATAATCAATGATTAAAAGCAACAAGAGTTCATCCCCCCGAGTGTTACGTATCAGAGCAATGACACCGACTCGAACTACTGAAGGTATACATCCTTCACTCTGGATTACCTGCACGTTACCAATGTAAGGGTAACATTCAAACAAAAGGGGTGAGATATCTAACAATATAATAAAACGTATGATAATTAATATATTAAATTAGATCATATAACACCACCACTTCTCATCTTATAAACAACAAAAATTGCAACAGAATACCAACAATATATGCATTCACCATGTCAATACACAACTTCTTTATGCAATTGTATAATGCGACTCAATACTATGCAAATGCATGTGGTACCATTGGAGAAGAACTCCCATCTCAAATAATTGCCAATAAATAGAGGCATCAACAAGGCATAAGCCTTCATCTTAATATTCGCCAATACAGGCCATCTTAACGAGCATCAGCTCCATCTTGAAATGCAATGTATGCGACACAATCATGAATGTAATGACAACACCATAATTAACAACATCTCAACACAACATCATCATTGGCCAGAAGCCTGCATCTTAATAGCTGCCAATTATTAGAGGCATATCAACATCTTTCATCAACATCATTTGTCATCATAATTCGTCAAACATCATTTATACATCGTAATTCATCAAACATCATTTATCATTAACAACTCAGCCATACAACAATACAACAGTAAATTGTCAATCTTGCAACGTTGACCATAGACCTACAACGTCATATTTCCTATAATTAATTAATAATCTAAAGCTTACTTCTAATTACCAAACCTCTACATATTATTCATTCTGTAATACTACATTGTTATCCTCATTAATCTTGCTGTTACGAACCAAACATAAATCTATAATCATCTTATCCTCATCATTATTCACAAAAATCAACATAGCGATTAACGCGGGAACTAACTCTAATCCTGCTTTGGATGCTAGGATTATCCTTCCTATTCTTCATTTCTATCCTTAAGAATGAAGTTCATTGCGTTAGCTATTCAACGCTTCAAATGGCACCTCAAACGGAGTCCGAAAACTCAAGTTATAGCCTTTTAAAAATGATTCTGCGAAAAACCAGACAACATGGATCGACGTGTAATGCCTTGGGACGACGCGTACTGGACTTAACACGCTATATGAGTCGACACGTACTCCCTTGTATCGCCTCATACTGAGTCTGCAACACTGCATGTATCGATACATGCTCCTTCGTATCGACTCATCCTGAGTCTAAAAGCCTTCATGTATCGACGCATGACTCCTTCGTATCGACTCATCCTGAGTCTAAAAGCCTTCATGCATCAACGTATGGCTTTTGGGGTCGACAGATACTGTTATGTCATGGATATTTTCCGTGATTTCACTGTGTTTTCACTACGGTTTCCATGTTTTAGGCCCTAAAAACATTTTCTAATCATATATAATCATCAATTATAATTATCCTATAATTCTACATCAAATATACAGTATTAGGGCATTGTTATTCATCCTTAAATCATCGATTTTCATCATACAACAACATATACATTCAAATCATGAACAAGACAACATTTCCATATCTAATCCCACAAACAAATTATCATAAACCCTATTATAGATTCAGAACCCCACCCTTACCTTGGATTGAAGGTTGCTCTATAACTTTTCTGATTGAATTTCCGTTCTGCCTCTTTTCCTCCTTTCCAACAACTTTCACGTTCTCTTCTTCCAACCCTTATTTCTTCTCTTCTTACTGCTTCTTCTTTTCTTATTATTTCTAATAATAATAAAATAACCCTATTATTCTCAAAATACCTTAATGGACTTAAGACTACTACACCCGCTTTTTTCTACTTATATCCCTTTAAAACAAGTACACATCAAATAATGTTATCATTCTAATATTATCCCACAACTTAATAAAATAATTAAATTCAACTAATCCCAACACAATATCTAACATAACAACACAACTTCACAAATATTCCAAAAATAATTTAATTAAATAATTAATTAAATTACGGGCGTTACAACTCTCCCCCACTTAGAATATTTTCGTCCTCGAAAATTCACCTTAATCAAACAACTCAGGATAGGAGTCCTGCATCTTGCTCTCCAACTCCCAAGTCATGCTTTCTCCGGCAGCCCCTAGCCAAACCACTTTAACCAAAGCAATCTATTTCCCCCTCAGAGTTTTTATTTTACGACCCGTGATCCGTACAGGTATCATCTCCACTGTAAGATTATCTCGTACTTGCACATCGTTCATATGAATCACATGAGATGGATCTGAAATATACTTCTGGAGTTGTGACACATGAAACACATCTTAAAAATTTGAAAGATTAGGCGGTAAAGCCACTCAATAAGCAACATTCCCCACTCTCTCTGAATCTAATATGGTCCAATAAAATGAGAAGTGAGCTTCTTAGACTTCAATGCTCGCCCAACACCAGACACAGGTGTAACTCTCAAAAACACATGGTCACCCGCTTGAAATTCTAAATATTTCCTTCGCTCGTCATGATAACTCTTATGTCTACTTTGGGAAGCTTTCATCTTTTCTCGAATACACTTCACTTTCTCAGTATTCTCACGAACAAGTTCAGGTCCAAGTACTACTCTTTCACCAGACTCATGCCAACACAAAGGAGTTCTACATCTTCGACCATACAACGCTTCAAAAGGTGCCATCCCAATACTAGAATGGTAATTGTTATTATAGGTGAACTCTACACATGCCCTCAATAAGTCTTCCTATGATTGAATAGTCCATTCAGTCTTACCATCTCTATGAGGATGATACGCTGAACTTAACCTCAACTTAGAACCCAACGCTTCTTGCAAACTCTTCCAAAAATCAGAAGTAAATCTTGGATCTCTATCTGATACAATGCACAAAGGAACACCATGCAGCTTCACAATCACACTAGTGTAAATCTCTGCCAACTTCGAAACTGGAAAACTCATGTTAATAGGAATAAAATGAGCCGACTCCATAAGCCTATCAACAATCACCCAAATCGAATCATGTCCTCTTATAGTATTAGGTAACCCCGTCACAAAGTCCATTGAAATGCTATCCCATTTCCATTCTGGAACTTCTAACGGTTGCATCAACCCTGCAGGCTTCTGATGTTTAACTTTCGACTTTTGACAAGTCAAACATGCATACACAAATCGAGCCACATCACTCTTCATCCCAGGATACCAAAACAAACCTTTCAAATCTTGATACATCTTTGTAGCTCCTGGATGAATACTCAACTTACTTCTATGACTCTCTTCAAGTATCACTTTCTTCATCTTAGCATCATCAGGAATACAGGTCCGGTTGGGAAATCTCAGCACACCTTGTGCATCCAGCTTAAAATCATTATTCTCAGACTGATCGATCCCAACCATCGAATCTACCAGTTTCACATACAAATTCTGAGCTTCTCTAATACTGTCTAGAAATTAATTATTAATCTTTAACATACCCAACACAACACTTTGCAGCGTAACCTCGCAAACTAAGCTCATATCTCTGAACTGTTCAATTAATTACAACTCTTTAACCATCATTGCCGACATATGTAAAGTCTTCCGACTCAACGCATCAGCTGCCACATTCGCTTTTCCTGGATGATAATTCAAACTTAAATCATAATCCTTTAATAGTTCCAACCATCTTTGTTGCCTCATATTCAACTCCTTCTGATCGAATAAACACTTTAAGCTCTTATGGTCACTAAACACTTCAAATCTAGAACCATAAAGATAATGCCTCCAAATCTTCAACACAAAAATAACTGCAGCAAGTTCTAAATCATACGTAGGATAGTTCTTCTCATGAGTCCTCAACTGCCTTGATGCATAAGTAACTACCTTATCATTCTGCATATGCACACCTCCTAAACCCATCTTAGAAGCATCACAATAGACCATAAAAGGCTCTCCTGGATTAGGCAACGTCAAAATCGGAGTCGACATCTATCTCTTCTTCAATTCTGCAAAAATTTCTTCGCACTGAACATTCCACACGAAAGTTGTACCTTTACAAGTCAACTTAGTCAACGGAAGTGCCAACATAGAAAAACCTTCGATAAACCTTTTATAGTAACCAGCTAATCCCATAAAGCTTCTAATCTCAGTAGCTGACTTCGGAGTTTCCCATTGCAACACATCATCAACCTTCAATGGATCTATAGAGATGCCACTACCTGAGATCACATGACCAAGAAAACTAACCTCCTTTAATCAGAATTCACACTTGGACAGCTTTGCATACAACTGCTTCTCTTTCAAAACTTGCAATACTACCCTTAAGTGTTCAACATGCTCTTCTTCTGACTTAGAGTAAATCAAAATATCATCAATAAACACCACTACGAATCGATCCAAATAAGTATGAAAGATACTATTCATGCATTCCATGAATACTCCTGGGGAATTAGTAACACCGAAAAGCATCACCGAATACTCATAATGTCCATAACGCATTCTGAAAGTCGTCTTCTGGATATCTTCATCCTTCACTTTAATCTGATGGTAACCCGACCTCAAATCAATCTTACTAAACACATAAGCATCCACCAATTATTCCATCAAGTCATCTATTCTTGGAAGAGGATACTTGTTCTTAATCGTCATTTTATTCAACTGTCTATAATCATCACAAAGCCTCATACTTCCATCTTTCTTCTTCACTAACAACACTGGAGCACCCCACGACGATACACTTGGTCTTACAAACTTCTTTTCAAGTAACTCCTCCAATTGCTTCTTTAACTCTGACAATTCAGATGCATACATCATGTATGGTGCCATAGACATAGGTCTGGTACCAGGTACAAGTTCAATAGTAAATTCAACTTCCTTCTTCGGTGTTACATCAGGAATTTTATCAGGGAAAACTTCAGGATATTCACACACCACCAGCAATTCATCAATTATAGCTTGAGTCTCTACAGATAGCGATGCCATCAACGAGAACATCTGTGCTTCCTCTTTCATCAACTTCCTCAACTGTCTAGTAAACAATAGACTATCCTCCTCTTCTTCAAGAGTAGAAAACCTCACAGACTTGTCATAACAATTAATATGAACATAGTTATGCTCTAACCAGTTCATACCCAAAATCACATCCAAACCTCTTAACGATAAACAAACCAAATCAACAACAAAGTCTCTGTCAAAGATCGACAAGGGACACTTTAAACACACAAAAGAAGTAGTCACTGACCCCTTGGCTGGAGTATCGACGACCATTTCTCCATTCATAGAAGACAACATAAGGCCCAATCTTTCAACACAATCAGCAGCAATAAAGCAATGAGTAGTACCGGTATCAATAATAGTAATTAAAGGAGTAATATTAATGAAACATGAACCTCTGATAACTCTGTTTTTAACGGTTGTCTGATCCTCAACCAAAGCGAACACTTTACCACTTGTCTGTGCCCTCTTTGGTTTATGACACTGACTACCAATGTGCCTATTGTAACCCAATATTTTCCCTCCCATTTTTCTTAATACATTTCAAGTGAGGTCTTCAATTTGCTCAAGGAAGTCCAAGAGTTGACCAGACAAGCTCTCTCCGAAGATAGTCTACCTCAAATTAGGGTTTCACTTTGCATCAAGATATTTGAGTACAAAGGATCCCAAATTCTCACAATTGTCCTAATATGTTCTCAAGATCATCCATGTCAAGTTTCAAGCCTTGCGGAGGAAGGTTGCTCAGTCAATTGCTCAAAGGCCTGAAAATCGACTGTGCTAGGGCAAAAGTCAATTGTGGCCCACATACAGTCAAACTTCAATATTTTTGGTCAACATTCTCATTTTGAAGTATTATTCATCATTTTATCAAGGGTTGATCATGATTCATCAAGGATTTCTCACAATTCATCAAAACCCAAAAGTTGCTAAATTAGGGTTTTGTAGGAAAAGTCAACTCAACTTTGACCAAGCATAACTTTCTCATACTTTATCCAAAATGACCCATCCAAAGCTCATTTTGAAGAGGATGTAATTCCCTACAATTCATCTTCAACTCCCAAGTTCTAAGTATGCACTCACAAGAAGATATAAATTTGGACATTATAGGTCATTTTGAAAAGTCAACAAAAACACCTTTTGGGTCAAAGCTTCATACATGAACATGGAAGACTCAATTGAGATGAGACAAAAAGGGTTGCTTAGAGGACATATTAAGCTTTCTAAACAGTCAAAGAACACATCTCTAGGGTCAAAATTGAGAGAGTTATGCATTGGCAAAGTTGACCCTTTTTGCAAAATTGCCAAAGGTCAAATGTGTCCAAAATTGCAATTTTTGCTAAATGGGCCAAACTTTTTATGCTTGCATTGAGTTTGTAATGTGACCCACGACCCATGATCCCTTTCACTTGTCATTATTTTATTTTTGTCTTTTATTTTGATTTTATTTCATTTAAATAAAATAAAATCAAAATAAAATAGTAAAAATGTCAAAAGTTAATCAAATCTTGAGATTTTGTGCATGTTTAGGATCAGTACACAGATGGAAGTGAGATCAAATCGTGCAAGACTTATATGGACACAAAAAGATTGCATTTTGCTTGATTTGGAAAGATTTGCACAAAGGATAAAATCATGAATCAATAATCTTAATTGTAGGAGATTTGATACAAGTTTGCAACCCTAATTCATTCTAGGGTACATAAGGAACAATTGTAGACAAGAAACAAGAGGTTGGAGGCGTGCAAAACAGAAAGCAAAGTTGCAAAAATTCAAGAAAAGTTGTAAATCGATTTTCAGGATTCAGGCTATCTCAAGCCATTCTAAGCATCCCAATCGCTTGTTGGATATCCCTGGATCACATTGCAACCATTAGAAAGCTTCCTCAAGCCTTAAAACACGCTGTAAGTTTCACACGACTTCCATATTTTCTTGAAATCAAATACGTTAATTCTGGCACATTTAGCATGTTTGATTGGTACATTCATGATCCTGGAGTTATTTGCAAGCTATTGATTATATCCAATTGCGTTTTTACTGACTATACACCAAGATGCCATAGTTAGGGTTCTTGCTTCGTTTTTAGGGTTTTTCTGTACAGAAACAATTGTCCATGGATAATGGTACCATGATGCTCGTGAGGTTGCAACGAGTTGATTGGTACCATTGGGTGTGATTTATCATGCGTGCACAGGGTTTTAGAGAAGCACAGGAGTGTACCTACACCCAGTGTCTGTAGGTAAAGGTTTTTGTCTAAAACGACAGAGGCAAGGAAGAAGAAGGATAACGTGGCACCCCATGACTCGTCCATTTGAATCTGCGCGCGTTTAAGAGTTTAGCTTTTTGTTTTATCATATAATATTTGTTTATTATCATTTATACAAATAACCAAGCCAGCTCAGTTGGTTAGCATGTAGTGTGAGAACGCCTAAGGGCCTGGGTTCGATCCCCAGGTCCCAACTTTTCTTCCTATTATTTTTTCTTGCATAATTAGGTACACATGTATACAATAATCCCACCATACATCATCAGCACCCAGCCAGCAGATCTTCAACAAGCCAGATCCAACGCCTTATCCATGAGAGTCCACCATATGCCTTAGTCAAGCGTATGCAGGGGATTGGAAAAGTCAAACAGGCCAGGAGTTATTGGGCTCAGAATTGCAAGCCACACCCCCTTCTTACAAAGACACCAGGCCCATTCTTAATTCTTTCTTTTTTTCTTTTATTTAATTTAATTTGTTTAATTTATTTTCTAACAAAATTAATTTCTTTTTTCACAAAAAAACATAAAATCAATTTTCACAAATTTAGAATTAGGTTTTATTTTATTTTACCAAATTTAATTTAATATTAGTCTAATTTAATTTAGGATTAATTCTAACTTTTTCATATATTTAAAATCAATTAGAAAAAATTAGGGTTAGCATGTGATTTAATTTTTATTTCTTTCTCAAATAAAACAAAAATACCAAAAATAGGTCGATTTAATTATTTTTCTTAAATTTAAATTATTTAGAAATTAGTTTTTTATTTATTTATTCAATTAAACTTTATTTTCTCAAAATAATTAAAAAAAAACCAAAAAATGATTTTTCTTTAAATAACAATTAGGTAGTTGGGGTCAAAACCCTAACTCTCTCGTCTTCGATTCATCGCGCGCGTTTACTATATTTGAAATATTAATGTAACTGCTTACGGTAAGTAATAGTTTAATTAGGATTTTCTTTTATCATTTTACGGGTTTTTGGCTATGTAATTAATCCCTACCCCGAAGCCTTGTAATAGCGTAGGTTTTATTTCTCGCATTTTAATTCTTGCAAATATTAAATGTTAGATGTATGATAATAGGATTGTGTTGTACCCCGAAATTTGCCCTCTCATTTTCATCAACATTTTCTCACCACAAGACTCTTAGAGCTCAAGATCAAGTTAGGGTTTGCTCTGCTTAAGACCCCTCCTTGTACTGTTGACCCAAATTAGGGTTTGAGTTTGCACAAGGATGCTTTGACTTAAAATGACCAAAATGACTTTCATGCTTCATGTTGGACTCACAAGTTTATCCATACCAAGTTTCAAGCCTTGATTCCAATCTTTGCCCAGTCAATTGGACAATTGACCTAGAAATCAGCTGTATTGGGGAAAAAGTCAACTGTGGCCAATTGACAGTCAAACCTCATGATTTTTGACCCACAACAACATTATGAACTCATATCAACCATTTGGTCAAGTTTGGATCACAATTCCACAAGAAATTTGATCAGATCACCAAAAGGGCAAAATGGTCATTTTTAGGGTTTTGACTGCACAAAGGCAATTTTTGACTATTTGACCTAACCAATAGTAAATAAAGCTCACCTATGGACTCAAGGATTCAATGAAATTGTCTTGACACACTCAACAAGTTCAAAAGATCTCAAGTGCATAGGATTAACAGATGAATTTTTCAGTCAACTGATCAAATTTGACTGTATACTGAAAAGTCAAACTTTGACTTTTTGGTCAAAATCAAGTGCCAAGATTCATTTTTCATCAAGACATGCCAAATTATGAAACTTCTTCATCAAGAAATCCAAAATTGCAAATTAGGGTTTAAAATGAGAAAATTTCATAACTTAGAATTTTTCTAAGTTATGAAATTTCCTTATTTTTTCCTAACTTTGTCCCATTTTTTCACAAAGATGCAATTGGATTCAAATAAAACTTGAAACATGAACGTTGTAGTACATTGCAAAATCTACAACTTTGATTCACAAAGTTTTCTCAAAGGAAGCTTGTATCTCAAGTTATGATTTTTGGAACAAGGGTGCAAAACATTTTTAACTTAGAGAAATTTTGCCCTATTCTAGGCAGGATTTTTGTCCAACTTCTTGGCCATTTTTCACATGGTTCCACTTGGAGTTTCAATTTTCATTACAAAGATGGATTGTAGTACACATTTCAAGCTTTCCAAACTGTCCAAGAACTTCTCAAACACCCTTGTAGTTAGAGAGAATCGAATTTGCAAAGTTGGCCAAAACTCACTTTTGTTCATGGCCAAAGCTTGTTCATAACATTTGCATTTTCAAGTCAGCTTGATTTATGCTAGCTTGCAGGCCTCTAAACCCTTTTACACTCCTTAATTTAATGTCAAACCATTGTATTAAGGTATTATTTCATCCATTTGGACATTACATGCTAAACAAATCCTTATTTGGAAAAGGCTAATTTGCCATTTTGGAAAAGTAACACTTTATGTCAATACATGATCTTTGAAGTACAAGCCAGATCTTGGAGGCAAAGTTTTGTAGACAAATCCCACTGATCAAGAGAAAATGCTGCAGCATGCTTGAGAGGATTATACAGGCCTATATCACAACTTCCACTTTCTTGCTTCAAGGAGAAGAAATCTTGCAAACTCAGTCCATCTCTCACTTCCTACAAGCATAAGCCTAATCAAACCTTGTGAACATCTTCCATACACCAAAACAAGCCTAAAGCACGACTCATCCATCCCTAAGATCTGCTCATACTCAGAATCCCTGTTTTGCTGCAAAACAGGGCAAGTTCTGCAACTTGACCTCCATAACTATATCCACTCGTGCACTTTGGCTAAAAACCTTTCAAACACCTTCCATACCATCCACTGAAACTATCCCAAGCCTTTAACTCAAGTTGTAACACCCCTAACCACGTTTGCCATTTTTACTTTCAAGCTGTGCAGGTGAACTTCTACAGCATGATATAGTTGGTTTCAAAGCAAGCTAGGCATTTGGGAAGCATCCTTGGACTTCAGGCAAGCTCAACCAAAGCTCAAACTCCATTGAAGATACCTACATTGCTCTGTTCAAGTCAAGCTGAAACAGGTAAAACCATGAACTTCTATCTCTCAATCTAGGAAGAGTTAGGCTTAGGTTTGTGAATGAAACATGCTCTACTCATAGCCCTGAAGCCATACATGTGATCAGTTTTTATTTATGTTAAGCGTGCTGTGAGAATTTTAGCCATGAACATTGAAGAAAAATTAGGTCAGAAATTGGGGATGATGAAATTCTCCTTGGTTTCTTAGAGTTAGGTCAAGTATTTTATATGTTTGAATTCGTCTTTTGATGCTCTACAATGTTTGTGTTATGAGTTTTGGCTAAAAATCAAGGAATCAGGAGATGGTAGTTGCACAAGGAAACGCGCGTTTTTGTTTTCAAAAGGTTGCTGAAGGTTGAAGACAGAGTTGACTTGGGCTGGGCCTGAGTCAACTTGCTTTTTACACCCCTTTTTTCCATTTGCACCCCCCTGACCCATTGTGTGAAATATTTATCATTTTTGCATTTTTCTTTTTGATTCTGATTTTATATTTTTTTGCTCAAACATAAAAAACATTAAAAATATTTTTCCACATTTTTTTACATTTATTTGTTTTATTAAATATTTATATGTAAATAAATATATTTCCTTTTCTTTTTTAAACCTCTAAAAATAATACAAAAATATTTATTTTTAGTTATTATTTTTTATTTACATTTTGAAAACATTTTCTAAAATATAATTTTTTTTTAAATAATTAATATTTTATTTTTGTATATATGTAGTATATTTAATATATAATATATAAATACTTGTATATTTTATTAGAATACTTAGGATAAAAATATAGAAATAATACATTTTTATTTTTATTTAATATTTGACATCAAAAATACTTTTTTACAATATACTTCTTATTTTTTGTATATAATTAACAAATATTGTATATAATTAATAAATAAATACTATTCATTCAAAAAACTAGGGTTTTGCCCTAATTGACAAAAATATTCAAAATTTGACCTTTTTATTTTTGTTTATATTTCACATTGAAAAATACTTTCACATACATAAAAAATCATTTTTGTGCATAATACATTTTACATGTTTATTGTATTTATTTAAATATTGTACAATTAAATATTTGGATATTCGATATGGATGTAATAGCTTAGAATTTAATTTCTTGTCAAATATCCCCAAATTCAAACTTGTACCCCCATCCCCATAATCATTGTTGTAATAGCTTAGCATTTAAATTTCCGCATTTAAAAGCTTTCAATTATGCCATGATAGACTTAGGGTTTGTATGCAAATAAAACCAACAAATAGCTTGACCTAATTCAAGATAAATATGCATGAAAAACAAAACACAATGCACACTTGCACCCTTAGGGTTACTCCACTTGTTGCCTTCAAAAATGGGCCATGGTTGCATGTTAAGTGTCTCTGGCAAAACAAAAACAAATCAAATGATCATAGTCCCTCGATGACGCTATCTAGTTGCCTAAAAATGATCAAGTCCCTTGAGAAAATTGCCAAAGATACTTGGCACTATTGCCTCCATGGTCTAAACGATGACCCGCGCCCGTCCTGTTAACATCCTAACACAAGGTTGTTCACCAAATGCAATGGTGAAACAACACTGTTAAAAGGTTTAAAACATAAGAAAGATCTTTGAGAAATTTAGGGTAGATAGCTCTTGGTTACTTGACCAAACTTGCAAAACAATCCTTGCCATTTTTCAAAACATACATCACAACACAACTTCAAAACAAACTTTCAAAAACATTGAAACATCTTTTCAAAAAGACACACACCTTTGTAAAACATTCAAACAAGAATTGTTACAATGGTTGCCTAGACAAGGCATCTTTTTCAAAACATTTTCAAAACCACACACACAAAGCACCATTTCAAACAATTGAAAAGCAAAGGCAAGTGATCTAAGCAAGTAACTAAGAGCCCATGGATAACCATGGATAGAAAGGGTGCTAATACCTTCCCTTTCTATAATATACTCCCCGAACCCAAGAAAACATCTCAAAGGTTTTTCCTGTGCTTTTTAACCTTTCCTTAGGGTAAAATAAAAAGTCGGTGGCGACTCTTGCTCAACCGAAACATTTGCGAAAACAAACGCAAAACCAAGTCAGTTCTCCCACCGTATCACAGATTGTATGACAAGATTGCATGATAATTTAAAATGGCTAGAAAACCCTAATGTGCAAAGATAATAACTTGAAATCAACTCACTCACACATGCGCACTCCTAGGGTATACTCTCACTCCGGTTGCCTTCGGTAAACGATCATTAAGTATAGGTTGTTTTAGTGGTTACCCTCCTGTCTAAACAAAGATCAAATGTCCCATTCAGAAATGTTGCCTCGGAAAGCTTGCCTCGGAAATGTTGCCTCGAATATGATCTTAAGACATCAGGGTTATTACTAAGACGTTCTAACATTGCTTTAGTGATCGTACGTCCCTTACGAATTGACCCTTACAAATTCCAACGACGGTGCTACCTATTTCTCAATAGTAGGATAGCGCTGTTTAAAGGAAACGAGAATAGAAACAATCTTTTTTCGAGTAGGTAGATGCTAGTAGGTAATTTCTCAAATTAAAACTTTTCACACTTACACTTTTCAAACAAATTTTCAAAACAACTTCGTCACACCATTGAGGACTGATACAAGGGTTATCATGAAGTCAAACTGTTTCAAAACAAAGCACATACACAAGCAATTTCAAAAGATGAGCAAGTACCTAAGAGCCCATGGAAAACCATGGATAGAAAGGGGGATAACACCTTCCCTTTCTATAATCTACCCCCTGTACTCAAAATCTCGAAAAAGGAATTTTTCTGTGCTTTTTTCCTTTCCAGTTGGATAAAATAAAAGTCGGTGGCGACTCTTGCTTATCGCGACATTTTGTGAACACAAACGTAAAATGCAAACCAGCATTTTCTCAAAACAGTCGGTTCTGCCACCGTATCACAGAACTGGCGACTCTGTTAGGGATAATATAAGTGGGGTATACCTTAGGATATAGTTCATCATAAAATTGCTTCTCTTGTTTGTTTGGTTGCTTTACTTTTAAGGGTTTTGTATTGGGAGTTACTATAGATCCTAACCCGGATTTGGGGACACCTTTTAGGTAAGTAGCAATAAACTATGAGGGAACTGTATGGCATAGACTGATACGGTTGAAGAAGTAGCTTTGTTGATGTGGCACATTGGTTGGTACCGTTATCCCTTGTGGAGAAACAAGGAGAATACGGGGCCGCTACGTGTGTTGTTAAGCATCAACTGAACTTAGAACCCTTAATAGACCAACTTGGCCATTAGAAAGTAGTGAGATAGCCGGCCTCAGTGTAAAGCTGAGAACTGGTTGATACTCGATGCTACACTCGTTGAGACCATACTCTCGAGATAGTTCCGGCTGCAAGAAAAGATTGCCTGAGCTGAAACCATGACCGATGGAGGATGGTCAGTGATATTGAGAACCTCTAGAACCCAGTTACTTTTGCTAGGACAGGTTGAAACCAACTGAACTTCAAGAGGGTAATACCTTAGACACCATGCAAGCCTTAAACTTAAGGGCTATTGTCTGACTTGTTTGCCTTTTCTATGCCTGTTATCTGCTATACTTGTTGTTTGTTTTATCATGACATCATGCATCATAACATGGCATGCATACTTCATTATACTGACCATTTCAAAGACCGAGGGAATTTATCTTTGTTCTGTTTTGCAGATTATGGCTTCCGTGCACAGAAACACCATCCGAGTTAACTTTGTGCAAATACCTGCTCAACTCAAAGAGTTAGCCTCAAGAGTTTCCGAGACTTCAATGTTCATTAAGAGACATGGTAAGCTTCTTAGACTGATCACCTCAAAGTTTGATGAGCAGATGATGAGTGTGCTTTTCCAGTTCTTCGATCATGTGCATCATTGTTTCACTTTTTCAGATTACCAATTGGTTCCCACTTTGGAGGAGTTCTCTCACTTATTGGGTATATCCATCCTAGAGCAGGTGCCTTTCACAGGTATGGAAGAGACTCCTAGACCAGAAGACATTGCCTTAGCTCTACATCTAAAACGGGTTGATGTAGTATCCAATTGGGAGACACGAAGCAGGGTCGAAGGTTTCTTAGCCAAATTTCTGATGGATCACGCTCAGCTATTCTGGGATAATTTGGATTTTCAGGCTTTCTAAGATATCTTGGCTTTCCTTATCTACGATTTGGTTCTCTTCCCGAATTCGGACTCCTTCGTGGATGTGAATACGGTTAAGATATTCCTTTCTCGCAACCCTGTGCCTACTTTACTGGGTGATATCCTGCATGCCCTCTACACTCATATTGTGCGAAGAAGAGGGACTCTCATGTGTTGCATGTCATTGCTATCGAGGTGGTTTATTTCTCACCTCCCCAAGTCTGTGTTAAAGAATGAAGAAGGTTTGGCATGGTCTTACATGATAATGTCACTTTCCCATACAGACATTCTTTGGAGCTCCTCGATTATGGAAGACACTGCTGTCATTGATTTTTTGGGGGATACCCTAATGTCCCGTTGCTTGGAATCAGAGGGGGTATAACCTACAGTCCTTGTCTAGCTGTGCGACAATTTGGTCGTGCTCGGAGAGATGGTCCTCATGAGCGACTTGTTGAGGATATTGCATTTGACTACAAGGAAGACATTGATGAGCACCGCTGAAGGTTTATACGAGCTTGGGGCATGGTGAACAGATCTGACCCACAAGAGCTGGGACCAAAGACTTCCCTCCCCATGCAGCCTTATCTCCAGTGGGTCCGAGCTCGTGCCCAGAAGCTTGGGATGCCTTATGAAGCCGTATTGCCAATGATTGTGGAGCCCACCAATGAAGAGGGCATTCCTTACACAGTTCTTTATCCTTACATGTCCACTGATCCTGGGGCATTGCAGAGATCTTGAATTCAGTTGAAAGAGGAGAGAGATACTTACCGGGAGAAGTACCATGAGCAATAAAGAAAGATCTTAAAGCTCACTAGGCAGCTCGAGGAGGAACGAGTGATCAACGACTACATCATCACCAAGAGGAAGCATCCATGGGATTTCTGATTTTGCTTTTTCTAGTTTAGATTTGTTTTCCATTTATTTCTTTGTAACGCCTCAAAGGCATTGTTGAACCTTTTACAAGTTAATCTAATAAAGTTTGTTTTATTTTTCTGTTTACAAATTTAAATCTCCCAAAGTCTTTGAAATTATTACACACGTATCCCATTATCATGCACACCATTACAGGTACCATTATAGGTTTCTCATCTTCTTCGTTGTTTATTTCAGCAGAAATGTCTTCTGATCAAGCTATCAAAGATCTCCAAGCACAAAATGCCCAATTCCAGCAAATGTTCTTAAGCTTGGCTAAAGGGCAAGAGGATTGGAAGACTCTGATTCTGAAAGAAAAGAAGAAGAAGAAGAAGAAGGTTGGAATTCTGAACATGGGTAGAAGATTCGGAGAAAGGATAAGACAATCAGCTGATCTGACCTCCTCATCCAAGGACGGGGAGAACCAAGAAAGGACAAAGGACCCTAGTCCAGCAGTTTCTGATAATGATACGGATTACAATGAAGAGCAATATTCTCCTGCTGAGGATAGGTACAAACAGTTAGAAGACCGTTTGAGTGCTATGGAGATTCATAATATCCCTGGTTTGGATTTCGGAGAGCTGGGATTGGTATCAAGATTGGTGATCCCTCATAAGTTTAAAGCTCCGGTTTTTGCCAAGTACAATGGAGTATCCTGTCCAAAACTCCATCTCTGCTCGTACGTCTGGAAAAATCAAACCTCACACCACTGATAGAAATCTGTGGGTACTCTTCTTTCAAGATAGTCTGTCAGGGACTCAACTTGAATGGTTTTATCAGTTGGAAGGAGCCAATGTTCGAAATTGGGAAGACCTTGCTGCTGCCTTTTACAGGCAATATCAGTATAACGCCGACCTTGCTCCCACTCGTACTCAGCTCCAGGGTATGTCTATGGGTGTAAGTGAAGGTTTTAAGGACTATACTCAGAAGTGGAGAGACTTAACTGGAAGAGTCCAACCCCATTTGTTTGATAGGGAGTTGGTTGACATGTTTCTAGGGACGCTATCTGGTCCGTTTTTCAATCATCTGATCGGCAGTTCATCATATGGGTTTACTGAGTTGATTTTGATTGGAGAGAGAGTAGAAGCTGGTATCCAAAGTGGTAAGATACAGAAAGATACTTCTTCAAGTGCAATAAAGAAGCCTTTCACCGGTAAGAAAGAAGCTAGTGCAGTCTACGGCCCGAGGGGCCAAGGCAGACCTGAACACCGTCAAGCAGTGAATGCAATAGTGATATCAAGACCCACAGTTGCTCCACAACGTAACAATCAACAAAGGGTGGAAAGACCATAGAGGCAGTACACTCGGCTCAATATGACCTTGTCTCAAATTCTACCACAGCTATTGAAGACTAATCTGGTAACTCTGAGGGAAGCCCCGAAGAACCCTAACACCACTTCTCCCCACTATAACCCGAATGCCCATTGCGCCTATCATTCCGAAGGTCTAGGTCATGATACAAACAATTGTTGGGCCTTGAAAAACAAAGTTCAAGACTTGATCGAAGCCAAAGAGATTGAGTTTGACACTTCGGAAAAGCCCAACGTCATAGCTGCTCACATTCCCAAACATGGTCATGGAGTAAATGATGTGGACGATGATTTATTTGTGACCTACGTGGAAGAAATTTGTACTCCTTTGACGATAGTTAAGAAGAATTTGTTATTGGTCGGTTTATTTCTGTGATGTTGTGAAGGTTGCCACATATGTTCCATTCTACCTGCTGGTTGCCACTTATTGAAACCGGGTGTTCAGCGCCTAATGGATGATAGAGAGATCCTATTCGAAAAGACTATGATTCCGTTGGTTCCAATTCAATATGTTGTCATCATAACCATTTCCGCAAATCCTTCCAAGGTTTCCTCGAGAAAACCTGTTAGGATTACACCCGTTCCAAGAATTGCTTTGTTAATAACTACCGTCCCTGGTCCTATCCCATACACTTAGGATAAGGCTGTCCCTTGGCACTATGGTGCTGACGTGTATTACCATGGAGTTAAACAAGACTTGAAGAGTGAGGAAGCTGATGTTGACGTCAGCAATATTGTCAGGGCTAGCAAGGTCACCAGAAGTGGAAGACTCTTTTCTCCCGAGATCTCCCCTCCGACTATCCACAAACCTGTTGTCATTCCATTTGCTAGTACATCAGCTACTGTCCTGGTTCCTATTCCAGTTATCACCCCTGTTGCCGAGCCATCTGGGACTCGGGGCAAAGAAATCATAGGTGAGCCTACCCGGACGGAGGCACCTAAGAAGATCATTGTAGAAACCTTGAAACAAGAGATAGATGAAATTTTGAAGATTATCAAGAAGAGCGACTACAACATAGTCGAGCAGCTGGGGAAGACCCCGTCAAAAATCTCCATGTTGTCCTTATTATTGCATTCTGAAGCCCATGCAAAGGCTTTAATTGCATTCCTCAAAACTGCGCATGTGCCGCAGGAAACTTCAGCCGATCAATTCAAAGATTGCGTAGCTAGCTTGACTGCCGACAATGGGCTGGGTTTCTCAGTTGCAGATATGACTGCTAAAGGAAGAAATCATAATGATGCTCTACAAATCTCGATCGAGTGCAAATGCACTACTATGGCCCATGTGCTGGTGGATACCGGGTCCTTATTGAATGTTCTACCAAAGAAAGCATTAGACCGTCTAGACTGTGAAGGTTTGATTCTAAAGCCGAGCAATATTGTGGTCAGGGATTTAGACGGATCAAAAAGGATGGTGCACTGGGAGGTGGACGTCCCTGTTAAAGTTGGCTCTCAGACTTTTGCATCCACCTTCTACGTGATGGATATTAGACCATCGTATTCTTGCTTGCTGGGTCGCCCTTGGATTCATAAGGATGGGCAGTGACTTCTACGCTCCATCAAATGTTGAAATATCCGGTAAAGGGGAAGATCGTCACGGTACAAGGTGAAGAGGAGTACATGGTGAGTCATATCAACTCCTTCCTCTACGTGGAGATGGATGGGGAGTTCATCGAAACCCCTTGTCAGAACTTTGAAGAGGTCCCCCAGACTTTGGCGTCAATTAAAGTTGCTACCGACAAACCTCCGATGAAGATGACTTCTCTCAAGGATGCCAGGGATGTAATTGAAGAAGGTGGGTGTGCAAATTGGGGTCAGCTCCCTGATTTCACGCACAAAACTGACAAATTTGGTTTGGGCTTTACTATAGGGGCTCAAAGGGCTGTTAGGCGCACACAGATTCGAAGACCTCATCTGCACATCAGCAATCAGGGAGTTAATGCAATTGAGGACAGTGAAGAAGATTCATATTTCGACAGCTAGATCTACCCTACAACCAACGGTGGGCTGAACAACTAGACGACGAAGGACTTCATGCATGTTTCTTTTATTCCACAGTAATTAACTTTTGTTTTAAGAGTTGTAATAGACAGTTTAAAACTTTACGGCCCGGTGCCTTGCCCGAGGCACCTTGGCTTTGCTTGTGAGGACTTATTATTTGTCATTTTCATATATCATTAATAAAACATTGGACGTTTCTTGCATTAAAAATTTTGCGCTCCTTGTTTTTCTTTTGTCTCTCACTTTATCAAAAATAGTTATGCTCTTACACACACTCACGTATCATAATGCAGATCCATATCCACTATGGATCCCATTGATAACAACTCTGCTACTGCCAGTTATAACTTCGAAAATCTGATCAACCAAGCCGAGGACGAAGGTGAGGATGCTTGTGAGGTTCCTGGAGAACTTGCTAGACTGTTACTCCAAGAAGAGAGGGCCATACAGCCTCATGAAGAGCCAGTTGAATCAGTGAATTTGGGTACAGAGGAAGACAGGAAAGAGGTCAAGATAGGTGCGAATCTTGAGCCTAGTGTCAAACAACGGTTGATACAGATGCTACGCGACTATGTTGAGATATTCGCCTGGTCTTACAAAGATATGCCTGGTTTGGACACTAATATTAGGGTTCATCGCCTGCCGACTAAAGAAGACTATCCTCCGGTAAAGCAAAAGGTTCGCCGTATGCGCCCTGAGATGTCTGAGAAAATCAAAGCTGAAGTCATGAAGCAATTTGACGCGGGATTTTTAGCTGTCACCTCTTACCCACAGTGGGTTGCCAACGTTGTTCCAGTGCCTAAGAAGGATGGTAAGGTACGAATGTGTGTGGACTATAGAGACCTGAATAGGGCGAGCCCTAAAGATGATTTCCCACTTCCTCACATTGATGTTCTGGTTGACAACACTGCGCAGCATAAGATCTTCTCCTTCATGGATGGTTTTTCTGGTTACAATCAGATTAAGATGGCTCCCGAGGACATGGAGAAGACAACTTTCGTTACACAGTGGGGCACCTTTTTCTATAAGGTAATTCCTTTCGGGTTAAAGAATGTTGGGGCCACTTATCAGCGTGCCATGGTCGCTTTATTCCACGACATGATTCACCATGAGATCGAGGTTTATGTTGATGATATGATAGCAAGGTCCCAGACTGAGGAAGAGCACCTTGACCACCTCCAGAAACTGTTCGACCGGTTGAAGACGTACAAATTAAGGTTAAACTCGAACAAGTGCACCTTCGGGGTAAGGTCTGGTAAGCTGTTGGGTTTCATCGTCAGTGATAAGGGTATTCAAGTGGACCCTGCAAAGGTAAAGGCTATACAGGAGATGTCGGCTCCCCGCACAGAAAAAGAAGTTAGAGGATTTTTGGGACGTCTGAACTACATTGCCAGGTTCATCTCACATCTGCCTGCTACTTGTGAGCCAATCTTCAAACTGCTGAAGAAAGATCAAGTGGTAAAGTGGAATGAGGAATGTCAGACCTCTTTCGAAAGAATCAAGGAATACCTCCAAGAGCCGCTAATTCTGATGCCTCCAGTTGAAGGAAGACCTTTGATCTTATACTTGACAGTACTGGATAATTCAATAGAGTGCGTGCTTGGGCAGCATGAAGAGTTTGGCTGAAAAAAGCACGCTATTTACTACCTTAGCAAAAATTTTACCGACTGTGAGACCCGATACTCACTGCTCGAGAAAACTTGCTGCGCTTTGGCATGGGCTGCTCGCCGGCTGAAACAGTATATGCTGACTCACAGCACCTTATTGATATCAAAGATGGATCCAATCAAGTATATCTTCGAGAAGCCCGCCTTATCTGGAAGAATAGAAAGATGGAAGATGATCTTAACCGAGTATGACATCCAATACACAACCCAAAAAGCAATCAAGGGGAGTGTATTGGAGGATCATTTGGCGCATCAGGCCGTGAATGACTACCAATCCATGAATTCCGAGTTCTCGGATGAGAACATCATGTTGGTGACCGACTGTGAGAAACTTGGACCGGATGAAGGACCTGAGGAAGGATCCCGATGGTCTATGTATTTTGATGGAGCCTCTAACGCGTTGAGTAATGGCATCGGCACTGTGATTATATCTCCTGAGGGCTGTTATACTCCATTCACCACCCGATTATGTTTTAACTGCACCAACAATATGGCAGAGTATGAAGCATGTATCCTGGGTCTTCGAGCTGCTATTGACCTAAGGATTAAGTTCTTGAGTGTATTTGGAGATTCTGCTCTAGTGATCAGTCAGATCAAAGGCGAGTGGGATACGAAGCACCCAAATCTTATTCCTTCCAAATAATATGTATTAACATTGCTCCCACACTTTGAGGAGATAACCTTTGAACACTTCCCGAGAGAAGACAACCAGTTAGCGGACGCGCTAACTACCATGTATTTTATGTCCAAAGTCAGGTGGGACAATGAAGCTCCCCAGATTACCATCAAGAGGTTGGACGAACCTGCACATTGCTGTGACATGGAGACTGAAGAGGTAGCAGACAAACCCCGGTTTCACGAGGTAAAGAGGTATCTTGAGGCTCAAGGATACCCTGAGGGTGCATATATTAATGACAAGAAGTTTCTGAGAAGGTTTGCCACAAAGTTCTTCATCAGATATGGGGTTCTCTATAAGTGTAACCATGATTCAACCTTACTGCGATGTATGGACAAAAATGAGGCAGAAAGGATCATGGTAGAGTTACATGAAGGTACCTTCGGAACTCATTCCAGTGGACATACCATGGCAAAGAAAATCCTACGGGTAGGATATTACTGGTCGACTATGGAAGCCGACTATTATCAGCATTCTCGAACCTGTCATAAGTGCCAAGTCTATGCTGATAAGGTGCATATACCTCTAGTTCCTCTGAATGTTTTGACAGCTCCTTGGCCTTTTGCGATGTGGGGCATTGATATGATAGGTGAGATCAGACCTACTGCATCCAACAGGCACCGTTTCATTCTGGTAGCAATTGATTACTTTATAAAGTGGGTTGAGGCGGCTTCCTTCGCTACGGTAACCAAGAACTTCGTGGCGTGGTTTATCCGGCACAATCTGATCTGTTGATATGGTGTACCAGAGAGGATCATCACAGACGATGGTATAAATCTCAACAATACAATGATCACCGAGCTCTCCAAACAGTTCAAGATACAGCATCATAACTCTTCTCCCTACCGGCCGAAGATGAATGGGGTTGTTGAAGCAGCTAATAAGAACATCAAGAAGATTGTGCAGAAGATGACAGTGACATACAAAGACTGGCATGAGATGTTACCATTCACTCTTCATGGGTATCGCACCTCAGCACGGACATCGACAGGGGAAACCCCTTACTCTCTGGTGTATGGCATGGAGGCAATCTTACCCATTGAGGTCCAGATACCCTTTTTCCATATTATGAAGGATGCAGGTTTGAGCGAGGACGACTGGATTCAGACCCGACTTGATCAACTGAACCTGATCGATGAGAAGAGACTTACTGCTATTTGTCATGGTCAGACGTATCAGAAGCGAATAATCAAGGCTTTTAACAAGAAAGTCAGACGCCAGGAATATCAAGTCGAGGATCTGGTGATCAAACGCATCATACTGCCGCAAGGTGGTCCCAGGGGAAAATGGACCCCTACATAAGAAAGGCCATTTGTGGTTAAGAACATCTTTTCAGGAGAAGCTATGATTCTAACTACCATGGATGGTGACGACCTTCCTCACCCCGTCAATGCAGACATAGTGAAAAGATACTACGCGTGATCAAAGACCCGCTAGGTTGAATGGCCTAGGCAAAAATAAGGGCTTCCCGGCGAATCAAAAGGGTTCGGGCAAAAGTAAGGGATGAAAATGAAAAAGAACTGTACACCCGGCAAGTCAAAAACCTGAAAAGGCGGCTTGGGCAAAAAAGGGTATCCCGGTGGACTGAAAACCCGAAAGGGCGGTCCAGGCAAAAATTAGGGATCAAAGTGTAACACTATGTCTCATTGGATCATCTTGCGACCAGACTTCGGTATCGACTATCAAGCTCGGACGGCGCCAATCAATCTGATCCACCTTCAACCAAGTAGCAAAGTGATGAGACACTTGAAGATATAAAGGCAATAACAGAGTTGGAACCCGGTGGGATTGATTCACATAGCTATTTTTCTTTCTTTTACACAAATTGTATAATTTCTATCTTTCAGCGACGTTCTCTTACTAGGACGTTAGCCTCTTTGTACAAAACGCCTATTACAGACCAACTTCAAAGTTAATACAATTCATTTTCACAAGAAATTTCAACTTGTTTTTCTTTTTCTGTTTTGTTTTGCAAAAATGTCCAATGAATCATTTTTTGATATATGCATTTGAAAATGATTGTTGCTCATAAATATTTACATAAGAAACAAAAGACAATTGCTCGTAATTCCAGGAACAGGGGAAAACAAGAAATGTCCAAACCTTACAGTTGCTCTACCTACCAGGTACAGTGATAGAGCTAACTTGAGAACATGACCGAAGATACATATACTCCCCGCAGATTAGGAAGTATCCGAAGACAGTAGGTGTTAATTCTACCCAAGCAGAGTTTATCTATCACCGGCCATAGAAGTTCAGCATCAGCTGAGTTTATTTCTTCCACAAGCAGAAATTCAGTCCCCGACAGGGTTCATTATCACCAGCAACGGTAATTCATCCCCAATTGAGTTTATTTCTCCAAATCGGCAAATCTGCCAACATAGTATCTCTCTTTCCCAAAGAGTCATTCCCCTACAGGATTATTCTCAGACAGAATCACTCCTGGCAGAATATTCTTAAGTAGAACGAATATAAATCTACAGTTAATCAGCTTCGGTCACTATCCCCAGCGAGCACGAAGAACTCAACTCCTTGTACTCTCCGACAGCAGTCCATGATTTATTCTCTCCAGCCGGAGAATATCACAAGAGCATTGCATATCCATACATCGTAGCATGCGCATATGCATCATACAACACAATCTCATTTATTTTGAGAACTTCATTACTCAACACATTTCATACATCATGACATTACATACGACTAACTCTTTACCTTTCAGGGAAAGATTCAATCAAGTTCTGTCAAGTATTCTCTGCTTCAGTCAAATCGATACTAAGATTTATATTCCAGATCAAGCTATGAAGCCCGAAAATCGACCGGATAATATCTTGATATTGAAACAACCTGACCGAATCGTCATCTCGTAATGAAACATCAATGAAGTCGCCATCGAACGTCTTTTATCCCGCCAAGAGGGAAAGGTAAAAATCGAGAAAACCTGAAAAGGGAGAAATCACAGTCTTTCGACCGAGAGATTGGGTAAGGGAGTCTGTTACGCGAGGGGAAGGTATTAGCACCCCACACGCCCGTAGTACTCTAAGGTATCCACTCATGTTGTCTAATCTAATGGGTGTGGTCAAAACCTATGTCTATGGCTTAAAGCTAAAAAAAAAGGGAATGCATGCGAGAAAAAAAAAACTATGTAGGGAGAATAAAATTTGTGCTCGGTTGGGCCCTACCCCAATGCCTACATATCCCTTTTAAGGAATCAGAGCAGCCGTAGTTCGGCTCATATATTCTGGTTGGTTGGTGTTTTTTAGTTAAGACAACAAAAACAGTCAAGATGGCAAAACATCAAATAAAACAACAAACAAATGAGATGGTAAAACATCAGCTAAATAATAACAAAGTAACATGTCAAAGATGGCGAAACACCAAATGATAAAACATCACACCTAACAATGACATTGAGAATTAAAGTAGGATACCAAACATGTGCGATGGCGAAACATCGGCTTCAAACAAACGTGCGATGGAGAAATATCGACTATAAGATAACAAGGTATCATGGCAAAGACGGCGAAACATCAATAAACCGGATGACAAAACATCACACCTAACAATGATATTGAGAATAGAAGTAGGATGGCAAACATGTGCAATGGAGAAACATTGACTTCAAACAAGTATGAGATGGCGAAACATTAGCTAAAAGATAACAAGGTATCGTGGCAAAGATGGCGAAACATCAATAAACCGGATGAAAAAAATCACACCTAACAATGATATTGAGAATCAAAGTAGGATAACAAACATGTGCGATGGGGAAACATCAGCTTCAAACAAGTATGCGATGGCGAAACATCGACTAAAAGATAACAAGGTATCATGGCAAAGATGGCGAAACATCAATAAACTAGGTTTAAAAACAAAGCCAAGAGGCGCACAAACAAATAAGATTGATTCATGTCTTTTACCTTGAAGAAGGCTTTGAGTTTATTAGAAGTGTTTTAGGGTTTTCCAAGAAAACAATTTTTGTTTTAAGATGCAAAATGCAAAGGAAGAAAAAAAAACAACTAAGGGAAACTAGCCTAACACTATCCCTAGTGTTATCATACAATGATTGACCCTAAGGTTGAGGATAAAGGAAAATCCTAACCTATGATAGCATACATGGATTCCTACCTTAATTAACATGTCAAAGGAAGCTTAACAAAACTTATCCTATGGGGAACATGCAATGAGAGCGAAGTCGTGATCTCAATTTCTAAATTGAGTGACTCATAGATCAATGATTAAAGAAGAAACAATAAATATCCTATAGGGAACATGCACTGAGAGCGAAGTCGTGATTTCAATTTCTAAATTGAGTGACTCATCGATCAACAATTAAAGAAAAAATCATATGGGGAACATGCACTGAGAGAGAAGTCGTGATCTCAATTTCTAAATTGAGTGACTTATCGATCAATCAATTAAAGAAAAAACAATAAACACAACACATGTATCGAACAAAACAGAGGGCCTCCTGACATATATCAGCAACAGAGGTCCCATCATGTCACTATGAAAATAGAAGAAAGGAAATAATGCAATACCAAACGGATAACTATCCGTAGCAACTGAGCAAGAATAAAAGAAACCCAAAGAACTTCAAGCAAGCTAGCATCAGCAGACAAATCAAGTCATAAATTACGCCATCAGGATGTAAGTATTGAGATTTTCATATATGAACAGATCCCATGGGCAATGTATAGCATTCATAATCACATGTAGATATCCTGCATAGACTATCCAATATGCCAAGCACAAGAGTAGTACCAATATAATAAATTGTGTTCCACAAATAAAGTGAAACACAGTAGCCTCAAGTCAAAAATGGAAAACTTTTCTCAGAGTACCTCGCGCATTCAACAGCCAAGTTAGTATTCCCATAAATAGAATGATGACTCACATAAGGGATGGATGATGACACCATAATGAAGTGAGAAAACATGATAGCAACTATCAAGACATTAGATATGATAGACAAAAAGAAACAGGCATATCCACAATTTTGGTCAAAAGTTAGAGGAATGTTGCTCCTTTTTATCACCATATTGAATTGACAATTGAATATCAATCAAGGATCATGGGAGCTTGAGAAGAATACAATCAAAGACCATGAAGGTCAGTAGCAACCACAATTAAATCATACTCAATGACTTCATCACAACTCACAAGCATAATAGAAGAGGAATCCCACACAATGCATCAAAGACTTAGATCTCAAGCTAAACATGGCAGAAATTCAAACAAGGACAAAATTAAAGAGTTTGTAACAATCAAAGATTTTAAGTAAAGCTTCCCAAAACATGATTAGGACATAATCAAAAGGTTAAAGTTTTGATTCTATAACATGTTGCACAAGTGCATTCAAAGTGCCTCAAAAATTCAACAAGGATAAAAGAAAGAAGACAAACTCCATTCATGATTAGAACTAACTTAAGTAATAGGGATCAATTACTCTCAAGTCCTCATGAGACTATCATTAAATTATCATTTCCCTTAATGTTATCATTGGCCATTTAATAACCTCAAACTGAAATTGAAAACTCATGTTTCAAAATTAAGATCAACAAGAAAGCAAAAAGAGTCATAAAACATGCATCAAAAGGTTCAATCATTCAAACATGGGACATTAAGTTAAATGACTTAAGTTTATGTGGATAAATAGAACCAACATGATCATTAGGTTCCCAATTATAGGCCTCACTCAAGTTCATTGGCCATCAAGCAAATTGCAACAAGATATGCAACATTAATTGGGTACCTTCACTTCAAAAATACATCAAAAAAAAAAAAGAAAAGGGCTTCCATAATTCAAACAAAAAATTTCTTAGCATCTTTGAGATGTATAAGAGTCAGCAAACATGTTTTAAGTTCATGGATGGATGACGAAAGGATCAATCAAACTTCAAATATCAAAAACTAGTTGGCAAAAACCACCAAACTAGACAAGTTTTCAAAATATTTTGTGGAAAAAACCAAACCTTATCAATTAATTCAAGAAAAATATTTTTAAGGACCCCAATCCATCTATAAACCTTAAACAAGAACCAAATTCAATTGAAACTCAAGACCTGTTGCTTTTTGGAATAAAAACAAACAAGGGAATTAGCAAAACCCTAATTATTTAGAAAATGAACTCAATTATTGATTAATCAAGTTCCAATTCTAAACAAATCAAACTAAAATCATACAAAAATAAAGAAAACTCCAAAGATCTGAGAAATCATTTTTTTCAAATTTTTAGAATTAATGAAAAGTCAAAAATAAAATCAAAATTCAAACCTTTAAACAATTAAACAAAAATTCACACCTCAAAATAAAATTCCAATAAAAAATCAGAAAAATATCCAACCAAAATTATATTCAAATATTATAATTAAAAACCAGCATCCATGATTTTTTGTGGAATTTTTTAATTAAAGGAAATATTAAAATAAAATCAAACAAACAATTAAACAATTTAA
Source organism: Vicia faba (assembly GCA_948472305.1). Lineage (NCBI taxonomy): Eukaryota > Viridiplantae > Streptophyta > Magnoliopsida > Fabales > Fabaceae > Vicia > Vicia faba. Next base: position 1,573,331,830 of record OX451739.1, on the reverse strand, counting down.
ACTATTATTTAATGACAAAAATGCAAACCCTAGCCAAAAGTCATAAAAAGGTCAAAACAAAATTATATTCAGACATTGTGATTAAAAACAAACTTATATGAATTTTTTGAGGATTTTTGAATTAAAGGAAATATTAAAACAAAAATTATGAAGCAAACCTTTCAAATAAACTTCTCAAATTAAATTTCTAATCAAAAATAGAAAAAATGCTAAACCAAAATCAGAATCATTTTCTAAATTATTTTAAGAGTCCAAAACATTTTTTATGGAATTTTTAGATCAAAAGAACTATTAAAATAAAAATTATCATTGAACAAAAAATTAATTAAACTTATGAATTTTTAAACCAATCAAAACATTTTTAAAAATTCTAATAAAATTACACAAGATAGTAGAATTTGTTTTGGACTTGTGATAATTTTTACAGAATTTTTCAAATTGTTTTGATCAAGAAACAAAAAATCAGAAAATCAATTGAAATCAAAATATAAACTAATATTCAAAAATTTAAATGGACCATTCAGATGATGGCACCTCATCATCCCTAACCTCCAGCCAAACCAGAAAACGCGCGCGCCCATCAGTTTTGCACCCCAACTTCAGTCCCTCCAAACAAACTCGTTTCTCAACCAATTTTCATCAAATCAAGTGCAAATTAAAGCTAACATATCATACTACATTATGCAATTCGAATCAATCTCAAAGATCAAGCATGGATCAAGAAATAAAGTCTCAAAAACTGGAAAAACACATTGTAAATACCAAAACCAAAAACACGATTTCACTAATTCTGCTTGAATCAAAGCTCAAATATACATCAACCCTAATGATTGGCCAGCTAGAAACTCAATGGACATGATCTACATCATCAATTCAAGTTGAATCATGCAAATCAAAGTTCAAGAAAACTCACGTTGATGTGAAAACTGGAAACTCGATTCCTTCACTCCAGAAGCAAACCAATGGTGCAAGCTTGATCTCCTTACTTCACTGAATCTGAACCACCAAGAATTTTGAAGAATGATCTAAGGAGAAGAGAGATTCGAAGCAATTTGTAGAGATACTTGAAAATTTTCAGATCTTAAGTGTGGTGACTATGAACCTCTCCTCTTCAAACTGAGCCTTGGTTCTTATTAGATAGCACGATAGGAAGAGGATAGAAGTGGTATTTGGTCCTCAAAGCCGTTAGAGGGAAAGTTTGGTAGTTTATGCAAAAAGTGAGATTGCACATAGAGCCTGCGTTTCACTCGTACAAGCTCTCATTTTCTTTGCGTTTTATGAGCAAAATGAGGTCAGAAAACAATGCTCAAAGTTCCAGGTCATGACTACTTGAAATGAGAGAGTGTTGATGAATTTGCAAAATCGGGCCAGTTTGTGATTTTTTCAATCAAACAAGTACAATACCATATGAGGCACGAAATGGTGAGTGTAATGGGCCTCAGCATGTTATAAATTGGTTATGGGCTTGATCAGAAACAAAAGGAATGGCTGAAACTTGAGTTCTCAAGAAATTGCATTTTGCTTGCTTGGTCAAAATTCAATAAAATGCCTCAAAATTCCAAAGCTCATAACTTGCTCATATTTTTAAATTTTGACACAAATGAGCCATCTTTGGAAAGGTCTTGCAATTCTCTTCAACCCTGTGGGAAATGGCCTCGCATTTGATTCTATTGGGTCCTTCAAAATATGGCATGAAAATCACAAATTTTGAGAAATGACCCATAATTTTGTGACTTCCAAGCTTTATAACTTACCACCATTTCATGCATTGTTCTCAAAAATGGAATCATGTGAAAGAGTTCACTCTTAGCTTTCCAAGCATACTTCATTTGCATTTTTTTGATCAAAGGTGAATAAAATATGAATTTTTGAAGTGAAGTCCTCATTTTCCAAAATTAGAAACTTTTAGGGTTTCATCATGAACAAGTTTCAACCTAAACCTCAATCTTTTTGTTCCAATGATCAAAATGGAGTTGAAATATGAAAACTAAACCCTTGAATTGATGGTTGACCAAAAGTTCGCTTGGTCAACCTTGACTTTGACTGATTTTGACCAAAATGACCATTTTGCCCCTTTGAATCAATTGATCCACTTCCCTTCAAAATTGATGATCAAGACTTCAAACATATGATCTTCCAAATATATAGAGGGTATGCATAAATTTTCATCTCTAAATACTCAAGAGAACCTGATGAAATCCCAATCTCTAATTTTGGTTAACACCTTAGGAGACTGATGAATCATCTTCAAAACTTCAAATCCTCTGAATATCTTGGCCAATTTCTTGCACAAAGATATCTCCAATGTCAATGAGGTGTTGTGGCTTCAAAATCAAGAATTGATCATGCATCAATAGCCTTGATCAAACAAAACCCTAATTTTGATTGGTGAATCAAAAGAGTGATTCTTCTTATAATCAATCTCAAACTTCAATCCTCTGATAATCCAAAGAGATGGATAAAAAATCTTGAGATATGTAAAACTTTTGAGCTTAAAAGATCTAAAGGTTTAGATAATAAGGTTCTACTTGAGCAACTTGTAAATGCAATCAACCTTCAAAGCTTGAGGAAGACTTGATAACCAAAGTATTTTGATCCCATCACAATGTATGAATGCAATGCAATATGATATTCATGATGAATCATAAGCCTAAATCAAGAGGGTAAATTTTGGGGTGCAACAACTGCCCCTATTCAAATATCTTCAACATGATAAGTGAGAAAAGTGGCAACTTTCGAGCGTTCAAAGTTGAAGATGATTGAATACAAAAGAACCAGAAAATTTACAATCTTGAAGAAGAAAGAAAAAAGAAGCAGAAAACCCCCAAGACATGCGTCAGAATGAAGCTATAACGCAGGTTGAAACAGAACAAAAACAAAGAAGAGTAGACGCAACTAAACTTCCGGACAAATGTGCCAGGGAAAAACTGGGCTTCAAAAAAGGTGAGATAAAACTCAAATCAAAGAGTATAGGCGAAACTAAGCTCTGGAAAAGAAAACGTACGCGGGTGAGGAGACGAAACTCTGAGCTCGACCCAAAGCAAAGTGGATAGAGTGTGTGATTATAGGAGCACTTGCTAATCTCAACTAAGATAGACAGTATGAAGGAACTGAAAGAATCCTAGAAATGAGGAACAAAAGCGAGACGAAACTCGACTTAATAACCAGTTACACGAAACCAAACTAGATGAGTACCAGGACGAAACTGGATTTCATGCACGGGTAACGAGGAGAAACTCGACCCATAGCAAAGTGATGAGAGTGAATGTTTCTCAGAGCACCTACTGGTCTCAGATCAAAGGATAAACATTGACAAAAACTGGTAGAAGAATCCAAGGAACAAAAGAGACTGATTTCAAACCAGGGACGCAGTACGAACACTGCACTCGGTAAATGAACATCGTCAAAGGGTTCAAGGTATGAAAGCAAAAACGAGACGAAACTCGACTCAATAACTAGTTAGACGAAACTAAACTAGATGAGTACCAGGACGAAACTGGATTTCATGCACATGCGACGAGGCGAAACTCGACCCAAAGTAAGAGTGACAAGAGCGCATGTTTCTCAAAGCACCTGCTTGTCTCAGATCAATGGATAAATAGTGACGAAAACTGATAGAAGAATCTAAGGAACAAAAGAGACTGATTTCAAACTAGGGACGCAGTACGAACACTGCACTCGGTAAATGAACATCGTCAAAGGGTCCAAGGTATGAAAGAAAAAACGAGACGAAACTCGACTCAATAACTAGTTAGACGAAACTAAACTAGATGAGTACCAGGACGAAACTGGATTTCATGCGCAAGGTGAGGAAACGAAACTCCGAGCTCAACCCAAAGCAAGGAGATTAGGGCGTACACCTAAAAACCTACTGAAAGCGAATATCAGGACGAAACTGGTATTTAAAAAGGTGCATCAATAGACATTGGAATGAACCGGAGAGGGTAGTGAAGACTAAACCCGAGAAGACCGCGCCAGGGCAAAACTGAACTACAATCAAGAGTAGACACTCAAACAAATAAATGATTGATGTCAAAAGGATATTGGTATGGGGAGAAAACTGAGATAATGAGGACGAAGACCTCGCTGGGGATTTAATCCAAAGTATTAGAAAATTCATTGGGGATAACAGAAAAAATAATGGCTTATGTTCCGATGCATGTTTGAATTCTTTCTATATAGCGCAATGTTTCATATATTGGGAATGCTACGCGTTTTGGTAGATGCAATGTAATGATGCATGTTTAAAATTTTCACTGGGGAATGGCCAATTGAGAAGCCAATAACCAAGAAGTCAGAATCTGACATGACTTGCAAAAATAAATTGTAAAATCCAAAGGAGAGGAGAAAATATGAGGAACCGCTAGAGAGGGAACCTCGAAGAGATGAAACTTTGCAGGGAATAACAACCGAGCAACCAGTAGAAACGGGCCATAAACATTGAGAGAAGCTGCAGAAATAAATTGCAAACTCCTAGAGAAGATCAGATCGACACTGTAGCTTCTGGAGAGGGACGTCATCTGAAGATTAGACATTGAGGGAGAAGATCAGGGAAAGACTGTAATCTCTGGAAAAGACAGCGCGTGGCCGTGTTGAGGATGACACCAAGACAACAAATCCGACGTGAGGGGTGAAAAACCTTTGTTGGGGGAACAAAGCTCTGCTGAGGAAATGGGACTTCACCGGGGATACAAAACTTTGTTGAAGATTTTTGTTGGAGAGAGATTTTTCTTGGAATGCAACCATTGGATGGATCATGCAGATAGTCACACAGTATCGACCTCACTGGGGATAAGGAAAGATCTTAACATAAGGATTCCCCAATCAACAGATCGGCTGGGAAATGAGAGGTCATGGATAGGGATCTTTGTTGGCAACTCCGTTGGGGATATGCGACATCCTCAAATCCGAGTCTCAGAACGAAGCCTTTAAAAGAAGATTCCTGGGGAAACAAAACTCCGTTGCGGAAACGAAACTTCACTGGGGATAGGTAAAGTCCTATTCATACATGGGCTCTGTCTAATAGAAGAAAGCCAAATATTCCCCTCCTGACAATCATTAAGCTCTTTACAGGTGTTCAACGTGTAAACTCTTTTTTTGATGTCAAACAAATGTTTTGCATGCAGAAAGATGTTTATTTTGGGAATGACAGATCTGATGCGACGATTATTTAAGCCTTGAAGTTGAAAACCTTAACAAAGTGTCGCATCTCTGTCGTGAATAAATCACTGGCTAGAGTGCAAAAAATTTTAAAACCTTTCTTCCCTTTTTTTTTAAAAAGAAAACGAGTCAAGATGCGGGTGATAAGATACCAACATGAATATGCAACACATATTTGGGAGTTTAGGAAACGTTATCCTGTTGTAGTATGCTTTTGAGTTAAACCCTTGTTTCAGTTAGGACTTTTAGAGGTTGTAACGTGGCCTGGTTCGAGGTTTTTAGAAAAAAGTTTTTCAAGGCTCAAGTTATTTGGTGCCCACCCCCTTCGTGATATTCTCCTGTCCTAAGTTCAGCGACTTATCACAAGCATTCATCTTTCAAAAGGATTTATAATGGTTGAGTGATCACGACAAATTCTCCAACATGATTGTCACTTAACTTTTGTTGCTTTTGTTTTTGATATTATTGTTCCTCTTCTTTTGATGAAAATTTTATTGAATAATCTTTTTCGGCCTTTTAGGCTCTCTTTTCCCTAACTTTTGCTTGGAAAAAATCTTTTGAATTTCAATTTTAAGAGTCCAGCGGGACGCCCTAAATTTTGCCTAAGCGACTTGTTTTCAAGTTTCAACTTAGCGGTGCTTTTTGTTTCTTTCTTATTCATACTTTCCACTTCGAACGAGTCAATATGACCTTAGGTTTTTGAACTTTTTCTTTCTTTCTCTCTTTTTTTTGAAGAAAACAAATGCCTCATTCCTTGGTCGGCGAGGGATAGACATTATTGTATCGATTCGATCTCGACCTCAAGACTTTGTGAGGAAATGAACATCATAGTTTAGACATTTTTCCTGATCTCATGATGTGAAAGATAAAATGTGGTGATCCTCAGATGGGACATTCCTTCTGAAATTTGAATGCTTGGTCAAATTAACTGAACATCTACCCTGCCCCTGGTTAAAAAAAAAGGGTTTTTTTATTGGAAAAGAAACTCCTACTTCGAAGGCTCAGAGGGGTTAACGAGGGTCTAACTCCCTTATATCTCCGGTGTTTGGGGATTGAAACAATTCATGTACATCGTCAACAGGGTTCTACTCAAAAGCATACCATTACAGTCATCATTTTTAGCTAAACTTCTTCCTCTAAACTCTTGGCTAAGCAAAAGAGTTGGCACAATTGGTATCAAAATGCCTGAAAAATCGATTAAAGAGTGATACATGATAGATTAAGTAAAATGAAACAATTTCTTCAAGGAAAAAATATTCAACACATCAAGACCGACATTTGGCCATAAACAAAATCCTATATGCAGACAATGCTAAAACAATCAATCAAGATAACACATGAAAGTGCGGCAAAGAAGCGTAATAAAAGCCATTATGGGGAAGAAAAAAACTCCAACTAGGTTCACCGATCTCGCAGACCTGCCGTAATCCTGATATTACCCTGACCCATGACCTTTACCAATAGCACGGAGTTGTGAAACAAATTGGCAAGGCATCCACCAGTAGAGTGAATGACAATCCTATCCATCATAGAACTAAACACGGCCCTTGCACAGTATTAGTTGTGTTTGTTATCCGTATTTCAAGCGATCAACTAACCATGACTTAGATTACCATTCTGTGTAAGGCCCACGAAGTTTATATGCACATGCTTATCAAAATATTGGACGTTTTTGCAAACAAAATAGTAAAAAGGGAGAAAAGAAACGTATATGTATACTTGAAAGAAGATATTCTATTGATTTTGAGAAATCAGCCTGTGAAAAAGGCATTTACATTTGGAAGCAAGTAATTAAAAAATCAAAGCAAACAAGTGTTTACAAATGGCAATGTGAATGTGAATATCCATCAAGTCCCGACTCTGCTATGACTCTTATGACTCTTACGCTTCCATCTTCCTGCTTTCAGACAGATCATTCTTGGATTAGCTTCGAGCTTATGCCAGGTGACGGAACGAAGGAAAGAAACAAAGGATCTCATGTCGATAAGTTCCAACTGATCCAGCCGATTTTGTACCCATTCACTTTCATCCAGCTCAACATCCCTCATGATCCTAAGAGAAGGAATCCCAATTTCTACCGGAAATACTACTTCCATGCCATAAACCAATGAAAATGGGGTTTCCTCAGTCGAAGTACGCACAGTGGTGCAATAAACATGCAAAGCGAAAGGCAGCATCTCATGCCAATCTTTATAGGTTACCACCATCTTCTGTATGATCTTCTTAATATTCTTATTGGCTGCTTTGACAGCACCGTTCATCTTTGGTCGATATGGGGAAGAGTTATGATGCTTGATTTTGAAGGACTCACAAAGCTCCTTCATCATTTTGTTGTTCAAATTAGACCCATTATCGGTAATGATCTTTTCAGGCACTCCGTAGCGACAGATAATATTGTGCTTAATGAACCAAGTTACCACCTTCTTGGTGACATTGGCGTAGGATGCAGCTTCGACCCATTTTGTAAAATAATCGATGGCGACCAGAATGAAACGGTGCCTGTTGGATGCAGTCGGTTCAATTTTTCTGATCATATCAATTCCCCACATTGCAAACGGCCAAGGGGAAGTCAAGACATTCAAAGGTACTGGCGGCACATGCACCTTATCAGCATAGACTTGACATTTGTGGCAAACCCGTGCATGATTGTAACAATCAGTCTCCATGGTGGACCAATAATAACCTGCTCGCAAAATCTTTTTAGCCATGGTATGCCCAATGGAATGGGTCCCTAAATCACCTTCATGTATCTCCTCAATGATTCTAGCTGCTTCTTTCTTGTCAACACATCTGAGCAGTAAACCGTCATGATGCCTTCTATACAACACACCGCCACTGAGAAAGAACTTGGATGAAAATCTTCTCAAGAACTTCTTATCTGTAACAGATGCCTCTTCAGGGTACTCTTGTGTTTTAAGATATCGTTTAACATCATAAAACCAAGGATTACCATCTGATTCCAAACTAGCCTCAAAATAGGAAGCTGGCTCACTCAAACTTCTGATGGTAATGGAAGGTGCCTCATTAGCCCACTTAACCTTGAACATGGAGGACAAAGTTGCCAGTGCATCTGCTAGATTGTTTTCTTCTCTAGGAATGTGCTCAAACGTGATCTCTTCGAAGTACGGAATCAGCTTCAAAACATGCTCACGATAGGGAATTAGGTTCTGAATGCGAGTCTCCCAATCTCAATTAATCTGGCTGATAACAAGATTGGAATCCCCGTAAACTTTCAAAAATTTGATGCGCAGGTCGATTGTTGCTTCAATGCCATAAATGCAAGCCTCATATTTGGCCATGTTATTAGTGCAATCGAAACAAATACGAGCCGTGAAAGGAATGTGGTATCCCTCAGGGGAAGTGATAATAGCTCCGACGTCGTTGCCCATGGCATTGGAGGCACCATCAAAAACAAGCGTCCCACGTGACCCCGGCTCGGGTCCTTCGTCTGGGTCTGGCATATTACAATCCCGAATACACACAATTTCCTCATCTAGAAAATCAAACTTCATCGGTTCGTAATTGGTCATGGGCTGATGAGCAAGATGGTCAGCCAATACACTACCCTCAATTGCTTTTTGAGTAATGTATTGGATATCATATTCGGTGAGCATCATCTGCCAACGGGCTACCCTGCCTGTAAGAGCTGGCTTCTCGAAAATGTACTTGATTGGATCCATTTTGGATATCAAGTAGGTGGTGTTAGTTAACATGTATTGCCTCAAACGTTTGGCGGCCCAGGCAAGCGCAAAATAAGTCTTTTCCAACAATGAGTACCTCGACTCACATTCTGTAAACTTCTTACTCAAGTAGTAAATAGCCTGCTCTTTCTTCCCTGTCTCGTCGTGCTGACCGAGGACACAACCCATTGAGCTCTCCAACACAATTAGATACATGATTAGTGGTCTTCCTTCCACTGGCGGCATGAGTATCGGAGGTTCCTACAAATACTCCTTTATTTTGTCAAAGGCCTTCTGACAATCCTCATTCCATTTCACTGTCTGACTTTTCTTCAACAACTTGAACAAAGGTTCACAGGTGGCTGTGAGATGAGAAATAAATCTAGAAATGTAGTTTAACCTTCCCGAGAAACCACGTACTTCCTTCTCTGTCCTTGGTTCAGGCATTTCCTGTATCGCTTTTACCTTGGTCGGGTCCATCTTAATACCTTTTTCACTTACAATAAAACCCAGCAGCTTGCCGGATCTCACCCCGAAGGTGCACTTATTCGGATTCAACCTCAGCAAGAACTGCCTCAGTCTCTCGAACAATTTTTCCAGATGAACAAGATGTTCCTCTTCCGTGTCAGACATAGCAATCATATCGTCCACATATACCTTAATCTCTTTGTGAATCAAATCATGAAAGAGAGTGACCATGGCGCGCTGATATGTTGCCCCAAAATTTTTCAAACCAAACGACATCACTTTATAGCAGAAAGTTCCCCAAGGCGTGATAAATGTTGTCTTCTCCATATCCTCCGGAGCCATCTTAATTTGATTGTAACCCGAAAAACCATCCATGAACGAAAACACTTTGGAATGAGCAGTATTATCGACCAACACATCAATATGCGGAAGAGAGAAGTCATCTTTAGGGTTGGCCCTGTTCAAATCCCTATAATCCATGCACATCGTGACCTTACCATCCTTCTTGGGCACAGGCATAATATTTGCAATCCATGGCGGATAATTAATGACCTTTAAGAAATTCGCGTTCAACTGCTTCTGGACCTCCTCCTTGATCTTCTTGGACATCTCAGGATGAGTTCTTCAGAGCTTTTTCTTGACAGGGGAACAACCTTCTTTGAGCGGTAATCGATGCACAACTATGTCTGTATCCAACCCAGGCATATCCTCATAAGACCAAGTGAAGATATCAGAATACTCACGGAGTAGCTCAATCAATCTGACCTTTATACTTTCTTCAAGATCTGCCCCTATCTTGACTTCTCTTCTTACCTCTTATGTGCCAATATTCACCACCTCAATTGAATCCTGATTCCTCTGGATAACCTTCTCCTCTTGTTTTAACAATCTTGCTAATTCCCCAGGAAGATCACAATCCTCATATGCTTCTTCTTCAGCTTGATAAATAGGAGAATTAAAGTCATAATGAGCCATAGCAGAGTCATTATCAATATAATCGGTGGTGGAAGTGCATCTGCATGAACGACATTTTAGAGTTTTTTAGTGACAGTGTGTGAAAAGAGAAACATTTCCATTCAAATAAAAAAGAAATGGAGCAAAATTTTGAATGCAAAAACGTCCTTTATTTCATGATAAACTTTTGAAAATAAACTTGGTGGCCCTACACAAATGATCCACCACGCCTTAGGCAGAGTGTAGGAATTATGATATGATAATAAAAGAAAACAAGAAAATTACTCCTCAGCGCTTGAAACTTGCATAACATCCACAGAAGTCCAATTATTGAGTGTCTGGCCTGGAATACTCGGACAAATCCAATCTTCGATATTGTAGCCATCAACCTTATCATCGCCAACTTCATTGACGTGTCCTTCTTGAGTAGCACAAGGACGGGAAAACTTCATAGGAGTAGATAAACTAGATGCTCTGGGAGTTGTACTCTACTGACCTGGGATAAAACCAAGACCAAATTTATTAAGTTTTGGGGCAACGTCCAGCACCTGACCCCAACCTTCAGGGTTACCATTTTCCACCATAGCTCTCGCATCCTTGAGAGAAGACATAACAGTTTCAGGTTTCCTTTCTGCTCTGGAGGAGGAAAATTGACAGCACGAACTGTTTCAAACACCTGAAATAGAGTCTCATGTATCTCGCCTTCAACTTCAACATAGCGGAATGATGTCAAATGACTCACGATGTACTCTTCCTCGCCGCACACAGTTATCACCTTTCCCTCTGTAGGATACTTAAGTTTCTGATGAAGAGTGGAAGTCACTGCCCCTGCTTTATGAATCCACGGCCGCCCCAACAAACAACAATACGCTGGCTGTATATCCATCACAAAAAAAGTAGCCGTGAAGGTGCGAGGACCAACCTTGATTGGTAACTCAAGCTCCCCAAACACTGACCTTCGAGACCCATCAAACTCCTTCACCATCAAATCACTAGGGCGCAGCTCCAGCCTAGAGTAATCAATCTTCATCAACGCTGACTTAGGCAATACATTCAAAGACGACCATGTGTCCACCAAAACCCGGGATAAAGTAGTGGCCCTGCACCCCATTGAAATATGCAACACTTTGTTATGGTCTCGCCCTTCCGGAGGAAGATCAAAATCTGTGAAGCCCAGACCGTTCCCGGCAGATATGTTAGCACAAACATTCTCAAACTGATTGAATGTTATCTCATGTGGCACGAACGCATTATTTAACAACTTCATCAAAGCATTTCTATGAGGTTCTGAATAAATCAACAGATACAAGATAGAAATCTTAGAAGGAGTATGGCTCAGATAATCAATTATGCTATAATCACTTTTTCTGATAATTCGCATCAACTCTTTAACCTCATCGGGAACTGAAGAAGCTTCTGGTATCGGAATTGGTTGAGTCACATTGGCTGGCGTAACCCTTGGATTACCAATCACTGCCTGTTGTTTTCCTTTTTCTCTTGCAGAAGCATCTGCCGCATCTTGCACATTGGAAGGACCAAATACTCTCCCGTTTCTAGTCATTCGACCCACACCAGAAAAATTATGAACTTCCCCTTCGTTACCTTCAGCACGTTCTTCCTCAAACAAACGAGTACTTACCTCCTGCTTCACCCCATGGTAATAAACATCAGCACCATAATTCCATGGGATGGCCTTCTCACTGGTATACGGCATGGGACCAGGTATCGTAATCATCAAAGGAGGCGCCCTAGATGGGGTAGGAATGCGCACAAGGGTGTAAGGAATAGATACCACAAAAATATCTTCCTCGGTAACCTTACAGTAGCTTGGTTTTCTATCAAACCGTAGGGAACCCTCCTTTATCATCAACTGGATACCGCCTTTTAAATCATCACAGCCCTTTGGTTGCTCTCTACACTTGGCACACTCTAAAGTATAACCCGGAAAAATAGAATTGTCAAGTAAATACCTCTTAACATACCATAACGGAGTAGTTACTTGTTCCACATTCATGATTAAATTCAATACTTCACCATTATCATCAATCATATTAACAACACCCGCTCCATGCCTAGGCATTGGGTTTTGAGTAACATTCAGACCAATAACTAGAGTAAAATCAATTGCCTTAGCATCCAACAAGTCTTGTATTTTGCACTTCAACGCAAAGCAATTGTCAGTAGAATGACCAAATCCGCCAGAATGGAATTCACATCTTGCGGGGGGTGGTGGCATATTTCTCAAACCGATCAAATTCAAATCGAGCAAATGGTGGAGTGCTTCAGTAAGAGATACCGGCAAGGGATCGAATTTTCTCAATTGTCTCTGTTGTTGATTATTATACTAACGGGGAGCATCTTGCTGTCTTTGTTGTTGAGGCATTGTATTCGGTCTCTGCTGCGGAGGAGCATTAACAGGAATAGAAACAGCATTGATTTGTTGGTGCTGACGATCCTCTCTTCTTCCTCTATGAGAGTAAACCGCACTTGCGTCGCCTTCCCTTTTCTTAGGTTAAGTGTTGAATGGTTTCTTACTGCCTCCTGATGAGCCACTAGAACCTCCAATCTGGATTTTCCCCAATTCCATACCTACCTCAATTCTTTCACCAGCCATAACCAAGTCTGCAAATCCTGCTAAAGTACTTCCTATCATGTGCTCATAGAATGGCCCTTGAAGGGTACTCATAAACATATCAATGAGTTCCCTCTCCATGAGTGGAGGTTGAACCCTCGCAGCCAACTCACGCCACTTCTGAGCATATTCCTTGAAATATTATCTTAGTCCTTGTGACAAATTATGTAACTGAGTGCGATTATGCGCCATATCCACATTGTACTGATAATGTTTGACAAAAGCCCGAGTGAGATCATTCCAGCAACGAATATGGGTTTTCTCCAACTTCATGTACCACTCCAGGGATGCCCCGGATAGGCTATCCTGGAAAAAGTGAATCGAAAGCCCCTGATCCTTAGTATGCACCGACATCTTTCGGAAATAAGCAGTTGCATGAGTAACAAGACATGACGTTCCGTTGTACTTTTCAAATACAGGAGGCTTGAATTTGGAGGAACTTTCACCTCGGACACCAACCCAAGATCATTAGAATCCATACCAAGGGCTCCTTGCCCTTCCACAACCTTCAGACGTTCTTCCAACAACCGATACTTCATATCCTAAACTTGAACTTCCGGCTCCGAACGCCGAACAGAAAACTGATCTTCATCCTGATCAAAGTCATAATCCTGTTCCTGATATTTCCTTACACCGCCCTTATTATCTCTTTTGTTCCCCACAACACGAGATCCCGGAGACGGGGGAAACTGCCCTACGTTGCACACAAAAGGGTTTCCGGGCATCCCGTGAAAATTTCCAACAGGCTGATCTTGCACATCCCCCAATCCTACAGAAATGTCTTGATATAGCCCTTGATTTCCACCATCCCCTGGATAGTGGAGCTGGTTGTTGACAATGGCAACCAGTTCCTCCTGCCGATGATTCACATTGGTGATGACCTCCATGAACTGGGTCATTTGAGTAGCCATCTGGGCCCTTATTTCAGCGAGTTCAGCTTGAACTTGTCCATCTGTCTTGGAAAATTGTTTCTGGTGGAATACCGATGAGTAGTCGTCTTGAATTTTGAATAAGAAAAGAAGAAGAATAAGGATACTGTCTTGAGATAATCTGTAATGTTATGAAATGCATGATGTGCATGATATGTTTGTCATTTCCCGGTATTCAAGAGTCCTTTTATTCATCAGTCACGGTGCACAACCAATAATCAAGCATACAATCAAAGGAAAAAAAAAGAAAGGACAAAAAGACAAAAACTTCAATTATTTACAAACAAAAGAAACGATGTTCGAGTGACTTTGGACATTTAAGAGTGTAATGGTAAACAACAAAATACGTGTTTCAAAGTAAACTTAACAAAAACTGAATAATAAAAACAAACAAATGGTCCCTTCCAACACTCCTGGGGTGACCAAATACACCAAAGGTAAGTAACAAAAACTAAATCTCCGAAACAAGACACGCTTCAAGGTGTTGACAAAACTCTTCAAGCCTGGCTTTCTCCTTCAAAAGTTGTGATGCGACTACTTTACTTTCTTGAAACTGATCCTCTGCGACACGCCTCTAGGCTACTTCCTTCTTAAGCTGAGCATCTTTGTCTTTGAGCTGTTTCTCCAAGTTTTAAATCTTCTTCCTGTATCTATTCTCAGATGCCTGAAGCTTCTGGCACTCTTGCTGGGTCTTACTCAACTCTTCTTCCATTTCAGCATGAGACCTCTTCCTAAAACTGGTTGCATCAGAAGTTTCCCCTTAGACTTCTTTGACTTTGCGAGCTAAGTCAGCCCTTTCTTGATCTACCCAATAAAGTTTCATCCCCGCCTCACGGTCTTTTGCACGAAGTTGAATATTCTCAACATGAACCTGGGTGAACACCTCGGTAGGCACCATGTTACTCAGAACAGTAGGAGGTTGCTCACATATAGGAGCCGACCTTGCAAATGGTAACCGTAAAATCTTAACCTTGTCTCTAATCCATTCCAGGTAAGGAACTCTAGCAATAGGAACCTTCTTGCCCAAAGTAGTTCTATCCTTCTTGTGAATTCCCTTCCAAGCACTTGTCACTCTTTTCAACATCACAGGATCACTTCCTCTAACAAAATACACTGATTCAGACACCTCCTCAACCTTTGGCGGTCTATCCATTTCATATCCCAATTTACGATAAGCAAGCACAGGATTATAGTTGATACACCCCTTAGTTCCTATGAGGGGAACATTAGGGAAATCTCCGCAGCTAGTGATAATACTTCGTACTTCCCCCATGTCATAATTCCACCGAATATCAAATGAAGTAAGGTTGACAAGTCTTGATGACCATCGGAGAGAATGTCTGGTATCCACGAAAGGGCCACTTACTGGTAGGTGCAACTTAAACCATTGTCCAACATCAAATGACATAAACTTACATTACCTCCTTTTCCATGCCTGAAATGAATGGTGTAAAGAGTATCTGCCAAGAGTGTCTGTACCGGGTTCTTATTTCTAAAAACACAAATAGCTGTCAAATCCACAAAATTTCTCTTGTGAGAAAATAGGATGATTTCGTATATCATGAGAGCAAACAGAGAGCTGAAGTCACTCCAATTCCCTTTCTTTGCCCAGTCTTCAGCTTTCTTCACTAAGAAATCCAAATAAAAACCTGTAGTATCCTTACTTGATTTCCAATTGTCTTTCACCTCTTTCCAATTCAAATGAAGAATTTCAGCAATAACTTCGAACTCCAGCTTCTCCGGCACTTAGACAAAAGGAACTTCATCGGACAACTTGATATTAAGTAGGTATGTGTACTCTTCTAGTGTGGGAACCAGTTGATAATCTTGAAAAGTAAAACACCGTAATTCCTTGTCATAGAACTGGAAGAGGGTGATCAAAGCCATTGGGTCAACTGGAGTGTTAAGGATTAGTAACAAATTGCCATAATTTTTGTTGAAATTATTCAGAACATCACTCTTCATATAAGAACTCAAACTCTTCAATTCGGACACATCAATAGTAGGAATCTGATAAGCGAATGTATGCCTGTTAGCTCTGTAACACGAACTGAATCAAACTCATCTGACAGGAGGCTAGCCATTTCTGATGGAAAGAAGACTCTCAAATGTCCCTGGAAGATGACATGCGCATGCTAGTTATTTTTTATACATCATTTTTTAGAAATAAATACGCTATGATGCAACATGACAGGATCAAAGTTTCACACTGGATAATGGCTGGACCATTACAGAACAGCACCACTCAAGATCAAAATAAAATCCCAAAGCTTCAAAACTATCATGGGAACCTGAGTCACCTTCGCAACACAAAGTCACCAACAGTACCTGTACCTGTAAGAAGAGTTTTCCCTCCCCTCTCACGGGTGTAGTCTAGGTCAAGGTAAGGTTAAAAGCCAAATCAGAGTACAAGAGCTCGACTGTCGGTATCATCATACGATAACACCTATCCGAACTACCTCTGAAGTCATGGGTCTCATGGTCAGGTCTACAAAGCTTCTGCCTCATAGCTGCCATGGTCACTCTATTCCTAGTTCCTATGGAATTCACTCATAGCCTGGGTATGGGGCCTTTTACCTCATGGAACAACCCACCCACCAAGAAATCCAGAATCCAAACAGTCCATCCAAATCCAGTATGCAGAAAGTAAAGCGCACATAGGATGCAATGCAAATAGATATATATGCAAAGCGGTCAAATAAACACCCCAAAAGAAAACAAACAAGAGCTAGGATCGACTCCGGGATGGACCAGCAAGAGGTCAATCTGTCCCTAGTGAAGTCTCCAGCTGAAACAACCTGGTCGAACCGTCATCTTGTAATGAAACATCAATGAAGTCGCCACCGAACGTCTTTTATCCCGCCAAGAGGGAAAGGTAAACATCGAGAAAACCTGAAAAGGGAGAAATCACGGTCTTTCGACTGAGAGATCGGGTAAGAGAGTCTGTTACGCGAGGGGAAGGTATTAGCACCCCACACGCCCGTAGTACTCTACGGTATCCACTCTTGTTGTCTAATCTAATGGGTGTGGTCAAAACCTATGTATATGGCTTAAAGCTAAAAAAAAGGGAATGCATGCGAGAGAAAAAAAACAATGTAGGGAAAATAAAAGTTGTACTCGGTTGGGCCCTACCCCAATGCCTACATATCCCTTTTAAGGAATCAGAGCAGCCGTAGTTCGGCTCATATATTCTGGTTGGTTGGTGTTTTTTAGTTAAGACAACAAAAACAGTCAAGATGGCAAAACATCAAATAAAATAACAAACAAATGAGATGGTAAAACATCGACTAAATAATAACAAAGTAACATGTCAAAGATGGCGAAACACCAAATGATAAAACATCACACCTAACAATGACATTGAGAATAAAAGTAGGATAACAAACATGTGCGATGGAGAAACATCGGCTATAAGATAACAAGGTATCATGGCAAAGATGGCGAAACATCAATAAACCGGATGACAAAACATCACACCTAACAATGATATTGAGAATCAAAGTAGGATAACAAACATGTGTGATGGCGAAACATCGGCTTCAAACAAGTATGCGATGGCGAAACATCGACTAAAAGATAACAAGGTATCATGGAAAAGATGGCGAAACATCGGCTAAAAGATAACAAGGTATCGTGGCAAAGATGGAGAAACATCAATAAATCGGATGACAAAACATCACACCTAACAATGATATTGAGAATCAAAGTAGGATAACAAACATGTGCGATGGTGAAACATCGGCTTCAAACAAGTATGCGATGGCGAAACATTGGCTAAAAGATAACAAGGTATCATGGCGAAGATGGCGAAACATCAATAAACCAGGTTTAAAAACAAAGCCAAGAGGCGCACAAACAAATAAGATTGATTCATGTCTTTTACCTTGAAGAAAGGTTTGAGTTTATTAGAAGTGTTTTAGGGTTTTCCAAGAAAACAATTTTTGTTTTAAGATGCAAAATGCAAAGGAAGAAAAAAAAACAACTAAGGAAAACTAGCCTAACACTATCCCTAGTGTTATCATACAATGATTGACCCTAAAGTTGAGGATAAAGGAAAATCCTACCCTATACTAGCATACATGGATTCCTACCTTAATTAACATGTCAAAGGAAGCTTAACAAAACTTATCCTATAGGGAACAAGCAATGAGAGCGAAGTCGTGATCTCAATTTCTAAATTGAGTGACTCATCGATCAATGATTAAAGAAGAAACAATAAATATTCTATAGGGAACATCCACTGAGAGCGAAGTCGTGATCTCAATTTCTAAATTGAGTGACTCATCGATCAATAATTAAAGAAAAAAAAACCTATGGGGAACATGCACTGAGAGCGAAGTTGTGATCTCAATTTATAAATTGAGTGACTCATCGATTAATCAATTAAATAAAAAACAATAAACACAACACATGTATCGAATAAAACAGAGGGCCTCCTGACATATATCAGCAACAAAGGTCCCATCATGTAACTATGAAAATAGAAGAAAGGAAATAGTGTAATACCAAAAGGATAACTATTCGTAGAAACTGAGCAAGAATAAAAGAAACCCATAGAACTTCAAGCAAGCTGGCATCAGCAGACAAATCAAGTCAGAAATTACGCCATCAGGATGTAAGTATTGAGATTTTCAGATATGAACAGATCCCATGGGCAATGTATAGCATTCATAATCACATGTACATATCCTGCATAGACTATCCAATACTCCAAGCACAAGAGTAGTACCAATATAATAAATTGTGTTCCACAAATAAAGTGAAACACAGTAGCCTCAAGTCAAGTATGGAAAACGTTTCTCAGAGTACCTCACGCATTCAACAACCAAGTTAGTATTCCCATAAATATAATGATGACTCACATAAGGGATGGATGATGAAACCATAATAAAGTGAGAAAAGATGATAGCAACTATCAAGACATTAGATATGACAGACAAAAATAAACAGGAATATGCACAATTTTGGTCAAAAGTTAGAGGAATGTTGCTCCTTTCTATCACCATATTGAATTGACAATTGAATATCAATCAAGGATCATGGGAGCTTGAGAAGAATACAATCAAAGACCATGAAGGTCAGTATAAACCACAATTCAATCATACTCAATTACTTCATCACAGCTCACAAGCATAATAGAAGAAGAATCCCACACAATGCATCAAAGACTTAGATCTCAAGCTAAACATGGCAGAAAGTCAAACAAGGACAAAATTAAAGAGTTTGTAACAATCAAAGGTTTGAAGTACAGCTTTCAAAAACATGATTAGGACATAATCAAAAGGTTAAAGTGTTGATTCTATAACATGCTGCACAAGTGCATTCAAAATGCCTCAAAAATGCAACAAGGATAAAAGAAAGAAGCCAAACTCCATTCATGATTAAAACTAACTTAAGTAATAGGGATCAATTACTCTCAAGTTCTCATGAGACTATCATTGAAGTATCATTTCCCTTCATGTTATCATTGGCCATTTAATAACCTCAAACTTAAATTGAAAACTCAAGTTTCAAAATGAAGATCAACTAGAAAGCAAAAAGAGTCATAAAACATGCATCAAAAGGTTCAATCATTCAAACATAGGACATTAAGTGAAATTACTTGGGTTTATGTGGATAAACAGAACCAACATGATCATTAGTTACCCAATTATAGGCCTCACTCAAGTTCATTGGCCATCAAGCAAATTGCAACAAGATATGCAACATTAATTGGGTACCTTCACTTCAAAAATACATCAAAAAAAAGAAAAGGGCTTCCATAATTCAAACAAAAATTTTCTTAGCATCTTTGAGATGTATAGGATTCAGCAAACATGTTTTAAGTTCATGGATGGATGAGAAAAGGATCAATCAAACTTCAAATATCAAAAACTAGTTGGCAAAAACCACCAAACTAGACATGTTTGCTGAATCCTAAACCTTATCAATTAATTCAAGAAATATCTTTTTAAGGACCTAAATCCTTCTATGAATCTTAAACAAGAAACAAATTCAATTGAAACTCAAGACCAGTTGCTTTTTGGAATCAAAACAAACAAGGGAATTAGCAAAATCCTAATTATTTAGAAAATGAACTCAATTATTGATTAATCAAGTTCCAATTCTAAACAAATCAAACTAAAATCATACAAAAATAAAGAAAACTCCAAAGAACAGATAAATTATTTTTTTTCAAATTTTTAGAATTAAAGAAAAGTAAAAAATAAAATCAAAATTCAAACCTTTAAACAATTAAACAAAAGTTCACACCTCAAAATAAAATTCCAATCAAAAAGTCAGAAAAGTATCCAACCAAAATTATATTCAAATATTAGAATTAAAAACCAGCATCCATGATTTTTTGTGGAATTTTTGAATTAAAGGAAATATTAAAATAAAATCAAACAAACAATTAAACAATTTAAACTATCATTTAATGACAAAAATGCAAACCCTAGCCAAAACTCATAAAAAGGTAAAAACAATATTATATTCAGACACTATGATTAAAAACAAACTTATATGATTTTTTTGGGGATTTTTGAATTAAAGGAAATATTAAAACAAAAATTATGAAGCAAACCTTTCAAATAAACTTCTCAAATTAAATTTCTAATCAAAAATAGAAAAAATGCTAAACCAAAATCAGAATCAATTTCTAAATTATTTTAAGAGTACAAAACATTTTTTGTGGAATTTTTAGATCAAAAGAACTATTAAAATAAAAATTATCATTGAACAAACAATTAATTAAACTTATGAATTTTTAAACCAATCAAAACATTTTTAAAAATTCTAATAAAATTACACAAGATAGTAGAATTTGTTTTGGACTTTTGATATTTTTTTTCAGAATTTTTTAAATTGTTTTGATCAAGAAACAAAAATTAGAAAATCAATTGAAATCAAAATATAAACTAATATTCAAATATTCAAATGGACCGTTCAGATGATGGCACCTCATCATCCCTAACCTCCAGCCAAACCAGAAAATGCGCGCGCCCATCAGTGTTGCACCCCAACTTCAGTCCCTCCAAACAAACTCGTTTCTCAACCATTTTTCATCAAATCAAGTGAAAATTAAAGCTAACATATCATACTACATTATGCAATTCAAATCAATCTCAAAGATCAAGCATGGATCAAGAAATAAAGTCTCAAAAACTGGAAAAACACATTGTAAATACCAAAACCAAAAACACGATTTCACTAATTCTGCTTGAATCAAAGCTCAAATATACATCAACCCTAATGATTGGCCAGCTAGAAACTCAGTGGACATGATCTACATCATCAATTCAAGCTGAATCATGCAAATCAAAGTTCAAGAAAACTCACATTGATGTGAAAACTGGAAACTCGATTCCTTCACTCCAGAAGCAAACCAATGGTGCAAGCTTGATCTCCTTACTTCACTGAATCTGAACCACCGAGAATTTTGAAGAATGATCTAAGGAGAAGAGAGATTCAAAGCAATTTGCAGAGATACTTGAAAATTTTCAGATCTGAAGTGTGGTGACTATGAACCTCTCCTCTTCAAACTGAGCCTTGGTTCTTATTATATAGCACGATAGGAAGAGGATAGAAGTGGTATTTGGTCCTCAAAGCCGTTAGAGGGCAAGTTTGGTAGTTTATGCAAAAAGTGAGATTGCACATAGAGCCTGCATTTCACTCGTACAAGCTCTCATTTTCTTTGCGTTTTATGAGAAAAATGAGGTCAGAAAACAATGCTCAAAGTTCCAGGTTATGACTACTTGAAATGAGAGAGTGTTGATGAATTTGCAAAATCGGGCCAGTTTGTGATTTTTTTAATCAAACAAGTACAATACCATATGAGGCACGAAATGGTGAGTGTAATGGGCCTCAGCATGTTATAAATTGGTTATGGGCTTGATTAGAAACAAAAGGAATGGCTGAAACTTGAGTTCTCAAGAAATTGCATTTTGCTTGCTTGGTCAAAATTCAATAAAATGCCTCAAAATTCCAAAGCTCATAACTTGCTCATATTTTTGAATTTTGACACAAATGAGACATCTTTGGAAAGGTCTTGCAATTCTCTTCAACCCTGTGGAAAATGGCCTCACATTTGATTCTATTGGGTCCTTCAAAATATGGCATGAAAATCACAAATTTTGAGAAATGACCCATAATTTTGTGACTTCGAAGCATTATAACTTACCACCACTTCATGCATTGTTCTCAAAAATGGAATCATGTGAAAGAGCTCACTCTTAGCTTTCCAAGCATACTTCATTTGCATTTTTTTGATCAAAGGTGAATAAAATATGAATTTTTGAAGTTAAGTCCTCATTTTCCAAAATTAGAAACTTTTAGGGTTTCATCATGAACAAGTTTCAACCTAAACCTCAATATTTTTGTTCTAATGATCAAAATGGACTTGAAATATGAAAAGTAAACCCTTGAATTGATGGTTGACCAAAAGTTCACTTGGTCAACCTTGACTTTGACTGATTTTGACCAAAATGACCATTTTGCCCCTTTGAATCAATTGATCCACTTCCCTTCAAAATTTATGATCAAGACTTCAAACATATGATCTTCCAAATATATAGAGGGTATGCATAAATTTTCATCTCTAAATACTCAAGAGAACCTGATGAAATCCCAAACTCTAATTTTGGTTAACACCTTAGGAGACTGATGAATCATCTTCAAAACTTCAAATCCTCTGAATATCTTGGCCAATTTCTTGCACAAAGATATCTCCAATGTCAATGAGGTGTTGTGGCTTCAAAATCAAGAATTGATCATGCATCAATAGCCTTGATCAAACAAAACCCTAATTTTGATTGGTGAATCAAAAGAGTGATTCTTCTTATAATCAATCTCAAACTTCAATCCTCTGATGATCCAAAGAGATGGATAAAAAATCTTGAGATATGTAAAAACTTTTGAGCTTGAAAGATCCAAAGGTTTAGATAATAAGGTTCTACTTGAGCAACTTGTCAATGCAATCAACCTTCAAAGCCTGACGAAGACTTGATAACCAAAGTATTTTGATCCCATCACAATGTATGAATGCAATGCAATATGATATTCATGATGAAACATAAGCCTAAATCAAGGGGGTAAATTTTGGGGTGCAACAGATATCTCCAGAATACTACAAAGCCTGGAATCGACCAGATAGTGGTATATCTTAAATACAAGCTATGAAGCCCGAAAATCGACCGGAAAACAGTTTAACCCTCAGCAAGTTATTGTGAAGCCTGGAAATCGACCAGATAGCAATAAAAGACACCGTGAAGCCTTGATCACGACCAGATAACAGCAAAGGACACTGAAGCCTAGGAAACGACCAGATAATAGTATAAGGTACTGTGAAGCTTGGAATTCGACCAAATAAGTAGTTTACTCAGACAATTACTATGAAGCCCGGAAATTGACCAGATATTAGTAGGCCTTAAATTCAAGTTGAAAGCCCGGATGCGACCGGATAACCACTTGATTCCTTCTGAAGCCTGGAGCACGACCAGATAAGAATTGAGAAATTGCAAAGCCTGGAGAACTACCACATAGCAAGTCTAATCTCATCCCCCCAGTAAGTCACTGTAAAGCCTAGAGCACGACCAGATAACAGTCAGTCTTATTTTCCTCAACAAATAATTGCAAAGCCTGGAGCACGACCAGATAGCAGTTCACTTTCACCTCCTAGACTAAGAGATGATTCCCTAGTAGAGTAACGGACAACCGAAGCTCCTAAAACTCTATTTCTCTCAAGACAGAGACAAACATTCCCCAGCGAAATCTTCCTCAACAGTAGGTATACAGGTTCTCGCAAAGGAATCTCTTATGCGATCGACACTTCTTCTGGTGGCAGCTTTAAGCCCATCTTCCGTCATCAACCTCCAAATGGCATATATAAGCCCATTCCCGATATCGCAAGACAAGTACCACTTCATGCGAGTGCAAATTTCTGGGCACTCTAGTGTTCAATCATCTTCCACTTTCAGATTACGAAAGGCAGACAAGCCAATCTACATCTTCAGGTTTAAGAAGATTGAACAGGGGCAGCTATTGTACCCCAAAATTTTCCCTCCCATTTTTCTCAATACATTTCAAGTGAGGTCTTCAATTTTCTCAAGGAAGTCCAAGAGTTGACCAGACAAGCTCTCTCCTAAGACACTCTACCTCAAATTAGGGTTTCACTTTGCATAAAGATATTTGAGTACAAAGGATCCCAAATGCTAACCATTGTCCTAATATGTTCTCAATATCATCCATGTCAAGTTTCAAGCCTTGCAGAGGGAGTTTGCTCAATCAATTGCTCAAAGGCCTGAAAATCGATTGTGCTAGGGCAAAAGTCAACAGTGGCCCACATACAGTCAAACTTCAATATTTTTGGTCAACATTCTAATTTTGAAGTATTATTCATCATTTGATCTAGGGTTGATCATGATTCCTCAAGGATTGCTCATAATTAATCAAAACCCAAAAGTTGCTAAATTAGGGTTTTGTAGGAAAAGTCAACTCAACTTTGACCAAGCATAACATTCTCATACTTTATCCAAAATGACCCATCCAAAGCTCATTTTGAAGAGGATGTAATTCCCTACAATTCATCTTCATCTCCCAAGTTCAAATTATGCACTCACAAGAAGATATAAATTTGTACATTATAGGTATTTTTGAAAAGTCAACAAAAACACCTGTTGGGTCAAAGCTTCATACATGAACATGGAAGACTCAATTGAGATGATACCAAAAGGGTTGCTTATAGGACATCTTAAGCTTTCTAAAAAGTCCAAGAACACATCTCTAGTATCAAAATTGAGAGAGTTATGCATTGGAAAAGTTGACCCTTTTTGCAAAATTGCCAAAGGTCAAATGTGTCCAAAATTGCAATTTTTGCTAAATGGGCCAAACTTTTTATGCTTGCATTGAGTTTTTAATGTGACCCATGATACCTTTCACTTGTCATTCTTTTATTTTTGTCATTCATTTTGATTTTATTTCATTTAAATCAAATAAAATAAAAATGAAATAGTAAAAATATCAAAAGTTAATCAAATCTTGTGATTTTGTGCATGTTTAGGATCATTACACAGCTGGAAGTGAGATCAAATCGTGCAAGACTCATATGGATAAAAAAGATTGAATTTTGCTTGATTTGGAAAGATTTTCACAAAGGATCAAATCATGAATCAATAATCTTAATTGAGGGAGATTTGATACAAGTTTGCAACCCTAATTCATTCTAGGGTACATAAGGAACGATTACAGACAAGAAACAAGAGGTTGGAGGCGTGAAAAATAGAAAGCAAAGTTGCAAAATTCAAGAAAAGTTGTAAGTTGATTTTCAGGATTTAGGCTATCTCAAGCCATTCTAAGCATCCCAATCGCTTGCTGGATATCCCTGGATCACATTGCAACCATTGGCAAGCTTCCTCAAGCCTTGAAACACGCTGTAAGTTTCACACGACTTCCATATTTTCTTGAAATCAAATACGTTAATTCTGGCACACTTAGCATGTTTGATTGGTACATTCATGATCCTGGAGTTATTTGCAAGCTATTGATTATATCCAATTGCGTTTTTACTTACTATACACCAAGATGCCATAGTTAGGGTTCTTGCTTCGTTTTTAGGGTTTTTCTGTACAAGAACAATTGGCCATGGATAATGGTACGATGATGCTTGTGAGGTTGCAACGAGTTGATTGGTACCATTGGGTATGATTTATCATGCGTGCACAGGGTTTTGGAGAAGCACATGGTTGTACCTACACCCAGTGTCCGTAGGTAAAGGTTTTTGTCTAAAACGACAAAGGCAAGGAAGAAGAAGGATAGTGTGGCGCCCCATGACTCGTCCATTTGAATCTGCGCGCGTTTCAGAGTTTAGCTTTTTGTTTTATCATATAATATTTGTTTATTATCATTTATACAAATAACCAAGCCAGCTCAGTTGGTTAGCATGCAGTATGAGAACGCCTAAGGGCTTGGGTTCGATCCCCATGTCCCAACTTTGCTTCCTATTATTTTTTCTTGCATAATCAGGTACACATGTATACAATAAGCCCACCATACATCATCAACACCCAGCCAGCAGATCTTCCACAAGCCAGATCTAACGCCTTATTCATGAGAGTCCACCATGTGCCTTAGTCAAGCGTATATAGGGGATTGGAAAAGTCAAACAGGCCAGGAGTTATTGGGCTCAGAATTGCAGGCCACACCCCCTTCTTACAAAGACACCAGGCGCATTCATATTTCTTTCTTTTTTTCTTTTATTTAATTTAATTTGTTTAATTTATTTTCTAACAAAATTAATTTCTTTTTTCACAAAAAATCATAAAATCAATTTTCACAAATTTAGAATTAGGTTTTTTTTTATTTTACCAAATTTAATTTAATATTAGTCTAATTTAATTTAGGATTAATTCTAACGTTTTCATATATTTAAAATCAATTAGAAAAAATTAGGGTTAGCATGTGATTTAATTTTTATTTCTTTCTCAAATAAAACAAAAATACCAAAAATAGGTCGATTTAATTATTTTTCTTAAATTTAAATTAATTAGAAATTAGGTTTTTTTATTTATTCAATTAAACTTTATTTTCTCAAAATAATCAAAAACAACCAAAAAATGATTTTTCTTTAAATAACAATTAGGTAGTTGGGGTCAAAACCCTAATTCTCTCGTCTTCGATTCATCGCGCGCGTTTACTATATTTGCAATATTAATGTAACTGCATACGGTATGTAATAGTTTAATTAGGATTTTCTTTTATCGTTTTACGGGTTTTTGGCTATGTAATTAATCCCTACCCCGAAGCCTTGTAATAGCGTAGGTTTTATTTCTCGCATTTTAATTCTCACAAATATTAACTGTTAGATGTATGATAATAGGATTGTATGACAAGATTGCATGATAATTTAAAATGGCTAGAAAACCCTAATGTGCAAAGATAATAACTTGAAATCAAATCAATCGCACATGTGCACTCCTAGGGTATTGTTGTACCCCAAATTTTGTCCTAAGATACCATCTCCCATCTGCATCATTACATTGCAAGTGTTTTGACCTATTTTTATCAATTTTCAAAGCAGATTTTAAATTCATAACTTTTTCAAGTCAATGGCTGTTTATTTTTGAAACGCTAAATTTATTAATTGATCAATGCTAAAATGATGTTTATTTAATTATTTATTATTCTGAATTTAAATAATTGGAATTTATTTTCAGTTATTATATAATTTAAAGAATTATAAATAATAAAGTAATTATTTTGAAAAGAAGTTTATTAATTGATCAATGATGTTTATTTAATTATTTATTATTCTGAATTTAATAGTTGGAATTCATTTTCAGTTGTTATAATTTTAAGAATTATAAATGATAAAGTAAATAATTGGAAAGAAGAAAAGAATTAACTGGTAAAATATTGGAGCTTTATTCATTTTATTCTAATTGTTACAATTGTTGTTTAAATACCGTATTTATTTACAACGTATTTACAATGATAATTTTACAAATGTTTAAAGTGAAATAAAAACTATCCTAATTTTTTCTAAGTTCTAAATCTTCATCTTATATCCAATACCTCTTTGATGCTCATTTGATTTTACCTGCAAAAGAATTAAAAGAAAAAGTCAGAAATAGATACAATTAAAAGCAGACGATTAATTTAGCGTTCATCATTAAAAGCAAACGGCTGGAATCAGTTTTTACCCTCTTTGCAAATCACGGGATTTCTCCCGGTTCACAAAAAAGGATGCTTATTTATTGATAAATATGAATGCACAAGTTAAAATTATGCACAAATTCAATATTTCAAAATAAACTGCATAGTTCAAAACCAATTGCACAAATCCAATTTTTTGTCAAAACTGCATATTTCAAAATCAACATCATATGCATAGTCAAAGTTACATGTTCAAAAACCAAGTCCAACGTAAACTACCCAATGTATGGGAAGAAGTCAAAAACACAAGGCTCCATACTGTAACAATGCAGAAGCCAAAGAGGAAGTGTGCAAATCAAAACTATATGCAAGCAAATATTTCCTAAACTCATCATTTTCCAGCTTTGCTTTTTAAAAACACAAAGTACATATAACATTTTAATGTTTCAACTGTACTAAGGAGAGAGAAGAGAGAAAGAGTGTAGGTTTACAGGTTTTGGCCTTAGGCAGAAAAGGGATATAAAACAAAACTGCAGTTACACAGTAAAAAAAAGGGGAAGCATAAAAGGATGCAAAGCAAACTGAATGGAACAGTAAGAGTGCAGAGATATCAAGAGGAAATAGTTAAATATACAAAACCTGAAATGTCAAAGGAGGAGGCCAGCAAAACTGATATTATAACAACAACAAACCCTTCAAGAAAAGTAGAGAGTTCATAACCTATTGGAAGCCTAAAACAAAAACTGTCAAACAAATACCAAACGAATTCTCAAGGTCTCAAAGCAAAAAACCTCAAGAACCTGCTGTCTCAAGACCAAAACCAATAACCATGGCCTAAAAAAAACCAGTATAACCCGCTGTCTCAAGCCAAAAACCAGAACCTGTAACACAAAAGCCCAGACCCTTAACCATGTCAAACCTGTCCAGCTCTAAAGCCTAAGCCATAGAAACCATAACCAGTAAACACGACCTGTTAAGCCATGCCAAACCTGAAACGAGTTTCACCAACACAAAAACCAGTAAAACCTTAAGCCTTTCAAACCATAACCTGTTGAAACCTGTAAAAGCCTTAGCCCTCAAATGACACAAGCCATAAACCAACAAACAATACCCTGTAAAACATACTGTTAAGCCATAGTTCTAAATCTCCCATAAATCAACAAATCATGCCAAGTTAAAAACCAGTAAACTCAACCTGTACTGTCAAACCATTTCAAAAAAAGGCCTAAACTTATACCAAGCAAGCTAAGTAACCAAGTTCAAACCCACAACTCAAAGCCCTCAGAGTTTTCTCATCATTGGGCTACTAAACACAAAGCAACCAGAAGAGAAGAAGAAAAATCAAATATATTCAAAGGCATTTCCAGCATATCATCATCAAAAATCATCGAGGCAACATGAATCCTCAGTTGGAAGCATCATAGGATAGCAAACACATCAAGCTAGTCAAAACAAATATTTCAACAATAGCACATTCAGAAGCGTACAGGGGGCAAGCATCAACAAATATCTCAAGGCAACTCAGAAGCATACTCAGCAAGCCAAAGAGGAAGAAGGGACAAAGAAGCATACAAAGCAAAGCAGGCAACGAGGCAGAAGAAGAAGACAAAGGGGTTTTCAACATGCATTTTTCAACAATCATCATCAAAACATAAAAGTCAAAGGCGAGATACTAGACAAACCAGAGCAAGCCCTAATTCAGCGTCGTCCCTCACTGCTTTGGCCGCCATAGATTTTCTCAACCCCTTCCTCCTCCGTCTCCAAAGGTAATGTTTCCCCCTCTTTTCTTTCATGTACCTCAAATAACCATAATAATAGGAAGTCAGAATCAAAAATGGATGTAAAAATCATAAACATGCAAAATCATAATAAAACCCTAACGAGATTTAAAACGAAGGTTACCTTGAATCTGTCGCCCTAGCATTTCGTTGGAGGGAAGAGGAGGTTTGAAGATGCCGGTGGCCATGGGCAAAGGAACTCAGAGGCGAGGGCATGAGAGCCACGAAGAAGACGAATCAAGAACGAAGAAGAGCGCCGCTCTGTACCCCTTTGCTTAGCCCTAATTGTTTTTCCCAAACTAAAACAAATAATGTTTAACCCTAACCTTGTTTCAATAATTGGGCTTGACCCGTTTCCCTGCCTAAAGCCCCAAATGAATTTCTTAAGACACCCCCAATCCCATTTCTGTTTTGGGCCCTTAAAACTTTTTGGCCCTTTCTTTTTCTTTTTATTTTGTTTTAAACATTCCTAAACAAAAAAATTGATTCACCTTTCTTTTATAATTTTAAATAATACAAACCATTTTTCATATATAATTTAATTAAATATATCAATATTAATTCATAATGAACAATCCCTCTTTATATTAATTAAGACTTTACATATAAAAGATTAGTTGAAATACTTGAATTAGCATAAGACATTAGGGTATTTTATTATTGGTATATTAATACTAAAAAAACATATAAAAATAAAAACTTTAAAAAACATTTTATTTTCTTTAATTAATTCTCTTGCGTTATTAATATTAAACGAAAAAATATAAAAAATGCATGTTCACCATTTAGTCTGTTATTTAGTCATTGTTATGGTCATATATCACTTAGCTACTTAATCTTTATCTATCTAGTTTTCTGTTTGATTATTCCGTCTTTACTTGTTTATTCTGTTTACGTCTAAATCCAAGAGAAAAAATGATTAAATTTGTTGACTTCATGTCCTCAAATCCAATCACGCGAATATCTTCATTTCATTAAAACTTAAGACAATTTTTCCCCAAATATTCAATCTTTTCAAAACTTATACCTTTTAATCCAAAACTTCGACATTAGGTCGTCGTATCTTCAAAAACCCGTCCGTACCCCTTTTCGGCCAAAACAATTTATTTTTAATCAAACAAACATTTCAATAAACAGATATTTCAAAAGGTTCCTATAGAATAATATAGATACATTGGGTGCTAATACCTTCCCATTGTATAACCAACCCCCGAACTCTAGACCTCTTTTCAAAACGCCTTGTATTTTATTACTTTTAGGAAGTATTATTTTACATTGCATACTTTAGGGTTTTATTTCGCTCTTTTCCCTTTTCCCTTGGAAATAATAAAGCGCGGTGGCGACTCTTGCTTTTGTGAGACGAATTAATCAATAATTCGATCTCCGATTTACCCCGCTACATTTTTTATCGCTACAGGTATACTCTAACTTCGGTTGCCTTCGGTAAACGATCATTAAGTATAGGGTGTTTTAGTGGTTACCCTCCTGTCTAAACAAAGATCAAATGTCCCATTCGGAAATGTTGCCTCGGAAAGGTTTCCTCAGAAATATTGCCTCGAATATGATCTTAAGACATTAGGGTTATTACTAAGATGTTCTAACATTGCTTTAGTGATCGTACGTCCCTTACGAATTGACCCTTACAAATTCCAACGACGGTGCTACCTATTTCTCAATAGTAGGATAGCGCTGTCTAAAGGAAACGATAATAGAAACAATCTTTTTTCGAGTAGGTAGATGCTAGTAGGTACTTTCTCAAATCAAAACTTATCACACCTACACTTTTCAAACAAATTTTCAAAACAACTTCGTCACACCTTTGAGGACTGATACAAGGGTTATCACGAAGTCAAACTATTTCAAAACAAAGCACATACACAAGCAATTTCAAAAGATGAGCAAGTACCTAAGAGCCCATGGAAAACCATGGATAGAAAGGGTGCTAACACCTTCCCTTTCTATAATCTACCCCCTCGTACTCAAAATCTCGAAAAAGGAATTTTTCTGTGCTTTTTTCCTTTCCAGTTGGATAAAATAAAAGTCAGTGGAGACTCTTGCTTACCGCTTCACTTTGAGGGAGTAATCCCGAAGAAGGAGGCATGAGATCCCCCACTCAATCGAAGGCCCTTTTGAACATAATATTTGTTTACCGAGTAATCGGGAAGACATTATTATTTTCGACCTGGGAGCCAGAGAAATTGAGAACCGTAGAACCCTAATCCATCTTGGCCTTTTAGGTGTAGCGCAGAGACTATAACGGAGTAATTCGGAAGTAGTTGTTACGCGATGCTACGCTCGGATGAGTTTCTCTTGAGAATATTGCTAATTATTGAGTAATCAAGACGTTGGCAATATCCGAAGGAGGAATGTAGACTCTGGGAACTCTTAGAACCTAGTCTTACAGGTGTGATTAAACCATTAGTACATACCTTGGGGTGGGCTTTACCTTTGACTCCATGCACAAACGTTGAACCTTTGAACCCCATGTTTGTGAACTTGTGTGTAATTGTTGCATTATCATTCAGCCATGCATCCATCAACATTTTTTGGGAAAAAACTATCAAAATGAACGATCATTTGCATCGCATATCATGCATCATCCAACATTCCACTTCACATGTTTTCTAAAACTGGATTTTGTAACGCATGGAGTGGTTTGCCAGAACTGGATTGCTGTTGACGTTCCTGTTGTGATGCACATTTCTGAGTAATGTTTTGTTTTATTTTTGAAAAAAAATTTCGCTCTGCCCAAGGCGAAAAATATTTGTGTCGGGCTATGTTGAAAATAAATCCTTTTGCTCTGCCCAAGGCAAAAGAGAAAATGTCTGGGCTCTTTGTTTCAAGTATTTCCCTTCATGAATAAAAATGTTATTTTGTCCACTACTGTTTTATTTCTTCACTTTTTCTGGGAAATAGTAATGAAAATTAATTGGTAGTAATGGGAAAATATAATAGCTTTTTGTTTTATTTGTACAAATCGATTTCTAAAATAAAGCATAATCATATGTGCAAATTAATCCATGACTTAACCATTGAAAACCATGATCTTATGCCCTCTCCCAACTTTGAATTCCCTGTGTTCAGAGCCGAAGAAGAGAATAGTGAAGAGATTCCTGATGAAATTTCCCGTTTACTTGAGCATGATGAAAAGACTATTCAGCCGTTTGAAGAGCCTATAGAGTTGATCAATTTGGGGGATGAAGAAGATAAAAAGGAAGTTAAGGTCGGAGCATTGCTTATCCCAGAGGTCAAAGAGAAAATGATGGAGCTTCTCAAAGAGTATGTTGATGTGTTTGCTTGGTCCTACCAAGATATGCCAGGTTTGGACAACAATATTGTGGAGCATCGTTTACCGTTGAGACCTGAATGTCCGCCGATTAAGCAGAAGTTGAGAAGGACTCGTCCCGATATGGCTGACAAGATCAAAGAAGAAGTTCAAAAACAAATTAATGCAGGTTTCCTTGTTACATCGGTCTATCCTCAGTGGTTAGCCAATATAGTGCCTGTTGCTAAGAAAGATGGCAAAGTTCGAATGTGTGTAGACTATAGAGATATGAATAGAGCTAGCCCAAAGGATGACTTCCCATTACCGCACATTGACGTATTGGTCGACAGTACCGCAAAGTTCAAATTCTTTTCTTTCATGGATGGTTTCTCTGGTTACAATCAAATCAAGATGGCACCAGAAGACATGGAGAAGACAGCTTTCATTACACCTTGGGGAACATTTTGTTATCGGGTTATGCCATTTGGTTTGAGGAATGCGGGTGCAACATACCAAAGGGCCATGACTGCTTTGTTCCATGATATGATGCATAAAGAGATAGAAGTGTATGTAGATGACATGATTGCCAAATCACAAACTGAAGAAGATCATTTGGAACGTTTATTGAATTTATTCCAGCGTTTGAGAAAGTATAAACTCCGTCTGAATCCCACCAAGTGCACTTTTGGTGTTCGTTCTGGAAGACTTCTAGGTTTCATTGCCAGTCAGAAAGGTATTGAGGTAGATCATGATAAAGTCAAAGCTATTCGGGAAATGCCCGCACCCAAGACGGAAAAACAAGTAAGAGGATTCCTTGGGAGACTGAACTACATTTCTAGATTTATATCTCATATGACTGCTACCTGTGGGTCGATTTTCAAGCTTCTCCGAAAGAACCAAGGATGTGTGTGGACAGAAGATTGTCAGAGAGCTTTTGAAAGCATCAAAGAATATTTGCTTGAACCTCCCATTTTGATTCCTCCAGTGGAAGGAAGACCTTTGATTATGTACCTGACTATATTGGAAGATTCCATGGGATGTGTGCTTGGTCAACAAGATGAGACTGGAAGAAAGGAACATGCTGTATATTATCTGAGTAAGAAGTTCACAGACTGTGAGTCTCGATACTCAATGCTTGAGAAAACCTGTTGTGCTTTAGCTTGGGTTGCTCGCCGTCTGCGCCAGTATATGATTAACCACACCACTTGGTTGATCTCCAAAATGGATCCGATCAAGTATATCTTTGAGAAACCCGCCTTATCTGGAAGAATAGCCCGTTGGCAAATGTTGTTATCCGAATATGACATTGAGTATCACACTCAGAAAGCAATCAAAGGGAGTATTTTAGCCGACCATTTGGCTCACCAACCAATTGACGATTATCAATCTATCATGTTTGATTTCCCAGATGAAGATGTTATGTACTTGAAAGCTAAAGATTGTGAAGAGCTGTCACCCGAAGAAGGACCTGATCCTGAATCCCATTGGGGTTTGATTTTTGACGGAGCTGTAAATTCTTATGGAAATGGAATTGGGGCAATCATCGTCACTCCCCGAGGTACTCATATCCCGTTCACGGCGAGATTGAAGTTTGACTGCACGAACAACATGGCTGAATATGAGGCATGTATTATGGGTCTCGAAGAAGCAGTGGATCTAAGGATTAAGATTCTTGATATTTACGGAGATTCGGCATTGGTAATTAATCAAATCAAAGGAGAATGGGAGACTCGTCATCCTGGTTTGATCCCTTACAGAGACTATGCTAGAAGGTTGTTAACTTTCTTCAACAAAGTGGAATTACATCATATCCCTAGAGATGAAAACCAAATGGCTGATGCTTTAGCTACTTTGTCTTCAATGTTTCAAGTGAATGGTTGGAACGATGTGCCTACAATCCGGGTTATGCGCCTCGATAGACCTGCTCATGTGTTCTCAGTAGAAGAGGTCACCGACGACAAACCGTGGTTCTATGACATTAAACGTGTTCTTCAAACTCAAGAGTACCCGCATGGGGCATCCAATAAAGATAGGAAGACGTTGAGGAGATTAGCAAGCAGTTTCTTCCTCAATGAAGAAGTTTTGTATAAGAGGAATTATGACATGGTCTTGCTCAGATGTGTAGACAGACATGAAGCAGACATGCTGATGCAAGAAGTACATGAAGGATCCTTTGGCACTCATACCAACGGACATGCGATGGCTAAAAAGATGTTGAGAGCTGGTTACTATTGGATGACAATGGAATCTGATTGCTGCAAATATGTGAAGAGATGTCATAAATGCCAGATTTACGCGGACAAGATACATGTGCCACCGACCCTCCTCAATGTCATCTCTTCACCTTGGCCTTTCTCTATGTGGGGAATTGATATGATTGGAATGATTGAACCCAAAGCTTCAAATGGTCATCGTTTCATCTTGGTAGCGATCGATTATTTTACTAAATGGGTGGAAGAAACATCTTATGCTAATGTTACCAGACAGGTGGTAGTCAGATTTATCAAGAATCAGATCATTTGTCGATACGGCATCCCGAGCAAGATCATCACTGATAATGGTTCGAATTTGAATAACAAGATGATGAAAGAGCTTTGTGAGGAGTTCAAGATCGAACATCATAATTCTTCTCCTTACAGACCAAAGATGAATGGGGCTGTTGAAGCTGCTAACAAGAACATCAAAAAGATTGTCCAGAAGATGGTGGTAACTTATAAAGATTGGCATGAAATGCTTCCGTTTGCTTTACATGGATACCGTACTTCAGTTCGAACTTCAACAGGCGCAACCCCATTTTCCCTAGTTTATGGTATGGAAGCAGTACTCCCCGTGGAGGTTGAGATTCCGTCTATGAGAGTGTTGATGGAAGCTAAACTTTCTGAGGCTGAATGGTGTCAAAGTAGATATGATCAGTTGAATTTAATTGAAGAAAAGAGATTGACAGCATTGTGTCACGGTCAATTATATCAGCAGAGAATGAAGAAGGCTTTTGATAAGAAGGTTCGACAACGCGAGTTCAGAGAAGGTGACCTTGTGCTCAAAAAGATATTATCTTTCCAACCTGATTCTAGGGGCAAGTGGGCTCCGAATTATGAAGGACCGTATGTCGTTAAGAAAGTTTTCTCTGGAGGTGCCTTGATTCTCACCAATATGGACGGTGAAGAGCTCCCGTGCTCCATGAACGCTGATGCAGTCAAGAGATATTTCGCTTAGGTTTGAGTTGACAGTTTGCTAAGTTGGAAACCCGAAGGGGCGGCTTAGGCAAGCTTTTGGTCAGACCAGTCTGGGCATTTGAACACATTTCGGAATTCGAAGTTGTTAGGGAGAATAGTGATCATCGTTTTTGTGTAACCTTTTTCTTTCATGTACTATTTCCAAAACTTTTGTAAACCATTGGAGTCGCGTTGTTAGCGAACTACCATCTTATTAATGAAATTTGAGCATTTACCTTTTGTGGGCAAAATTTTAATTTTACGGAAATATTTAAAACAAAGTTTGTTTAGAATATTCTTATTTTAAAAGATGTGTCGTGAATAATGAAAGGAATATTAACAGTTGTTCCGAGGATGGTCAAGCCCTGAAATGCAAAACAGTACAGTAATTTATCCTCGCATGATGAACATGTTTCATTTCAAAATCGTCATGAGGTGTTGGTTGTGTAAACTTGCGTTTCTCGTGGTACTAAGTTTGGTGACTCCCCAGTTTTTCCAGTTAAGCGTTTTTTGGTTATCTTTATTTGAGCAGATTTCTAAAGTGTGGTACGCTTTGTCTCATGCCAGTAGTCTATTGGTATTAGAAGATTGGATTTGAATACTTTTCTCCTCAGAAGACTTGAGCCTTGTGGCGTGAGACGCTCTGACGTTGCTTTGTGGTTCCAGTTCCAGTTATTTTCCGTCCTTTTTAAGATTGGCCGAGTATCTATTATGTCGTGACATCTTATTGTCTTCAAGATATTCCATCTGTTCTTTTTGTCAGCATAACATTCATTTACTCATTTACACTTATATCAGCATGCATATTCACATTTGTCATTGATTTTGGGTTGTATACTTTGTCTATTCAAACAGTGTACATGTTCTTTCCAAGTAGAAGGTTAGCTTAGGCAGAAAATGTGCTCCCTTTCCAAATTCCCCAACTGAGCTAATCCTCGTGGATGATTTTTGATTTAGCCTACCTTGTCCATTTCTGGATGGGATGAATCCCCCAATCAAGTTACTTTCTCATTGGGTGGAGTCTTGTTTGACTGTTTTCTCTCTGGTTTATTCTTGGAGGGAGTTGTTGCCTCTTTCATAGGCTATCTCATGATTTTCCCCAGTGAAGTCGCGACCTAGATGAATGATGCATTTATTTCGCACATTTAAGTATGTGATCTCCTCGGGAAGGATTGATTCATGGTTCTCTTTGACGAAGATTTTATTCTCTGCCAGTGTTATCGCAATTTCCTTCTGAGTTTCATTGGAAAACGGCAAGCGGCGGTCTCTTCATGAGCAACTTGTACGTTATTATTTTGGAAAACGACAAGCGGCGGTCTCTTCATGAGCAACTTGTACGTTATAGACATCGTTGGAAAACGGCAAGCGGCGGTCTCTTCATGAGCAACTTGTACGTTATTATTTTGGAAAACGACAAGCGGCGGTCTCTTCATGAGCAACTTGTACGTTATAGACATCGTTGGAAAACGACAAGCGGCGGTCTCTTCATGAGCAACTTGTACGTTATTATTTTGGAAAACGGCAAGCGGCGGTCTCTTCATGAGCAACTTGTACGTTATTATTTTGGAAAATGACAAGCGGCAGTCTCTTCATGAGCAACTTGTACGTTATAGACATCGTTGGAAAATGGCAAGCGGCGGTCTCTTCATGAGCAACTTGTACGTTATAGACATCGTTGGAAAACGGCAAGCGGCGGTCTCTTCATGAGCAACTTGTGCGTTATTATTATTTTTGGAAAACGACAAGCGGCGGTCTCTTCATGAGCAACTTGTGCGTTATTATTATTTTTGGAAAACGGCAAGCGACAGTCTCTTTATTTGAGCAACTTGTACGTTATTATTTTTCTGGAATACAGCAAGTGGCAGCTTCTTTATTTGAGCAGCTTGTATGTTATTGGCATAGTATTTTTGGAAGACAGCAAGCGGCGGCTTCTTTATTTGAGCAGCTTGTATGTTATTGACATCCCTGGACGATAGCAAGTGGCAGCCTCTTTATTTGAGCAGCTTGTATGTCATAATATTTTTGGAAGACAGCAAGTTCCAGCTTCTTTATTTGAGCAGCTTGTGTATCTACAACCTTATTATTATCTCAGCATTAATTAGTATATCTCCGGAAATCTCGCCGAGAAGTTTGTTATGAATCTTTACCTTCAGAAGTCGGTAATCCATTATCATCAAAATTGATACTTTCTGTCTATCTTTGACCTTGAGTTGTGAGCTCACTGATATTTTGGGTTAATAATCTGTCGTATGGCCTATGCAAGATACCTTCTTTGTTAGGGTCAGAGTCCGTATTCTCTCAAATTTTTATTCGCCGTCAAGAGTCTATTATTTGAAGTCGATGGCTCATTCCCCAATAGTGTATAATCTATGTTCCTGTGTTTTGTTGGTGTTTGGTTTCTCCAGCATTATCTTGTTTCATACAATATCTTTCTCTGTGAATTCAATCACTACATTCATATCAAACATAATGGCGGTATCTTAGGGCAAAAATTTGCGTATTATGTATTTAAGTACCTTCAATCTCGTCGAGACGAAGATTTTAATCTTCATATCTCCGGATAGAAGAAACTTAAATAGGGGCAGCTGTTGTACCCTAAATTTTGACCTAAGATACCATCTCCCATCTGCATCATTACATTGCAAGTGTTTTGACCTATTTTTATCAATTTTCAAAGCAGATTTTAAATTCATAACTTTTTCAAGTCAATGGCTGTTTATTTTTGAAACGCTAAATTTATTAATTGATCAATGCTAAAATGATGTTTATTTAATTATTTATTATTCTGAATTTAAATAATTGGAATTTATTTTCAGTTATTATATAATTTAAAGAATTATAAATAATAAAGTAAATATTTTGAAAAGAAGTTTATTAATTAATCAATGATGTTTATTTAATTATTTATTATTCTGAATTTAATAGTTGGAATTCATTTTCAGTTGTTATAATTTTAAGAATTATAAATGATAAAGTAAATAATTGGAAAGAAGAAAAGAATTAACTGGTAAAATATTGGAGCTTTATTCATTTTATTCTAATTGTTACAATTGTTGTTTAAATACCGTATTTATTTACAACGTATTTACAATGATAATTTTAATAATGTTTAAAGTGAAATAAAAACTATCCTAATTTTTTCTAAGTTCTAAATCTTCATCTTCTATCCAATACCTCTTTGATGATCATTTGATTTTACCTGCAAAAGAATTAAAAGAAAAAGTCATAAATAGATACAATTAAAAGCAGACGATTAATTTAGCGTTCATCATTAAAAGCAAACGGCTGGAATCAGTTTTTACCCTCTTTGCAAATCACGGGATTTCTCCCGGTTCACAAAAAAGGATGCTTATTTATTGATAAATATGAATGCACAAGTTAAAATTATGCACAAATTCAATATTTCAAAATAAACTGCATAGTTCAAAACCAATTGCACAAATCCAATTTTTTGTCAAAACTGCATATTTCAAAATCAACATCATATGCATAGTCAAAGTTACATGTTCAAAAACCAAGTCCAACGTAAACTACCCAATGTATGGGAAGAAGTCAAAAACACAAGGCTCCATACTGTAACAATGCAGAAGCAAAAGAGGAAGTGTGCAAATCAAAACTATATGCAAGCAAATATTTCCTAAATTCATCATTTTCCAGCTTTGCTATTTCAGAACACAAAGTACATATAACATTTTAATGTTTCAACTGTACTAAGGAGAGAGAAGAGAGAAAGAGTGTAGGTTTACAGGTTTTGGCCTTAGGCAGAAAAGGTATATAAAACAAAACTGCAGTAACACAGTAAAAAAAAGGGGAAGCATAAAAGGATGCAAAGCAAACTGAATGGAACAGTAAGAGTGCAGAGATATCAAGAGGAAATAGTTAAATATACAAAACCTGAAATGTCAAAGGAGGAGGCCAGCAAAACTGATATTATAACAACAACAAACCCTTCAAGAAAAGTAGAGAGTTCATAACCTATTGGAAGCCTAAAACAAAAACTGTCAAACAAATACCAAACGAATTCTCAAGGTCTCAAAGCAAAAAACCTCAAGAACCTGCTGTCTCAAGACCAAAACCAATAACCATGGCCTAAAAAAAAACCAGTATAACCTGCTGTCTCAAGCCAAAAACCAGAACCTGTAACACAAAAGCCCAGACCCTTAACCATGTCAAACTTGTCCAGCTCTAAAGCCTAAGCCATAGAAACCATAACCAGTAAACACGACCTGTTAAGCCATGCCAAACCTGAAACGAGTTTCACCAACACAAAAACCAGTAAAACCTTAAGCCTTTCAAACCATAACCTGTTGAAACCTGTAAAAGCCTTAGCCCTCAAATGACACAAGCCATAAACCAACAAACAATACCCTGTAAAACATACTGCTAAGCCATAGTTCTAAATCTCCCATAAACCAACAAATCATGCCAAGTTAAAAACCAGTAAACTCAACCTGTACTGTCAAACCATTTCAAAAAAAGGCCTAAACTTATACCAAGCAAGCTAAGT
Source organism: Vicia faba (assembly GCA_948472305.1). NCBI lineage: Eukaryota > Viridiplantae > Streptophyta > Magnoliopsida > Fabales > Fabaceae > Vicia > Vicia faba. Next base: position 1,573,291,616 of record OX451739.1, on the reverse strand, counting down.
AACCAAGTTCAAACCCACAACTCAAAGCCCTCAGAGTTTTCTCATCATTGGGCTACTAAACACAAAGCAACCAGAAGAGAAGAAGAAAAATCAAATATATTCAAAGGCATTTCCAGCATATCATCATCAAAAATCATCGAGGCAACATGAATCCTCAATTGGAAGCATCATAGGATAGCAAACACATCAAGCTAGTCAAAACAAATATTTCAACAATAGCACATTCAAAAGCGTACAGGGGGCAAGCATCAACAAATATCTCAAGGCAACTCAGAAGCATACTCAGCAAGCCAAAGAGGAAGAAGGGACAAAGAAGCATACAAAGCAAAGCAGGCAACGAGGCAGAAGAAGAAGACAAAGGGGTTTTCAACATGCATTTTTCAGCAATCATCATCAAAACATAAAAGTCAAAGGCGAGATACTAGACAAACCGGAGCAAGCCCTAATTCAGCGTCGTCCCTCACCGCTTTGGCCGCCATAGATTTTCTCAACCCCTTCCTCCTCCGTCTCCAAAGGTAATGTTTCTCCCTCTTTTCTTTCATGTACCTCAAATAACCATAATAATAGGAAGTCAGAATCAAAAATGGATGTAAAAATCATAAACATGCAAAATCATAATAAAACCCTAACGAGATTTAAAACGAAGGTTACCTTGAATCTGTCGCCCTAGCATTTCGTTGGAGGGAAGAGGAGGTTTGAAGATGCCGGTGGCCATGGGCAAAGGAACTCAGAGGCGAGGGCATGAGAGCCACGAAGAAGACGAATCAAGAACGAAGAAGAGCGCCGCTCTGTACCCCTTTGCTTAGCCCTAATTGTTTTTCCCAAACTAAAACAAATAATGTTTAACCCTAACCTTGTTTCAATAATTGGGCTTGACCCGTTTCCCTGCCTAAAGCCCCAAACGAATTTCTTAAGACACCCCTCATCCCATTTCTGTTTTGGGCCCTTAAAACTCTTTGGCCCTTTCTTTTTCTTTTTATTTTGTTTTAAACATTCCTAAACAAAAAAATTGATTCACCTTTCTTTTATAATTTTAAATAATACAAACCATTTTTCATATATAATTTAATTAAATATATCAATATTAATTCATAATGAACAATCCCTCTTTATATTAATTAAGACTTTACATATAAAAGATTAGTTGAAATACTTGAATTAGCATAAGACATTAGGGTATTTTATTATTGGTATATTAATACTAAAAAAACATATAAAAATAAAAACTTTAAAAAACATTTTATTTTCTTTAATTAATTCTATTGTGTTATTAATATTAAACGAAAAAATATAAAAAATGCATGTTCACCATTTAGTCTGTTATTTAGTCATTGTTATGGTCATATATCACTTAGCTACTTAATCTTTATCTATCTAGTTTTCTGTTTGATTATTCCGTCTTTACTTGTTTATTCTGTTTATGTCTAAATCCAAGAGAAAAATTGATTAAATTTGTTGACTTCATGTCCTCAAATCCAATCACGCGAATATCTTCATTTCATTAAAACTTAAGACAATTTTTCCCCAAATATTCAATCTTTTCAAAACTTATACCTTTTAATCCAAAACTTCGACATTAGGTCGTCGTATCTTCAAAAACCCGTCCGTACCCCTTTTCGGCCAAAAAAATTTATTTTAATCAAACAAACATTTCAATAAACAGATATTTCAAAAGGTTCCTATAGAATACTATAGATACATTGGGTGCTAATACCTTCCCATTGTATAACCAACCTCCGAACTCTAGACCTCTTTTCAAAACGCCTTGTATTTTATTACTTTTAGGAAGTATTATTTTACATTGCATACTTTAGGGTTTTATTTCGCTCTTTTCCCTTTTCCCTTGGAAATAATAAAGCGCGGTGGCGACTCTTGCTTTTGTGAGACGAATTAATCAATAATTAGATCTCCGATTTACCCCGCTACATTTTTTATCGCTACAGGTATACTCTAACTTCGGTTGCCTTCGGTAAACGATCATTAAGTATAGGGTGTTTTAGTGGTTACCCTCCTGTCTAAACAAAGATCAAATGTCCCATTCGGAAATGTTGCCTCGGAAAGGTTGCCTCAGAAATGTTGCCTCGAATATGATCTTAAGACATTAGGGTTATTACTAAGATGTTCTAACATTGCTTTAGTGATCGTACGTCCCTTACGAATTGACCCTTACAAATTCCAACGACGGTGCTACCTATTTCTCAATAGTAGGATAGCGCTGTCTAAAGGAAACGATAATAGAAACAATCTTTTTTCGAGTAGGTAGATGCTAGTAGGTACTTTCTCAAATCAAAACTTATCACACCTACACTTTTCAAACAAATTTTCAAAACAACTTCGTCACACCTTTGAGGACTGATACAAGGGTTATCACGAAGTCAAACTATTTCAAAACAAAGCACATACACAAGCAATTTCAAAAGATGAGCAAGTACCTAAGAGCCCATGGAAAACCATGGAAAGAAAGGGTGCTAACACCTTCCCTTTCTATAATCTACCCCCCGTACTCAAAATCTCGAAAAAGGAATTTTTCTGTGCTTTTTTCCTTTCCAGTTGGATAAAATAAAAGTCAGTGGAGACTCTTGCTTACCGCGTCATTTTGCAAACACAAACGCAAAATGCAAACCAGCATTTTCTCAAAACAGTCAGTTCTGCCACCGTATCACAGTGCCCTTCTTCACTATAATTGAAACAAATCACATCCTTATGCTTGCACTCAGATACAACATGTATGTTCTTACCACAGCGGAAACACCTCTTTAGTTCAGTAGTACACACATTGCTCTTATGCCCAGGCTTCCCACATTTAAAACAAACCACACCAGCAGGAGTATCTCCCCCACTAGTCCTCTGACCCTGACCAACTTTCTGTTTACCTTTACCAGCTGGGGTATCATAAGGCTTACCACGATTTTGTTTGTGATTACCCCTCTTCTCACTGATAATCTTGTAATGAGCATTATTATCCTCCTCATAAATTCTGCAGCTATCAATCAAATCAGCAAAGACACGGATCTTCTGGTATCCAACTACCTTCTTGATCTCTGGGCGTAACCCATTCTCAAACTTGATACACTTCAAAAACTCAGCATCTGCTTCAGCGTAGTGCGGATAAAAATTAGCCAACTCAGAAAACTTTCTAGCATACTCAACAACTGACATATTCCCTTGCTTCAGCTCAAGGAACTCAATCTCCTTTTTACCACGAAAATCTTTAGGAAAGTACTTCCTCAGAAATTCCCTACAAAACACAACCCAAGTGACATTTTCACCTGCAGCTTCTGATCTCTGACAAGTCTCTAACCATCAGTCATCAGCCTCGACTGCTAGCATATGAGTACCATATCGAACATTCTGCGTTGGAGTGCAGTCCATCACACAAAAGATTCTCTCAATCTCTTTCAATCAATCCAATGCTTCGTCAGGATCATACTTTCCCTTGAACGTAGGCGGATTCTCTCTCTAGAAATTCGCCAAACTATGAGATCTAGCATTCCCGTCAGAATTCGGCTGATTCTCCATTGCATGAGCCATTGCTTCTAAAGCAACAACAAGTGCAACATCATTCATTCCGGCCATCTCAACTTATCACTACAACATAAACAATGATTAGAACTCAAATTAACAATACTCGATTGTTAGACAACTACGACTCGATAACTTGGTCGGACGGACCAACCTTTGCTCTGATACCAACTTTGTAACACCCCAATTCTACCTGGAAATTATATAAGAAAATCAGAGTCATAAAATTCTTGCAACTAAATCAGGATGCCACAAATTCGACTTTAAAAACACATTGCATTCAACATGGATACATAACACTTTAAAACTCCAGATGAACTATCAGCATAGTAATTTAATCTCTTAATTCAACAATTTAAACATCTATGCAGCGGAATTCTTAATAACATCTTTATCCATCGTTACAGCAACTTCAAAACAACACATACTTAACAACAACCAAATTTTGGTTCAACAACTGAAATAATCAATGAGTTAAAGCAACAAGCATTCATCCCCCCCGAGTGTTACGTATCAGAGCAATGACATTGACTCGAACTACTGAAGGTATACAACCTTCACTCTGGATTACCTACACGTTACCAACGTAAGGGTAACATTCAAACAGAAGGGGTGAGATATCTAACAATATAATAAAACACATGATAATTAATATATTAAATTAGATCACAAAACACCACCACTTCTCATCTTATAAAAAACAACAATCACAACAGAATACCAATAATATACGCATTCACCATGTCAATACACAACTTCTTTATGCAATTGTATAATGCGAATCAATACTATGCAAATGCATGTGGTACCATTGGAGTAGAACTCCCATCTCAAATAATTGATAATAAATAGAGGCATCAACAAGGCATAAGCCTTCATCTTAATATTCGCCAATGCATGCCATCTTAACGAGCATCAGCTCTATCTTGAAATGCAATGTATGCGACACAATCATGAATGTAACAACAACACCATAATTAAACAACATCTCAACACAACATCATCGTTGGCAGAAGCCTACATCTTATAGCTTCCAATTATTAGAGGCATCTCAACATCTTTCATCAACATCATTTATCATCATAATTCGTCAAACAACATTTATACATCGTAATTCATCAAACATCATTTATCATTAACAACTCAGCCATACAACAATACAACAGTAAATTGTCAATCTTGCAACGTTGACCATAGGCCTACAACGTGATATTGCCTATAATTAATTAATCATCTAAGGCTTACTTCTAATTACCAAACCTCTACATATTATTCATTCTGTAATACTACATTATTATCCTCATTGATCTTGTTGTTACGAACCAAACAAGAATCTATAATCATCTTATCCTCATCATTCTTCACAAAATTCAACATAGCGATTAACGCGGGAACTAAATCTAATCCTAATTTGGATGCTAGTATTATCCTTCCTATTCTTCATTTCGATCCTTAAGAATAAAGTTCATTGCATTAGCTATTTAACGCTTCGAACGACACCTCAAACGGAGTCCGAAAACTCAAGTTACAACCTTTTCAAAATGATTCTGCCAAAAACCAGACAACATGGATCGACGTGTAATGCCTTGGGTCGACGCGTACTGGTCTTAACACGCTACATGAGTCGATGTGTACTCCCTTGTATCGACTCATACTGAGTCTGCAACACTGCATGTATCGATACATGCTCCTTCGTATCGACTCATCCTGAGTCTAAAAGCCTGCATGTATCGACGCATGACTCCTTCGTATCGACTCATCCTGAGTCTAAAAGCCTTCATGCATCGACGCATGGCTTTTGGGGTCGATACATACTATTCTGTCATGGTTATTTTCTGTGATTTCACTGCGTTTTCACTACGGTTTCCATGTTTTAGGCCCTAAAAACATCTTCTAATCATAGATAATCATCAATTATTATTATCCTATAATTCTACATCAAATACACAGTATTAGGGCATCGTTATTCATCCTTAAATCATCGATTTTCATCATACAACAACATATACATTCAAATCATGAACAAGACAACATTTCCATATGTAATCCCACATACCAATTATCATAAACCCTATTATAGAGTCAGAACCCCACCCTTACCTTAGATTGAAGGTTGCTCTATAACTTTTCTGATTGAATTTCCGTTCTGCCTCTTTTCCTCCTTTCCAACAACTTTCACGTTCTCTTCTTCAACCCTTATTTCTTCTCTTCTTATTGCTTCTTCTTTTCTTATTATTTCTAAAAATAATAAAATAACCCAATTATTCTCAAAATACCTTAATGGGCTTAAGACTACTACACCCCCTTATTTCTACTTCTATCCCTTTAAAACAAGCCCACATCAAATAATATTATCATTCTAATATTATCCCACGACTTAATAAAATAATTAAATTCAACTAATCCCAACACAATATCTAACATAACAACACAACTTCACAAATATTCCAAAAATAATTTAATTAAATAATTAATTAAATTACGGGCGTTACAATACTTCTCTCAGTAGAACTTTTTCTGGCTCAAATTAAATCGACCAAAGATTTATTCTGATACTTCTCTCAGTTGAAGATTTAAAAACCTCTATTGGCTCATATTAAATCAACCAAAGATTTATTCTGATACTTCTCTCAGTAGACCTTTTTCTGGCTTAGATTAAATCGACTAAAGATTTATTCTGATACTCCTCTCAGTTAAAGATTTAAAAATATTTGCTGGCTCAGATTAAATCGACCAAAGATTTATTCTGATACTTCTCTCAGTAGACCTTTTTCTGGATTAGATTAAATCGACCCAAGATTTATTTTGATACTTATCTCAGTTAAAGATTTAAAAACATCTACTGCCTCAGATTAAATCAACCAAAGATTTATTCTAATACTTCTCTCAGTAGACCTTTTTCTGGCTTAAATTAAATTGACCAAAGATTTATTCTGATACTTCTCTTGGTTAAAGATTTAAAGACATCTACTGGCTTAGATTAAATCGACCAAAGATTTATTCTGATACTTCTCTCAGTAGACCTTTTTTGGCTTAGATTAAATCTACCAAAGATTTATTCTGATACTTCTCTCAGTTAAAGATTTAAAAACATATGTTGGCTCAGATTAAATCAACCAAAGATTTATTCTAATACTTCTCTCAGTAGACCTTTTTCTGGCTTAGATTAAATCGACCAAAGATTTATTCTGATACTTCTCTCAGTTAAATATTTAAAGACATTTGTTGGCTCAGATTAAATCGACCAAAGATTTGTTCAGATACTTCTCTCAGTAGACCTTTTTTTGGCTTAGATTAAATCGACCAAAGATTTATTCTGATACTTATCTCAGTTAAAAATTTAAAGACATTTGTTGGCTCAGATTAAATCTACCAAAGATGTATTTTGATATTTTTCTCAGTAGACCCTTTTTTGACTCAGATTAAATCGACCAAATATTTATTTTGATACTCCTTCAGATACAGTCAAACGTAGACTCATTCTGATACTTCTATCAACAATTACCTTCGTATGGCATCTATTAGCCCATCTCTGACGATTCTCTGTCACCTTTCCAAATGTCATCTTTAAGCCCATTCCTGACATAATCAAAAAGCACTTTTACTTTGTCCACAGGCGAGTGCAAATTTCTTGGCACTTAAGAGTTCAGTCATCTTCTACCCTCAAGTCACGAATGGCGAACAAGCCAATCTAAATCTTCAAGTTTAAGAAAATTGAACAGGGGCAGCTGTTGTACCCAAAATTTCCCCTCTCTTTTCTCAAGACATTTCTCACCTAAGATCTCAAATGCTCAAGGATTCTCAAGGGTTTGATCAGACAATCTCACGTCCTAAGCACTGAACCTCCAAATTAGGGTTTTGATCTTCTCTAGGAAAATTGGACTTTAGATGCCTCAAATGACTTTCATGGTTCATTATAGGTCTTCAAGATTGCTCATAACAAGTTTCAAGCCTTGCATCACAAATTTGCTCAGTCAATTGCTCAGATGACTGAAAATCAATTGTATTGGGTAAAAAGTCAATTATGGTTAATATACAGTTAAACTTCATGATTTTTGGCCAAAATCAACATTTTGAAGTCATATTCATCAATTGATCAAGTGTTGATCAGAATTCCTCAAGAAAAGCACTCAAATCATCAAAGGGGCAAAATTATCAAAATTAGGGTTTTGATTAAGAATGATTGATCATTGACTTTTGACCTAGTACTTAACCTAATGGCTTGAAGAATAATCTCAAGGACTCAAACACAACATGTTGACCTAATTTCATGGATAAAATCATTTCTCAAGATTATTGGATTGATAGTTGAAATTTAATCAACTGATGAAAAGTCAACTGATACACAAAAGTCAAACTTTGACTTTTTGGTCAACATTAAATTTAAAAGATAAAAATTCATCAAGACATTTAAAAATATCAAACTTGATCATCAATAATCAAGGAAGTCAAGAAAGTCCACAAAAAGTCAAAGTTTTCAATACTTAGAAAATTTCTAAGTATTTTTAACCTTGATAATTTCAATACTTCATGACAATTTTTCATCAAGATGCAAGATGATTCAAGGAAAACTTTCAACATGAAAGTTGTAGATATTGATGAATTCTACATCTTTGTCCCTTAGGGTTGATGCCCAAAAAATTCTTAGATTTGAAGATATAAGCTCATAAAGCCATGACATTTTTCATAAAACACTTAGTGAAAATTTTAGCAAGTTAGGCATATTTTTTGTCCCAACTTCTTGGCCAATTTTCACAAAGTTACAATTTTATTTAGCCAAAGTGATCAACATGATAGTTGTAGACAATGTTTCAAGCTTTCAAAATGTCCAAAAACTTGAAGAGATCATTCTTTAGCTAAGAGAATCGAGGAGAAGAAGTTGGGCATCCATTCTTGAATTATAGGTCATTTTCATGAAGAACACTTGAACAAATCTCAAGCCATGCTGTATAAATATTACTTTGCAGGATTCAAACTTGAAAATAACTCAATAATTAAATGCTTACACAACTGTTTGAGCCATTGTCCAATCATTTGAGCCATTGTCCAAGTGATTAATCCATTTTTGGCACAAAGGTAACGTTGCCATTTTGGAAAAGTGGCTTTAATCACAAAGTCCACTCTCCTTGAGCTTTACACTTGTTCCTTCTGCACATACACAATCTCAAATCCAGAAGCAACTTGTCTAGATCCTGTTAAACACCCTACAAGTCCTTGTACCATGCATTGGAACTATGTTTGTCAAGCTTGCTTCAAAACCAAGTTTCAAGACCAAAACATGTGATCTCTTGTTTCTGATCCCTTCAAGCTTCCAAACCTTTCTTCTATAAATAGAGAGGTCATTTTCAACCTAACACACAAATTCACAAGCCTAGAAACTCCCTGAAACTCCCTGAAATAAAAAATTGCACCAAACACTTCATAACTTGCCATTTCTGACTTTGAATTCCAAATACACAAACCACTCATGCTTTTTCCATTTCAATCATTATAACATCATCCATACACCATATAGAAGTGATCCAAACACTTGAACCACTTATGTAACACCTCCACCACCATCCACCATATTCAAAACTCAGCCTTGCACATTGACTTCTCCAACGCGATTCAGCCACTTTCAGCACAAAGTAAGAGTTGCATTAGCTTCCTAGGAGTCCAGTGAAGCTATCCAGATCATCACCACACTTCCAGGTTTTCTCAAACTCCATACACGATTTCCAGTTTTTAGGTAAGTTTTCTCAACTTTGAACTCTCTCTACAAACATCATTAATGGTTACTTTGTGAATAAAAAATGTAGACATCATAGCCATGAAGCTAACCATGCCTTTAGTTCTCACTTATATTGCCTGAGTGATACAAATTTTGAGGTTAAAGTTACAGAAAAGTTAGGTCATAATTTGGTACCAGGAAAAATTCGCGCTCAATTTTGGTATGTGGCTTAAGATATTTATATGGTTGAAATCATGATGAAATTTCTAACAAGTTTGATGTTTACACTTTTTGATTTGGTTGAGAAATGAGCAAGTTTGAAATTCAAAAATGTTGTTCTGTGGACTGGCACGAGGAAGAAGACAGATTTCATTCAGAAAAAGGTTTATAATATATAGATTAATTTTCACATAAAACAACGGATGTATCACCACCCCAGTGGTTAAAGCACGTGCCTGTTACCTATGGGACCCGGGTTCAAGCCTGTCATACCCCAATTTTTGACCTAAGATCCCATTTTTATACAGAAGTCAAGGTCACTAAATACAGTCGGTTTTAACCTCTCACCTTCGAGCATTGATTATGCAGAAATTGTCAAGTGTTTTGAACATTCTTAGCCTATGTATCACTAACTTCTAATCAAGCATGAAATGTGTGTTTTTTTGTTTCTTTGATTTCATGTGCTGACAGGTCTCCTTCGATTCAGCCTTTCGATTGGACAAGTTTACTTCCTGCAAGCCTGCTTTGATTGGACAAGTTTACTGCCTGCAAACATGCTTCGATTGGGCAACATTGTTTCCTTCGAACACGGGCTTTCGATTGGGAAATATGTTTGTTTCGATCCACATGCTTCGATTGGGCAACATTGCTCCCTTCAGCCACAAGCTTCGATTGGGCAATACAGTCTCCCTTCAGTCACAAGCTTCGATTTGGAAATACAGTCTCCTTCGTCACAAGCTTCGATTAGGCAATACAATCTCCCTTCAGTCACAAGCTTCGATTTGGCCATGTAGTTTCCTTTGAAGTGACTCCCTTTGATCCACAAGCTGGACATGTGATTTCCTTCAAGGTGGCCTCCTTCGATTCACAAGTTGGACCACTAAACCCTTCGAAGCAACGTACTTAGAGAACACATTGTTTGGAAACGAACATTTTTGTGTAATCATGAAGCTGGTCGAAGTGATCAAAACGAAAGGGGGAAGCATTCAAGGAGTTTGTTGACTAAAGTCCCATATACTACCAAACTCAAGCCAGCTGTGCTGCTATGCAGCAGTCCTACACCAACCTGCCACTAAGCTCCAAAATACTGATAAGTCTGCGTTGTCTCAGTCTTGTACTTGCACAAAAAAGGAGTGCACAAGAGCTGCATTGAAGAAAACAAGGGGGCAATATACCCAAATAATTCAAATATTATTTGATTTCCCACCAAAACCATATCAAAGCTCGCCTATAAATAAAGAGGCTCCAACACATGTTTTAGAGAAGGATTTTTGGGACCAGAGGAACGAATCCTCCAAATTTTCTCAAACACAATAAAATTCTCAAAGTTTATCAACACTTGAGAAATCACAAAAAAACCCAGAATCACATTCATCCCCTTCGACTCTGAAGAACAACCACACTTCAGTCTCCTTCGAATTAAAGAAGCATCACACTTGCTTTTTCTTTTCCTTCAAATCCAGCGCTTCAAGCACAGCCTGTGACCCCCCTTTTCGAATCCAGCATCCAGGGCCACCACTCAAGGTCCCACACCCATTCAAAGGCTCCATCAAGGTAAGTCACTCTTACCCTTGAACTTTTTGTTTCATGGCATAACATGTAAATAATACTTTTGTTCGTTTCAATCATGTACATAACACTTTGTTTCCTTTCGTTTCCACCCTGTTAACATGTTTTTAAAAGTTAACCCTTTCGTTTTGCTTTCTGTTTACCTGAACTAGCTTTAATCATTAAATTGTTTGAAAGATAAATACTAGCATGGCCTAAGGCCATGTTGTCATTTAATGTTTGAAATGAAAGAAACAGGAAACAAGAAATAGGAAACGAAGCTTTTGGCTTCTATCCTCTTTCTCCAGGTCAAACGAAAGAGACAACCAGGAGGAAAACCATGCTGACTTCTAGGCCCAAATGAAAAGTATGCCTTCACAGACTTCCAGGCTCAGTCGAAAGGCATTCCCTCACTTCTGCCTTTGCCCAGTCGAAGGATACAACTTGCTGTTGCCTTTGCCCAATCGAAGGACAGGACCTCGCCCCTGCCAAGGCCCAATCAAAAGACGTGACTTCACTGGTGCCAGCCCCAAATCGAAGAGGGCCAGAAAGTGCAGAATCGAAGAGTGCTACTGCCTAGGTCGAAAGACACTCATTTTTCTTACTTTTATCTTTATTTTTTCCTTCATATTTTTTACGCCTTTTGATACGGTTGTAATAGCGTAGGATTTTATCTTTCTGCATTTTATTTACTTTGTACAAATGCTAGTAATTACGTGTATGGCAAGATAAAATCAACAAGTAAACAAACCAAAAAAATAAAAATAAACTCTTTAATCCTTACTTGAATATATCTTAAAACCCGCAAAACACTCAACAAATCAAAACTCCCCCCAAGGACATGTTACCTCCGTTCTACCGCGATGCCGGCCGTGCCTATTGCTAGAATGCGTGCGTTAATGTCGCCCACTAAAAAACACAAACAAATCAACTTTTTTCTAGAGGAACTACGATGTTTTGATTCCTTCATTGGATACGTAGGCAAAGGGTCGCGAAACCCTCACGAACGCAATAATAAAAACTCATTTCTTTCCCCTTAGGCAAACATAGTTGTAGATAAATACACCTTTGTATATAACAAACAATTTTAACCAAAAAACAGATATTCTAAAAGGTTCCTGTGGAGTACCGCAGATGCATTGGGTGCTAATACCTTTTCATTGTATAACCAACTCCCTAACTCTTGATCTCTTTCAAAACGCATTGTATTAAGTATTATTTTACATTGCATGTTTTAGGGTTTTATTTCGCTCTTTTCCCTTTCCCCTTGAAAATAATAAAGCGCGGTGGTGACTCTTGCTTTTGCGAGTCGAGTTAATTAATAGCTCGATCTCTGATTTTCACCGCTACAGAATTGGCGACTCTGCTGGGGACAGATTGACCTCTTGCTGGTCCATTCCTAAGTGGGTTAAGCCTAGTTTGTCTTATCTGTTTTATTGTTATTTGATTGTTTGATTATATGTATATATTATGGTTATTTGGGTGTTGGTGATATTTATAAAGGACAAGTCCTATACCTAGACTAAGTTACACCTAGGAATAGGACGGGCGGTATAGTCATGTTAACCTTAAGGGAGTAATCCCGAAGAAGGAGGCATGAAATCCCCCACTCAGTGGAAGCCCCTTTGAAGGTAGTATTTGTTTACCGAGTAATGGGGAAGACATTATTGCTTTCAACCTGGGAGCCAGAGAAGCTGAGAACCGTAGAACCCTAACCCATCTTGGCCTTTTAGGTGTAGCGCGGAGATTATAACCGAGTAATCCAGAAGTAATTGTTACACGATGCTACGCTCGGATGAGTTTTTCTTGAGAATATTGCTAATTATTGAGTAATCATGACGTTGGTAATATCCGAAGGAGGAATGTAGACTCTGGGAACTTTTAGAACCTTGTTTTACAGGTGTGATTAAACATTTAGTACATACCTTGGGGACGGTTTTTACCTTTGACTCCATGCTCGTGACATTGAACCTTTCGACTTTGTTTGTGACCTTGTTTGTGGTTGTTGCATAGCCATGCATTCATGCATCCATAAAACCCTTTTCACTTGATTTTCAAGGAATTTGGAGGTCTTTCTTTGTAAACATCACAAGTTTCGTCAAGCTCAATGGATCTTGGGTGTTGATAGGGTGAAAACCCTAATCCACCAAAATGGATGATTGATCTTGATGATAACTTGATCAACGCTTTGATCCAATTTAAAATTCATCTTCTATCTTCATACTTTGATGTTTACAAATTAATATCTTGAGTTCCTTAAAAGTCAAATAAAAACTCTCTTTTGCATATCATGCATCATTCTACATTTTTGGTTTCACTTTCAAAGGTATTTTTCCAAGTCTTATTTTTCCTTTGGTCTCACCAGTACAACACTTGCGCTAAGATAACAATGGAGAATATCAAGCAAGAGGTTTCTGAACTCCGTAGAGAGATGACTAATTTGAAAGCTAGTATGGAGCGCTTAACTGGTTTGGTTGAATTTTGGTTCAGACCCGACCTCCACCAAAGGTTCCTGAGAAGATACATTGGTATCACAAAGCTGATTTGACTTGTGCCTTTCATCAAGGTACTCATGGGCACGACTTAGATGGTTGCTTTTCTTTGAAGATTGAGGTTCATAGGATGGTCAGAGGTGGTTTTTTATCATTTAAAGACGGCATTATTAACATTCAAGTCAACCCCTTTGCTAAAGCATAAGTGAATCTCTATTGATTTTGGCCTTGAAGTTAAGGAGAGGTTTCGTTCAGTACAAGTCCAGATGGAAATCCTTCCCGGATTATTAACTTATTCATGCTTTTTGTAATTTTTCTTGTTTATCAAAACATTGTTTGCATGTAAGAACTTGTTTGCATCTGAATGATTATCTTAATACAATGAGTATGTTTGTCTTGAAGAAATTCATTTGTTTCACTTATATTTGTTTTCAAATGTTAAATTTCTTTTTGCATTATGATACCAACTTATTGCCCATTCTCTTGCCTAGGCAGAGATTGAAGGGAGGATGATGATCTAAAAAAACACAAAATCTCTGGTTGTATGCTTTTGAATAAAATCTTGTTGACGATGTACAGGCATTGTTTCAAATCCCTAAACAACTGAGATATAAGGAAGATAATCCCTTGCTAACCCCTTTTGAGCCTTTGAAGTAGAAGTTTCTTTTCTATACAAAAAACCTCGAATTTTAACCTGGGGTAGGGTAGTTTTTCAGTTAATCCGATTGAGTGTTCAAAATTCATAAGGAAGATATTTCTGAAGAGAAACTACGAGGGCTATCCTTCATGTATAATGAATCTAGAAGATGTGGGACCACAATGTTATCCCTCATTCATCAAGAAACGAGGCAGTCACAATCCTCTCAACAAGCAAATACAAGCTAATGTCACACTTTTGTTCAAAAAATAAAAAGATCAAGAAGAAGAAAAAAAAGCCTGCTAAGTCAAAAACTTAAAAACGTGCGGCTTAGGCAAAAATTAGGGCATCCCGCTGGACTATCAATTCAAAAGAATTAGTTCAGGCAAAAGTTAGGGAAAATAAAATTGCAAGGAAAGGAATACAAAGAAAAATTCCTCAGCAAAGAACAAATTGGTGACTACAAACACGAAGACATAAGGGTGGTTTCTACTCCGAAAGCCTCATCGTTTCCTTAACCGTCACAAAATCCTTTTGAGAGATGAACGCTCATGTTGAATTAACTGAACATAGGGTTGGAGAACATCACGAAGAATGGGTGGGCACCTATAAATTTTGAGCCTTAAAAATCTTTTTCTAAAAACCATGAACCAGGCCACGTTACAACCTTCAAAAGTCCTAATTGAAGCAAGGTTACTTTGAAAGCATACTTCAATGAGATAGTGTTCCTGACTCCCATGAATGTTCTAAATAGTTATGTTGGTATCATATGTTTTTCCTATACAAAAATAAATGGTGCTCTAACTCACAAAATTTGTGCGATATCTTTTCAAAATCTTCAAGACTTACATAACTGTTGCATTAGAATTTTCATTCTCATAATAAACTTTTTCTAGCTGCAAAACATTTGTTTGATATCAAGGAAGCTCACATATAAGCACTAGTGATGAGTTTATTCTTTTAAGGCCTGAAACTCTGTTGAGTAATTAGAGAATCATTTCAAGAAAAAATCATATCTAGAGGCATGTCACATGAAGACCTTAAGCACGAACATGTTGCTTCTCCTAGTTAATGCTTTCCCAACTTGTTTACTCTTTTGGGGCAAAATTTGAAGACTTTGTTGTGCCAACTACAGTCAATCTGGGGCAATCACATCGAGATTTGACGAATCTCTCTAAGAGTTTGAAGACACTAGAGCATGGGGAATGCTAGGTCTTTTGTAAAATCCTCTTGAGACGATTTCTCCTCATCAACCATATAGCTTGGGGCATTTTAGAAGTGAAGTTATTCGCAAGAATTGTCGTGCAACATGCAGCTTATCAGGAGTAAACTTGGGGCATCCAAAATTAGCCCCAGGGGCAATCCAGATTTGTTAAGATATGTGATATGTTTTGCACACATTATCAGAGGGTGGTGTTCCGGTATCTCCAGCTAAGCATGACTTTTTTCCAGCTGAAACATTGTTTGTGTTGTTATCCTTTCAATGGATTGTTTGCGATAGAAGACTGTACTTTGGGTTTTCTACCTGAAAATATCTTCCCCTCCATAGATATTTAAGCCTTGTAAAAGGACCTTACTCTAATAATGACTTTTGTTCTATCTCCAGTAATGTTCCCATCCTGTTGAGATTAGCCGAGTGTCGAGTTGTACTATGATGTCTTATCAACTCCAGTTTATCTTCTCTATCTGTTTTGTCAGCATATACATGACATTCATTTATTCATTCACACTTGCATCATGCACGCACATTTGTATTTGTTGATGTCATTGAGTTCGTATACCTTGGTTATGTCTATTAAAATAGTGTATTTGCTCTTTCCAAATAGAGTGTTAACTTAAGCAGAAAGTGCGCCTCCTTTCTAATTCCCCACTGAGTTAACTCTCGTGGAAGAATCTTGCTTTAGCTTTCCTTTTCCATCTCTGGATAGGATAAATCCCCATTTAAGTTGTTTCCTCATTTGGTGGAGTCTTGTTTGACTGTTTTCTCTCCAGTTTATTCCTGGATTGAGCTTTGTCTCTTGTGAACGATACCTTGTGGATCTCTCTAGGCTATGAAACCTAGATGGAGAGTGCATTTATTTTGCAATTTAAATACTTGGTCTCCTCAGGAAGGACATATTCATGGTTCCCTTTGAAGAAGAACTTTATTCCCTAGTAGTGTTATCATAACCTTCTTTTGGAATATCGACGTGACAACAAGCGACTGACTCTTTATTTGAGCAGTTTGATTATTTCTGAATTTCTTTGTGACAAATGGCGGTCTCTTCATGAGTAGTTTGTCTGTCCCCGATAAAATTATTGATTCTCACCTCCAGCAATATCTTCATGATATTTTGTCGGTATCTTTGAAAAAAAACAGCAAGCGACGGTCTCTTCATGAGCAACTTGTGTATTATTGATACCTTTGAAAAACAGCAAGCGGCGGTCTCTTCATGAGCAACTTGTATGTTATCGTTATCTTTGGAAACAGCAAGTGGCGGTCTCTTCATGAGCAACTTGTATGTTATTAACACCTTTGAGAAAACAGCAAGCGGCGGTCTCTTCATGAGCAACTTGTATGTTATTGATACCTTTAAAAACAGCAAGCGGCGGTCTCTTCATGAGCAACTTGTATGTTATTGATACCTTTGAGAAAACAGCAAGCGGCGGTCTCTTCATGAGCAACTTGTGTGTTATTGTTCTCTTGAAAAACAGCAAGCGGCGGTCTCTTCATGAGCAACTTGTGTGTTATTGTTCTTATGAAAAACAGCAAGCGGCGGTCTCTTCATGAGCAACTTGTGTGTTATTGTTCTTTTGAAAAAACAACAAGCGGCGGTCTCTTCATGAGCAACTTGTGTGTTATTGTTCTCTTGAAAAACAGCAAGCGTCGGTCTCTTCATGAGCAACTTGTATGTTATTGTCACCTTTGAAAAAACAGCAAGCGGCGGTCTCTTCATGAGCAACTTGTGTGTTATTGTTCTCTTGAAAAACAGCAAACGGCGGTCTCTTCATGAGCAACTTGTGTGTTATTGTTCATTTGAAAAAACAGTAAGCGGTGGTCTCTTCATGAGCAACTTGTGTGTTATTGTTCTCTTGAAAAACAGCAAGCGGCAGTCTCTTCATGAGCAACTTGTATGTTATTGACACCTTTGAAAGGAAGCAAGTGGTGGCCTCTTTATTTGAGCAGCTTGTGTATCCCCAACAATAATGTTTACTCAGCAAATGACACCTCTTTGGAAGAGTTCCATGGGGAAACTTGTATTTTATCCTTTTCAAGCGATATCTTGGTTAAAAAAGGATTGTGTTACCATTCTTGGTAAAATTCAGAAGTCAGAGATGTTTATTTCCAGTCACAGTGCTGATGTCAATCGTATGCTTTTCCAGTCTCAGTACTGATGCCAATCATTTGCCAGTCTCAGTGCTGATGTCAATCATCATCTGCCAGCCTTAGTGCTGATGTCAATCATTTCTTTTCCAGTCTCAACACTGATGTAAATCATTCAAGAGTCTCTCACTTGAAGTCTATGACTCTGTTTCCCCAGTGGAGTTCTAATCTCTTCCCCTATGGGATTATTGTATAATGTGCTTGGTTTATCCAGCAGTAGTTTATCTCATGCGGCATCATACCTCATTATATTCAAAACATCACATTCATATCATATCATAAACTATTTGCGGTATCTTAAGGCCAAAAATTGTGTATTCTATATTTAAGTCCCTTCAATCTCGTCGAAATGAAGATCCCAATCTTCATATCTCCAGATAAAAGAAACTTAAATAGGGGCAGCTGTCATACCCCAATTTTTGACCTAAGATCCCATTTTTATACAGAAGTCAAGGTCACTAAATACAGTCGGTTTTAACCTCTCACCTTCGAGCATTGATTATGCAGAAATTGTCAAGTGTTTTGAACATTCTTAGCCTATGTATCACTACCTTCTAATCAAGCACGAAATGTGTGTTTTTTTGTTTCTTTGATTTCATGTGCTGACAGGTCTCCTTCGATTCATCCTTTCGATTGGACAAGTTTACTGCCTACAAGCCTGCTTCGATTGGACAAGTTTACTGCCTGCAAACATGCTTCGATTGGGCAACATTGTTTCCTTCGAACACGGGCTTTCGATTGGGCAATATGTTTGTTTCGATCCACATGCTTCGATTGGGCAACATTGCTCCCTTCAGCCACAAGCTTCGATTGGGCAATACAGTCTCCCTTCAGTCACAAGCTTCGATTTGGAAATACAGTCTCCTTCAGTCACAAGCTTCGATTAGGCAATACAATCTCCCTTCAGTCACAAGCTTCGATTTGGCCATGTAGTTTCCTTCGAAGTGACTCCCTTTGATCCACAAGCTGGACATGTGATTTCCTTCAAGGTGGCCTCCTTCGATTCACAAGTTGGACCACTAAACCCTTCGAAGCAACGTACTTAGAGCACACATTGTTTGGAAACGAACATTTTTGTGTAATCATGAAGCTGGTCGAAGTGATCAAAACGAAAGGGGGAAGCATTCAAGGAGTTTGTTGACTAAAGTCCCATATACTGCCAAACTCAAGCCAGCTGTGCTGCTATGCAGCAGTCCTACACCAACCTGCCACTAAGCTCCAAAATACTGATAAGTCTGCATTGTCTCAGTCCTGTACTTGCATAAAAAAGGAGTGCACAAGAGCTGCATTGAAGAAAACAAGAGGGCAATATACCCAAATAATTCAAATATTATTTGATTTCCCCCCAAAACCATATCAAAGCTCGCCTATAAATAAAAAGGCTCCAACACATGTTTTAGAGGAGGATTTTTAGGACCAGAGGAACGAATCCTCCAAATTTTCTCAAACACAATAAAATTCTCAAAGTTTATCAACACTTGAGAAATCACAAAAAAACCCAGAATCACATTCATCCCCTTGGACTCTGAAGAACAACCACACTTCAGTCTCCCTCGAATTAAAGAAGCATCACACTTGCTTTTTCTTTTCCTTCAAATCCAGCGCTTCAAGCACAGCCTGTGACCCCCCTTTTCGAATCTAGCATCCAGGGCCACCACTCAAGGTCCCACACCCATTCAAAGCCTCCATCAAGGTAAGTCACTCTTACCCTTGAACTTTTCGTTTCATGGCATAACATGTAAATAATACTTTTGTTCGTTTCAATCATGTACATAACACTCTGTTTCCTTTCGTTTCCATCCTGTTAACATGTTTTTAAAAGTTAACCCTTTCGTTTTGCTTTCTGTTTACCTGAACTAGCTTTAATCATTAAACTGTTTGAAAGATAAATAATAGCATGGCCTCAGGTCATGTTGTCATTTAATGTTTGAAATGAAAGAAACAGGAAACAAGAAATAGGAAATGAAGCTTTTGGCTTCTATCCTCTTTCTCCAGGTCAAACGAAAGAGACAACCAGGAGGAAAACCATGCTGACTTCTAGGCCCAAACGAAAAGTATGCCTTCACTGACTTCCAGGCTCAGTCGAAAGGCATTCCCTCACTGCTGCCTTTGCCCAATCGAAGGACAGGACCTCGCCCCTGCCAAGGCCCAATCAAAAGACGTGACTTCACTGGTGCCATCCCCAAATCGAAGAGGGCCAGAAAGTGCAGAATCGAAGAGTGCTACTGCCTGGGTCGAAAGACACTCATTTTTCTTACTTTTATCTTATTTTTTCGTTCATATTTTTTACGCCTTTTGATACGGTTGTAATAGCGTAGGATTTTATCTTTCTGCATTTTATTTACTTTGTACAAATGCTAGTAATTAGGTGTATGGCAAGTTAAAATCAACAAGTAAACAAACCAAAAAATCAAAAAAAAACTCTTTAATCCTTACTTGAATATATCTTAAAACCCGCAAAACACTCAACAAATCAAAACTCCCCCCAAGGGCATGTTACCTACGTTCTAACCGCGATACCGGCCGTGCCTATTGCTAGAATGCGTGCGTTAATGTCGCCCACTAAAAAACACAAACAAATCAACTTTTTTCTAGAGGAACTACGGTGTTTTGATTCCTTCATTGGATACGTAGGCAAAGGGTCGTGAAACCCTCACGAACGCAATAATAAAAACTCATTTCTTTCCCCTTAGGCAAACATAGTTGTAGATAAATACACCCTTGTATATAACAAACAATTTTAACCAAAAAACAGATATTCCAAAGGTTCCTGTGGAGTACCGCAGATGCATTGGGTGCTAATACCTTCCCATTGTATAACCAACCCCTGAACTCTTGATCTCTTTCAAAATGCATTGTATTTTCATTACTTTTAAGTATTATTTTACATTGCATGTTTTAGGGTTTTATTTCGCTCTTTTCCCTTTCCCCTTGGAAATAATAAAGCGCGGTGGCGACTCTTGCTTTTGCGAGTCGAGTTAATTAATAGCTCGATCTCCGATTTTCCCCGCTACAGAGCCCTAGCGTCCCATTTTGTTATTTTTTTTAAAACATTTTTTGTCCCTTTTTTTTTTGTTTCCAAGCGTGCTTGGGACCTCTGTCTTCGCCTGAATCTTTTGCTTAAATAATACCCCCCGCATCCCCCTTGCTACTAGTTACAATGCAGGCCCATTTTTTCTTTTTACATTTTTTTATTTTTCTGATTTCAAACAAACTTATTTTGGGCCTAACTTTTTCTCTAGTTTTCACCTCCTGATTACTTTTCAACACCTAAGCCCAATATTTATATATTCTTCCTATTTTATTATTTTTATTTCTTTATTTATTTTTATTTTGACTAAAAATATAAAAAATATATATTTTCTTAAATTAAAGTATTAATTCAATCATTCCTTATTTTTATTTCTATTTCATTATTTTTAAACAAATAAAACCTCAAAAATTATTATTTTCTAGACAATTAAATTAGACTTAGGGTTTTATTTTAATTAACTTAGATTTTAGATTTTTGCTAAATAATTAATTAACTTCCCTTGTAAATTAACTAGTTTAGTTAGGTTAATTAAAACCTTCTCCATCAAAAACTCACCAAAAACAATTTCTTCTCTCTTTTCTACACTTTACATTTCCTTGCTCATTTTACTATTTCGCATTACAATTTATGTAACTGTCAAAGCTTTGTAATAGTAATTAGGGTTTACTTCACTTGTCATACCCATTTGTAAATTTGTACCCCCCATTCCCAAAGCATTGTAATAGCGTAGGAAATTTAAATTCTGCAATTTATCGCTTTCCTTATATTGATAGAAATTAGGGTTTGTATGACAAGATTAAAAATATAACATTAGACAACCCTAAATACAAGATAAATACTTGAATCAAAAAAACACTTTGCACACATGCACCTCTAGGGTAACCCACACTTGTTGCCTCAGATTAAAAACAGTCATGTCCCTCGAACGTGGGATACTTTAGCAAAGACCCTCGATTAAAAGATCGTAGTCCCTCGATGACCCTTCGATGTTGCCTTTGGTAAACAATCTTAATCCCTTACGACAATTTCTAAAACATTCTACAAGTTATCTTCTATGACTGTACGATGACCCACGCCCGTCCCTCAAATCCAATGATATGGCTCTCTACCAATCAATGGTAAAATAGCACTATCTAAAGGAGGAGGAAAAGAACAAAGACTTTTTGAGTAGGTAGATTGCTCATAGTTGCTTGCTCACAAACAAAACCATTTACACCTCACACTTTAAAAACACTTTTCAAAACAAACATTTTGTATACATTCTCAACGATGTGAGAATCATTACAAAATTTCCCTACATCCTCAAAACATCTTTCAAACACTCCTTTTCAAACAAATATTTTCAAAACCAATACTTTGTATACATTCTCAATGATTCGAGAATCATTGCAATTTTGACAAACTAAGGCGTTTTCAAAATATTTTCAAACTTATAGAAACACAAAGCATTTCAAATTGAACTAGCAATTAAGAGCCCGTAGATAACTGCGGAAGAAAATGGTGCTAACACCTTCCATTTTGATAACCTACCCCCCGAACTCAAGAAAATTCTCAAAAGGTTTTTCCTGTTCTTTTCACCCTTTACTTTATTGGATAAAAGAAAATTCGGTGGCCACTCTTGCTATCGGCACATTTGAGATAAAACGCAAACACCAAAGTCAGTTCTCCCACCGTACCACAACCGGGATACCCTTTTTTGCCCAAGCCTCCTTTTCAGGTTTTCGACTTGCTGGGTGTACACTTATATATATATATATATATATATATATATATATATATATATATATATATATATATATATATATATATATATATATATATATATATATATATATATATATATATATATATATATATATATATATATATATATATATATATATATATATATCCCTAATTTTTTCCCGAACCCTTTTAGTTCACCGGGACGCCCTTATTTTTGCCTAGGCCAGTCAACCTAGCGGGTTTCTTTCATGCATAGTATTTTTTAACTATGCCCGAATTCACAGGGTGCAGGAAATCTTCACCGTGCATGGTGGTCAGTTTCATAGTGCCGCAAGAAAATATCCTCTTAATCACAAATGGCCCTTCGTATGTGGGAGTCCATTTGCCCCTGGGATCACCTTGTGGTAAGATGATGCGCTTTATTACCAAGTCTCCAGCCTAATATACCTGATGTTTGATTTTTTTTGTTAAAGAGTTTGATCATACGCTTCTGATACATCTGACCATGACAGACAGCCGCAAGCCATTTCTCGTCGATCAAACTTATTTGGTCCAGCCTAGTCTAAACTCACTCGTCTTCGTCTAAACCTGGATCTTTCATGATCCTTAAGGAAGGAATCTGGACTTCAATAGGTAAGACATCTTCCATATTGTAGACTAGAGAGAATGGGGTTTCCCCAGTTGATGTCCGTACTGAAGTGCGATAGCCATGAAGAGAAAATGGTAACATCTCATTTCAATCTTTGTAGGTCACCATCATCTTCTGCAAGATCTTCCTGATGTTCTTGTTGGCGGCTTCCACTGCGCCATTCATCTTCAGCCGATACGGAGAGGAATTATGATGTTTAATCTTAATCTGCATGTAGAGTTCTGTAATATTAGTATTGTTAAGATTAGTACCATTGTCCGTGATAATCCTTTCGGGGGTACCATACCGACAAATGAGGTTATGCTTAATGAACCAGGCCACAATATTCTTTATAACAGAGGCAAATGAGTCTACTTCAACCCACTTCATGAAATAATCAATAGCGACCAAGATGAAACGGTGCCCGTTGGAAGCAATAGGATTAATCTATTCAATCATATCAATTCCCCACATTGCAAATGGCCAAGGAGCATTCAAGACATTTAGAGGAACTGGAGGCACGTGTACTTTGTCGGTATATATCTGACATTTGGGACAAGTTCTGGAATGGTGATGGCAATCAGTTTCCATGGTTGACCAATAATAACCCACTCTTAGAATTTTCTTAGCCATCGTGTGCCCACTGGAATGAGTACCAAAGATACCTTCGTGCATATCTTCCATAATCTTTTCCACTTCCTTCTTGTCTACACAACGAAGCAGAGTCGAATTATGGTTGCGCTTGTATAAAATTTCGTTGCTCAGGAAGAACTTAGCAGAGAACCTCCATAGGAATTTCTTGTCGTTAATAGATGCTCCTTTGGGATAATCTTGAGTCTCGAGGCATCTTTTCACTTCGTGGTACCAAGGCTTTTCCTTTATTCCATCAGTATCAACATCGTAGCAATATGCTGGGTTGTCTATCTTTTCAATAGTAATTCGAAGAGCTTTATTGTCCCATCTGACTTTGAACATAGATGACATGGTAGCTAATGTGTCTTCCAACTGATTCTTCTCTCGTGGAATATGTTCAAAAGTTATTTTGTCGAAGTACAAAATTAATGCCAACACATGTTCCTGATAAGGAATGAGGTTTGGGTGCTTCGTATCCCATTCTACCTTAACCTGACTGATCACTAGGGTCGATTCCCCGTACACGTCCAAGAACTTGATTCTCATCAATAGCAGCTCTGATACCCATGATGCATGCTTCGTATTCGACCATGTTGTTGGTATAGTCAAAACATAATCTGGAGAGATGATCACAACATCAATTCCATTACCAAGCGCGTTGGAAGCTCCATCAAAAACCATAGTCCATCGAGATCCTGATTCAGGTCCTTCATGCGGTCTAGGTTCTTCATAATCAGTAACTAGCAAATATTCTCATCTAGAAACTCAAAATTCATAGATTGATAGTTGTCTACAGCTTGATGAGACAAATGATCTGCAAGTACACTTCCTTTGATTTCCTTCTGAGTGGTGCACTGAATGTCGTATTCTGTTATGACCATTTGCCATATGGCTATATTTTCGGAGAGAGCGGGTTTCTCCAATATGTATTTTATAGGATCCATCTTAGAGATCAACAAGGTAGTATGAGTCAACATATACTGTCTTAGTCGGAGAGCAGCCCATTCCAAAGCGCATCATATTTTCTCGAGCAGTGAGTATCTCGTTTCACAGTCGGTAAACTTTTTGCTAGGTAGTACATTGCATGATCTTTTCGACCAGACTCATCATGTTGCCCCAGTACACACCCTATTGAGTTCTCTAACACTGTTAGGTACATGATCAGAGGTCTTCCTTCAACTGGTGGCATCAGAATTGGAGGTTCTTGGAGGTACTCCTTGATTTTTGTCGAAAGTTATCTGACAATTGTTTTTCCACTTTACTACTTGGTCTTTCTTCAGAAACTTGAAGATCGGCTCACAAGTAGCGGTCAAATGAGAAATAAATTTAGAAATATAGTTCAATCGTCCCAGGAAACCTCTGACTTCCTTCTCAGTACGGGGAGCTTTCATTTCTTGAGTGGCTTTGACCTTGACGGGATCAACCTTAATACCTTTACCACTAACGATGAAACCTAGGATTTTACCGGATGTTACCCCAAAGGTACACTTGTTTGGATTCAATGTCAGCTTATACCTCTTCAATCTTTCAAATAGTTTGTGTAGGTGGTCGATATGTTCTTCTTTAGTCTGAGATCTGGCTATTATGTCGTCGACGTAAACCTCTATCTCGTGATGTATCATGTCATGGAACAAAGCTACCATAGCATGTTGATATGTTGCACCGACGTTCTTTAACCCAAAACGCATAACCTTGTAGCATAAAGTTCCCCACTGTGTAACTAAAGTAGTCTTCTCCATATCTTCAGGTTCCATCTTGATATGATTATAACTGGAGAACCCATCCATGAAAGAAAATAGTTTATGCTGAGCGGTGTTGTCAACCAGAACATCAATATGTGGAAGCGGAAAGTCATATTTGGGGCTTGTCCTATTCAGATCCATGTAACCTACACACCTACGCACTTTGCCATCCTTCTTCGGTACTGGAAACACATTTTTAACCTACTGAAGATAACATGTAACAGCCAAGAAATATGCATTGAACTGCTTCATAACCCCAGCTTTGATATTTTCAGACATCTCAGGACGCATACGACGAATCTTCTGCTTTATTGGAGAATAACCTTCTTTCATCAGTAGACGGTTGTGATGCGGTGGGAGAACTGACTTGAGGTTTTGCATTTGTGTTTACAAATGTCGCGGTTAGCAAGAGTCACCACCGACTTTTATTTTATCCAAAAGGAAAGGTAAAAAAAGCATAGGAAAGACCTTTGAGATGTTTTCTTGAGTTCGGGGCGTAGATTATGAAAAGGGAAGGTGCTAACACCCTTTTCATCCATGGTTTTCCATGGGTTCTTAGTTACTTGTTTAGATCACTTGCTTTGCTTTTGAAATTGTTTGAAATGGTGCTTTGTGTGGTTTTGAAAGTATTTTGAAAAGAGGCCTTTGTTTAGGCAATCTTTGTAATGATTCTCGTTCGTAAGAATGTATACAAAGATGTTTGTCTTTTGAAAAATGTTTCAATATTTTGAAAGTTGTTTGGAAATGTTTTGAAAATGTGTGTGTGTTTGTTTTAAAATAGCAAGGATTGTTTTTGAAATGATCAAGTAACTAGAGGCATTCTACCTACTCAAAAGTCTTTCTTGTACATTTTTATTCCTTTGACATTGTTTATGTACCATTGATTTGGTAAAAACCCCTATCTTTGGATGTTAAACGGGACGGGCGTGGGTCATTGTATGACTATGATAGCAATGTTGCCAAGTATCTTAGCTTGTTTGAGGGGCCAAGATCATTTGTTTAGGCAACCTTTTGATAGCGTCATCGAGGGACTATGATCTTATTTGTTTGTTTTGCTTTTATTTTGCCAAGATACTTTGCATGCATACCATGGCCATTTTCTTTAGGCAACCAAGTGGGTGAAACCCTAGGGGTGCTTGTGTGCAATGTGTTATCATTTTACATGCTTTTGTCTTGTATTAGGTCTTTGCTATTTGTTTGATTTTTGTCTTATCATACAAAACCCTAGTTTTACTAAACATGTATATAATGTGATAAATTGCGTAAAGTAAATCTAAGCTATTACAACAATATTATGAGAAAGGGGATACAAGTTTTGAATGGGGGATATTTCTCAAAATAAAACCCTAAAAGTTATTACAACCAAATTGAATTATTGCACAATAAATAAATAAATATACAGTATTTAAATATGCAATAAAATGTATGGATGCAAAATGTTTTTATATTTATTTTATGTATGTAAAAAAATAAAATTATTTAAATCCTAAAAATAAGAAAATATAATATTATTATTTTTGAAAGGGGAAACCCTAATTTTTTGGTTTAAAAGAAAATTATGTTTTCTATTATTTATTTTTATTCATTTTTTTGTTCAAGAAAAATAAGAACAATATTATGTACAAATATTAAAAAATAAAATATGTATGAAAATAATATTTTATGTGTGAAATATAATAAAATAAAAATGTATGGTATTTTTAAATGTATTTACTATTTATTTAAGAAAATAAAGTTCTATTTATTTATAAATTATTTTTTATGCCAAAAAATAAGATAAAATATAAAATAAAATACAAAAAATAAAGAAAATATTTTTCATGCACGCGTTCTGTATACAATCCTGTATCTTGCTCTAGCTTGCATAAAATCAAAAACTCATAACACAAAAAATGTAGCTTATGATCTCACGATTCCAGTGATATAAAAAACATAATCTAACTCTCAAGGATCATGGAGAATTTAATCACCCCTAATTTCTGACCTAGTTTTTTCATGAACTTCAAGCTTCAAAATCTCACTACTCAGTTAATATAAATGACAACTATGCATATGTACAACTTCAGCAAGTTAAGGACTACATTTTTGCTTCACAAATCGTGACTTAAGGAGGCCTAAATAAGGAGATATAGATTTGAAAAATACCTTGTTCAACTGAGTTTGGATATGGCAATGTGGGGGCTTTGAGTGAGGCCTGAAGATCGTGTGAGCTTCCTTGAAGTTCCCTCAAGCTATTCCAATGCTTAGCTGGCCTTGTAGATGTTTGAAACACCCTGTAGAAGTCAACATGCAACCTTTCAAAATGAAAATGGTGATGTCTGAAATAAGGCTTACAGAACCAGGACAAGGGCTTGGATAGTTTAGGCAGGATGTATGTAAGGTGTTTCAAGTGTTGAATCAAGAAACGCACGAGCCAATATTGAAATGGCTTTGATTTGCAGAGGCTGTCCTGTTTTGGGCAGAAATGTGGTTTTTATGTTTGGGAGAGTTTTGAATGCTATGAATTCGTGTATTTACTTGAGATAAGTTTTTGAAGATCTTTAGAATGAAGCTAAGTCTTCTCTTTATCAGATGGACAAGTTATCTTGACTTTTGCCAATTTGCTTGCTTTTGAAGAAAGTTGAAATGACTTAAGCCAAAGGCCTGTATAGGCTTGCTTGCTAGATGCATAGAGTTGGTACAAGTTGCTTTTTATCTGTGGAAAATGCCTGCATCCAAGGAACAAGTCCAAGTCTCAAGGCAGATAAAGTTGAAAAGGCTTGCTTTATCAAAATGGTATTGTGAACTTTATGCCATTTATGGATTAATCTTTTGTACAAAGCTCCAAAGATCAAAATAAATCCATTATACATTGAGTTAGCATTCAATTATGGAGTGTAGAAGGGATTAGGACCTGTAATGAAAGGTACAAGCATGCTAGGAACTAATTTGCAACTTGAAGCATTGTAAACATGGCTTGAACAAAAGTGACAAATTGCCATTTTCTCTTCTTCGATTCTCCCTAACCACAAATGATCTTTGGGAGTTCTTTCACATTTTGGAAAGCTTGTAACATGCTCTACAATCCATTTTTGAAATTAATTTTGAGATACCTCTTGGAACTAGATGAAAAATGTCCATGAAGTTAGTTCAAAAACCTGCCTAAATTAGGGCAAATTTTCACTAAGTTAAAAAGTTATTGGACCCCTATTCACAAATTCATAACTTGATATCCAAGCATCTTTTGGGAAAACTTTGTGAATAAAAGTTGTAGATTTCATGGAGGAATACAACTTTCATGTTGAAAGTTTTCTTTGAATCCAATTGCATCATGGTGAAAGAAATGTGCAAAGTTGGGAAAAAATAAGAAATTTTCCATACTTAGAAAAATTCTAAGTTATGAAAAATTTCAAATTAAAACCCTAATTTGCAATTTTAGGTTTCTTAGCCAATAAGTTTCACATTTTGACATATCTTAATGAATTATGACCCTTGGCACTTGACTTTTACCAAAAAGTCAAAGTTTGACTTTTTAGTGTACAGTTGACTTTTGATCAGTTGACTGCAAAATTCATATGTCAATCCTATGCATTTGAGATCTTTTGAACTATGTGATTATGTAAATATGATGCTATTGAGTCCTTGAAATCATGCTTGAACCCAATTGGTCATTGGTTAGGTCAAAAATCATAAATTTCCCTTTCTAAGTCAAAACCCTAATTTTGACCATTCTGACCTTTTGATGATCTGATCAAATTTCTTGAGGAGTTGTGATCCAAACTTGATCAAATGGTACATAGGAGCCTAGAATGTTGTTGTGGATCAAAAATTATGAAGTTTGGCTGTAAATTGGCCATGGTTGACTTTTTCCCCAATACAGTTGATTTTTAGGTCAACTGTCCAATTGACTGGGCAAAAATGTGATTCAAGGCTTGAAACTTGGTATGAGCAATCTTAGGGGTCCAAGATGGTGTATGAAAGTCACATGAAGCATTTATGGTCCAAAAATCCTTGTGCAAACTCAAACCCTAATTTCAGGTCATTAGTGCAAGATGAAGTCTTGAGCTGAGCAAACCCTAATCCTGTCTGGAGTCCAAGAAGTCTTGTGAGGAAAAATCTTGATAAAATGAGAGGGAAAGTTTTGGGGTACAACAGATGCCCCTGTTCAATCTTCTTGAACCTGAAGATTTAGATTGGCGAGCTTTGTCGTTCGTGACTCGAAGGTAAAAGATTATTGGACACTAGAGTGCCCGTAAATTTGCACTCGACAAAATGTAGTTGAGGGAATGGGCTTAAAGATTCCATTTGGAGATGTGATAGAATATTGTTGGAGATGGGCTTAAAGATGCCATCCAAGAATGTTTGTTGAATTGTACGTTGTAAGTCAAAAGAATAAGTATCATAATGGTGTCCGCGTCTGGAACGTATATGTACTGTATCTGGGGACTGAAACTAAATGAGCAATGGAATGGCGTCCGTGTTTGGAGCGTATCCGAGCTGTAACTGTATTTGAATCTGGATGAGTAACAGGATGACTTCCGGGTCTGGAGTGTATTTGTACTGTATCTGAGTCTGAAATCTGAATAAACGACAGAATGGCATCCGTGTCTGGAGCGTATCTAAGCTGGGGAAAATCAGAATAAGTGACAGAATGGCTTTTGTGTCTGGAGAATATCTGGACTGGAATCTGAATAAGAGATCTGAATAAGTGACAGAAATGCTTCCGTGTCTGGAGCGTATCTGAATTGTATCTTGACCTCGAATTCTGAATGAGTAATAGAATGACTTCCGTGTCTGGAGTGTATCTTTACTGTATCTGAGGTCTGAATCTGAATGAGCAAGAGAATGAATTTCGTGTCTGGAGTGTATCTGCACTGTATCATAATTGTTGAATCTTGAATGAGGGCCAGAATGGCATCCGTGTCTGGAGCGTATCTGAACTAGAATCTGAATAAGTGATAGAATGACTTCTGTGTCTGGAGTGTATCTTTACTGTATCTGAAATCTTTGAATATTGTTAATGATAGTTGTTAATCTTATCCTGAAAAGGGTTAAATGTTAGCTGAAACACAGAGTTATGTTGCATGAAATGTATGATGCAATAAATTTGTTTTATCAATGTTTATGATATATGAATGTAATGTATGCGCCTGTAAGCTGATTTGTTGTATTGCTGAGGAAAATAAATCCTTGACAACTGGGGATAATAAAAACCCTTGACTACTGCCGGGGGAAATAAATCCTTGACTGCTGAGGATAAGAAATCATGGATGACTGTTGGGGATTAAAAATCCTTGACAACTTCTGTAGGGATATAAGGATCCTTCATGTCTTGGAGTTGGAGTATTGATAAAAATTCCGTAGTGAGAGTAATGCCAAATACTGCTTGAATAATATGCTTGGGGAATCCAGAGAATTTTGATGACTTCTACTGGGGTTACACAAAGGGAATCCTTATTCTGCTGGGGAGTATGGGAAACTCTGATGACTTCTGCAGGGAATTAAGAATGATTCATTCTGTTGGGGAGCAATGAAAGCTTTGGAGATTTCACTGGGGAACTAAGAATGAGAATCTTCATTCTGTTAAAAAATAAAAACTCTGCGGGGAAGAAGGCTTACTGCTGGGGAGTAAGTTCAGGAGTTTTCGGTTGTCTGCCACTCTACTGGGAAGTTATCCTAGGTTGGGGAGAGACAAAAGTTAAATGTTATCTGGTTGATTTCTAGGTTTCGAGATAACTTGCTGGGGAAGTTGGATTAACTGAAAGGTTTCCGCTGGGGATTGATAGTTAGAAATATTTGCTCGACTGGGGAAGAAGGTTTCAGCTTTGTTGGGGATCTGTAACCCAAAGTTTTTGCTCTGATGGGGATTGGGAGTTTGAAGTTTTAACTCTGATGGGGATTCAGGGTTTAAAATTTAGCTCCGCTGGGGATCTAGATGATGTACTGTAGGGATTATTTATGGAATAGCCTAAAGATGTTTTCCTATCCTTTCAACCTGTCAGTAATTGTTCTTTTCCACCTGTTTATTTGTAAACAGTAATTATCTTCAAATGCATATGTTCATTAATGAATCATTGGACGTTTTTGCAAATAAAAACACAAGTGTAAAAAAGGAAAAGACAAATAGTTTTCTACACTTTAAAGAGATATCTTTGTATTTACTTTGAATAAGTGTTTTGTACAAAGGAGGCAGACATCCTAGTAAGAGGATGGTGTCATAAAAGTAAGAAAAATTTATACAAAGAAAGATAGCTATGTGTAAAAATCCCATGGGGTTCCCATTTCGCTATAGCCTTCGTGTCTCCGAATATCTGGTCCATTCGTTGCTTCGTCCAAAGATGATTAGATTGATCAGAAGCCCAGAGTTTTATCAGTGAAGAGATTGTCCTTAAAGTGATCCGACGAGACATAGTCATACATTTTAATTCCCTAACTTTTCCCTAGACCGCCCTTTCGGGTTTTCAGTCCACCGGGAAACCCTTTTTTGCCCAAGTCGCCCTTTCGGGTTTTTAACTTGCCGGGTGTACAGATTTTTTTTATTTATCCCTAACTTTTGCCTGAACCTCCCTTTCGGGTTTTCGATTCACCGGGAGGCCCTTTTTTTCCTAGGTGTGGCAACCTAGCGGGTCGTTTATGCATAGTATCTTTTGACTATGTCTGTGTCCGTAGGGTGCGGCAAGTCGTCACCGTCCATGGTGGTTAGGATCATTGCGCCACCAGAAAAGATGTTCTTGATCACAAATGGTCCTTCATAGGTAGGAGTCCATTTGCCCCTGGGATCACTTTGTGGCAAGATGATGCGCTTGATTACAAGATCTCCAACTTGATATGTCTGGCGTCTGACTTTCTTGTTGAAAGCCTTGATCATCCGTTTTTGATACGTCTGACCGTGGCAAACCGCAGTAAGTCTTTTCTCGTTAATTAAGTTCAATTGATCAAGCCAGGTCTGGGTCCAATCGTCTTCACATAAACCAGCATCTTTCATGATTCTCAAGGAGGGAATCTGAACCTCGATAGGTAAAACAACCTCCATGCCATATACCAAGGAATAGGGTGTTGCCCCAGTTGATGTACGTGTTGTGGTATGGTACCCGTGGAGAGCAAACGGTAGAATTTCATGCCAGTCCTTGTAGGTGACTGTCATCTTTTGTATGCTCTTCATGATATTTTTGTTCGTAGCTTTGACTGCACCATTCATCTTCGGCCGGTAGGGAGATGAATTGTGATGTTGAATCTTGAACTGCTCGCACAAAGTGGTGATCATAGTATTGTTAAGGTTTGTACCGTTGTCAGTGATGATCCTTTCGGGGATACCGTACCGGCAAATAAGGTTCTGCTTTATGAAGAGGGCAACAACATTCTTAGTAACGGATGCGAAGGAAGCTACTTCGACCCACTTGGTGAAATAGTCAATGGCTACCAGAATGAAACGGTGTCCATTAGATGTTGTAGGCTTGATCTCTCCAATCATGTTGATTCCCCACATAGCGAATGGACAAGGAGCTGTTAAGACATTTAGAGGAACAGGAGGCACGTGCACCTTGTATTCATAGATTTGACATTTGTGACAGGTGCGGGAGTATTGATAGTAGTCAGCTTCCATGGTAGACCAATAATAGCCTGCCCGTAGAATCTTTTTAGACATCGTATGCCCTCTATAGTGAGTGCCAAAGGTACCATCATGCAATTCGGCAATGATCTTTTTAGCTTCAGTTTTGTCCACACAACGAAACAGAACAGAATCATGATTGCGCTTGTAGAGGATGCCATTGCTTAGGAAGAACTTTACCGAGAATCTCCTTAAGAACTTTTTGTCATTGACTGAAGCTCCTTCTGGGTATTCCTGAGCCTCGAGATACCTTTTGACTTCATGAAACCATGGATGGTCCACTACTTCTTTGGTATCAATCTCGTGACAATGTGCCGGTTCATCCATCTGTTCAATGGTGATTTGGGGAGCCTCATTATCCCAGTTAAGTTTAAACATGGATGACATTGTAGCTAGAGCATCTGCTAGCTGATTTTCTTCTCGTGGGAAGTGCTCGAAGGTAATCTGCTCGAAATGTGGTAACAATGTCAAGACATGTTCTTTGTAAGGGATGTGGTTTGGATGCTTAGTGACCCACTCTCCTTTGATCTGACTGATGACCAAAGCTGAGTCCCCAAACACAATCAAAGATTTGATTCCTAAGTCTATGGCAGCCTTGAGTCCAAAGATGCAAGCTTCATACTCTGCCATGTTGTTCGTACAGTTAAAGCAAAGTCTAGCAGTGAAAGGAGTATGGAAACCTTCTGGGGAGATGAGTACCGTGTCGATACCGTTGCCAAGTGCATTGGAGGCCCCATCAAAGTACAGGGTCCATCGGGATCCTTGTTTAGGTCCGTCATATGGTCTGATATCTTCAATGTTGTCCAATGTCATAATGTCCTCGTCGGGGAAGTCGAACTTCATGGATTGGTAATCCTCGACAGCTTGATGAGCCAGATGGTCAGCTAGCACACTCCCCTTTATAGCTTTTTGGGTCGTGTACTGTATGTCGTATTCGGTCATGATCATCTGCCATTTAGCTATTCTTCCAGATAGAGCAGGCTTCTCAAAGATTTACTTGATCGGATCCATCTTAGATATCAGCAAAGTGGTATGAGTCAACATATACTGCCTTAGCCGGCGAGCAGCCTATACCAAAGCGCAACAAGTTTTCTCGAGCAGTGAATATCTTTTTTCACAGTCGGTAAAATTTTTGCTAAGGTAATAAATGGCATGCTCTTTTCGGCCAGACTCGTCATGTTGGCCCAGTACACACCACATTGAATTCTCTAGGACAGTCAAATACATGATTAGCGGTCTTCCCTCGACGGGTGGCATCAAGATAGGAGGTTCTAGAAAATACTCCTTGTTTTTATCGAAATCAACTTGACAGTCATCATTCCATCTAAATACCTGATCTTTCTTCAACAGCTTGAAGATTGGTTCACAAGTAGATGTTAGGTGAGAAATGAACCTAGCAATGTAGTTTAGGCATCCCAAGAAACATCTTACCTCCTTCTCAGTGTAGGGAGCAAGCATTTCTTGTATAGCTTTGACTTTGGCAGGATCAACCTCGATGCCTTTGTTGCTGACAATGAAACCTAGAAGTTTGCCGGACCGGACTCCGAATGTATACTTGTTTGGATTCAGTCTAAGCTGGTACTCCTTCAACCTGACAAACAGCTTTTACAAGTGATCAAGTGTTCTTCTTCAGTTTGTGATCGGGCTATCATGTCATCTACGTAGACCTCTATCTCATGATATATCATATCATGAAACAAAGCTACCATGGCGCGTTTATAGGTTGCCCCGACATTCTTCAGTCTGAATGGCATCACTTTGTAGCAGAACATACCCCACTGTGTGACGAAAGTAGTTTTCTCCATGTCCTCAGGTGCCATTTTGATC
Source organism: Vicia faba (assembly GCA_948472305.1). Taxonomy (NCBI): domain Eukaryota; kingdom Viridiplantae; phylum Streptophyta; class Magnoliopsida; order Fabales; family Fabaceae; genus Vicia; species Vicia faba. The sequence continues at coordinate 1,573,256,944 of OX451739.1, read as the reverse complement.
TGGTTATATCCTGAAAATCCGTCCATGAAAGAAAATACTTTGTGCTGAGCTATGTTGTCGACCAGGATGTCGATGTACGGAAGTGGAAAGTCATCTTTAGGGCTGGCCCTGTTTAAATCTCTATAATCCACGCACATTCTCACTTTTCCTTCCTTCTTATGCACGGGCACAGTGTTAGCAACCCATTGTGGATAGGAAGTAACAGCCAAAAAATCCAACATTGAACTGCTTCATAACTTCTGCTTTGATCTTCTCTGACATGTCAGGTCTCATGCGGCAGACCTTTTGTTTCGTTGGTGGACAGTCTTCTCTTATGGGTAGACGGTGAACCAAAATGTCTGTATCGAGTCCCGGCATGTCTTCGTATGACCAGGAAAAGATCTCAACATAATCATGTAATAGCTGAATTAGGCGCTCCTTGAGACTCGGCTCTAGATTGGAACCTATCTTGATTTACTTTTTATCATCCTTAGTACCCAAGTTGATTGTATCCAACTGTTCCTCATGAGGCTGAATTGCTCTTTCCTCTTGCTGTAGTAATCTGGCCAATTCCCCTGGCACCTCACAATCTTCCTCACCTTCGTATTCGGCTTGGTAGACTGGGTCTTCAGAGTCACTGAAGGCTATAGCAGTATCGTTACCCATGGGTTCTGGAATGGAAGGGTACCTGCATTTGTGAGTGTGGGTGTGTGTAAGGGATAACCATCTTGAAATAACAAAATGTAAAAGAAAGACAATGAGCACAAAAGGTTTAAATATGAAAAGCGTCCATGATTCATTAAATGACATATGAAAATGAAATAAGAACCCTTACAAATGGACCTATGTGCCTCGGGTAAGACACAAGGTTGAAAAAGTCCAAATTGTTTGTGAATTATTACAGTCCAACAGAAATGGAAAAGATAAATTACTGATTTATGAAAGTAATCGAAACAAAGTCTTTTGCTTCCCAGTTGCACAGTCCTCCGTCAACAGTAGGAAAATTCCAGTCTTCCAAGCTGCCCTCTTCTTCACTGTCCTCTAGTGCATTAACCCCTTGGTGGCTGATCTTCACAGGTGGCCCTCCGGCACGAGAGCGACGCATAGCCTTCTGACCAGACGAAGTAAACCCTAGGCCGAATTTGTCTGATTTGAAAGGAAAGTCGGGAAGCTTCCCTCAGATAGTGGATCCGCCTTCTTCCACTACTGCCCTAGCATCCTTAAGAGATGACATCCGAGGTGGTGGTCTTGTGATCACGGGAGTTGAGGATACCGCCTTGGTCGCTGCTATTTCAGGAAAGACTTCCTCAAAATGTTGGAAATGGGTCTCTATGAATTCGCCATCTAACTCCACATAACGGAAGGAATTCATATGACTAATCATGTATTCCTCTTCCCCATGGACAGTTATAATTTTCCCCTGGACAGGGTACGTGAGCATTTGATGCAGAGTAGAAGTGACAGCTCCGGCATTGTGAATCCAGGGGCGTCCTAACAGGCAAGAGTAGGAAGGACGAATGTCCATCACGTAGAATGTCAAGTTGAATGTCTGGGTACCCACCTTTATTGGGATGTCTACCTTTCCATGGACCATCCTCTTAGATCCATCAAAAGCTCTGACCACTATATTGTTGGGTTTTAAAGTCAGCCCCTCACAATCCAATCTATCCAGGGCTTTCTTTGGTAAGACATTTAGAGATGATCCAGTATCAACCAAAACATGAGCTAAGGTGGTTCCCCTACACTCCACCGAGACATGTAGTGTGTCATTATGTTTTCTCCCTTTGGAGGTCAAGTCGACATCAGAGAAACCCAGGCCATTGTCAGCTGTTATACTGGCTACACACTCTTGGAATTGATCTGCTGAAGTCTCTTGCGGCACGTGAGCTGTCTTCAGAAACTTGACCAAAGCTTTAGCATGTGCCTCAGAGCACAACAGCAAGGCTAACATAGAGATTTTGGAGGGGGTCTTCCCCAGTTGTTCAACAACATCATAATCACCTTTCTTAATGATCCTCAGGATTTCTTCCAACTCCTTCTTGGATGTCTCAGGAATGACTAGTGACTGAGCCTTCGTTAAGACGTGCTCCTCTTGAACATTCTTTCCTTTTTCTCAGCAGCAGAAACAGGGATGGGAATTGTATTGTTATTGTCAGCGGGTACACTTGCAGGTGCAGTTACTGGTATAGGTGTAATCCTCGGAATGGTCGCGGGTCCAAAGACTATTGTTGGAGGAGCAATCTCTAGAGAAAATATTCTTCCACTTCGGGTAACTTTGCTTGTTCTGGAAATGTTACTGATGCCGGGATTATCTTCCTCATAGCTTTCTTCTTCAATGGTATGTTCAATCTGTTTGACACCATGATAGTAGATTTCTCCACCATAGTTCCATGGTACCATTTTATCGGATTTGTATGGGGCTGGCTCGGGCATTGTTATCTTCAATGGAGTAGTCATAAGAGCAGATGTAATCCTAACGGGTTTTTTAGGAACCCTGGAAGGATTGGCGTATATGGTTATTATTGAAACTTCTGGAACTGGAATGGGTGAAATAGGAGTTTTCTCAAACAAAATTTCCTTGTTATCAATCAATTGTTGGATTCCTTTCTTCAATAGAGGACAGCCAAATGGGGAGGACAGGCAAGCATGGAAATCTTGTTCACAACCTGGGAACACCTCAGCTTTCAACAAATTCAACTTGATGGTTAGGAGAGGAGTGAACAGTTCATCCATAGTAGAAACAAACAGATCTTCTTCCACAGCACTGGCATTGTGTCCATGCCTAGGCATTGGAGCGGAGATAACATTTGGTTTTTATGGAGCTTCAAATTCAACTTCCTTTGCGTCAATCAGATCTTGAATCTTATTCTTCAAAGCCCAACAGTTATTGGTGTCATGCCCTGGACTTTCTGAGTGGTACGCGTATCTGGCGTTGGGATGGTAATATGGAGAAGTAGTGTTAGGATTTTTAGGGGCCTCTTTTAACATGGCCAGGTTCAACTTTAAGAGATGTGGTAGGACTTGAGCAGGAGTCATGTTTATCTTGGTGAATTGCCTTACAGGCCTTTCCACCCTTTGCTGGTTATTTCTCGACTGATCATTTCTCGACTGGTTGTTTCTCGGCTGGTCTGAGGCAGATTTTTGAATCATAACGGCCCCAACTGTTGGTCGTCTTTCGGTTCTTTCCTGATTCCTCTGGGAATAGACAGCAGACACTTCTTTTCTTCCCGTGAAGGGGTTTTTTGCAGCAGTTAAGGCTGACGCGTCCTTCTGAATTTTCCCGCTTCTAATACCGGCTTCCACCCTCTCGCCAGTTAGAATCAACTCGGTGAAACCTGTAGAGGAGCTTCCAATCAGGTGATTAAAGAAAGGACCTGACAGAGTTCCCAAGAACATGTCCACTAGCTCTCTTTCTGACAAACATGGTTGCACCCTTCTGGTTTAAATCCCTCCATTTTTGGGCGTAGTCTTTAAAGCCCTCATTTGTAGCCATAGCCATACTCTGTAGCTGAGTACGGGTTGGCGCCAAGTCGGTGTTGTATTGATACTGTTTATAGAAGGCAGCTGTCAAGTCTTCCCAATTATGGACATCATACCTCTCCAACTGGTAGAACCAATCAAGCTGCGTTCCTGATAAACTGTCCTGGAAAAAGTGGACTCACAAATCTTTGTCAGAAGAATGTGGTTGACTTTTCCTGACATAGGATCTGAGGTGCATTTTTGGGCAAGACACCCCATCATACTTAGCAAACAGTGGCACTTTAAACTTAGGAGGGATTACAATTTCAGAAACCAACCCTAACTCCTCAAAATCCAACCTTGGTACTCTCTGTATCTCCATGGCAGCTAGACGTTCTTCCAAGTTTTTGTATTTGTCATCGGCCGGAGGGTACTGTTGCTCAGAGTAGTCCTCATCATATTCTTCTTCTGCTTCAGACTCAGATGTCACTGCAGTTCCTTTACCTTTTCCTTCCCCCTCTTCAGATGTTGATGTGAATTCCAAAGTCCATCTGGCTTGTCCTTCAAACCTTCTTCCCATGATAACCACACCGGCTTGATTCTTCTTCTTTTTCTCTTTTTCCTTCTCTAGCAGAGTCTTGAGCTCCTCCTGCCCCTTGGCTAAGGTCAAGAGTAGCTGTTGAAATTGTGAATTCTGAGCTTGCAAATCTTTGACCGTTTGTTCAATATCTATCTTGCTAAAATAAACAGCAGAGAGATGAGGAAACTTGGTGTGAAGACCTCTTTATGCATATGATGAATGATATGTATTCATGTAATGCTTTCAAGGATTCAGAAATTTAAAATTTTTTAAACAAAAAAGAAACACACATCATATTAATAAGATAGAATTGTTAGTACATCAATGCCCCTTGGACAAAATAATACAAAATTCTAAGGTAAAAAGACGTTGTGCATCCTCTTTGGTGCAATGTAGATGTTGAGAGTCTGCTCTTCGTGAAGTAGCCGAGTGAGTTCCAAAACCTTCTTCTTGCTTGCGTAGTATTGGGCTTCGAAAGCATCGCGCTCTCCCTTGAGCTCTATCCAACTCCTTTGTAAATCTTTGAGTGATGTTGGCATGTCAGGATGTAGGAGGGTGTATGGAACCTCTCCTTCCATAACAAGTTCTATAATCACAAGGAGAATGGAGGGGTAAGGCATCATAAGACTTTGGGCACGGGTTCGTACCCACTTGAGGTAAGGCTCAAGAGGGATGGAATTCTTGTGTCCCAAGGTCTTACTGTCCACCTTGTTTGGCATCCTCCAAGCTCGGATGAATCTATGACGGAGTCCTTGATTGTCGTTGTCGAAGTCGAAAACCAATCCTTGAATTAGCATGTCATGTGGGCCATCCCTTCGGGCATAACCAAACTGTCTCAGAGCCAAGCAGGGGTTGTAGGTGATGCCTCCCCTAATGCCAAGTAGAGGGACATTAGGGAATTCCCCACAACGGTCAATGATATTAACATTCTCTTTTGATCGAGAACACCAATGAATATCTGAATGGTTAAGTGTCATTAACCGTTGTGACCACCTCAAGCCTTGCTCATTCTTCAAGACTGATTGGGGAAGATGAGACATAAACCATCTTTCCAGGAGAGGAGTGCAACACATGAGAACACCTCTTTTCCTCATTGTACGAGTGTGAAAAGAGTGGAGGATATCCCCAAGCAATGTAGGCACCGGGTTGCGAGTCATAAAGATTTTGACAGCACTCACATCTATGAGTTGGTCAGGATTAGGGAACAAGACCATCCCATAGATGAGAAGAGCTACAATCTCTTCAAAAGCTTGTAAGTCCAAGGAATTCCAGCAGCTTTGGGTCTTCTCAAACAAAAACTTTGCCAAGAAGCCTTTGACACCACTTATAGTTTCCCAATGTGTTGTGACATCAGATGAGTGCAAGTGCAAGGCTTAATCAATCTCTTCTGGCTTTGGATCTCTTTCCGTACCGTTGAAGGGTAGTTGATTGAGAATAGGAATCCTCAGGAGTTGAGAATATTCCTCCAAAGTGGGCACAAGTTGGTAGTCAGGAAATGTAAAGCAATGATGCAAAGGGTCAAAGAACTGGAAGATAACTTTCATCATATCCTCCTCAGTGTTGGTGGTGACCAAGTTGAGTAGACGACCATGTCTCTCAGTGAATGGAGAATTCTCAAGAATCCTTGAAGCTAGCTCCTTGAGTTGTGAAGGAATTCTTACAAGGTTGATTTGGACAGTTTTCCTGCGAAGTGAATCCATAACCTACAAAACAGGAACAAAGATGAAAATTCAAAATCCTTGAAATGGTTAGTTGATGCATATGATGCTCATGATGTCCATGGTTATGCACAAGTATATATGTGCAAGCAAATCACACAAGTTCCTAGTTTAGGCTTGCATGGGTTTCATAGGTAAGTACCCTCTTGAAGTTTAGTTGGCTAAACCTGTCCTAGAAATAGTAACCGGGTTCTAAGGAGCTCAATATCACTGGATTGTTTCCTTGTTCATTGTTTTAATTCAGCCTCTTTACTTGCGATCGAAATATTCCAAGGAACCAGCCCTCAATGAGTGTAGTATCGAGTATCTACTAACTTCGGACTGCACCAAAGCCGGTCATCTCACTACATCCTAAAAGGCCAAGTTGGTCAAGTAAAGGTTCTAAAAGTCCATTAGTGCTTCATGACATCACTCAGCGGCCCCGTATTCTCTTTGATTGACTCAAAGGATACCGGTACCCACAAATATGTCACACTAATATAGTTATTACTTAGACCATGTCGGTATACCCCGCACAGTTTCCACAATGTATTGCTATTTACCTATGAATGTTTCCAAAATTCGGGTAGAGGGTTCAAACCCAAACAATAGAACCAAAGTGTAAAGTAAACAAGTCAAGCAAGATAAGCATGTAAATGTGATCTAAAACCCTAAGGTAACCCCACTTTTAGAATTTTCCCCAGTAGAGTCTCCAGTTCTGTAATACGGTGGGAGAACTGACTTGAGGTTTTGCGTTTGTGTTCGCAAATGTTGCGGTTAGCAAGAGTCGCCACCGACTTTTATTTTATCCAAAAGGAAAGGTAAAAAAGCACAGGAAAGACCTTTGAGATGTTTTCTTGAGTTCGGGGGGTAGATTATGAAAAGGGAAGGTGCTAGCACCCTTTTCATCCATGGTTTTCCATGGGCTCTTAGTTACTTGTTTAGATCACTTGCTTTGCTTTTGAAATTGTTTGAAATTGGGCTTTGTATGGTTTTGAAAGTATTTTGAAAAGAGGCCTTTGTTTAGGCAATCTTTGTAATGATTCTCGTTCGTAAGAATGTATACAAAGATGTTTGTCTTTTGAAAAATGTTTCAATGTTTTGAAAGTTGTTTGGAAATGTTTTGAAAATATGTGTGTGTTTTCTTGAAAATAGCAAGGATTGTTTTTGAAATGATCAAGTAACTAGAAGCATTCTACGTACTCAAAAGTCTTTCTTCTACATTTTTATTCCTTTGACATTGTTGATTTACCATTGAATTGGTAAACAACCCTATCTTTGGATGTTAAACGGGATGGGCGTGGGTCATCGTATGACCATGATAGAAATTTTGCCAAGTATCTTAGCTTGTTTGAGGGGCTAAGATCATTTGTTTAGGCAACCTTTTGATAGCGTCATCGAGGGACTATGATCTTATTTGTTTGTTTTGCTTTTGTTTTTCCAAGATACTTTGCATGCATACCATGGCCATTTTCTTTAGGCAACCAAGTGGGTGAAACCCTAGGGGTGCTTGTGTGCAATGTGTTGTCATTTTACATGCTTTTGTCTTGTATTAGGTCTTTGCTATTTGTTTGATTTTTGTCTTATCATGCAAAATCCTAGTTTTACTAAACATCTATATAATGCGATAAATTGCGTAAAGTAAATCTAAGCTATTACAACAATATTATGGGAAAGGGGATACAAGTTTAGAATGGGGGATATTGCTCAAAATAAAACCCTAAAAGTTATTACAACCAAATTGAATTATTGCACAATAAATAAATAAATATACATTATTTAAATATGCAATAAAATGTATGGATGCAAAATGTTTTTGTATTTATTTTATGTATGTAAAAAAATAAAATTATGTAAGTCCTAAAAATAAGAAAAAATAATATTATTATTTTTGAAAGGGGAAACCCTAATTTTTTGGTTTAAAAGAAAATTATGTTTTCTATTATTTATTTTTATTCATTTTTTGTTCAAGAAAAATAATAACAATATTATGTACAAATATTAAAAAATAAAATATGTATGAAAATAATATTTTATGTGTGAAAAATAACAAAATAAAAATCTATGGTATTTTTAAATGTATTTACTATTTATTTAAGAAAATAAAGTTCTATTTATTTATAAATTATTTTTTATGCCAAAAAATAAGATAAAAAAATAAAATAAAATACAAAAAATTAAGAAAATATTTTTCATGATTTTTTGATGTTCAGAAAAAATATAAAAATCAATAAACATAAAAAATATGAGAAAATATAAAAAATAAACAAAATAAGCAAAGGGGGTGCAGATAGGAATATGGGGGGGGGGGGGGGGGGGGGGGTGAAAAACATCAGGCCCAAGGCGCCAGGCCCAGAAACTTTATCTCCATCCCTGTCCTTGGCTTCCTGCGCGCGTTCTGTGTACAATCCTGTATCTTGCTCTAGCTTGCATAAAATAAAAAACTCATAACACAAAAAATGTAGCTTATGATCTCACGATTCTAGTGATATAAAAAACATAATCTAACTCTCAAGGATCATGGAGAATTTAATCACCCCTAATTTCTGACTTAGTTTTTTCATGAACTTCAAGCTTCAAATTCTCACTACTCAGTTAATATAAATGACAACTATGCATATGTACAGCTTCAGCAAGTTAAGGACTACATTTTTGCTTCACAAATCGTGACTTAAGGATGCCTAAATAAGGAGATAGAGATTTGAAAAATACCTTGTTCAGCTGAGTTTGGATATGGAAATGTGGGGGCTTTGAGTGAGGCCTAAAGATCGTGTGAGCTTCCTTGAAGTTCCCTCAAGTTATTCCAATGCTTAGCTGGCCTTGCAGATGCATGAAACTCCCTGTAGAAGTCAACCTGCAACCTTTCAAAATGAAAATGGTGATGTCTGAAATAAGGCTTATAGAACCAGGACATGGGCTTGGATAGTTTAGGTAGGATGTATGTAAGGTGTTTCAAGTGTTGAATCAAAAAACGCACGAGCCAATATTGAAATGGCTTTGATTTGCATAGGCTGCCCTGTTTTGGGCAAAAATGTAGTTTTTCTGTTTGGGAGAGTTTTGAATGCTATGAATTCGTGTATTTGCTTGAGATAAGTTTTTGAAGATCTTTAGAATGAAGCCAAGTCTTCTCTTTATCAGATGGACAAGTTATCTTGACTTTTGCCAATTTTCTTGCTTTTGAAGAAAGTTGAAATGACTTATGCCAAAGGCCTGTACAGGCTTGCTTGCTAGCTGCATAGAGTTGGTACAAGTTGCTTGTTATCTGTGGAAAATGCCTGCATCCAAGGAACAAGTCCAAGGCTCAAGGCTGATAAAGTTGAAAAGGCTTGCTTTATCAAAATGGTATTGTGAACTTTATGCCATTTATGGATTAATCTTTTGTACAAAGCTCCAAAGATCAAAATAAAGCCATTATCCATTAAGTTAGCATTCAATTATTGAGTGTAGAAGGTATTAGGACCTGTAATGCAAGGTACAAGCATGCTAGGAACTGATTTGCAACTTGAAGCATTGTAAACATGGCTTGAACAAAAGTGACAAATTTCCATTTTCTCTTCTTCGATTCTCCCTAACCACAAATGATCTTGGGGAGTTCTTGGACATTTTGGAAAACTTGTAACATGCTCTAAAATACATATTTGAAATGCATTTTGAGATACCTCTTGGAACTAGGTGAAAAATGTCCATGAAGTTAGGTCAAAAACCTGCCTAAATTAGGGCAAATTTTCACTAAGTTAAAAAGTTTATGGACCCCTATTCACAAATTCATAACTTGAGATCCAAGCATCTTTTTGGAAAACTTTGTGAATAAAAGTTGTAGATTTAATGTAGGATTACAACTTTCATGTTGGAAGTTTTCTTTGAATCCAATTGCATCATGGTGAAAAAATTGTGCAAAGTTGGGAAAAAATAAGAAATTTCAAATTAAAACCCTAATTTGAAATTTTAGGTTTCTTGGCCAACAAGTTTCACATTTTGACATATCTTGATGAATTATGACCCTAGGCACTTGATTTTGACCAAAAAGTCAAAGTTTGACTTTTCAGTGTACAGTTGACTTTTGATCAGTTGACTGCAAAATTCATCTGTCAATCCTATGCATTTGAGATCTTTTGAACTATGTGATTAGGTAAAGATGATGATATTGAGTCCTTGAAATCATTATTGAACCCAATTGTTCATTGGTTAGGTTAAAAATAAGAAATTTCCCTTTCTCAGTCAAAACCCTAATTTTGACCATTTTGCCCTTTTGATGATCTGATCAAATTTCTTAAGGAGTTGTGATCCAAACTTGATCAAATGGTACATATGAGCCTAGAATGTTTTGTGGATAAAAAAATTATGAATTTTGACTGTAAATTAGCCATGGTTGAATTTTTCCCCAATACAACTGATTTTTAGGTCAACTGTTCAATTGACTGGGCAAAAATGTGATTCAAGGCTTGAAACTTGGTATGAGAAATCTTAGGGGTCCAAGATGGTGTATGAAAGTCACATGAAGAATTTATGGTCCAAAAATCCTTGTGAAAACTCAAACCCTAATTTCAGGTCATCAGTGCAAGATGAAGTCTTGAGCTGAGCAAACCCTAATCCTGTCTGGAGTCCAAGAAGTCTTGTGAGGAAAAATCTTGATAAAATGAGAGGGCAAATTTTGGGGTACAACAAAGGTGAACCAAAATATCGGTATCAAGCCCTGGAATGTCTTCATATGACCAAGCAAAGATCTCAACATAGTCGCACAAATATGGATTAATCTGTTCTTGACACTGTCTTCTAGATTGGTACCTATCTTGACCTCTTTCTTATCAACTTCAGTACTCAAGTTCACAATCTCGATTGGCTCTTCATGCGGTTGTATGGCTGTTTCTTCTTGCTCTAGCAGCCTAACAAGCTCTCCAGGTACTTCACAATCTTCCTCACCTTCGTCCTCGGCTTGGTAGGTCGGATTTTCAAAGTCATAATTGGCTATAGTAGAATTGTTATCGACGGGATCCATAGTGGATGTGGATCTGCAATTTGGTGTGTGGGTGTGTGTAAGAACACATATCTATTTTGAAAGTAATAAAGTAAAAGAAAGACATAGAGCGCAAAATTTGAATGCAAACGTCCAATGTTTTATTGAATGAAAAATATGTGAATGACATGACAACCCTAACAAATGGACCATTGCTCCTCGGATAAGGCACGAGGCTTAAAGTTATTGTTTTAAAAAACTTACATAGCCAAAACTTGAAAGCACAAAAACAGAAAATAGTATTTATTCCTGAATAAAGGAGATCGGTATAACGTCTTTAGTCTTCCAAATGATGATTCCATTACTGGTGGTGGGAAAATTCAAGTTGTCTACGTCGTAGTCACTATCCGCATCTTCTACCGCGTTGACTCCATTGTTGCTGACGCTGAATGATGGTCTTCCAGCACGAGCACAATGAACAACCCTCTGAGCCTCTACGGTGAAACCCAAACCGAATTTGTCAGACTTGTACGGAATGTCAGCAAGTTAACCCCAAATAGTACAACCACCTTCTTCTACCATAGCTCTGGCATCTTTTAGAGAAGCCATTCTGGGAGAGCCTTGGTAACCTTAGGAATAGCAGAAACGTATTCAGTAATAGTAGTTGTTCAAGGGATAACTTCAAAATTCTGGAAGGGAGTTTCGATGAACTCGCCATCCATCTCAACATACTTGAATGATTTCAAGTGACTTACCATGTACTCTTATTCACCATAAACTATGGCAACCTTTCCTTTCACGGGATATTACAGCTTTTGATGTAGAGTGGAAGTAACAGCTCATGCCCCATGAATCAAAGGGCTTCCAAGTAAACAAGAATAGGCTGGTCGAATATCCATTACGTAGAAGGTAGAGTCGAAGACCTGCGAACCTACTTTGATCGGGAGATCCACCTCTTCGTGCACCATCCTCTTTGATCGTTAAAGGCTCGGACTATAATATCACTGGGCTTCCGCACAACCCCATCATAGTCAAGCCTGTCTAGAGCACCGTTCGACATAATATTTAATGAGGAACCTGTATCCACTAGCACATGAGCTAAAGTAGTGCCCCTGCACTCAATAGAGACATATAGGGCCTTGTTATGGTTTGTTCCTTCGAGAGTCATGTCAGCATCAGAAAATCCCAGCCCATTATCAGTCGTCAAGCTAGCAACATGATTTTCAAATTGGTCAACAGAGATTTCTTGTGGCACGTGCACGGATTTCAAGAACTTCACAAAAGCCTGGGCATGGTCTTCCGAACACAATAATAGGGATAACATGAAGATCTTAGAGGGAGTCTGCCCCAACTATTCAACAATCTTGTAATCGCTTTTTCGAATAATTTTTAATACCTCCTTCAACTCTTTCCTGGCGCTATCTTCAGTTGTAACTTATTTAGGTGCCTCCGTCTGGGCAGGCTCCATCATTTGTTCTTTTCCCCAAGTCTCAGTAGCTAACTTAGTAGCAGTAACATGAACCGACATGGTAATTATCTTTGGAGAGATTTCTGGTGAGAAAACCCTTCCACTTCTAGTAACTTTACTGGTCCCAGCAATATTGTCAATGTTGGAATCAGTAATTTTAATACCTTCACTTTCAACAGTCAATGGTTCTTGCTTGACACCATGGTAGTAGACGTCGGCCCCATAATTCCAAGGGACAACCTTGTCATAGGAGTTTGGGATTGGTTCGGGTGAGGTGATTATTAGAAGAGCAACTATAGGTTCAGCCTTAATCTTCACAGGGTCTTTAGCGCTGATCCTTATAGGAGTACTAGAAATTACATATACCTATTCAAGCTCCAAGTCTTGAAATGAATTCTTAATAGAAGAAGTCTTCTCAACTAGAATTATGTGCTTATCCATCAGACGCTGAATACTCTCTTTCAACAGTTTGCAGCCATTGGGTTGGGTTGTACAGTAGTAGCATCTTTCAATAAAACCCGAAAATAAACTGGCTTGCAACAAATTCTTTTTAATAATCATGATGGGAGTAGTCAAGTCACTGACATTAGAAACATATGAAACATCATCAATAGCACTAACGCCTTTGTCGTGCTTAGGCACAGCTACAGTAATCACATTGGGGGTCTCGAGAGGATCAAATTCAATCTCTTTATCATCAACCATATCTTGAATTTTATTTTTCAAATACCAACAGCTATTTGTGTTGTGTCCGAGACTATTGGAATGATATGCGCATCTTACATTAGGATTGTACTTGGGGGAGAAAGTGTTGGGATTCTGAGGCAGATCTCTTAATGTTATCAACTCTGCCTTCAATAGATCTTGTAATTCCTGAGACAATGGCATGTTGATCTTAATAAATAGTCTCCTGGGTGCGTCTGTCCTATGCTGATTACCTTGTTGATGTTGTTGCACTGGCGCATGATTAGAAATTATCACAACTCCCACAGACTGGTTGCGGTCATTTCTAGCACGATCCTTCTGGAGATACACAACATTAGTTTCTTTTTTACGGTTGAACGTCTTCTTCACAGTACTTGAAGATGCAACCACCTGAATTTTTCCACTCTTGATTCCACTTTCAACCCAATCCCATGTTAATATCAGTTCAGTGAATCCGGCTGAAGATATTTTGATCAGATGATTGAAGAAAGGACTTGTAAAAGTTCCCATAAATATATCAACCAACTCCCTATAAGATAAAGGAGGTCAAACTCTCCCAGCTAGATCCCTCCATTTCTGGGCATACTCTTTGAAACCTTAGTTTGAGGCCATAGTCATACTTTGTAATTGCACGCGATTTGGTGCAAGATCAGCATTGTACTTGTATTGTTTGTAAAAAATAGTATCCAAGTCTTCCCAAGTACATATATTAGTCCCTTCCAGCTGATAGAACCACTCCAACTGTGTTCCCGTCAAGATTTCTTGAAAGAAGTGGACCCATAACTTCCTGTCAGCAGTATGGGGTTGAATCTTTCGAACATACGACTTTAAATGAAGCTTTGGACAGGAGACACCATCATACTTCACAAAGCTAGGCCCCTTGAATTTGTGAGGAATTACCTCGAGATTAAACCCAAATCTTCAAAATCCAACCCTGGCACTCTCTGAATCTCCATAGCATTGAGACGATCTTCCAACTGTTTGTATTTGTAATCAGTAGGAGGATATTGTTCATCTGAATAGTCTGTTTCTTCTTCATCGGAATCCTTGTTGTTATTCTCCTCAGCTTTCACACTCTTATCATCTTCTTCTTGGTTATCATCTTCATTTGATGGGACCTCAAAATCTAGAGCCTTTCTGACTGTACCTTTGAACCTTCTACGCATATTAAGAATGACAACTGGCTTATTAGTCTTCTTCTTTCTCTCTTTTGTGATAAGGGTCTTCGGCTCTTCTTTCCCCTTGGCTAAGTCCAGGAACATTTGCTGAAATTGAGCGTTATGAGCTTGAATATCTTTAACGGTTTGTTTGAGAGCCATCTTTTATTCAAATAAACAACAAGGAGATTAGAAAACCTGTCTTGGGGAATACTTGTTATGATTATATGTATGGTATGCATATGCAATCTTTTCAAGGATATCGTGGGATAGAAAAAAGTGAAATATTGAGTCTGGATGCAGCTTTCACTGAAGAACTTTGCATCTTTGAATGTCCTTCTTTGAGAATCAAGCTCACCATGTTGAGTGGATCCTAGCCTTTGACTCAAGGGAAGGTACTTCAGTCTTTGATGGCATTTGGTTAGAGGAAAGTAAATCCCCTTTCCCTTTGCTAACAATATGGTTTATGAGAAACCTGCATCACAGGCCCTTGAGATCCTTGAAATGGTTAGTGAAAATGCGATGTTACAATGTCATGATGTCATGTTTGAACAAATAGCAAACAATAACAAAGCACACAAGTGTCTTAGGTTTAAAGGCTTACATGAGGTCTGTAGGTAAGTACCCTTTTCTACTGAATTTCAGTTGGCTCAACCTGTCCTAAAAATAGTAACCGGGATCTAGGAACCTCATATCACGAATCTTTCTCGAAGGTTTTATCTTAGTACAACAACTGATTTGCCACCAAAGCATCCGGCAAGTCAAATCTCAATGAGTGTAGCGTCGAGTATCAACCAACTCTGGACTGCACCAAACTCGACTATCTCACTACCTTATAATAGCTAAGATGGGTCAATTAAGGTTCTAAAAGTCGGTTAGTGCTTATGACACCATGCGGCAGCCCAATGTTATCCTCGAATGACTCAAGGAACATCGGTATAAACCAAAGTGTCACACTAACGTAGCCATCACTTCAACCATATCGGTCTATACTGTACAGTTTCCATGATCTATTGCTACTTACCTAGGGTACCCTAGATCCGGGTGTAGGATCTTTGCGAGAAATATAAACCCGAGCAACCCTTAAATTTAAAGCAAACAAAGCATACAAGTAAAAGCAAATAAAGTGATCTAGACTCTAAGGTAACCCCTCTTTTTTAAGTACTCCCCAGCAGAGTCACTAGTTCTATAATACGGCGGAAGAACTGACTTGTTTTGTATTTTATCGCAAATGTTGCGGATAGCTAGAGTCGCTACCAACTTTTCTTTTATCCAATAAGGAAAGGGTGAAAAGAATAGGAAAGACCTTGATATATTTTGAGTTCGGGGGGTAGGTTATGAAAAGGGAAGGTGTTAGCATCCTTTCCATCTGTAGTTATCTACGGGCTCTTAATCACTAGCTCACTTTTGAAAATTGCTTTGTTGTGTAATTGATTTGAAAAATGTTTTGAAAAGCAAAAGTACGGATAACTTTGTAATGGTTCTTGTATCAGTCCTCAAGAACGCGTACAAAGTGTTTGAAAATATTTTGAAAGTTCGATGTGTAAAAAAATGTTTTTGTTTTTGAAGAGTTTTGTGAGCAAGCGATTAAGAGTATCTATCCACTCAAGGTTATTATTTTACTTTACTCCTCCTTTAGATAGTGCTATCCACACCATTAATTAGTAGGAAGCCCTATCGTTGGATGTGAAGGGACAGGCGCAGGGTCATCGTATAGTCATCGAAGGCAACTTGTAAGGATGCTTTAGCAATTTTCGTAAGGGACTAGATAATTTATCAAAAGGTAACATCGAAGGGTCATTGAGGGACTATGATATTTGATTCGAGGGACTTTGCTAAAGCATCCCCACTTTCTAGGGACATGACTGTTTTATTTCGAAGGCAACAAGAGAGGATACCCTAGAGGTATAAGTGCGCGAGTGTGTTGTATTCGGTTATTTATCTTTGGATTTAGGGTTTTCTATCGTTTGATTTTTATCTTTCCATACAACCCTAATTACTAAGCAATAATATGATAAATATAAACAGACAGTAAAGGTGCGGAAAGTAAAGGTAGAAAATATAAACCTAAACTATTACATAGCTTTGGGGCAGGTACATAATAGATAGTGCGGAAAATAAATCCTAAGCTATTACATCCAGGAGCAGTTACATAATAACGAAACAAAATAAAGCGACAAATAAATATTACATTTGTGAAACCTATATAGTCGATCTAAAAATGTAAAATTAAGGTTGAAGGAAAAAAGAAATGTTTTTTGATGGTTTTTATGAAAAGAAATTTGGGTGATAATTAATTAATTAAACCTAAAAAACTAGTTGATTTTAAAATTGCAAAAAAATATTGATTGATTAAATTAAAGGATTAATTAAAAAACCTAAAAAAATTTAATTAATTTTGGTTAGTAAAAAAGATTAATTGAAAAATTGATTGAAAACCTAATAGCTAATTTAATTAGGGTTTGTGAAAGAAAAGGTTTTGTTTTATGGTTAGGTGAAATTAGGTTTTAAGGGAGAAATTAAGAAGAAAAACAAGTTAGAAATAAAACAAAACAAATATGTCAGGGGTGGGTGTTGAACCCACACCTTTAGCCCTCCCACCAACAAGGTTCATCACTATGCCAAATGTGCGTTGGTGTTAGCAAAACGCACATCATTCAATATGTAATCAACCTGTAAGGATTAGGAAAACATGAAAAAATAAATGTCAAAAGCAGGGATCGAACCCACACCTTATTGTACAAATGCCTTAATGCGCACTCTCTTACCACTGGGGTGGCTGTTTCATCCGGTCATTCAGTGACAACAATTAAATATGTAATAAACACATTCCCTGGACCGGAGAGATGCCAGAGCCCTAGCTCTAGCCATCTTCTCCGGTCACTCCTTTTTTTCCTGTAAAATAAGCATAGTCATGAGTTCAAGGGTACCCTACCCCCTTATTCAGGCCTTGCAAATTCAATGGAAATATTAGTTTTGGCCGGTTCTCCTTGTACAAGGAGATACGAAACAAATAGCTTAAAACTTTTCAAGCATGGCCATACGCGACCCAGTTGTTATGGAGGCCATGTAATTGGCCTAACCTGTACATTGAGATCTCAGAAGCATGTTAAATAAGTTAGTACACGTTGAAACAAAATGAAAACGTCAGTATGGATTTTATGGAAAAAAAATGCAACGGGCGATGCATGCATATTGTTTTTGTATGCTTTGGATCATCAAGACCGATCCATTCTTACCCTATGGTGCTTCTGGAAGTGAATGAGATGATATGTTTCGCTTGAATGTGGCTGCAACTAGGGTTTACAACTTGCCCTAGTTTTGATATTTTTTGAGATTTTGTAATGGTTGCTTGCAAGGGTTTTTTTGTGTCATGCTTGTCTGAATGAAGAGCGATAAATAGAGCTTGAAATTAGGTCAAAAGGTTGTGGGGTTGGCCTTGTAAGAAAGCTTGACTTTATCTTACTTAATTTGAAATTTTAAATAAATAAAATAATAATAAATAGAATAAAAACCCAAGGGTGTATGAAGTGATTCAGAGGTTCACAATGAGGCCTGTAACACTCATGGATCTTGAAATCACACCCCATTAGCCCGAAATTCCAAGTTTGATCACTTTTGGATTCATGCATTTTCTCAAAATTTCCCAACTTGCACCATATATAACTCTCTCAATTTTCATCATGTGAAGGTGATCTTGGACTTTTTAGGAAGCCCAAGATGTCCTCTAAAGTCTCTATTTTAATCATTTTTCATTTGAAGACTTTATTTTGATGTAAGTTTCCTTGACAAAAAGTGTCTTTTTGTGGACTTTTGAAACGACATATAATGTTTTGGCCCATAACTCTCAAATGAAGCTTTTTTGGACTTGAGCTTAGAGAAGAAAAGTTGAGAGAATTGAATTTCCTTCAAAAGTAGCTTTGGCTGAGAAAAATATGATGAAGCATGTGAAAGTTGTGCTTGGTCAATGTTCAGTTGACTTCTCCTTAAGAAAAGCCTAATTTAGTATTTTTTTTTGACATTTGATGAATCTTGAGTTTTCTTGATGAATCATGATCAACCCTTGATCAAATGATGAATATTACTTCAAAATATTGATTTTGACCAAAAATATTGAAGTTTGACTATATGTTGATCACAATTGACTTTTTACCCAATATAGTTGATTTTTAGTCATCTGAGCAATTGACTGAGCAAACTTGTGATGCAAGCCTTGAAATTTGGCAAGAGCATTTGTTGAGACATATGAGGAACCATTAAATCCACTTGAGGAATTATGAGCTCAAATTTCCTTGATAAAAGTGAAACCCTAGTTTATAGGTCAACTGCTTAGGAAGAGAATTTGTCTGATCAAACATTGAGTAGCCTTGAGCAATTGAAAACCCTGGGAGCATGAGGAGATATCCTGAAGGAAATGGCAGGGGAAATTTTGGGGTATAACAACATTCTTCAGAAACAGTCAGGCATAGACTCATTCTGATACTCCTATCAACAGTTACTTTGGAGGGCATTTGTAAGCCCAATCTCCGGCGACACTCTATCACCTCTCCTAATGATATCTTTATGCCCATTCAAAAAGTATAATCAACCAACAATGTTACTTCGTGCGCATGTGAGTTCAAATTTCTGGGCACTTAAGTGTTTAATCCTCTTCCACCTTCAGATCTCGAATGACGGGTATGTCAATATAACTCTTCCAATTTAAGAAGATTGAACGGGGGCAGCTATTGTACCCCAAAATTTTCCCTCCCATTTTTCAAGTACTCAAGATTATTCAAGAATTGATCTGATGAACCCTCCTCCTAAGCAGTGGCCTGCAATCAGGGTTTTGGTTTTCTCAAAGAAAATTGAGCTTCTAGTGCCTCAAGTGAGTTTCATGGTTCCTCATATGCTTTAAATAATCTTCGTGTCAAGTTTCAAGCCTTATATCACAAATTTGTCCGGTCAATTGCTCATATGAGTGAAAATCAACAGTATTGGACAAAAGGTCAACTTTGACCAATTTACAGTCAAACTTCAAGATTTTTGGTCAACATCAACATTTTGAAGTCACATTCAACATTTGATCAAGGGTTGATCATAATTCATCGAGAAAACTCAAGATTCATCAAAAGTCAAAAGTTACTAAATTAGGGTTTTCTTTAGGAAAAGTCAATTAACTTTGACCAAGCATAACTTTCACATACTTCATCAGATAATTTTCAACCAAGGCCTATCCTTAAGGAAATTAAATTAACTACAACTTTGTCTCTCTAAGCTCAAGGCCAAAAATGCTTCATTTGAGAGATATGAGCCAAAACATTACGGGTCATTTTAAAAGTCAACAAAAAGACACCTTTTGTCAAAGCAATTTACATCAAGTTAAATTATTCAAATGGAAAAGTGACTAACATGAAAGTTGTAAGGGACATCTTGAGCTTTCCAAAAAGTCCCAGATCGCCTTCATATAATAAAAACTGAGTGCGATATGATTTGTGCAAATTGGGAAATTTTGAGAAAATACATGAAGTCCAAATTGAGCAAATTTGAATTTTTTGGCTAATGGGCTTAACTTTTAAAGTCTAAACGTGTTCTTGACCTCATAAGAGACTCCTAAGTCCATTATTTCATTTTTGTGATCTTTATTTATTTTATTTTTGATTTTATTCATTTAAATTCAAAATTAAATCAAATAAATATTAAATGAACGTATAAAGCATAAAAGGCTTTTGATTCAAATCTTTTGGAGGCCCAAGATCACATTACAAACCGTGTGGAATTATTCTTGAAACAAATCTTCATGGTTTTTTCATATTCTAATATATTTTTAAAACAAAACCAAAGATAGGTTTTACATGATGTCCAAGCCCATCTTTTAACCTAATCACTCTTATAAATACACACAACCATTCAGGCCAAAAGAGGAAGAAAAAAGTTGTGCAAAAAACAAGGTGTTGGAGATTGAAATTTGCAAGAACTAGGGCAAACTTGAAATCCATCATGCATCCATCCTCAAGGCCAATCGTCCACTCAAATTGATTCCTGAGATACCATAGAGTAAGTTGGTATCATTCTTGATGATCAAAGATACGTAAAACATACATTACATGTATCACCGATTTTGTGTTTTTTGTGAAATTCATATTTTAGTTTTTACTATGCTTTGATTAAAACTAACGGTTGCAATGTGTTCTTGAGAAAAACAACACATGTCTGATCCTTTGCATGAGACCCATAACGCCATGATATCCTATCATCATCGTTGAGTCATTTTGCATTATTTTGTTCATATCTCAATGTACATGTCAATTGGCTAAAACTAATGCCACCAATGGATTCACAAGGGTCGATTTAGGGGGGATCGCGTTCTTTTCACTCTCTAATGTTAGATATTTTTCCAGGTTGATAAATCACCTCGCCGGAGAAGACGTCCGAAGCTAGGGCTCCGGAGCCTCCCCGGTCAATCTATTTTATATTATATTTAACGGTTTCTGTTGTTTAACCGGATGAGAGGGTAGCATTGTTGGTCAAGGCGGGGGCGTATAATGTTAAGGGCGCGGGTTCGATCCCTGCCTTTTGCAATGTTTTTTATACTATTTTTCCAAATTCATGCAGGTTTCATATATTATCATTTAGTTCTATTTCCAAACACAAACGAGCTCTTGGCCTAGTGGGAAGCAGTGCAGCGTGAAAGCCAATAGGGTGTGGGTTCAATACTCACCCCATGCAATCTTTTTTTCATATTTTCTCTTTTAACCTAATTTGCTTTCTTTTTATTTTTCTAACCCTAATTTTTTTAATAAATCAATTATTAGACTAACCTAATTTTTTCTAATACTAATGAATTAGGCTTAGGATTTTTAACTAACAATTAATTTTCTTGATTTATTTAATTAATCAATTAATCAACCCTTTTCTTAAATATTAAAATCAATTAGAATTTAGGTTCTATTTATTATTATCATTCAAATTATTTTTCACAAAAAAATACAAAAACATTCAAACATTTTTCTAACATTTTCTTTTTTTTTTTGCTATTTATTCTCTTAGAGAAATTGTATAGGTGTTGGCTTGGAATTTCGATTACAATGGTTGTTTGAATGCATTAATATTATTTTTGGTGTTTGGGATTCGTTTGGATTGAATTGAGTAAAAGCCCAAGCGTTTGAAATGGTTCGATGGACAGACAAAACGAATATAATAAATATTCGTTAAGTATATTTTGAAATCGAACGTTTTTGGATATATATGTCGAAAACTTGGCGCTAACAGAAGAGAGTAATTTGAATTTGAAATTGAATGTTTGAGTAATAGAAGACGCGTGGAAGTCTGATGGGTTCGAAGGACATGCAATCTTTGAACGTGGCACGCTATTATAGAAATACCGTTAGGGTCAAATTAGTATAAATAAAGATCTTAATGTTAGGATTCAAGGTGTTAATTTTATACAAATTACTCAATATACTCGAAGTACAAAGTGTTAGAGAAAAGAATTGCAAAAAATGTACGTATAGACACCATTATTATTCTTTTCGAATCATTTTACTTTATCAATATCAAGTCTTTTAACATTTCCAGTATTTCCTTTACTTTTTGTCAAAACTTTTACTTTTTCAAGTCATTTACATTTATTCTGCATTTCCTTTATGTTTCTTTACGTTTCCAGTCGAAACATTTGCATTACTCATTCAAAACCCTTTTATTCAAACTTACTTTAAATTATAATTATAATCTTTATATTGTTATCAACAACATAATGTTAAACATGAATCCCATTACAAGTTTAATCTTAGAAACTTAGACATGTGTCATAGGATCAATCTGGTCGATCCTGCAAGTTACCAAAGTATTTAGTTTGGAGGACTAGCCGTTGTTTACCAAATTCACGCGTAAACAAATTGGCACGCCCAGTAGGACAGTGTCGAAGTTTTTGAAAACTTGTATTTTTCTGTGAGCGTCTATCTTTCGTCGTTCATCTTTTGATTTTTTCTTTCGTTATTGTTGTATGAACCTTAGAAGTGGTAAAATAGCCAACATTAACTAACCAAAACCCAAAAGAAAGTATACAAGAAAGATGGTTAACACAACTAGCCATTGCAGGGAACAAAATCCCCCACAAGGATCAGGCACGATTGTTGCAAGTTCAATGGATACATAAACCATAATACCTCAAACACAGGCCATACATACAGCTATAGGTTCATTATCCACAAATAGTTCAACAACCATGCCTCTTTCTTCGAGTGCAACGGGCATTCCTTCGAATGCCCAAACTGGTTCGATTTTTACACATGTTGGGAACGAAGCCTAGTTTTCAACCCCTAGGCCTCCAGGATTTGAAACATTTAGGCCACTTAGGGAACCACCACCAAATGGAATGCCAACTTCTTTCATGGCAGGACTTCATAATAGTAGAAAAACAACTCAATCCCCGTTACAAGGGTCTGGTTTTGGGATGAATAACATGGGTCAAAATACCCAGAATCAAGAGTCTTTTACCCAAATGCCTATAATGACAACGAGCAATCAGGCAGCATTTAGGAAACAAATGGATGATAGTAACCATGATATGGTAGGAGTTCTGGCTAGAGATATGAGTAACATTTTCACTCATTTGATCCAAAACATTAATAGAAACAATCAAGAAAATACCCACACCTATCATCAAATGTCAGCGCAAATGGTACGTATAGCAGATTTCTGTGGTGCCCCTAAAGTGTTTGTTCGACGTAGGCAAGACCAGGCCCCTATTGCTTAGTAGGAAGAACCAACCATTAACCAAGTGCGATTACCTAGACAAGAGGCTGTCAAAAGAATCATAGAACCAAGGGTTGAGCAACAAAGGATTTGAAATGATATCCAAGAGGAACAACCTAGGAGGGTAATGGTGGTTAATATGGATCAAAATGCAGGTGAAGTGGTCCATAGAGTTACACAACAAAACATGGAAAATAACTTGACCACCATGATCGAGAGAATCATGGTGCAAAATGGTCTAAATACCAGACTTAGGAGACCAAATTATCCATCCCCTTTATCTGAATATATATTACAAACAGAATTACCAAGGGGTTGCAAAGTCCCTAAGTTTACAAAATTTTCAGGAGATACTAATGAATCCACTATGGAGCACATCACCATGTATTTGACTGGAGCAGGGGATTTGGCACATAGTGACAACCTGAGAATAAAATACTTTCCAAGTTCGTTAACAAAAAATGCTTTCACTTAGTTTAGTACTCTTTCGCCAGGTTCTATAAATGCTTGGTAACACTTGGAAAGATTATTCCACTAATAATTCTACATGGGGAAATCTAAGATAAGTCTCAAAGAATTTACAGTATCAAGAGAAAATTCACTAAACCAATAGATGATTATTTGAATAGATTTCGTTTGCTGAAGTCTAGATGCTTTACAGTGGTTCCTGAACATGAACTAGTCAAAATGGCCGCAGGAGGTTTAGACTATTCCATTCGAAAGAAATTAGATACCCAATATCTAAGTAACATGGCCCAGTTAGTAGATAGGGTTCGACAAGTTGAACATTTAAAAGATGAAAAGATTAGGGCAAATAAAAATTACAAGAAAGAGAGGGTTGCTTATATCGAAGCCGAAGAAGAGGAACAAGAAATTCTAAATGATCCTTTTGGCTTCGAAGAACTTGAAACAGATTTGGCAGAACTGAAACAAGAACCCACATACTCTTCTAAAGTTCTTGCCCCATCGAATGGAAAGGACCCCATTAAAATAGAAAAAATGACAAATATCCTAAGAAAACTTACACATTCGATGTAATGAAACGTGATGAGATATTTGACTTATTAGTGAAAGATGGCCAGATGAATGTGCCCCCAAATGCTAAGATTCCTCCGTTGGAACAACAGAAGAAAGAGGTTTCTGTAAATATTATAACTTCTTAGGCCATAAAATCTTACAATGCTTCCTTTTCAGTGATCTGATTTAGAATGCCATCAAGGATGGAAGGCTCAAGTTTGGAGAGAAAGCAACAAGTCAGATGAAGATAGACACTGACCTCCTAAATGTGGCTGAAACAAATTATGTTGAGCCATTGGACATCAACATGGTGGAAGTATCTGATGCGGATTCTAGCTAACAAGTGAAGGTGGAACAAAGTGAGGCTACTGAAGGCTTCAAGTCTGAAGACTCTTTCGATGGAATTTCTGAGGACTCTGTTCCAAAGATTGCTAAAGTTCCACAGGATCAGGATACAAAAGGCAATGTTGCTGATGACGCATCCCCAGAAGTTGAAAATGCTAAGGCTACTGAAGGACTTAGAGTGAAATTCGAAGAGATGAAGATTGCTAAGGACTCAAAATCTTCCTATGGAAAGATTGAGACTACTGAAGGTCAAAATCTTGAGATCAACATGATAGATTTGAATCAACGTACCCCAGAATGGAGGAAACAGAAAGAAAACTGAAATTCAAAAATGATCAAATGAGAGGCAGATATGCCAGAAGCAACGAAAGTATGCGTGCTTACTTGTTCCGCAGCCATGTGCAGGATGCTGATATGCTTACGTGCCCTAGATGCAGTATAGTCCATGATCAAAGGGCCATAGCAGCAAACGAGAGGATCCAAAAGGCACAGACTGCGGGGAACTGGAGAAGTCCAAACCAAATAATGACTCCTTACCCCAAGCCAGGGGAAAGTTTGTTAGGTTTCCTTGTGAGATGTCAAAAAGTTAACTCTATATGCTTGATGTGCCCTAGATGTAGCGTTGTGTATGACAAGAAAGTTGTTGAGATGTTCATAAGAGTTCCCTATACCAAAGTCAGAGGAAATCGAAGCGAGGTCAAATCCAGTTTCACCTTCAATAAGAGGGGAATCCCAATGAGACAAGACCGTCCTCACCCAAAAGTCAATTGAAGGGTAACTTTAAAACATCCTGCTAATACACCAACAGATCGATGGGTTAATTCAAGTGAAGTAAGGAATAAGTATAGAAGTTTCGATGAGGGAGGAAGGACTGCGATAGCTTACAGAAAAAAAATTCCAAGCATCAAAGAGGGAAGCATATAGGACCGAGAACTATAAGGATAAGAATCCAATGTCTAGATCCCAATGGTGAAGGCGTTAGAGGATAAAGAAGGATGAAAGGGAACTAGCAATGAAGGAGATAGGTGAATCAAGTAACCGTTAGTTTTCATCGAACAAGATGGTTATAGATAAACCCCCAGTTGGAAGAAAGTTGTTCTCACCCAAAGGGGAAGATGCTGCCAAGAAAAGTCTAGAAAAACAAGAAAATGATGAAGATGTGATGACCAGTGATTTCGAATCAGATGGAAATTCAACACTAAATATAAACTGCAATGTAATGTCAGTCTTACCCCATGAATATGACCAAATCATAGAAGTGGAAGAATATGAGGAAGCAGAAATGGCCAGGCATAAGCCAGTGTGCTATTACGTCCTCAACAATGGCGTGGTGGAAGAGCAAAACGCCTCTTTTAAATGGCCAGATCAGAGCATGAAGAATCATCTAAAGCCACTCTTAATTAGAGCCAAAGTGGAAAGCATGGGAATAAACAAAATGCTAGTAGATGAAGGCGCTGCAGTCAACCTTATACATCAATTTATGCTGAAGAGAATAGACATGTTCGATACAGATATTAAACCTCACAACATGGTACTCTTAAATTATGAGGGGGAAATTGGTCATACCTTAGGCGTAGTGCATGTGGACCTAATTGTGGGCTCAATCACTAGGCCAACAATGTTCATGGTTATTGCTGCCAAAGCCAACTACAATCTACTCTTGGGTCGTGAATGGATCCACGGTATTGGTGCAGTCCCTTCATCAATGCACCGGCATGTGTCTATTTGGAGAGAAGATGGTATCATGGAAAACATAGAGGCTGACCAAAGCTATTTCTTAGATGAAGTCAACCAGGTGGATAGAAGGAATTTTGACAGAAATCTGGAAAATATAGGACCATGCAGTTCAGCAGAAGGAGCATATTCCCCCAACAAAAATGCTATGTACTACCTAACGTTACACCCAACCCATGGGTTTCAATGGGATAGGGAAATAATGGGCGAAGAGGATGACATCAAAGGGTTACCTAGAGTACCACCAATAGGATGGTTCGATGAAGACAATAATGATGTCTGATTCATCCTTCTTCGAAAATATTTCGACCTACGTGGCCGAAAATAAAATAAAAACGGCTTTGGAAGCCTAAGCAAAATACATGGCTATCCAAGACAAAGAAGAATCAGCACATGCAGAAGGGCATGGAGTGCATTTTATTCCAAAGCTCCTCATGAACAGGTACCCATAGAATACAATAACCAAAGGCTCGACGCTATCTATGATGATGGACCTTTGGGATTTTAAAGGGATCCAGTGGCCCTAAGCCCAAAAATGATGGCGCAAGATCCCCTTGAAGAAGTTAATTTAGGAGAAGGAACTGAAAAAAGACCCATTTATATCAGTGTAAAGCTTGATCCGGAGGTAAAGAAAAAAGAAATTGAGATGTTGAAAGAATATAAAGACTGTTCTGCTTAGAACTATGATGAAATGCCTAGGTTAAGCAGAGATCTGGTCGAACTGAAGCTGTCAATAAAGGATGGCAAGAAGCCCATCAAGCAGTCTCCCAGAAGGTTCGCACCAGAGATACTACCAAAAATAAAGGAGGAAGTCGGAAGACTCCTTCTATGCAACTTCATCAGAGAAACCAGGGTTAAACATCAGGAAGCAGATGACTTGGCACAGATAACTTCAGGATATAAAGTATCAACAGAAAGTTTAGAAGATCTTATCGAAGTAAGAGGAAAAGAAATGGCTATCGGGTTATCCCCATATGATTTGAAGAGTTCAAAATTAGGATACGCTAACAAATAAGAATTCGAAGTATTAGATATTAATGCTCTAACAGATACAGATTGGCGTAGCCCAATCATAAATTATCTTAAAGATCATTCGATAGATGCAGAAAGGAAGATCAAGTATAGAGTGTTATCCTATATCCTGATGGGAAATGAATTGTTCAAGAAAACCCCAGAAGGAGTCTTGCTTAAATATTTAGGAGAAAGTGAAGCATACTTAGCTTTGTCTGGTGTGCACAGTGGGGCATGTGGAGCGTATCAAGAAGGCCATAAAATGAAATGGTTTCTATTTCGATACGGAATGTATTGGCCCATAATGCTCAAAGATTGCATAGAGTTTGCCAAGGGATGCCAGGAATGTCAAATACATGCAGGTATTCAACATGCCCCTGCAAGCGAACTTCACTTAATTGTCAAGCCATGGCCTTTTAGGGGTTGGGAATTAGACCTAATTGGGGAAATTCATCCTACTTCATCCAAAGGCCAAAGATACATTTTGGTAGGAATAAACTATTTTACAAAATGGGTCGAAACAATACCTTTGGTGAATGTAGATCAAGAGGTTACTATCGAATTCATTCAAAGGCATATAATTTATAGGTTTGGAATCCAGGAAAGTATTACAACAGATCAAGGATCAGTTTTCACAGGTCGACAAATTCAAGATTTTACTAAGGAAATGGGTTTCAAATTATTGACCTCAACACCATACTATGCTCAAGCAAATGGTCAAGTAGAAGCAGCCAACAAGGTGATAATTGGTCTAATAAAGAAACATGTGGGGAGAAAACCAAAGGATTGGCATAAAACTTTAGACCAAGCTCTATGGGCTTATCGAATGTCTCCTAAGGAAGCAATTAATACTACACCATATCAACTCACGTTTGGACATGATGCAGTTTTGCAAGTCAAAATCTACTTACAGACAGTAAGAATTCAGAGGCAAGGAGAAATTCCTTCTGAGCATTATTGGGAAATGATGATGAATGAATTAGTGGATCTGGATGAAGAAAGGGTGCATGCATTGGAAACTTTGAGAAGACAAAAAGAAAGAATAACCAGAGCATATAACAAAAGAGTTAAAGGTAAAACGTTTGTAACTAATGATTTATTATGGAAAGTAATTTTGCCCATGGATCGAAAGAATAAGTCATTAGGTAAATGGTCTCCACATTGGGAAGGACCTTTTCGAATCTTACAAGCATTTTCAAACAACGCTTATAAGATAAAAGAATTATAAGAGGATCAGAGGAGCCTAAAAGTAAACGATAAATACTTAAAGAAGTATATACCATGTCTTCAAGAAGTTAGAATTTTAACAAAATAATGTGAAGTGCTTTAGCTTAAGTTAAATGGTACCAGTAAAAGTAAAGTTGTCAAAATGGCTTTTGTTCCAAGGAGTTACAAACTTTAAATGAAGCACAACAGAAAATAAGTTAAATATTACATGACAAATCAAAATGGTAGTTTGTTCTTTAACATATCATATTTGATCTTGGCCAAATTCAGCTTAAAATCAATAGCAGATTTGAGACTTTCAAGAGCAGCAATTTCATTAGTCATGGAAGTGGATTTCTCAACACGATCCACACTCTTTGCCGCCAACTCTTCAATTCTAGCTCTGTCCAACCCTTTGATAGAATCTTGCATGGTTTTGGCTTCAACGATTTTTTCCTTTAATTCCTTAATTTGAGCCTCCCAAAGAGAAATTGATTTGGTATATGCATCATACTCTATTTTCACTTCCTGATATGAAGCCTTCAATTACTCATCTCCCTGCGAAGTCTTGAGAGCATTGTCAAATTCATTTGCTTGAGTTTGCTGCTTCATTTGGATCTTTAATATAATATCCCTTCCCTGTTGTGCTCAACACTAATCTGTTCAATAAAATGTTGAGTATCAATTCGAGCCTCACCTATGTTTGAGGGACAAGCAGTGATATTGATTTGGCCTATCAATTTCTTCATTCATAACAAGTAGTGATGTCTTTCTTCAATACGTCAAACAAATCAACTTTAAAAACAGTCGCTTTCACCTGTCAAAGGAGTTCATCATAAGAAGCCTCATTGGTACCTTTATTGGAATGGGTGGAAACATCATATTGTCCCTTTTCAAAAGAGGATCCTCTCTTTTCCATCATCATCCTTACATATCCCAAAGGATCATTTTTCTTCAAAGTTTCTTTCTCTTCTTTGGTAAGAGGCATCAGAAGTTTGAAGATGAAGAAGATGAAGTGTTGTTAAAAGACATATAGTGGTTGAGAAGTTTACACTATAACAAGTTAGTGGGACACATGTGCTTATGTTATAAGAAGAGGAAGAGGTTAAGTTATTTTCTCTTGGGAACTGTTTTAATAAGTGGTAATGATGAACTGCTATGTGCACACCTGAATAGACTTTGGAAAAAGGTGATTACTTTTTATGATGTCACAACATTAAAAGGTTATCATGAGTATATGGTTTATCAAAATTCAAGATTATTATTCAAAAATGATTATTTCTCTACATAATGAAATACACATTTTTGAGGGGCAATTTGTTGGCTTGGAATTTCGATTACAGCGGTTTTTTGAACGCATTAATATTTTTTTTTGGTGTTTGGGCTTCGTTTGGATTGAATTGAGTAAAAGCCAAAGCGTTTGAAATGGTTCGATGGACAGACAAAATGAATATAATAAATATTCGTTAAGTATATTTTGAAATAGAAAGTTTTTGGATATATACGTCGAAAACTTGGCGCCAATAGAAGAGAGGAATTTGAATTTGAAATTGAATGTTTGAGTCATAGAAGACGTGTGGAAGTCTGATGGGTTTGAAGGACATGCAATCTTCGAACGTGGCACTCTATTATAGAAATACCGTTAGGGTCAAGTTATTATAAATAGGGATCATAATGTTAGGATTCAAGGTGTTCATTTTGTACAAATTACTCAATATACTCGAAGTACCAGGTGTTAGAGAAAAGAGTTGCAGAAAATGTACGTATAGACACCATTATTGTTCTTTTCGAATCATTTTACTTTATCAATATCAAGTCTTTTAAAATTTCCTATATTTCCTTTACTTTTTAGTCAAAACTATTACTTTTTCAGGTCATTTACATTTATTCTGCATTTCCTTTATATTTCTTTACGTTTCTAGTCGAAACCTTTGCATTACTCATTCGAAACCCTTTTATTAGAACTTACTTTAAATTATAATTCTAATATTTATATTGTTATTAACAAAATAATATTAAACATGAATCCCATTACAAGTTTAATCTTAGAAACTTAGACACATGTCCTAAGACCAATCTAGTAGGTCCTGCAAGTTACCAAAGGATTTAGTTTGGAGGACGAGCGGTTGTTTACCAAATTCACTCGTAAACAATAGGTCACACAACTTTTTCTTGTAATACAGTAGATTTACATTCTCGCATTTTCACCTATTATGTAATTTCTCACAGGATTTAATAGTTTATATTTAAATTCCGCACTTTACTTTCCCGCATTTTCTTATGTAACTGCCCCAAAGCCTTGTAATAGCTTAGGTATTTACTTTTCGCACTTTAATTTCCTGTATATATAACTGTTAGATGTATGATAATAGGGTTCGTATGGAAAGACTAAAATCAATCGATAGAAAACCCTAATTCTCAAGATAAATATAATTGAACTGAACACACTTTTCACACTCACACCTCTAGGGTAACCTCTATTTGTTGCCTTCAGAAATAATGGTCATGTCTCACGATAATAGGGATACTTTAGAAAAAGACCCTTGAATAAAGATCATAGTCCCTCGATGACCCTTCGAAGTTTGATCTAGTCCCTCCTATAAAATTGCTAAAGTATCTCTACGTGTTGCTTTCAATGATCACTCAATGATCTTTCTCCCGTCCCTTCACATCTAATGGACAGGGCTACCTACCAACTAATGGTATGGATAGAACTATCTCTAAAGGAGAAGGAAAATAACAAGAAAGATCTTTAGTGGGTAAGGAACTTTTAATCGCTTTCTCATAACTCTTTTCAAACAAAACATCTTTACAAATCACACTTTTCAAACAAAATATTTTCAAACACTTTGTACGCATTCTTGAGGACTGATATAAGAATCATTACAAAGTCAGCTTTTCAAAATATTTTCAAACAAATCACACACACACAAATATGGATTTTCAAAAGTGAGCTAAGAAATTAAGAGCCCGTAGATAACTACGGATGAAAAGGGTGCTAACACCTTCCCTTTTCATAACTTACCCCCCTAAACTCAAAATTTATCAAGGTCTTTCATGTTCTTTTCACATTTCCTAAATATTGGATAAAAGAAAATTCGGTGGTGACTCTTACTATCCACACATTTGGATAAAACCAAAAAAGTCAGTTCTCCCACCGTATTACACTTGGGATAGTCATTTGCCACTGATAGAGTTCACTAATAACAATAGTTATAATTATATCATTGGAATGGAACCTTTTGAGGCATTGTATGGTCGGAGGTGTAGAACACCTCTGTGTTGGCATGAATTTGGAGAGAATGTAGTGCTGGGACCTGATATCATCCAGCAGACTACTTAAAAAGTGAAGTTGATTCGAGAGAAGATGAAAGCTTCGCATAGTAGGCAGAAGAGTTACCATGATAAGAGGATGAATGATCTTCAGTTTCAATAGGGAGAAGATGTATTCTTGAGAGTCACTCTGGTGGCCGGTGTTAGGCGTGCTTTGGAATCAGGAAAACTTACTCCTCAATTTGTCGGTCTGTATCAGATTTCTGAGAAGGTTGGAGTTATTGCTTATAGGGTGACATTGCCACCAAATC
This sequence comes from Vicia faba, assembly GCA_948472305.1. Taxonomy (NCBI): domain Eukaryota; kingdom Viridiplantae; phylum Streptophyta; class Magnoliopsida; order Fabales; family Fabaceae; genus Vicia; species Vicia faba. The sequence goes on along the minus strand of OX451739.1, from coordinate 1,573,225,312 downwards.
TTTCAATCTTGCATGATGTGTTCCATGTATCACAACTTTGTAAGTACATTCCAGATCCGTCGCATGTGATTCTGATGGATAATGTGCAGGTGAGGGATAATGTAACGCCCGTAATTTAATTAATTATTTAATTAAATTATTTTTGGAATAATTATGAAGATGTGATGTGATTAATTAGATTTAATTATTTTATTAAGTTGTGAAATAATATTAGAAGTATAATATTATTTGATGTGGGCTTGTTTAAAGGGATAAAAGTAGTAATGAGGGGGGTGTATTAGTTTTGAGTCCATTAAGGCATAAAGAGAATAATAGGTTATTTTATTATTGTTAGAAAGAATAGAAAAGAAGAAGCAGTAAGAAGAATATGGGTTGGAGAAGAAGAACGTGAAACTGTTGGAAAAGAGGAAAACCGGTAGAACAGGAATTCGACTGGAAGTTGTAGAGCGACCTTCAATCCAAGGTAAGGGTGGGGTTATGACTCTATAATTGGGTTCATGATAATTGGTATGTGGGGTTAGAGGTGATTGTTGTCTTGTTCATGAATTGAATGTATATGATGTTGTATGATGAAATTGATGAATTATAGATGATTGATGACGTTTCGATGCTGTGTAATTGATGTAGAATTATAGGATAACTGTAATTGGTGATTGTCCATGATTAGATTAAGTTTTTAGGGCTTAAAGTATAGAACCCATTGTGAAAACGCATAGAAAATCGCATAATTTATTCAGGATGGAGCAGTATGCGTCGACCCCAAACATGATGTGTCGATACAAGAAGGTTTAGAGACTCGGATGAGTCGACACGAAGAGGTTTTGCGTTGATACATGAGGAATTTTAGACTCAGGATGAGTCGATGCGTAGGGGCATGTGTCGATACATGTTGTGTGTTAGACTCAGGATGAGTCGAAACAAGAGAGGATGCGTCGACTCATGTTGCGAGTTCAGAGTAGTACGCGTCGATCCAAGGAGTTATGGATTGACCCATGTTGTCTATTTTTTTTGGCAGAATCGTTTTGAAGATGCTGCAACTTGAGTTTTCGGACTCCGTTTGAGGTGTCGTTCGAAGCGTTGAATAGCTAACGCGGTGAGCTTTATTCTTGAGGATTAAAATGAAGAATATGAAGTGTAATCCTAGTAGCCAATTTAGGATTTAGATTTAGTTCCCGTGTTGATCGTTATGTTGGTTTTTGTGAAGAAGAATGAAGATGAGATGCTTAGAGGGTGTTGTTTGATTTGTAGCAGTAGGATTAATAATAATAACAATGTAATATTACAGAATAGTAGTATGTAGAGATTTAGTGATTTAAAAGTAATCCTTAGTTGGCTAATTAATTATAGACAATATCTTGTATAGGCCTATGGCCAACGTTGTGAAATTGATGAGTTACTATCGTATTAAAGTACAGCTGAGTTATTGATGAGATGTTATTAGTGAAGTTGTGTTTTATGAATAAATTATGTTTGATGAATAAATGATGTTTGATGAATTGTTATGAATGATATGAGATGTTGATGAAGAGATGTTGATATGCTTTTGAGATGTAGGCCTTTGGCCAACGGTGGTGTTGTATTGAGATGTTGTTAATTATGGTGTTGTTATTACATTCATGATTGTGTCACATACATTGCATTTTGAGATGGAGCTTATGCTCATTGAGATGGCCTGTATTGGCGAATATTGAGATGAAGGCTTATGCCTTGTTGATGCCTCTATTAATTGGAAATTTTTGAGATGGGAGTTCTGCTCCAAATGGTACCACATGCATTTGCATAGTATTGAGTCACATTATATGACTGCATAAAGAAGTGTGTATTGATGTGGTGAATGTGTATTATTATTGTTGATTATGAGATGAGAAGTGGTGATGTTATGTGATCTAATTTAATATATTAATTATCATGCGCTTTATTATATTGTTAGATATCTCACCCCTTCTATTTGAATGTTGCCCTTTTGTTGGTAACATGCAGGTAATCGAGAGTGAAGGTTGTATACCATCAATAGTTCGAGTCGGTGTCATTGCTCTGATACGTAACACTCGGGGGGATGAACGCTTGTTGCTTTTGATTGTTGATTATTCAGTTGTTGAACCATAAGTTGATTATTATTAAATATGTGTTGTTTTGAAGTTACTGTAATAATGATAAAGATGTTATTAATAATTCCTCTGCGTAGATGTTGAAATGTTGAATTATTTAATTAAAGTTGTTATGATGATGCTTCATTCGATGTTTTAGAGTGTTATATATCCACGATGAATGCAATGAATTTTGAAAGAAGAATTTGTGGCATCCCGATTCGTTTGCATGAATGATTTTTATAACTCTGATTTATTTATATAATTGTCGGGGTAGAATTGGGGTGTTACAAAGTTGGTATCAGAGCAAAAGGTTGGTCCGACCTTTTCGTCAAGTCGTAGTTGTCTAACAATCGAGTATTGTTAATTTGAGTTCTAACCGTTGTTTATGTTATAGTAATAAGTTGAGATGGCTGGAAGGAATGATGTTGCACTTGATGCCGCTTTAGAAGCAATGGCTCATGCGATTGAGAATCAGCCAAATGCTGACGAGAATGCTGGATCTCGTTGCTTGGCGACTTTCCAGAGAGAGAATCCACCTACGTTCAAGGGAAAGTATGATCCTGACGGGGCATTGGAGTGGTTGAAAGAGATTGAGAGAATCTTCCATGTGATGGACTGCACTCCAGCGCAGAAGGTTCGTTATGGTACTCATATGCTAGCAGTCGAGGCTGATGACTGGTGGCTAGAGACTTGTCAGAAGTTGGAAGCTGCAGGTGAGAATGTCACTTGGGTTGTGTTCCGTAGGGATTTTCTGAGAAAGTACTTTCCTGAAGATGTCCGTGGTAAGAAGGAGATTGAGTTCCTTGAGCTGAAGCAAGGAAATATGTCGATTGTTGAGTATGCTACCAAGTTTGTTGAGTTGGCTAAGTTTTATCCGCACTAATGAGGCAAATGTTGAGTTTTCGAAGTGTATCAAGTTTGAGAACGGGTTGCGCCCGGAGATCAAGAAGGCAGTTGGATACCAGAAGATCCGTGTCTTTGCTGATTTGATTGATATTTGCAGGATTTATGAGGCGGATAATAATGCTCATTACAAGATTATCAGTGAGAAGAGGGGTAAGCACCAATAGAATTGTGGTAAGCCTTATGATACCCCAGCTGGTAAATGTAAACAAAAAGTTGCTCAGGGTCAGAGGACTAATGGGGGAGATGCTCCTACTAGTGTGGTTTGTTTTAAGTGTGGAAAACCTGGGAACAAGAGTAATGTGTGCACTACTGAAGTGAAGAGGTGTTTCCCTTGTGGCAAGAACGGACATGTTGTATCTAAGTGTGAACATAAGGATGTGATTTGTTTCAATTGTATAGAAGAAGGGCGCATTGGTAGTCAGTGTCTGAAACCGGAGAGGGCTCAGTCAAGTGGTAAAGTGTTTGCTTTGGTTGAGGATCAGACAGCTACGGAGGATAGACTTATCAGAGGTACATGTTTCATTAATAGTACTCCTTTAATTACTATTATTAATACCGGTGCTATACATTATTTGATTGTTGCTGATTGTGTTAGAAGATTGTGTCTTATGTTTTCTTCTTTGAATGGAGAAACGGTCTTCGATACTCCAGCCAAGGGGTCGGTGACTACTTCTTTTGTATGTGTCAAGTGTCCTTTGTCGATCTTCGACAGAGACTTTGCTGTTGATTTGGTTTGTTTACCGTTAAGAGGTTTGGATGTGATTTTGGGTATGAACTGGTTAGAGCATAATTGTGTTCATATTAACTGTTATGACAAGTCTGTGAGGTTTTGTACTCAAGAAGAAGAAGAAGGTGTTTGTTGTCTGCTATACAGTTGAGAAAGTGGATGCAAGAAGAAGCACAAGTGTTCTTGTTGATGGCATCACTATCTGTACAGGCTCAAGCTATAATTGAGGAATTGCAAGTGGTGTGTGAATTTCCTGAAGTTTTCCCTGATGAGATTCCTGATGTACCGCCGGAGAGGGAAGCTGAATTTGCTATTGATCTTGTACTTGGTACCAGACCTGTGTCTATGGAACCATACAGGATGTCTGCATCTAAATTGTCAGAGTTCAAGAAGCAATTGGAAGAGTTACTTGAGAAGAAGTTTGTAAGACCAAGTGTATCACCGTGGGGAGCTCCAGTGTTGTTAGTAAATAAGAAAGATGGAAGTATGAGGCTTTGTGTTGATTATAGACAGTTGAATAAAGTGTCAATTAAGAACAAGTATCCGCTTCCAAGAATAGATGACTTGACGGACCAATTGGTGGATGCTCGTGTGTTTAGTAAGATTGATTTGAGGTCGGGTTACCACCAGATTAAAGTGAAGGATGAAGATATCCAGAAGACGGATTTCAGGATGCGTTATGGACATTATGAGTATTCGGTGATGCCTTTCAGTGTTACTAATGTGTCGGGAGTATTCATGAAATATATGAATCGTATCTTTCATACTCATTTGGATCGGTTCGTAGTGGTGTTCATTGACGATATTTTGATTTACTCTAAGTCAGAAGAAGAGCATGTTGAACACTTGAGAGTAGTATTGCAGGTTTTGAAAGAGAAGAAGTTGTATGCAAAGCTGTCCAAGTGTGAGTTTTGGTTAAAGGAGGTTAGTTTTCTTGGTCATGTGATTTCAGGTAGTGGCATTGTTGTAGATCCCTCAAAGGTTGATGTTGTGATGCAATGGGAAACTCTGAAGTCAGCTACTGAGGTTAGGAGCTTTTTGGGATTAGCTGGTTACTATAGAAGGTTTATCGAAGGGTTTTCTAAGTTGGAACTTACGTTGACTAAGTTGACTTGTAAGGGTAGAGCTTTTGTATGGGATGTTCAGTGCGAAGAAAGTTTTACAGAATTGAAGAAGAGGTTGACGTCGACTCCGATTTTGACGTTGCCTAATCCAGGAGAGCATTTTGTGGTGTATTATGATGCTTCTAAGATGGGTTTAGGAGGTGTGCTTATGCAGAATGGTAAGGTAGTTTCTTATGTTTCAAGGTAGTTAAGGACTCATGAGAAGAACTATCCTACGCATGATTTAGAGCTTGCTGCAGTTGTCTTTGTGTTGAAGATTTGGAGGCATTATCTTTATGGTTCTAGATTTGAAGTGTTTAGTGACCATAAGAGCTTAAAGTATTTATTTGATCAGAAGGAGTTGAATATGAGGCAGCGCAGATGGTTGGAATTGTTAAAGGATTGTGATTTCAGTTTGAATTATCATCTAGGAAAAGCAAATGTGATAGCTGGTGCATTGAGTCGAAAGACTTTACATATGTCGACAATGATGGTTAAAGAGTTGGAATTGATTGAGCAGTTCAAAGATATGAGCTTAGTTTGCGAGGTTACGCCGCAGAGTGTTATGTTGGGTATGTTGAAGATTAATAATGAATTTCTAGGCAGTATCAGAGAAGCTCATAAGTTGGATGTGAAACTGGTAGATTCGATGGTTAGAATCGATCAGTTTGAGAATAGTGATTTTAAGTTAGATGTGCATGGTGTGTTGAGGTTTCGTAATCAGATTTGTATTCCTGATGATGCTGAGATGAAGAAAGTGATACTTGAGGAGAGTCATAGAAGTAAGTTGAGTATTCATCTAGGAGCTACAAAGATGTATCAAGATTTGAAAGGTTTGTTTTGGTGGCCTGGAATGAAGAGTGATATGGCTCGATTTTTGTATGCATATTTGACTTGTCAGAAGTCGAAAGTTGAACATCAGAAGCCTGCAGGATTGATGCAACCATTAGAAGTTCCAGAATGGAAATGGGATAGAATTTCTATGGACTTTGTGACAGGGTTACCTAATACTTTAAGAGGACATGATTCGATTTGGGTGATTGTTGATAGGCTTACGAGGTCGGCTCATTTTATTCCTATTAACATCAATTTTCCAGTGTCGAAGTTGGATGAGATTTACACGAGTGTGATTGTGAAGCTTTATGGTGTTCCTTTGTGCATTGTGTCAGATAGAGATCCAAGATTTACTTCTGATTTTTGGAAGAGTTTGCAAGAAGGGTTGGGTTCTAAGTTGAGGTTGAGTTCAGCGTATCATCCTCAGACAGATGGTCAGACTGAAGGGACTATTCAATCATTGGAAGATTTGTCTGAGGGCATATGTTCTTGAGCAGGGAGGTTCGTGGGATACTTATCTTCCATTGATAGACTTCACTTATAATAACAGTTACCATTCTAGTATTGGGATGGCACCTTTTGAAGTGATGTATGGTCGAAGATGTAGAACTCCTTTATGTTGGCATGAATCTGGTGAAAGTGTAGTACTTGGACCTGAACTTGTCCGTGAAACTACTGAGAAGGTGAAGTTGATTCGAGAAAAGATGAAAGCTTCCCAAAGTAGGCAGAAGATTTATCATGACAAGCGAAGTAAATATTTAGAATTCCAAGCGGGTGACCATGTGTTTTTAAGAGTTACACCTGTGACTGGTGTTGGGCGAGCATTGAAGTCTAAGAAGCTCACTTCTCATTTTATTAGACCGTATCAGATTTCAGAGAGAGTGGGGAATATTTCTTATAGAGTGGCTTTACCTCCTAATCTTTCGAATTTGCATGATGTGTTTCATGTGTCGCAACTCCGGAAGTATATTTCAGATCCATCTCATGTGATTCATATGGTTGATGTGCAAGTACGGGATAATCTAACGGTGGAGACGATGCTTCTACGGATCGTGGATCATGAAACTAAGACTCTGAGGGGCAAAGAGATTGTTTTGATTAAAGTGGTTTGGCTAGGAGCTGCCGGAGAAAGCATGACTTGGGAGTTGGAGAGCAAAATGCGAGACTTCTACCCTAAGTTGTTTGATTGAGGTAAATTTTTGAGGACGAAAATATTCTAAGTGGGGGAGAGTTGTAATGCCCGTAATTTAATTAATTATTTAATTAAATTATTTTTGGAATAATTGTGAAGATGTGATGTGATTAATTAGATTAATTATTTTATTAAGTGGTGAAATAATATTAGAAGTATAATATTATTTGATGTGGGCTTGTTTAAAGGGACAGAAGTAGTAATGAGGGGGGTGTATTAGTTTTGAGCCCATTAAGGCATAAAGAGAATAATAGGTTATTTTATTATTGTTAGAAAGAATAGAAAAGAAGAAGCAGTAAGAAGAATAAGGGTTAGAGAAGAAGAACGTGAAGCTGTTGAAAAAGAGGAAAAACGGCAGAACGGGAATTCGACCGGAAGTTGTAGAGCGACCTTCAATCCAAGGTAAGGGTGGGGTTCTGACTCTATAATTGGGTTCATGATAATTGCTATGTGAGGTTAGAGGTGATTGTTGTCTTGTTCATGAATTGAATGTATATGATGTTGTATGATGAAATTGATGAATTATAGATGAATGATGACATTCTGATGCTGTGTAATTGATGTAGAATTATAGGATAACTGTAATTGGTGATTGTCCATGATTAGATTAAGTTTTTAGGGCTTAAAGTATAGAACCCGTAGTGAAAACGAAGAGAAAATCGCAGAATTTATATAGGATGGAGAAGTATGTGTTGACCCCAATCATGATGTGTTGATACAAGAAGGTTTAGAGACTCAGGATGAGTCGACACGAAGAGGTTTTGCATCGATACATGAGGAATTTTAGACTCATGATGAGTCGGTGCGTAAGGGCATGTGCCGATACATGTTGTGTGTTAGACTTAGGATGAGTCGAAATAAGAGAGGATGTGTCGACTCATGTTGCGAGTTTAGTGCAGTACGCGTCGATCCAAGGAGTTATGCATCGACCCATGTTATCTGTTTTTTTTGGCAGAATCGTTTTGAAGATGCTGCAACTTGAGTTTTCAGACTCCGTTTGAGGTGTCGCTCGAAGCGTTGAATAGATAACGTGATGAGCTTTATTCTTGAGGATTAAAATGAAGAATAGGAAGTGTAATCCTAGTAGCCAATTTAGGATTTAGAGTTAGTTCCCGTGTTGATCGTTATGTTGGTTTTTGTGAAGAAGAATGAAGATGAGATGCTTAGAGGCTGTTGTTTGATTTGTAACAGTAGGATTAATAATAATAACGATGTAATATTACAAAATAGTAGTATGTAGATATTTAGTGATTTAGAAGTAAGCCTTAGTTGGTTAATTAATTATAGGAAATATCTAGTATAGGCCTATGGCCAACATTGTGAAATTGATGAGTTAATGTCGTATTAAAGTACAACTGAGTTGTTGATGAGATGTTATTAATGATGTTGTGTTTGATGAATAAATGATGTTTGACGAATAAATGATGTTTGATGAATAAATGATGTTTGATGAATTGTTATGAATGATATGAGATGTTGATGAATAGATGTTAAGATGCTTTTGAGATGTAGGCCTTTGGCCAACGATGGTGTTTTATTGAGATGTTGTTAATTGTGGTGTTGTTATTACATTCATGATTGTGTCGTATACATTGCATTTTTAGGTGGAGCTTATGCTCGTTGAGATGGCATGTGTTGGAGAATATTGAGATGAAGGCTTGTGCCCTGTTGATGCCTCTATTAATTGGAAATTTTTGAGATGGGAGTTCTGCTCCAAATGGTACCACATGCATTTGCATAGTATTGAGTCGCATTATATGACTGCATAAAGAAGTGTGTATTGATGTGGTGAATGTGTATTATTATTGTTGATTATGAGATGAGAAATGGTGATGTTATATGATCTAATTTAATATATTAATTATCATGCACTTTATTATATTGTTAGATATCTCACCCCTTCTGTTTGAATGTTGCCCTTATGTTGGTAACGTGCAGGTAATCGAGAGTGAAGGTTGTATACCTTCAATAGTTCGAGTCGGTGTCATTTCTCTGATATGTAACACTCGGGGTGATGAATGTTTGTTGCTTTTGATTATTGATTATTTAGTTGTTGAACCTTAAGTTGATTATTATTAAATATGTGTTGTTTTGAAGTTGATGTAATGATGATAAAGATGTTATCAAGAATTCCACTGCGTAGATGTTGAATTGTCGAATTATTTAATTAAAGTTGTTATGACGATGGTTCATTCGATGTTTTACAGTGTTATATATCCACGATGAGTGCAATGAATTTTGAAAGAAGAATTTGTGGCATCCCGATTCGTTTGCATGAATGATTTTTATAACTCTGATTTATTTATATAATTGTCGGGGTAGAATTGGGGTGTTACAGATAATCTTACATTTGAAGCCTTACCTGTGAGGATCGAAGATCGTGAATTGAAAGAGTTGAGAGGAAAGGAGATTTCTCTCGTGAAGCTAGTTTGAGGAGGATCCGCCTAAGAGAATATGACGTGGGAGTTGGAGAGTAAGATGCGAGATTCATATCCTGAGTTATTCACATCAGGTAAATTTTCGACGACGAAAATATTCTAAGTGAAGGAGAGTTGTAATGCCTTGATTTTATTTATTAATTTTTCGTCATTAAGTTGTATGTTATTGTGTGTTATTTGATGCTTTGGTGTGTTAGAGGACCCTTTGGTGTAGGGTGGTGACCTTAGAAATTAGGAATTGAGGTGTTGGGGTGTGTGAGCAAAAATGTAGAAACAGGGGGGTGGTGGGAGAATGTTATTCATTATTATTATTTAAATTATAATTTATTTAGATAAAATAATATTAGCACTAATTGAATTAAATCATTATTTATTTTGGATAAATTATTATAATAATATTATAATAAGAGAATATGGAGAATAGCATAGACATCGACAAAACACGTAGAAAAGGGAAAAGAGAAGAAAGGGAGAAAAAGGGAAGCTAGGGCTCAAGGGAGAATACCATTGTTAAAGGTTGAAGGAATCATTTCCAGGAATACCAAGGTAAGTGTGGGATTCTGATTCTATAATGGTTTTGCATGATGATTGTTGGTTGGGGTGTTGATTTCTCTTGTTAGATGCTTTCTTCTCAAATACCATGAATCTTGTAATTGTATGATCATGATGTGTTATTGTGTTTGAGTTGATTTGTGAAATTACGCAATTTTTTGTTGTGTGTTGGATGATTGGTGTGTTGGTGAGTAATTGGAATGTGGTATGTTATGTGGACTGAACCTGTAAAACCTGGATACATAATTTTTCATGAAAAGTGGGGTTTTAGAAATCTAATGAGACTGATTTTCATACGCTAACATTGTAGAAAATTTGTTACTGTCGCGGTGGTGATCAATTAAGAGAAATAGTGTAACTGGTTACAGTTGTGGCAGCGTTTAAAATTGAATTTTGGTGAGCGTAATCGGTTACGCAGGGAGATTTTGTGAAAATTTGGGTTTTTGGGAAGGGTGTAATCGATTACCACTTTTGGTGTAACCGATTACCACTGCGAAAAATTGAGTATCCTGACTACTATAAGTTGGTTTAACTGGTTACCATTGCTTTGACAGAATTGTTGCAAAACTTTAAAAATTCATAACTTGAGCTTCAGGTGTCTGATTGAGGTCCCATTCGAAGCGTTAGAGAGCTGATGTAATGTAGTTTATTTTAAAAACAATTTTTGTACCTGGAATTAACTTAATTTCTGTGTGGTGGTGATAAAAGATCGGTGATGTTTATGTTATGGTGTAGAATATGTGTGTATGGATTGTTATTACTTACTATATTGTTATATAGTTGATGCAAAATGTTTATAGCATGTGTATGGTGTATGGTGGCCAGTATTATCGTGGTAAAATGATTAAGGTGAAAGTCATTGTACTTGTTATTATTGTTGCATATCTATTATGTATCATGCATCATGGTGTTGGACAGTGGTCCATTTTGGTGAGCCTTAATCCTATGGTGGGGATTGTGTGTGGGTAGCTGGTTCCAGGTGGGAATCGATGAAGCGTTACCTAAGGTGATGCTAACGATTTCTGGTATGCTATGTTCCTATGATGGGGATCGGGAGCGAGTGAACCTGAGAGTTCACATATTAGTACCATATGCATTGAGTCCTGGTGTTGAGTCTCATTGCATTGTGTACTTGTTGTGTTGTTGTATTGTTGCGTACTTGGGTTGTGTGGAAGTGTGATTGGTGGAATGGGTGATTATGAATGCAATAATATGTTGTTTACTTATTATTATGCATTACTTTATATAATTGTGATATATCACCACCCTTCTGTTTGAATGTTGCCACCACATGGATAATGTGCAGGTGATCCACAATGAAGGTGTGGATGTTAGTAGAAGAGAGTGATTTTTACTATGCTTTTTTTGAGTTGGCGTCTGCTCTGATATGTAACGCTGGGGGTCGAACGCTTAGTTGTTTTATTATGTTTGTTGTAGATTTTATGATATCTCCTAAATTGATAATTATTATCCTTACTTTATAACATGGTTATTTTTTTAATAAATACATGAATAACTTTGTATGCTTTTCCGCTGCAATAAAAATGAAGTTAAATGCGTTGTTGTGTATTATTAAAATTATTTCTTAAAAAGTTGCATGTGTTACATGTCCTATGTGATGAGCAGGTTTTTGTTGAAAAGTGACATTCTAATTGTATGAAAGTTCTTTTATTACTCTGACTTTAATTTATAATTATGCGGGGTTAAATTAGGGTGTTATATTAATGGTCGACTTGGTCGAGTTCAAGATCAAGGGGAGAAAAATTGCAAGGATCAACAACAAACACATGGTTTGTAGGTTTGAATTGCTTCAATTCTCTTGTAAAATAATATATTTTCATAGTAGGAAATTTATCTCAATTCCAAACGGAATTGGAGGCAGATGTAGCCATAGCGAGGACAAATGGTGAACTGTGTAAAAGAATCCTTGTCAATTTTATTGATTGTGACATCGATTCGTATAAAATTTTCTTTTGATTATTATACTTGAATTGCTTTGTTGATTACATTACAATCAATTAGATTGTAAGTGGTATTTCATATAAACAAAGAGCAAAGGAAAAATCTAAAAAATTGATTGTGCGCCAAGTGTTTGATAATTTTCCAAAATTGTTTTTGTGTTGAATTTTGTTGGAAATTGGTTGGCCTTGTTGTTATTATCAAACTATTTATTGACAAATTATTGTGTTAATATCTTATCATCATAATTTAATGAGGTTACACATATCTGAGCCACCAATATCCAGTTCAGTTTAGACGACTTGTGATCTAGGATACGACTTCCGTTTGTCATAGTTTCTACTTACTTTTTAAAACATAATTTTTAATGAAAGTTTCGTTGGGGATCTATTAAGCCCACTCCGCCCTTAGATAAGTTGTCATTGTCTAACAAATGGTATTAGAGCCTAGTTCATTTTGTGTGCTTCAAAGAAAACTCTTATTATATAATGTTATCTAACCTAAAGAGGCGTATAATAAAGCACCTATTTTCACCGGTGATAACTATGGTTATTGGAAAACTTGTATGTGTATTCATATCAATTCATATGACAAGGGTGTGTGGGATGCTATAGTTAACAGTCCAATGAAAATTACTGTAACTGTTGGTGTCACTACAGCCAAACCGGAAGCATAATGCAGTGATGATGATAAGAAAAAGTGGGGTTAGGACTAGAAAACATTATCATATCCTCTCTTGGTGTTGATGAGTTTTATCGTGTTTCCTATTGTGAAACTGCTAAATCTATTTGGGACGCATTGGATGTTGCCCATGTGGGAACCAATGATGTCAAACTATCTAGTATTAACACTCTAAATCAAGAGTTTGAGCTCTTTTGTATGAAGCATGGTGAAACCATTGCCGACATGAAAAAGTGGTTCACTCATATCATTATTCATTTGAATACACTTGGGAAACTGACTTCCAATAAAATTTATACTAATTAAAGTTTTGAGATGTCTTACTAGAAATTGGCAACCGAAAGTCACCAAGATCAAAGAAGCTAATGATCTCACATGACTAGACCTCACTACATTGTTAGGTAAGCTTGAAGATTATGAGTAAGAATTCACTTACTTAGAGAAACATGAGAAAAAGAATGAGAAGAAGCTAATGAATGATAAAGACAAGGTTAAGGAGGTAGAAAAGAAGTCCACTGCTCTAAAGGCTTCTAGGTCGAGGTCCTTAACAAATGAGCATAATGATAGTGAAACAAGTGACGATGTGAATTTGGATGATGAAGAAATAGGGATTTTTGTTGAAAAGGATCCAAATAGGACAAGGAATTCTATTCTAAATTTGACTTGTCGCTATTGTAGTGTGGAAGATCATACAATTTCTAAATGAAAAATTAAAAAAGAATAATATTAGTTCCTAAAGGCGTTTATCAATGGTTTCCTAAATGCAACCAAGGTTTCACTTACCCTCAAGGACCCAATGAAGATTGGGTACCTAGTTTATCTTGTCGATTTTTCAGGAAAAATGTCTTAGCTCTAAGAAGAGGATATGGGTTCTCGTTTTTGGTAGCTCAAGGCATATGATGGGTGACATCTCCAAATTCATTGACTTTGTGTCAATAAAGAAGAATGTTGTGAACTATAAAGTATCAACAAGTATTTCTAAATTGGTAAAATCTATGTAAGTCACTTTTAATGAAAATTATCCAAGAAATCTCGAAAAGGGTATTTTGTTTCATGTTGTAGGTGTATCTTCAATAAGACATACTCAATGACACCGAAGAATAAATTGATCAACCCGAATCGGTAAAACATGAGGAGGAGAAAGATAACTACCATGAAATATAAAAAGGTGAAAGTTCAATCAAAATGAATAATCGTCAAATTAATGGCCTTCTTGGATTCATTACAAGTTATGCTTTTGGATACTTTGTCAAAGTGAAAAGTGCTAAGATTGTTGATGTCAAAAGATTTTGTGGCACGATGTTGCATTTTTTAAACTTTTTTTCAAAAGTTTTTTGTGAAATGAAAAGTGCATCATCCGCCATATTGAATGGTGAGGTAGTATCGTTTCAATTTTTGCTTTGTTAATAAGTCTTTTCTTTTACTTGTTTATTTTTTTCTAAGTACATGACATACTTAGTGTATGATATATATATATATATATATATATATATATATATATATATATATATATATATATATATATATATATATATATATATATATATATATATATATATATATATATATATATATATATATATATATATATATATATATATATATATATATATATATATATATATATATATATATATATAATGAGTATTCATTTACAAAAATAATTCTAAATTGATAGTCATGGTGTGTTATCAGTTTATATACTCTAAGTGACCTCATTCCAATTTCATCACATGTATATCTTAACAAACTTTGTTTTCATATGTGTATGTTGTTTATTTCTATCAAATCATGAAAAATGTTCACTTACATGTGAGTTTCATAACCATTCATGCATGAGTCAAGTTTTGTCACTCAAAATCAACCCAAAATATTATTTCTCAAAATAATCCCATTCTTTGTGTATGATGTGTCGACATATGATACATATAGGTTGACACATATTTCCAAAATTAAAATTATTTCTTTTCCAGTTTAGTATGTGTCGACACATGGGTCGTATAGGTCGATACATGAGTCAATGTTTCAAATTTATTAAGTTTCAGTTCAGTATGTGTCGACACATGGGGAGTACACATTGACACATGGGTCGCATGCATCGACACATTAGCTCTCATAGGTCGACGCGTGTGTGTCTATTGAGTAACCTTTCAGATTTTGGCTTATCTTTTCATATTATTATTTTTCTCTCATTCACGCATCTATCTCATAACATTTTCAATTCAAATTGTGTCTTGATATAATTCATCACTTACGTTTAATCTTCCATTAAACCTCATTAATCTTACCAACATATAATTAAAATCCCTCTTCTATAAAACCTTTGCTTTTTCACTTTCTAAAATACACCCACATCCTACAATTCACGAATTTGTAGTAATCTAGTGTTGCATTGTCATTGTTGTGTATTGTTACATCATATTATATTTTCATGTGTTACTTTTTTTAACACTTATGTGTACATAAGCATGTTTAGCTTCATTAAACTTCAAGTTTAACAAGTTTGATATTATATCATATTTGGTTCTACTAAGATGCAACTTGTGAATGGGGCTTTTTAAGCTTATGAACAGTGAGTTTGAAATGAGTCTTATGGGGGAGTTAAATTACCTTGATGGACTTCAAATAAATCAAATCAATGAAGGAACTTCCATGTGTCAAATAAAGTATTGTCATGAATTTTTGAAGCCATTCAGCATGAAGGAGGAAAAATTAATTGACACCCCAATGCCAACAAACGGTAACTTGGATAAAGATGTAAATGGTAAGGATATAGATGTCAATAAATATAGAGTTATGATTGAATCTCTTCTATATCTTACTGTATCTAGGATTGACTTCATGTTTAGCATTTGTATGTGCGCCCAATATCAATCGGCTCCTAAGGAATCTCATCTAAAAGCTCTTAAGTGCATCCTTAGATATCTTTATGTTACATCTAATATGTTGTCGTACCCCAAATTTGTCTTACCTCGATAATTTTATTTTTCAAGATTTAAATAGAAGAAATATTTAATTTAAGGATGGTACAACAATATCTGATGGTCCATTCTTAAATTTAAGTCGACCAGGGGGTGTATTTTAAATTCAGGAGAGTGTGGCTTTCTAAATCAGAAAGACTCGTGTATCCGTTAACTCATTCGCGTAGCATGTAGGCCAATGGCCCATGCGATTCAAAAATGGAAAATTATTTTAGAATAATAACTATTAAATAATTTTTATTAATAAAACAGAGGTTGAAATTAAATTAAATTCCACTTAAGTTTAAGTTGCCATTAATTAATAATTAAATTTATTAAAGACATTTAAGTGTTATTTTGTTGTTAGTAAAAAGGGGTGTGGTGTGCAATTTACGAGCCCATTAAGTTTCTATTAGTTGGCCCATCTGATGTTTTGGAAAAAAAATTATTATTAAAAAAAAGGGAGATGTTTACTGTTATTATAAATAAATAAATAAATAAATGAATAATATTTTTTTAAAGAAAAAAAAAGAAAGCGTAACTTTTTTTATGGCTGATAAAACTTGTTTTTTATAATTTTCTTTTTGGTAGATGTTTTTAAAGATTGGTTTTGGGAAAAAGGCTAATTGGGCCTGACTGTATTAAAAAAAATTTAATAATAATTTTTGCTGTAATGTCAAATAAATCTTGATGGGCTGAGTAAAATAATTAGGGCGCAGGCCCAGTCTGGTCTAGAAGAAAATGCGTTGGGCTGAAATAGGAATAAAACACGCAGGCCCAAGATCAACAACAACTGTTCCAATTAAACTAAATTCACGCACGTTGTTTTGAACTAACAAGCTACTGTAGAAATCAACTAAATCTTTTAACAAATCAAATCTCCAGAATATTCAATCTATACAATAAACCAAATCCTGAATTAATAGTAAAAGCAAAATCAAATCAATTACAACAATTTCTAAAAGTCCAAGAACTAAACATATAAATAGGGAAGAACAAGAACGGTACAAGGGGGGAAGATTGCTGGAATTCAATTCAGAGGAGGAATTTTTGGGCAGAACGAAAAACAAGAACGGAAGAATAAGGTTGGATCGGGGAAAACAAGCAGAAGACAAACCAAAGCAACTGGGGTTCCAATATCTGGAACCCTATTCATCGCCTCCGCCTCACTCTCTCCGCGCCTTCAAACGACAACCACCATCAACCCTCAAGCTCGACCGCCGTTTCTGTAACCTGCAGAAAAAATGAAGAAAATTAAGACCCATAACAGTTGAGGTCGCGGAAAGCTCATTGCGGAAGGGGTAAGATAATTAACTTTGTGTTTGTTTTAATGCTTAGGTTTGAATTGACAGTAGAAAGGGGATTCGGTTGGTAGCACCTCCGCGGTTGGGAGAGGTTAGGTTAGGGAAGAAGAAGGTGAAGGGTTAGGGTTACACGAGTGAGAAACTGGATAGTGAAAGGGTTGTGTGCGTCAAGAGAGAGAAGATGTACTGTAAAACAAAAAACTGTAATGATATGTAAAACCATGTTGTATATTCCATTTAGATCTGGTACACGCTTGCCCATAGAAGTTATCACGCGCCTTCCATCATGTTCGCTAGATCTCCATCAGACGGCCGAAGGCCAAGTTCCATGATACACCCGTATACCCTCGCGACACTCAATCAAGCCGGATCCATCCTCAATTCATTTGGGCCTAAGCCCATTAGTTTCGCCACCCCCTCTTGCAGTAATTGCTAAACCACCAAACAAAACACACACCCCTGTCCTGAACTCATATTTGGGACCAGCCCAGAATACTTATTAACACCCCCGGTTTTACTCCTTAACTTAAGATTGCACCCCCTGAATTTAATTTATTTATTTTCTTTTTTTTTTATAATTCATTTTTTCTTTCTATTTTTTTATTTATTAATTATTATTATTATTATCAATATTGACACCCTTAAGGAAGCCACCTTTTGGGAGGATAAACTAAGCATAGGTAAAAATTAAGGAGCCTACCTTCTAAGGGTACTTATCACAAAAACCCCGTCACTGAACCATACATCCCTACCTTATAGGGGTACTTATCACAAAAATCCTGTCACTCAACCCTACACCTATGCATTCATACATTTCATATATTCGTCATACATTTCATATATTCGTCATACATTTCATATATTCGTCACCCGTTTTTGTGTCTTATTCATAGGGTACAAAAAATAATGATAAAATCAAGATCTCGGTGACTGTGTTTAAAAATAGATACCGAAGGAAACAACTTGGTCGCGTCAATGCGCCAAACATGTCTGAAATCAAAGCCACAAAAGTGAAATAACGTGTTGAAGACTTTCTCAAGCTTTTTCCAGCAATGGGGGATAGTTTCAAGAGCATGCATTTGCAGGCGCACCTAGAAGACTTATTTCCTTGGCTTAATTTCATGCAAACAAGTTTTGATTTAAGATTGTAATATTTTTCAATATCTGAATTATGTTACCTTCAATAAAGGCATTTTGTTTCCATATCTCATTTACGTATCTATTTTTAAGTTGGTCACTGAATAAAAAGAAGCGAAAAATAAATATATACCTAAGTGAATAAGGCATTTAACCCCGTTCATGTTCATACACATCCGTTCGTATGCATGCATTCATAAACACTTGCATGTCATATCAAAACTTATCCCTTTTTAAAAAAAAAATCTCTCCAGTAAACCATTGGTAGAAGAAGATCTCCACCTCCTTGGCCTCCTTATCAAACAAGGACCTGTCAACGAAAAGCAATGGAACAAATCAAGGAGACTCAGGATGCGTTTAAAGAAGATCTCGACCAAGTAAAGGATGATGTAAGTTCAATGAAAGGAGATCTGAGTCAAGTTATCCTAGGTTTGAAGAACATCATTGACAAGAAAGACCATATTCCCAGGTGTAGAAGTAGAAAAGTTTAAGACTAAGCCATTGGATTGACTAGACTTATACAAATCAAAATAAAAATCGCCACCGCACTTTATTGTTTCCAAAGGAATGGGAAAAGAGAGAGTAACCCAAAAAGAGGGGGAAAGATTCTAGGTAAGGGGGTTGGTTATGCAAAGGGAAAGTATTAGCACCCTAAACATCTACGGTACTCCGTAGGAACCTCTTTGAAAAATATGTATATTTTGGCTATAAAATGTTGTATAAAAATGGATGGTGGAGGTGAGAAAAGAAATATATTTTTTATGGTTTTTGCACCCGCCGCGGTTGTGAACCTTTAGTGCCTACGTACCACCTTTCATGCAATAGGGGATCAGGGTACACGTAGTTCCTCTTTTAAAGTATTTTAAAATATAAGTGTGTTGGTTAATTTTATGAGATAAGACATCATCGTCATTGTTCGTGTGGAAAACATACTTACTACCCACAATCATGAGAAAGGAGAATTTTCATCATCTCAAAGTGGAGGATATGGCTTGGATTTTAAAATCAACAATGCCTCACTCAACACCCAAGTGGAAAATATCTCTCTTCACTACACATTGTAGAAGTATAGTTGTTTGCATCACTACAAGGATTGACAAGAGTCTAATCTTTTAGGAAAAGTTTTAAAGATAGAAGCCAAAGTGACAAAATAGTTTGAAATGAGATTTATTTACTGTTAGTCTTTTCACAAAAATGTCAAGGTATTATTAAATTGATTGAAGTTTATTTATGAAAAATTTTTTGAAAATGCACGTACCTATGTCCATGTTTATTATGAAAGTGGTTCAAGTTTAAAAAACAAGAAGATTTTTAAAAAGGAGGGAGAAGATTTTTTAAATTAAAGAAGATGTGAGGAGAAGAAGGGACTATCTTAAAGCATAAGGTAAAAGATAGGGATAAGGACCATCTAACCAACAAGAAGTCAAAACTTGACATTATGGGTCAAGATGAAGTTCCCATTCTTTAGATTGAAACCAAGCAAGCAAAGATTCTAGACCTCTTGAGGGAACCAAACTTCAAGTGTATTAAGTCTTCACAAAAATTGGACAGAGTAACGACTGTATACGGGTGAATTCCATATTACAAACAAAGTATATAATCACAATAACCTGCACACAAAACAAACAAACCAACCCAATGTCTTGAGGTAAACCTCAAGAACCTCAGACAAAATATCAATCAAGGTCATAAGGTCTCCAACATAGGCCAAGGTTTTCAATCCTAAGTCCAATAAGTCAAATTCTCCATAATGCCAAGGATAGTAACCAAATAGTCCAAGTATCATTAAACATTTTTATGGTTCATGTTGATTATTAAGTGTCTTAGAAGAGAAAAAAAAAGCTCAAATGAGCAAAATAAAAATGGCATGAAATGTAATGCTTAAAGTAAATGGTACATAAAGCATAAAAAATAAAAGGGCACAAAGTAAAAACAATTTTATAATTAGTGGTTAGTTGGATGAACATCTTGAAACTTGCATTTGGAACTCATTAGAGGATTGGTAGAACCAAAGCCTCCACACAACAAGTTTCATTTTCTTTTTGTCAAGTATATCATCCATTTGAAATCCTCAAAAGTACCATTTAATGATCAACGATGTTTAAGTGATCCGTGTTGCCAAAAGTGTTGTAGATCCATTATGGGATTGGTAGAACCAAAGCCACCACACAATGAATCTCAAGGTTATTGGATCAAAGAGATCAAATTAACATACTTGGGCTTGCAAACATAAGTTTGGGCCACGACTCATCATTTATTTAAACCGGGACAAAATTTAACGCTATGTTAAGCAATCGTAAGTGGACTTATGTAGAAGTCGCACCTATTTTGAGGCCGGTCAATAGCAATCTTTGCACCATTTGTTTTGAGACCTGATACAGAGATTATGATCCAATAACACTTAGTGCAATAAGAAAGGGATGAGATGAAGAGGGATGGGAGAGAATATACAAACCACTTTTGAATTAAATTTAAATCAAACTAGTATTAAAATCATTCATCCATTTTTTGTGGAGTTAGACTCAACACCATGGATCCAATGATGTTAACAAAGTTCATGACCAAAAATTTAATCCAAGATCAGCCAGAAAATAATCACAAAATAAAATTGCATTTACTATATACATAAAAAAGGCTTTTAAAAAAGTTTTAAAATAGAAATAAAGCAGAAAAATATCAACTATATTCAAATTAATCAAGAAATAAAAAGTAAGACCATGGAAAAATAAGAAATGAATTAAAATGATTTTATAAATTTTTTTGTAATTTTTAAAAGTCAGAAACTATTTTTAAAATTAAAAGAAATGAGTAAAATAAACAAAAAAAAAAAACAATCAGAAACAAAAATAAAATAAGGTCACCAATATTTGTCACAATATCATTGGATCATTCCATAATTTTTTCATAATTTAAAAATGTATCAAAGTATTTTTAAATATTTAAAATAATTCAAATAAAGTGAAAATTTGTAAAAACAAATACCAAAACACAAAATTAAATTGTGAAAAAATAAAATTCAGAAAGAGAATGATCAAAAATATTTTTCATGATTTGTTCAGATTTTTTGGACTAAAAATGAATTTTCTATGATTTTTTGAAGTTTAAAACAATTAAATATAAAACAGAAAAGAAAAATCAAGTCAAAAATATCTGGACCATTGGATGATAGTCAAAACGCGTTAGTAATCAACTCCAAGGGATCTGGCATGCTGTGCATATCATGGTCATTAGTGAATAAAGCATAGAATCATCAATTAAATCAGATTTAAAAAAAAAACAGACGGCGCGCCTTCATTGGTTGGAAGATGACACGTAGGTCATCTTCAACCTCCAGCCAACGTGAATTGTAAGTCTCTCAAATTGTAAAATCAGAAGCTCAGACCTATACCATTCACTTCATCTCTCCAAGACAAAGACAACCGCACCTTCACGACAAATTTATATAAATTGTAGCTCATGCAATTTGGAAGGAAAGTTTTGAAAAGGGATTTGAAAATTCATGGTCAAAACATGTTTCCAGATAATAGTAAGTGTTGTGACTATAACTGGAGCAATGAGAGCATCACAATGATATCAAAGTTTTGAAGAATTGATGAAGGAATCTACCTATTGAAGTTGAGTTGCAGAGCTCTGAAACTGGACTTCTATGGAGAAATATAGGGCACGATTCTTGAATGTAATTATATGGTTAGCTTCAGGGAAGATCAAGGAAGGTTAATTGATGGAAAAATGGATTAAAAAAGGCTTGAGAATAGATTTCGAATTAGCAGAATTTTGAGTTATGGAGCAAGTTTGGCAGGGTGATTCTGGCTATCCAAGCTTGAGGAAATGAATGGGGGATGACCCTTTATTTATAGGGAATCAAAGGGAATGTCTAAGCGTGTGAAATGATGAAGTTTGGAGAGAAATCGTTTGAAGTTGTAAACAAGAAAAGTCTGACTTCTAATTTGATTAAAACCCATCCAGAACGCGTGTTTTATTGTGCTAATCAATTCTGGAACTTCACTAAACATGTTTAGAGGAAAAAACGCATGGAAAACTTGTGATTAGAAGCCAAAACAAAGATTTCAAATTCTGACTTATGAAGAAACTTCAGTTCCAAGTTACCAAGTTCAATCCAATGGCATTCTCAGCTCAAGGGGTCTTAAGGCGTGATTCTTGATGCTTTAGAAAGATGAGATTACAAGCTTTGCAATGGAAAAATAATGGAATCAAATGGATGCTTGAGCTGAAAGTTGCATTGAGTCAAAGTTGGGAAAAAGAAGTTGACTTTCCATACTTAGAAATATTTCATCTTTTCCTTCAAAAGTGACCTATAATTTTTGCATCCAAACATGGTCTTCCACTTGGAATTTGCCCTTTACCAAAAAAAGATGGCATTAAATAGACCTCTTAAATGACATTTTGAAACTTGAACCATTCAAAATATCCAAAAATTGAGAGAGTTATGAGTTGTTGAAGTTGGCAAAAAATCATGAAATGACCTATAATCTTTTGTATCCTTATGGCATCTTCCATCCATTTTCTCACTTTGCATATCAAATAAGGCATAAAGCTCACATCCTCAAGATTATTGTGGAAAATGAATGGGTTAAAGGTGATAAAAACTGACCAAGTTATGATCATTTGAAGTCACACATGAGAAATTGGGGATTCATCTGGAGGACTTGTAATCTTTCTTCATCATTAAGTTTCTTCCACATGGAAACTCCTTTAAAATTTTGAAATGATTTGTTGATAACCCTTTGAAGAGAAGGATGTTTTTTGGAATCACTCAAAAATACCAAAAGATGAGCATGATATGCTTCTTTGAAGTTCCAAAACCTAGCTCCTAGATCAAGAAAATGCTTTGAGGAACTTTGACAATTTTGAACAACCTTCTTATACCAACACTCTTGCTTTGTAAATATAAGTTATTGAGGATGAAAATGAGAATTCATAGCCACGAAAAACACTTCCATATCTTGAGAATTTAGAGAAATATTCACTTGTGACTAATGGGAACAAGGCCTTGTCCAACCATGACAACTTCTTCAATCAATCCCTTGCACTTTTGGATCAATCTTGATAACTTGGAAATTTAGTGAACCAAAATAACCTTGGCATGCCAGCATTTCCAAAACAACTTTAATGGTGAGGTTTGGACTTCTCAAGCTTTATTGACTAGGGCATGGAAATAAACTCATGAATTCAAGGAGCAACTTGCTAAGCCTCATTGCCTTTACCTACATTATTAACAAGTAAGACAAACCAACATTGCATATTATTAATTAAAATGAAAATCAAGACAAAATATTCATGATCACAAAAGAAAACAAGTCAAGGTGCTTGGTGATTCCTCAAAGAGAAAAGCTAAAGATAGGGGGAGAACCAAAAGCCCTAATGTGATCTTGTTGTGATTGAATAAACATGGTATGATGAAGGGATCTTAGGGGAAAATTTGGGATACAAAATATACCCTTATTTAAGTTTCTTCTATCCGGAGATACGAAGGTTAAAAATCTTCGTGTCGACGCGATCGAAGATACTTAAATATAAAACAAGTCCTGTTTTTGGCCCTAAGATGCCATGCAATGCTTATGAATATGAGTGCACATGGACAACTTTAAAGGGACGCAAAACACCGTTGGGGATGTAAAAAAATAAAGAAACAAGAGAGCAACCCAACAAGTAAAATAAATTACTGGTGGATCAAAAGGTCCGACTTAGAAAGGATGGTAAAATGGTCAAGGATACACCAACTCCTGCTGAAGGAGAAACTACCAACATTCACTGAAGGTAGAAAGAGGAAAGAGATAATAACACCGACATTCACTGACGGTGAGCTACCAACGTTCACTGAAGGTAGAGAGAAGAAATCATCAATGTTCACTGACGATGAACCACCAACTTTCACTTAAGGTGACCTACCAACTTTAACTGAAGGTAGAAAGAGAATATATATCATAGCATCACCATTCACTTATGATGAACTACCAACATTCACTGAGGGTAGCAAAAAGATAACAATCACCAACTTTCACTGTAGGTTACCTACCAACTTTCACTGAAGGTAGAAAGAGAATATATATCATAGCATCATCGTTCACTAACGATGAACTAAACGTTCACTGAGGGTAGCAAAAAGATAACCATCACCAACTTCCACAGAAGGTGATCTACCAACTTTCACTGAAGGTAGAAAGAAAATATATATCATAATATCACCGTTCATTGATGATGAACTACCAACGTTCACTGAGGGTAGCAAAAAGATGACAATCACCAACTTTCACTGAAGGTGACCTACCAACTTTCACTGAAGGTGGAAAGAGAATATATATCATAGCATCGCCATTCACTGACGATGAACTACCAACGTTCACTGAGGGTAGAAAAAAGATAACCATCACCAACTTCCACTGAAGGTGACCTACCAACTTTCACTGAAGGTAGAAAGAGAATATATATCATAGCATCGCCGTTCACTGACGATGAACTACCAACATTCACTGAGGGTAGCAAAAAGATAACAATCACCAACTTTCACTGAAGGTAACCTACCAACTTTCACTGAAGGTAGAAAGAGAATATATCATGGAACCACTGTTCACTGACGATGAACTACCAACATTCACTAAGGGTAGAAAAAAGATAACAATCACCAACTTTCACTGAATGTGACCTACCAACTTTCACTGAAGGTAGAAAGAGAATATATATCATAGAATCGTCGTTCACTGATGATGAACTACCAACGTTAACTGAGGGTAGCAAAAAGATAACCATCACCAACTTCCACTGAAGGTGACCTACCAACTTTCACTAAAGGTAGAAAGAGAATATATAATTGCACCGTCGTTCACTGATGATGAACTACCAACGTTCACTGAGGGTAGCAAAAAGATAACAATCACCAACTTTCACTGAAGGTGACCTACCAACATTCACTGAAGGTAGAAAGAGAATATATATCATAGCATCGTCGTTCACTTACAATGAACTACCAACGTTCACTGAGGGTAGCGAAAATACAACCATCACCAACTTCTATTGAAGGTGACCTACCAACTTTCACTGAAGGTAGAAAGAGATATATATCATATCATTGTCATTCACTGACGATGAACTACCAACGTTCACTAAGGGTAGTAAAAAGATAACAAGTTTCCCCAAAATTCTGGCATTTCACCTAGAACGGGTCTCAACTTTGTAAAATCAAGCTTCTCAAATGAGCTTTTGTTTTGATGAAGACAAACCATGATTGACAAAGAAGGCAAAGATTTATGGTCAAGCTCAAAGCATCTAAGGACAAAATCTTCAGTTCAAAGCTCTCAACAATTTTCAAGGTATAATAATATTATTTACTATGATCTTAAGATATAGATGCTCAATGATGAAAAATACATGTTTAAAAAATCATTACTCAAGTTTTTCAAAGTTAAAATTCATTTTTCACTTGAGTACAATCGATTTGCATTTTAGTGCAATCGATTGCATGCTTCAATTTTTCAGATCTTTTGCCTCTGTTTCTCTGTGCAATCGATTTACATTGCTTGTGCAATCGATTGCATACTTAAAATTTTCAAAACGTTATCTTCTGTTTCTCAGTGCAATTGATTTACATTGCTTGTGCAATCGATTGCACTCACTTACTTTTTGCAACTGACTTCACATGCAATCGATTTACATTGCTAGTGTAATCGATTGCACACTTAAAACTTTTGAAAACATTGTTGTTGAAACCTTGTTCAATCGATTTACACAAAGGGTGCAATCGATTTCATGCTGCACGATTTTGAAAAGCAGCAGCTTTTCACATGCCTGTTAATCATACCTTTTCATTGAAACTTTTCACTCAAACTTGGCATTTGTTCATGATTCATTTTCAGAACTTCGTGATGTTTTAAAAGGGTGTTATGAACATATAAATATTCATTTTCAAAATCACTTTCAACACCTCTTCCATAAATATTTTCTGAATTTTCAAAATATAAACTCAAGCATTCCTTCACTTTCATATATAAGTTTTTTGCACATTTTCATACATTGTTAAACAAAAAACTTTGAGCAATTATATATTGAGTCATTGTACAATAATATTATTGGAAGTGAAGATCATTCATTGTTAAATCACTCTAAGTGATCAATACTACTCAACTCACTCAAACTCAAATATTGATAGTTACTTACTTATTTTGCTAGGATTGTTGGAAATAAGTTTAAGTGTTTTTGAAATCTTATCTTTCCAAAATTGTTGGATACAAGTGTAGTCACTTTTAGAGGATTGTTCTCATAGTTGACAAAGTGAAAATCCAAGAGGATTGTTCTTGGTCCAAGAGGATTGTTATTGGCTTTTTGGTAATTCTTGTTTAAGTTTGCCACAATAAGGAAATCTCTTTCATGTTGAAAGGGGACTGGAGTACTCTCGGACTGTGAGGGGAACCAGGATATATCGCTTGTGTCTCTTTATTTTTATGCATTTTAAGCTTTCCTATAACTCACCATTAACCAGAAAAATAATATCCATCATCACTAAAACCATAATTTTTTAAAGTACCTAATTCACCCCCCCCCCCTCTTAGGCGCACTTCGTACTTACAATTGGTATCAGAGCAGGTTATGGATAACCTGTTCCTAAAAGATCCAGAATGCTTCCGCAAATCAAAATCTCGTTTTCAGAGATGGTGGTAGTAACAATAAGCCTCCTCTATTTTATGGTGAATATTTTGACTTCTGGAAAATACGCATGAAGGCACTTCTAGAAGCACAAGGAGAATAAATATGGGATGCCGTCGAGAATGGTCCATTTATCCCTATAACGGTAATCAATGGTGTTGGCTCATCCAAGCCTAAAACTGCATGGGATGATGATGAGAAGAAGAAAGTTCTCTATGATAAAAAGGCAATAAACCTTCTTCAAGGTTCACTTAGCATGGATGAATTCTTTCGTGTCTCGGAATGCAAGACAACAAAAGAAATATGGGATACCTTGGTACAAACTCATGAAGGAACGATTGAAGTAAAAAGATCAAGACTAAATACCCTGAGTCAAGAATACGAATTATTTCGAATGCAGCCCGGAGAAACCATTCTTGACTTATAAAAGATATTTGTGCACTTTACAAATCATCCAAGTGCTCTTGGTAAAACTTTGACGAATGATGAACTAAATCTGAAAGTACTTAGGTCCCTAACTAGGGAATGGCAACCAAAGGTAACGGCAATTTTAGAGAAGAAAAGTCTCTCCTCCATGACGTCTGCAACATTGTTAGGAAAACTTCAAGAATATGAAACGGAACTCGGCAGACTTGAAAAGCATGAAAATCAAGAGAAGAAATCCAAGAATATTGCTTTGAAGATAGATTCCAAGGAAGATGAAAAGCAAGACAATCCGGAAGAAGATGAAAATTTCATGCTTCTTGTTAAAAGGCTTGGTAAGTTCTTTGGTAGAAATGACAAACCCTTTTCTCATTCAAAAGGAAAGAAACAATTTAAGAAAAAGGAAGCTTCCACATCAACACAAGAAATCACGTGTTATGAATCTGGTAAGAAAGGTCATATCAAGCCGGATTGTCCAAAACTCTCCAAGAAAGGTGGCTTCAAAATCAAAAAGGGATTCAAGAATAAAAAGGCTTATGTTGCATGGGAGGATAATGAAATAAGTTCCTCATCCGATTCCGATAGTGATGAAAGTGCAAATCTAGCATTGATGGCCTCACACCATTCTGATGATGAAGACAATGAGGTTAGTAATGAATTTTCTCTTTTTGATAGTGATGCACAAGGTGCTATAGATAATCTATTGAATGAATTCAAAATTTTGTATAAAACTATTTCATCACAAAAGAAACAAATTTCATCCTTAGAAGAAAAATGTGATTCTATGGAAAAATATTTCAAAGAGGAAAAACAAAAATCAAGTGATGAATAAAAACAGAATTTTGTATGAAAAAATTGTGAATCACTCTCTTTCCAAATTGTCTAACTAAAAAGAGTCATTGAAAGATATGAAAAAGGCCAAATTGGATTGGAAGGTGTTCTTAGCCAACAAAGATACCTCAATGATAAAAGTGGACTTGGATATTCAAAGTTTTCAAAACCAAGTTCTAACAAAACTATCTTTGTTAAGGCTAGTGATCAATCATCCAAAGAGAAAGTGAGCAAACCTAAAATAGTTCATCACTATCCTAAAAAGAAAACATTTCCTAAGAAGAAATCTTATCCTTTTAGATATAGAAGTAAATTTGAACCTACTTGTTTTTATTGTGGGATTAAAGGCCATACACCTAATGCTTGCTATGTTAGAAACTTTAGTGTGGCAAGTGGGCATTATGTGTGCGTAAAGAAAGGCACTAACTATGAAGAACCAAAAGAAACTTGGGTACCTAACAAAACCTAATTTGTTTTGCAGGTATGCTTGAAGACCACATGCAATCTTTGGTATCTTGATAGTGGTTGTTCAAAGCATATGACAGGAGACATAAACCAATTTTCAAATCTAATGCTAAACGCCAATGGTTTTGTCACTTATGGAGACAATAATAAGGGAAGAATCCTAGGCAAAGGCAAAGTTGGTGCTCCACCTTTCACATCTTCGGATTCAAATGCTTTGTCTTAAACAACGACAAAGATAACCTTGGTAAGTTTGATGAAAAATCCGATGAAGGTATTTTTCTTGGTTACTCTCTTTCTAGCAAGGCATATAGAATATACAATAAAAGAACTTTGACAATTGAAGAATCAATGCATGTTTATTTTGATGAAACTAACCCCTCCAAGGAGGATAATATTGTTTGTGATAATGATGATGATGAAATACTAGAAGGTCCTCAAGAAAATTCTTCCAAAGATCAACCCATTCAACACGAAGAATCACCTCAACAAGAATAAAATCTCAATGATCTACCAAAATAATGGAGAACTCATAGAGACAATCCTATCGATAAAGTAATTGGTGATATAAGTCAAGGTGTGTCAACAAGATTAAATCTCAAGGATGCTTGCCTAAACATGGCATTTGTCTCTCAAATTGAACCTTCCAAAGTTGATGAAGCCTTAGGCGATGACCAATGGTTTATCACTATGCAAGAAGAATTGAATCAATTTGAAAGGAATAATGTTTGAGAACTTGTCCCTAGGCTAAGCAACAAACATATTATTGGAACAAGATGGGTGTTCAAAAGCAAACTTGACGAGAATAGAATAATTGTTCGTAACAAATCAAGATTGGTAGCACAAGGCTACAATCAAGAAGAAGGAATGGACTTTGAAGAAACTTTCACTCCGGTTGCAAGGTTAGAAGTTATTCGTCTCTTACTTGCCTATGCTTGTTCATTAAATTTTCAGCTTTTCCAAATGGATGTCAAAAGCGCATTCTTGAATTGATATATCATTGAAGAAGTCTACGTTAAGCAACCCCCAGGGTTTGAAGATTTCAAGAATCCATCTCATGTATTTAAATTGAGATAAGCTCTCTATGGATTGAAACAAGCACCAAGGGAATGGTATGATCGTTTAAGCAACTTCTTATGTGAAAAAGGTTTTAAAAAGGGAAAAGTTGACAAGACTCTATTTATCAAGAAAATCAAAAATGACACTTTGCTAGCACAAGTCTATGTTGATGACATCATTTTCGGTTCTTCAAATCAAGAAATGTGTGAAGAATTCTCATCAATGATGTAAGGAGAATTTGAAATGTCCATGATGGGTAAAATGAACTATTTTCTTGGACTTCAAATCAAATAATTAAAATATGGCATCTTCATCAACCAATCAAAATATTGCAAGGAACTCTTGAAAAGATTTGGCATGGATAACTGTAAGGCAATGTCTACACCAATGGGTTCTGGTTCATATGTTGATCAAGATGAATTAGGTGTTTCCATTGACATCACAAAGTATCGAGGTATGATTGGCTCCTTATTGTATTTGACGGCAAGCTGTCCTGGCATAATGTTTAGTGTTTGTCTTTGTGCTCTCTTTCAAGCTAACCCAAAGGAATATCATCTAACGATGGTAAAGAGGATCATGAAGTATCTCAAAGGAACAACGAATGTCAGATTGTGGTATCCTAAAGTTAGTGTTTGCAACTTAGTTGGTTATTCTGACGCGGATTATGCAGGTTGGAAAACGGATAGAAAAAGCACAAGTGGTACTTGTCACATTCTTGCTAATGCATTAGTATCATGGGCCTGCAAGAAACAAGCATGTGTTTCTCTTAGCATGGCCGAAGCTGAATATATTGCAGCAGGTAGTAGTTGCGCTCAAATTTTGTGGCTAAAACAACAACTTCGTGACTACGAACTCGATCTAGGATGCATTCCTCTACGGTGTGACAACACAAGTGAAATTAACATTACGAAGAATCCCGTCATGCATTCAAGAACTAAACACATAGACATACGACATCATTTCCTCCGTGATCATGTTCTTTAAGGAGATGTCGAGGTAACCTTTGTAGATACTCATAATCAGCTTGCCAATATCTTCACCAATCCTTTGGCAAGAGAACCGTTCTACAAGATTCGATGAGAGCTTGGCATACTTGACGAACACCACTTATAAGGTGCATTATATCCTTGTTATGATTTTGCATATATGATTTTAAACATGCTATATGTGAATATATGTTATGTGGTATTTATTTTTTAAGAAAATTTTGGTTTTGGTCATTTTTTGTTGATGCAAATCGATTGCACAAAGAGTGTAAATCGATTGCTCACTGAGTATTTTCAATTCTTACCTTTCTGTTTCAAGTGAAAATCGATTGCACCATCAATGCAAATCGATTTCACTCGGTGCATTTTAGTTTTATTTTGTTTCTGTTTTATGTGCAAATCGATTGCACCTAAAATGCAAATCGATTGCACCTACTGCAACTTACTTTTATGACAGAAAAAATGTGTTGGTCAGAATTCCTCTCTCTCATATTCCCAAGCCAAATACACTTTAATACAATCCACTCATTCCCTATCTACCCAAATCATTTCCAAATCTCAGCTCACAAACACCTTTCTCTCTCACAAAACCTAAAATCCTCAAAAACCCTAAACTTCATACCCATGGCTTCTAGACAAAAAAGAAAGGTGCCAGCTTCAGAAAAAGGGAAGAAAAAGGTTGATTCAACTTCTAATCCATTACTTTCATCTCTCACTGAAGAACAAGAAGCCAAATTCACAAAAGATTTTCAAAGGAAAATAGTATCCAACCCCAAATATGGTATGTTATCATCCTTTCCCCAAGAATGCTTCTCTTTTCAAAATAATTTAGCTGCTTATGGTCTAGAACCATTAATCTCATCGTTCGGTCCATATTACCCGGATTTGGTAAGAATGTTTTTCAGCAATCTAACACCCAAAAAATGCAAAATGGTGACATATGTGTTGGGTACTCGTATCTCTCTAACTCCTCAGGTTGTTGGTGAGATCCTTCATATTCCTTACACTGGAAGTTCTTTATATGACCCTGAAAACAAGATATGGGATGACTACCGGAAAAAGGAATTCTTTTACAGCATTGGGAGGTTAAGTGAAGTTGAATTCCGCGCCAAATGGGTTCATGGTCTTGGCGGAGTAATTCCATCTAGAGACTCCTGGAGTGCAGGTAACTTCTATATAGACGATCGCCTATATCATTACTTTATGGTCTATATCATGTTTCCAAGAGCTGGAAACCACTGCACTGTGACTGACTTGGAAATGCAGCTAATTTATGCAAGAAAAAAAGGGATAAGTGTAAACTGGGCAAGACTTATAATGGTGCATATGATGAGAGTCGATGAAAAATCTAAATTTCTTCCATATGCTTTTTTTGTTACTCTAATTATGGAGGAATTTGGTGTGGATTTTGCTGGGTTTGAAAAGGTGAATATGGATCCAAATCTGAATAAGATTTCCATCAAGAATGTTGACTCCAGAATGGGAGTGCATTTCAATCCGGAAACAAAAACCATCACTTACATTGGTGAAGATGTTGTTGGCGATGAAGGGAATAACCAAGAAGTAGAAGGCGGTGAAGTTGTGCCTCATCCACCTACTGCTCCCTATGGTCTAAGCAATCAAGAGCTTGTGGATTACATGTCTTAACAATTTTCTTCCATGAACAACAACATCAACAATCAATGGAGTGCGATCAATGAGTCTACTACAACCCGGATTAATGACTTTCACACGGATGTGAATCAACATTTTTCATACCTTTACTCTCATCTTCATATTCCACCATATGATCCAAATAATCCAGCTGCACCTCCTCAACACTACACAAAACCCCCACTTCAACAACAATTCTCGAATCAAGGCTCTTCGTCCTATAACCACCCGGACATGCATCACCCTTTTCTGGCTAACTCTATTTTCTGTTATGTCATTGTCTTGTTATTAAATGTTTTATTTGTTCAAATTATGTGTAATCATTAAAAAATTTGTGTTACTTGTTTAAATTCAAGTTTTCTCGATATATTGCTCTATTACTGTTTGTTTTGTGCATCTTTCCCTTCTTTTTGATAATGTCAAAAGGGGAGAAAGATGTGGTACTTTATGCTTGTATTTTCCTTGTCTTAATTTTTAAGGTACTCTCCAACCAAGATGAAGAAACACAAAGGATCTCAACCTTCTCATACATAAGGGGAGTTTTGCATCTTAGGGGGAGAAGCTCTTCCGGAAAGTACATCGCATAAAGCAAGATTGTTTGTCATCATCAAAAAGGGGGAGAATGTAAAATCAAGCTTCTCAAATGAGCTTTTGTTTTGATGAAGACAAACCATGATTGACAAATAAGGCAAAGATTTATGATCAAGCTCAAAGCATCTAAGGATAAAATCTTCAGTTCAAAGCTCTCAACAATTTTCAAGGTATAATAATATTATTTACTTTGATCTTATGATATAGATGCTCAATGATGAATAAGAAATGTTTAAAAAATCATTACTCAAGTTTTTCAAAGTTAAAATTCATTTTTCACTTGAGTGCAATCGATTTGCATTTTAGTGCAGTCGATTGCATGCTTCAATTTTTTAGATCTTTTGCTTCTGTTTCTCGGTGCAATCGATTTACATTGCTTATGAAATCGATTTCATACTTAAAATTTTCAAAACTTTTTCTTCTGTTTCTCAGTGTAATCGATTTACATTGCTTGTGCAATCGATTGCACTCACTTACTTTTGGCTACTGACTTCACATGCAATCGATTTAAATTGCTAGTGCAATCGATTGCACACTTAAAACTTTTGAAAATATTGTTGTTGAAACCTTATGCAATTGATTTACACAAAGGGTGAAATCAATTGCATGCTGCACGATTTTGAAAAACAGCAGCTTTTCACATGCATGTTCATCATACCTTTTCATTGAAACCTTTCACTCAAACTTGGCATTTGTTCATGATTCATTTTCAGAACTTCATGATGTTTTAAAAGGGTGTTATGAACATATAAATATTAATTTTCCAAATCACTTTCAACACCTCTTCCATAAATATTTTCTTAATTTTCAAAATACAAACTCAAGCATTCCTTCACTTTCATATATAAGTTTTCTGCATATTTTCATACATTGTTAAACAGAAAACTTTGAGCAATTATATCTTGAGTCATTGTACAATAATATTATTGGAATAGAATATCATTCATTGTTAAATCACTCTAAGTGATCAATACTACTCAACTCACTCAAACTCAAATATTGATAGTTACTTACTTATTTTTCCAGGATTGTTGGAAATAAGTTTAAGTGTTTTTGAAATCTTGTATTTCCAAAATTGTTGCATACAAGTGTAGTCACTTTGAGAGGATTATTCTCATAGTTGACAAAGTGAAAATCTAAGAGGATTGTTCTTGGCTTTTTGGTAGTTCTTGTTTAAGTTTGCCACAATAAGGAAATCTCTTTCATGTTGAAAGGGGACTGGAGTACTCTCGGACTGTAAGGGGAACCAGGATATATCGCCCGTGTCTCTTTATTTTTCTGCACTTTAAGCTTTCCTAAAACTCACCATTAACCAGAAAAATAATATCCATCATCACTAAAACCAGAATTTTTTTAAGTGCCTAACTCACCCCCCCCCCCCCCCTCTTAGGCGCACTTCGTACTTACAAACTTCTACTTTAACCAAGGAACTCCGCCTGGAAAGGGTAATATATAAGCTGTCTCAAATAAAGAGACTACCATTTGTAAAGATTTCACAATGAACTGTCTCCGCAATATTGGAAGTCTTGCCATTCACAGAAGTAATTTGACAACTAACTGCAAACTACCCACTCATAGAGAAGATAGCAAAAAAAAGTAACTTCGACCTTTACAGGGAAGTATAAGTTGCTAAAATAAAGAGACCTACTACTTGTTTTTATAGGAAGGATTTTAAAAATAACTTTCCGGGGAAAGAAACATGACTTCCTGGGGAAAATGCCAATATACCCCTGCTCAAGAGATAAAGTCTTCTCGTGCAAAATAAATGCATATTCTCAAACCAATGCTCGGAGCTCGCAGAAATCCAAAGTGATAATATTATCGAAGATCAAGGATTCAAACCAGAAATAAACTAGAGTAAAACAGTCTACCAAAATACATTCTTTGAGAAATAAACTCAAGGGGGAAACCCAAATCATCCAGACAAAGAGCTGTACGGGAAGGCTTAAGCAAAAATCTTCCACAAGGGATAACTCAGTGGGGAAATTGAAAGGATGTACACTTACTACTTAAGGCCCATACTCTATTGGAGATAGGACAACATAACTCTGTAAAACAGGGTAATATGTCAACAAAATATGAATGAGTGATGATTTGCCAATTTTAGTTATGCATGATGTATGTATGAATGTATGAGTGTTATTGCGCATATGCTGACAAAATAGATATATAACACTGTGAGTAAACAGGCCAAACTAACTCGAGCACAGTCAACACTCGGCTAAATTACATCCAAGATGAACAATCCAAGAAAAAGTAAGCGCCAACTTGAGGAAACAAAAACTACTGCCCGGTTTAACCCTACTGGGGAGAAACGTAATCCGGAAGTAAACAAAACATAGCGACTAAACAGTACAGATATAGAGATACAACATCCTTCTCCAGGCTTTACCAGGGAATAGCACCCAGACTTCAACGGGGAATCAAATATATTCAAAAGTAACGCCTCTACCGGGGATTTGAAAAAAATCAATTCCAAGTAGGGCAGACGGACATCAAATCATCAAAACATTTATTGGGGAGATTCGCGTCGAATTCATTGGGGAGGTCAACACCATATTCACAAAGGGAAAATCAATATACACTATTCACTGGGGAAAACAAAGGCCCTTATTCTTCGAGAGTAATCATTGTACCAAATTCTCTAGGAAGGAAGAACTTTTATTAAACAAATGAAACCTTCACTGGAGAAATCTTGGATTGAATCTTCCTATCATGCAAACTCAGGAAAGAGAAGCACTGAACCAAAACTTGACCGGGGGTACTGGAGTTACAAACCCTATATGGCGAAACATTTTGAGAAAAACTTCTCCGGGAAACAGAACTGCTTAAAAGCAACTGGAGCTCGTCCCTTCCTGGGATTACCATTTTTGTTTTTCTCTTGCGTCCCAAGTTTTGAAGTAAAAGAAAATTGTAAGTTCTTTTTGAAAATCAATTTTGTTATTTAATCTTTTCGTTTGAAAGTTATTATCAACAATAAAGGGAGTCTTTGCAAGCTAAATAAAATAAGAAATACAAATAATTGGGTAAAAGCTCAAATTTCATTAATATAATGGTAGTCTGCGAATGGAGAGACTTCATGGATAATTACAAAGTTCGGAAAATGGTAATATATAATGTAAAAGATAGATTGAGATACAATGACCATTATCCCCTCTAACAACTTTTGAAATCCTGAGCAGCAGCTTCTGTTGAAGTATGATAAGGATCCGAGAAGATTATTGCTTCAATGATCGAGTCTTGTCTGATGTAGTTACTTGCGAAGAAAGTCCCTAACTTTTGCCTAACCTGCCCTTGCAGGTTTCCAACTTAGCGGGAAATTTATTCTGTTTATGTCTCTAATTTTTGCCTTGACCGCCCTTTTGGGTTTTCGGCCTACCGAGACGCTCTTTTTTTCCTAAGCCGCCCTTTCGAGTTTTCAACTTAGCGAGCTGTTCTTTTATTTCTTTAGGCAAAGTATTTCTTGACTGCATCAGCATTCATGGGACGTGGGAACTCCTCGCCATCCATAGTTTCAAGAATTAATGCACCACCAGAGAAGGCTTTCTTGACAAACATATGGGCCTTCAAAATTGGGAGTCCACTTGCCCCTAGAATCAGTGTTAAAAGACACGATCTTCCTGAGCACGAGGTCGCCTTCTCTGAATTCACGAGGTTTGACCTTCTTATCAAAAGCTTTATTCATTCGCTTATGATATAACTGGCCATGACACAAAGTCGTCATTCTCTTTTCTTCAATCAAATTCAATTGGTCAAACCGGTTCTGGACCCATTCAACTTCTGACAACTTGGTTTCCATTATCACATGCAAAGAGGGAACCTCAACCTCGATTGGGAGCACATCTTCCATTCCATACACAAGGGAGAATTGGGTTGCTCCTGTTGAAGTGCAGACAGGTGTTCGATATCCATGCAAAGCGAAAGGGAGCATTTCATGCCAATCCTTATAAGTAACAACCATTTTCTGGATAATCTTCTTGATATTCTTATTAGCAGCTTCAACAGCCCATTCATCTTCTACCTATACGGAGATGAATTGTGATGGATAATCTTGAGTTCCTCACAAAGTTCTGTTATCATCTTGTTGTTCAGATTCAAGCCATTATCGGTGATAATTCTGCTCGGCACACCATACCGACATATGAGATTATTCTTAATGAAGCACACAACCACCTGCTTGGTGACGTTAGCATATGAAGCAGCTTCTACCCATTTGGTGAAGTAATCAATTGCTACCAAGATGAAACAGTGTCCATTCGAAGCTTTGGGTTCTATCATCCCAATCATGTCAATACCCCACATAGAGAAAGGCCATGGGGAAGAGATCACATTGAGAATTTTCGGAGGCACATGAACCTTGTCCGCATAAATCTGGCATTTATGACACTTATTTGCAAATTTGTAACAATCAGATTCCATTGTCAGCCAATAGTAACCTGCCCTTAGCATCTTCTTAGCCATCGAATATCCATTGGCATGAGTGTAAAATGAGCCTTCATGAATCTCATGCATCAACATGTCTGCTTCGTGTCTATCCACGCATCTGAGCAGGACCATGTCATAATTTCTCTTGTACAACACATTTTCACTGAGGAAGAAACTGCCAGCCAATCGTCTCAATGTCTTTCTATCTTTATTCGAAGCACCAATCGGGTATTCCTGAGTTTGAATAAAATGATTGATATCATAATACCAAGGTTCTTCATCTGCTACCTCCTCTGTTGTAAACACATGAGTGGGCCTATCCAGTCGTCGAACCATAATTTGAGGTATATCATTCCAAGTATTTACTTGATACATAGAAGCCAGAGTTCCCAGAGCATCCGCCATTTGATTTTCATCTCTAGGAATGTGATGGAATTAAACTTTATTAAAGAAGGGTAGCAATCTTATAGCATAATCTTTGTAAGGGATCAAGCCAGGGTGACGAGTATCTCATTCTCCTTTAATCTGATTTATTACCAAAGTTGAATCTCCATACACATCTAGAATTTTAATTCTAAGATCAATAGCTTCCTCGAGACCCATGATGCAAGCCTCATAATCTAGGTAAGGGGGTTGATTATGCAAAGGGAATGTATTAGCACCCTAAACATCTACGGTACTCTGCAAGAACCTCTTTGAAAAATCTGTATATTTTGGCTATAAAATGTTGTATAAAAATGGATGGTGGAGGTGAGAAAAGAAATATATTTTTTATGGTTTTTTCACCCGCCGCGGTTGCGAACCTTTAGTACCTACGTACCACCTTTAATGCAATAGGGGATCAGGGTACACGTAGTTCCTCTTTTAAAGTATTTTAAAACATAAGTGTATTGGTTAATTTTATGAGATAAGACATCATCGTCATTGTCCGTGTGGAAAACATACTTACTACCCACAATCATGAGAAAGGAGAATTTGCATCATCTTAAAGTGGAGGATATGGCTTAGATTTTAAAATCAACAATGCCTCACTCAACACCCAAGTTGAAAATATCTCTCTTCACTACACATCGTAGAAGTATAGTTGTTTGCATCACTACAAGGATTGACAAGAGTCTAAACTTTAGAGAAATGTTTTAAAGATAGAATCCAAAGTGGCAAAATAGTTTGAGATGAGATTGATTGACTTTTAGTCTTCTCACAAAAATGTCAAGGTATTATTAAATTGATTGAAGTTTATTTATGAAAAGGTTTTTGAAAATGCATGGACCTAAGTCCAAGTTTATTATGAAAGTGGTTCAAGTTTAAAAAACAAGAAGAGTTTTCAAAAGGAGGGAGAAGATTTTTGAAATTAAAGAAGATAGGAGGAGAAGAAGGGACTATCCTAAAGCATAAGGTAAAAGCTAGGGATAAGGACCATC
This sequence comes from Vicia faba, assembly GCA_948472305.1. NCBI lineage: Eukaryota > Viridiplantae > Streptophyta > Magnoliopsida > Fabales > Fabaceae > Vicia > Vicia faba. The sequence goes on along the minus strand of OX451739.1, from coordinate 1,573,186,920 downwards.
TAACCAACAAGAAGCCAAAACTTAACATTATGAGTCAAGATGAAGTTCTCATTCTTTAGATTGAAACCAAGCAAGCAAAGATACTAGACCTCTTGAGGGAACCAAACTTCAAGTGTATTAAGTCTTCACAAAATTTGGGCAGAGTAACGGCTGTATACGGGTGAATTCCAGATTACAAACAAAGTATGTAATCATAATAACCTGCACACAAAACAAACAAAGCAACCCAATGTCTTGAGGTAAACCTCAAGAACCTCAGACAAAATATCAATCAAGGTCATAAGGTCTCCAACATAGGCCAAGGTTTCTAATCCTAAGTCCAATAAGTCCAATGCTCCATAATGCCAAGGATAGTAACCAAATAGTCCAAGTATCATTAAAGATTTTTATGGTTCATGTTGATTATTAAGTGTCTTAGAAGAGAAAAGAAAAGCTCAAATGAGCAAAATAAAAATGGCATGAAATGTAATGCTTAAAATAAATGGTACATAAAGCATAAAAAATAAAAGGGCACAAAGTAAAAATAATTTAATAATTAGTGGTTAGTTGGATGACCATCTTGAAACTTGCATTTAAAACTCATTAGAGGATTGGTAGAACCAAATCCTCCACACAACAAGTTGCATTTTCTTTTTGTCAAGTATATCATCCATTTGGAATCCTCAAAAGTACCATTTAATGATCAACGATGTTTAAATGATTCGCGTTAACCAAAAGTGTTATAGATCCATTATAGGATTGGTAGAACCAAAGCCTCCACACAATGGATCTCAAGGTTATTGGATCAAAGAGATCAAATTAACATACTTGGGCTTGCAAACATAGGTTTGGGCCATGTATGATCATTTATTCGAATCGGGACAAATTTAGCGCTATGTTAAGCAATCGTAAGTGGACTTATGTAGAAGTCGCACCTATTTTGAGGCCGTTCAATAGCAATCTATGCACCATTTGTTTTGAGACATGATATAGAGATCATGCTCCAATAACACTTAGTGCAATAAGAAAGGGATGAGATGAAGAGGGATGAGAGAGAATATACAAATCACTTTTGAATTAAATTTAAATCAAACTATTATTAAAATCATTCATCCATTTTTTGTGGAGTTAGACTCAACACCATGGATCTAATGATGTTAACAAAGTTCATGACCAAAAATTTAATCCAAGATCGGCCAGAAAATAATCCCAAAATAATATTGCATTTACTATATACATAAAAAAGGCTTTTAAAAAAGTTTTAAAATAGAAATAAAGCAGAAAAATATCAACTATATTCAAATTAATCAAGAAATAAAAAGTAAGACCATGGAAAAATAAGAAATGAATTAAAATGATTTTATAAATTTTTTTTGTAATTTTTAAAAGTCAGAAACTATTTTTAAAATTAAAATAAATGAGTAAAATAAACCAAAAAACAACAATCAGAAACAAAAATAAAATAAGGTCACCAATATTTGTCACAATATCATTGGATCATTCCATAATTTTTTCATAATTTAAAAATGTATCAAAGTATTTTTAAATATTTAAAATAATTCAAATAAAGTGAAAATTTGTAAAAAAAATACCAAAACACAAAATTAAATTGTGAAAAAATAAAATTCAGAAAGAGAATGATCAAAAATATTTTTTATGATTTGTTCAGATTTTTTGGACTAAAAATGAATTTTCTATGATTTTTTGAAGTTTAAAACAATTAAATATAAAAATCAGAAAAGAAAAATAAAGTCAAAAATATATGGACCATTGGATGAGAGTCAAAACGCGTTAGTAATCAAATCCAAGGGATCTGGCGCATTGTGCATATCATGGTCATTAGTGAATAAAGCATAGAATCATTAATTAAATCAGATTTAAAAAAAAACAGATGGTGCGCCTTCATTGGTTAGAAGATGACACGTTGGTCATCTTCAACCTCCAGCCAACGTGAATTGCAGGTCTCTCAAACTATAAAATCAGAAGCTCAGACCTATGCCATTCGCTTCGTCTCTCCAAGACGAAGACAACCACACCTTTGCGACAAATTTATATAAATTGTAGCTCATGCAATTTGGAAGGAAAGTTTTGAAAAGGGATTTGAAAATTCATGGTCAAAACATGTTTCCAGATAAAAGTAAGTGTTGCGACTATTACCAGGGCAATGAGAGCATCAAAATGATATCAAAATTTTAAAAAATTGATGAAGGAATCTACCTATTAAAGTTGAGTTGCAGAGCTCTGAAAATGGACTTCTATGGAGCAATATAGGGCATGGTTCTTGAATGTAATTATATGGTTAGCTTCAGGGAATATCAAGGAAGGTGAATTGATGGAAAAAATGGATTAAAAAAGGCTTGAGAATAGATTTCGAATTAGAAGAATTTTGAGTTATGGAGCAAGTTTGGCAGGGTGATTCTGGCTATCCAAGCTTGAGGAAATGAATGGGGGTTGACCCTCTATTTATAGGGAATCAAAGGGAATGTCCAAGCATGTGAAATGATGAAGTTTGGAGGGAAATCGTGTGAAGTTGCAAACAAGAAAAGTGTGACTTCTAATTTGATCAAAACTCATCCAAAACGCGGGTTTTGTTGTGCTAATCAATTCTGGAACTTCACTAAACATGTTTAGAGGCAAAAACGTGTGGAAAACTTGTGATTAGAAGCCAAAACAAAGATTTCAAATTCTGACTTATGAAGAAACTTCAGTTTCGAGTTACCAAGTTCAATCCAATGGCATTCTCAGCTCAAGGGGTCTTAAGGCATGAGTCTTGATGCTTTAGAAAGATGAGGTTACAAGATTTGCAATGGAGAAAGAATGGAATCAAATGGATGCTTGAGTCAAAGTTGGGAAAAAGAAGTTGACTTTCTATACTTAGAAATATTTCATCTTTTCCTTCAAAAGTGACATATAATGTTTTGCATCCAAACATGGCCTTCCACTTGGAATTTTCTCTTTACCAAAAAAAGATGGCATGAAATAGACCTCTTGAATGACATTTTGAAACTTGAACCATTCAAAATATCCAAAAATTGAGAGAGTTATGAGTTGTTGAAGTTGGCAAAAAATCATGAAATGACCTATAATCTTTTGTATCCTTAGGGAATCTTCCATCCATTTTCTCACTTTGCATATCAAAGAAGGCATAAAGTTAACATCCTAAAGATTATTGTGGAAAATGAATGGGTTCAAGGTGATAAAAACTGACCAAGTTATGATCATTTGAAGTCACACATGAGAAATTGGGGATTCATCTGGAGGACTTGTAATCTTTCTTCATCATCAAGTTTCTTCCACATGGAAACTCCTTGAAACTTTTGAAGTGATTTTTTGATAACCCTTTGAAGAGAAGGATGTTTTTAGAATCACTCAAAAATACCAAAAGATGAGCATGATATACTTCTTTGAAGTTCCAAATCCTAGCTCCTAGATCAAGAAACTGCTTTGAGGAACTTTGACAATTTTGAACAACCTTCTTGTACCAACACTCTTGCTTTGTAAATAGAAGTTATTGAGGATGAAAATGAGAATTCATAGCCATTAAAAACACTTCCATATCTTGAGAATTTAGAGAAATATGCACTTGTAACCAATGGGAACAAGGCCTTGTCCAACCATGATAACTTCTTCAATCAATCCCTTGCACTTTTGGATCAATCTTGATAACTTGGAAATATAGTGAACGAAAATAACCTTGCCATGCCTTCCCTTCCAAAACAACTTCAACGGTGAGGTTTGGACTTCTCAAGCTTTATTGACTAGGGCATGGAAATAAACTCATGAACCTAAGGAGCAACTTGCTAAGCCTCATTGCCTTTACCTACATTATTAACAAGTAAGACAAACCAATATTGCATATCATTAATTAAAATTAAAATCAAGACAAAATATTCATGATCAAAAAAGAAAACAAGTCAAGGTGCTTGGTGATTCCTCAAAGAGCAAAGCTAAAGATAGGGGGGAGACCCAAAAGCCCTAATGTGATCTTGTTGTGATTGAATCAACATGGTATGATGAAGGGATCTTAGGGGGGAAAATTGGGATACAACACCGGGGTAGCTTTCGAAGAAGGAGCCCAAATGATTGGTGCATCAAGAGGTCACCAACTAAGGAAAGAGCTAGAAGCAGGACTCCAAAATTCCGTCATGGCCCAATAAGAAGTTGAAACTAAAGGGTTTTCCCCATCGCCACCAAAGGCAGGTGCATCACATACCTTATAGATTCCAACCAATAATGCATACAACTACTTGGACCTGCAATACGGAGATCACGACCTAGAGGATGCCAACCAGACATCCTTAAAGATAACTGGTACTCTTGTTGTTGATAATCCACTAGTAATGAATCAGTACAAAGATCTGAAGGAAAGATTAAAAGTTGTGGGGGGTTTTAACGCCTTCAAAGTAGACGCCCTCGAAATGGGCCTAGTCCCTGATGTGGTAACTTCGCTAAAATTCAAAGTACCTAACTTTGAAAAATACAAAGGGCTCACCTGTCCAAGAAATCATTTGCACATGTATTGCAGTAAGATGCATGCCCATGCCCATGATCAGAAGCTAATGATTCACTGTTTTTAAGATAGCCTGAGTGGGGCATCCTTAGACTGGTATATACAATTGGAGCAAACACATGCTCGAACCTGGGCAGATCTTGCTAATGCTTTCCTAAAGCATTACAAATATAACCTGGACATGGCGCCTACCCGCATGCAGTTCCAGAATCTATCCCAAAATAAAGAAGAGTCCTTCAAAGAGTATGCTCAAAGATGGAGGGAGATGGCATCCTGTGTACAACCACCACTGTTAGAGAAAGAATTGGTAGACATGTTCATAGGAACTTTGTAAGGGTTGTATTATGAGAAGATGGTTGGAAGTATTCTTTGGGATTCTCAGATCTAGTGACTATTGGAGAAATAATCGAGACCGGAATAAAGAGATGGAAAATAACAGGGGGACCATCACATTCCCCCTACCATTCAAGAAGGCCTACTTCAAACTAACCCAAAGGAAAAGAGGGAGAAATTAATGCGGAAGCCTCACAACCAAGGACACCATAATCAATAGTGATCCCACAAGGGAAGCAGCAAGGCAGAAAGCCACAAAGAAATTTTAATCCACTTCCGATGCCACCCAGTCAGTTATTAAAACACCTGGTCATAGAATCCTTAGTGGAACTCAAGCCTCTAGCTCCTCCAGTCGGGCCTCTCCTGCAAAAGTACAACACCAACACCAGATGTGAGTATCATGCTAATTCTCCTGGAGATACCATAGAGCAATGTTGGCCATTCAAGCATAAGATCCAGGACTTGTTAGAATCTCAAGACATAACTTTTGAGAAACCTAACATCAAATCAAATCCTACGCCTCTGCACGACGGGCCGACAATAAATGCAATTGAAGTAGTCACTAACTTTGGGGCACCCAGACGAGTAAAAACCCCGATAAACATGCTGAAGGAATATCTGTTGGGATGTGGATTCCTGCTAGAACACAAGGAAGCTTTCGAGATAACGCTACAAAAGCTAGTGGACCAGGGGATAGTCCGATTTGAACCATACCCTGAAGATGAACATAAAGCTACTCTGAAGGGTGAAGCACACTTTCCTCCGATCCAAGAGACCTTTATAGAGCATGTAGGACATGTGGCGATGATACCCAACAAAGTCAACACCAAAAAGGCAACCGACTTCATCCGAGAATACGCCCCAGGAGAAGAACTTAAAAGATGGACTGCCATGGAGATTCCCGAGATCTTTTTCTTTCCTAAGTAATTTTTCTTGTTTATGAAAGAACCTATGTGAAAAATGGATCATGTTTTTAAAAATGGATGCGGAATTCACAAAGATCACTTTCAGTCACATCCCACGAAAAGAAAATAAAATGGAAGACGCTTTGGCAACTATATCAGCTATGTTCAAAGTAAATTGGTTAAAACATGAACCACGCGTCACAAATAGACACTTCAAAGAGCCCACACACTATCTTGCTATCAAAGAAAGACCAGACAACCATCCTCGAATTTACGACATCAAGAAGTACCTGGAAAAGCAAGACTTTCCAGAAAATACCTCTAGCATCGACAAATGAGCTCTACAGAAATTAGCCTCGGGTTTCTTTTAGAGTAATGGTGTACTGCACAAGATGAACCACAACATGGTCTGGTACTCAATAAGATTCTACTACCTTTCCTCGATTCACGTGGTAAATGGACACCCAACTAGGTCCATACATAGTCAAAACAACATTCTCCGATGGTAGTCTCATCCTCACAATAATGGATGGGGAAGAACTACCACATTCGGAAAACTCAGACGCGGTCAAAAACAATATGTATAAGAAGCTCACTAAGCTCGAACCCTAAATGGGAGACTTAGGAAAAAAGGAGCGTCCCGGTGGATCGAAAACCCTAAAGGGCGATCCAGGCAAAAATTAGGGGCATATAACACAAAATATTATCCCAATGGATTGAAAACCCAAAAGGGAAATCCAGGCAAAAATTAGGGATTATACAAAGAAATAAAGAACAAAAAGACTGCAATATAAGAACTTCTATTATGAACCACGAAGGGAGAGATAGATCTGAATCATACAACTCAAAAGCAAAGGAGATAAGGGCTATTAAAAGGATATTGGGGAACAGCAGCAACAATTATCATTTTTCATTGCCATTTACAGTTTTAAAACTTTCTGTAATTACCTTTTTCTAGGAATTGCATCTCGCACTCTCGCCTATTCAGAGGCATATCAATAAAATATTTGCTTTCTTTGCATATTTCAAATTGCGTTTTTCTTTTCTCTGACTTGTTTACAAAATACTACGATTATTACTTGTGAATATTGTCTTAAAATCATTTTGGGGAAATTAACAAATAAAAGCTTTTGATAAAACATCAAAAAAACATTCTGGTCAGAAAAAATATCAAAAGAAAATACACGTCTACGTCCATGCACACGTCTACTCCTGCGTCTACGATACAAATTCTATATACATGTCCACGTCTACGCATGCGCTTACAACATAAAAGTCTACAATATGCCAATACATACACCTACGCTTACATCATACAAATCTATGCATATGTCAATACCTACGTCTACGTCTACACCTGCACTTACAATACAAAAAAATCAATGTTCAAAATTTTGCTAATACTTTTTCACTGCATTTAAATCAAATTCAACAATGCTACGACAATGCAACATACAGCACCAGGGAATTGGTAATTTAAAACCAATGGTTTAAAGGAGAGAATGCCATAAATAGTCTCCATAGAATTTCAAGGCATACACGTATTTTATACACATTTCATACATACATCTGGCATATCCAAAGCATGCATACCCTATACATTTTGCACACATACAAACATTAAATACACATGCATACGCCTATATCACATGGTAAATGAACAACCTAATCCTAGATTCAGTCATCTAAGGGCCCATCAATCAAACACATCTCCTGCGATCCAATCCACCATCTAAGTCTCCATGCCGTGACGCATTTAACCCATCACCTAAATCTCCATGCAGTAATGAATAAAACTCAATACATTGCCTCTAAGCCGCAATGTATTCGCAAAAACTCAGTACATTGCCTCTAAGCCGCAATGTATTCGCAAAACTCAGCACATTGCCTCTAAGCCGCAATGTATTCTCAAAACTAAGTACATTGCCTCTAAGCCGCAATGTATTCGCAAAACTCAGCACATTGCCTCTAAGCCGCAATGTATTCTCAAAACTAAGTACATTTCCTCTAAGCCGTAATGTATTCTCAAAACTCAGTACATTGCCTCTAAGCTGCAATGTATTCTTAAAACTCAGTATATTACCTCTAAGCCACAATGTATTCTCAAAACTCAGTACATTGCCTCTAATCCGTAATGTATTCGCAAAACTCAGTACATTACCTCTAAGTCGCAATGTATTCTCAAAACTCAGTACATTTCCTCTAAGCCGTAATGTATTCGCAAAACTCAGTACATTACCTCTAAGCTACAATGTATTCTCAAAACTCAATACATTGCCTCTAAGCCGCAATGTATTCTCCAAAATCAGTACATTGCCTCTAAGCCGCAATGTATTCTCAAAACTCAGTACATTGCCTCTAAGCCGCAATGTATTTGCAAAACTCAGTACATTTCCTCTAAGACGCAATGTATTCGTAAAACTCGGTACATTGCCTCTAAGCCGCAATGTATTTGCAAAACTCAGTACATTGCCTCTAAGACGCAATGTATTCGCAAAACTCGATATATTGCCTCTAAGCCTCAATGTATTCTCCAAATTCGGTACATTTCCTCTAAGCCTCAATGTATTCTCCAAACTCGGTACATTTCCTCTAAGCCTCAATGTATTCTCCTAGCTCGATACATTGCCTATAAGCCTCAATGTATTCTCCTAGCTCGGTACATTTCCTCTAAGCCTCAATGTACTCTCCAAACTCGGTACATTGCCTCTAAGCCTCATGTATTCACAAAACTCGGTACCTTGCCTCTAAGCCTCAATGTACTCTTCTCATCCAGCCCACTGCCTAAGACATTATGCAGTAGTGTGGTTCCCTGTTACGTAATATAGACCATTGCCTAAGACCCCGTGCAGCAATGTGTTTCCTTATTACGCGACATAGATCATCGCCTAAGACTTCATGCAGTGATGTTCGAAAACCAAATTTAGCTTATTGCCTCATACTTCACGTAGAGATTTGTGAACCTAACCAATTGCCTAAGCCTTCATGTAGTAGTGCGTTCCCTTATTCCGCGACACAGAACATCGCCTCAGACTTCATGCAGCGATGCTCGAAAACCCAAAATCTAGCCTATCGCCTCAGACTTCACGCAGCGATTTGTGAACCTAACCCATTGCCTAAGACTTCATGCAGCAATGTGTTTCTTTATTCCATGGCACAGATCATCGCCTTAGACTTCAGGCAGCGATGCTCGAAAACAAAATCTAGCTTATCGCCTAAGACGTCATGCTGCGATTCGCGAACATAACCCATGGCCTCAGTCTCCAAGCAGCCGTGCATCATCAATTATTTGTTTTATTCATCCTCCAAATGGGTGAATAATCAAAACCAAACCAAGACATACAGGATTGTGCTCTTAAGCTCAAGACTATCTACCTCATCATCAAACCCTGGTAAGCGATACATCATCAGTTATGCCTACTTCCTTGAGACTGTAAGGGTATGCTATATCAGTGTAACCTTATGTTTGTCGGACAAATTTCGGAGTATTCCAAGTATTCAATAAACTCCCAATTAGAATGCGCAAGACTCGCATTTTCTCACGCTATTCGATTGGAAGATAATTAAATAGAGGAAGTTGTTGTACCCCAAATTTGTCCTACCTCGATGATTTTATTTTCAAGATTTAAATAGAAGAAATATTTAATTTAAGGATGGTACAGCAATATTTGATGGTCCATTCTTAAATTTAAGTGGACTAGGGGGTGTATTTTAAATTCAGGAGAGTGGGGATTTCTAAATCAGAAAGACTCGTATATCCGTGAATCCATTCGCGTAGCATGTTGGCCAATAGCCCATGCGATTCAAAAATGGAAAATTATTTCAGAATAATAACTATTAAATAGTTGTTATTAGTAAAACAGAGGTTGAAATTAAATTAAAATCCACTTAAGTTTAAGTTGCTATTAATTAATAATTAAATTTATTAAAGATATTTAAGTGTTATTTTATTGTTAGTAAAAAGGTGTGAGGTGTTTAATTTACGAGCCCATTAAGCTTCTATTAGTTGGCCCATCTGATGTTTTGGAAAAAAGAAGTTTTTTTAATTATTAAAAAAAAGGGAGATGTTTACTGTTATTATAAATAAATAAATGAATAAGATTTTTTTAAAGAAAAAAAAAAGAAAGCGTAACTTTTTTTTATGGCTGATAAAACTTGTTTTTTATAATTTGTTTTTTGGTAGATGTTTTTAAAGATTGGTTTTGGGAAAAAGGCTAATTGGGTGTGACTGTATTGAAAAAAATGTAATAATAAGTTTTGCTGTAATATCAAATAAATGTTGATGGGCTGAGTAAAATAATTAGGGTGCAGGCCCAGTCTGGTCAAGAAGAAAATATGTTGGGCTGAAATAGGAATAAGACGTGCAGGCCCAAGATCAACAACAATTGTTCCAATTAAACTAAATTCACGCACGTTTTTTTGAACTAACAAGCTACTGTAGAAATAAACTAAATCTTTTAACAAATCAAATCTCCAGAATATTCAATCTATACAATAAACCAAATCTGGAATTAACAGTAAAAGCAAAATCAAATCAATTACAATAATCTCTAATCTCCCTAATTTCTGCCTAAATCTAACTCTAAAAAATTTCTAAAACCCTAAATCTAATTCTAACAACGGTTTTTAAAAGCTCAAGAACTAAACATATAAATAGGGAAGAACAAGAACGGTACAAGGGGGGGAAGATTGCTGGAAATTAATTCGGAGGAGAAATTTATGGGTAGAACGAAAAACAAGAACGGCAGAACAAGGCTGGATCGGGGAAAACAAGCAGAAGATGAACCCAAGCAACTGGGGTTCCAATATCTGGAACCCTAGTCATCTCCTCCGCCTCACTCTCGTCGTGCCTTCAAACAACAACCACCATCAACCCTCAAGCTCGATCGCCGTTTCTGTAACCTGCAAAAAAATGAAGAAAATTAAGATCCAGATCAGTTGAGGCCGCAGAAAGCTCATTGTGGAAGGGGTAATGTTGTACCTCAAAATTTTCCCTCCCATATTTCTCAACATATGGCAAGTGAGGTCCCCAAATTGCTCAAGGAAGTTCAAGAGTTGGCCAGACAAACTCTCTCCTAAAGTAGTCTACCTCAAATTAGGGTTTCTATTTTCATCAAGATGTGTGAACCACAAAGGACTAAAATTCTCACCATTGTCCTAATATGTTCTCAATATCATCCATGTCAAGTTTCAAGCCTTGCAGAGGAAGTTTGCTCATTCAATTGCTGAAATGCCTGAAAATCAACTATGTTAGGTCAAAAGTCAATTGTGGCCCACAAACAGACATACTTCAATATTTTTGGTAAACATCCTCATTTTGAAGTATTATTCATCATTTTATCAATATTTTATCATGATTCCTCAAGGATTTCTCACAATTCATCAAAACCCAAAAGTTGCTAGATTAGGGTTTTGCAAGAAAAGTCAACTTAACTTTGACCAAGCATAACTTTACCATACTTCATCATAAATGACCCATACAAATCTCATTTTTAAGAGGATGCAATTTCCTACAATTCATCTTCATATACCAAGTTCAAAATATGCACTCACAAAAAGATATGAATTTTGACATTATAGGTCATTTTGAAAAGTTAACAAAAACACCTTTTGGGTCAAAGTTTCATACATGAACATGGAAGACTCAATTGAGATGATACTAAAAGGGTTGATTAGAGGACATCATAAGCTTTCTATAAAGTCCAAGAACACATCTCTAGGGTCAAAATTGAGAGAGTTATGCATTGGCCAAGTTGACCATTTTTGCAAAATTGCCAAAAGTCAAATGTGCTCAAATTTGCATTTTTTGCTAAATGGGCCCAACTTTTTATGCTTGCACCTCAATTATAATGTGGTCCACGACTAAAATGCTTATCCACCAATTGTTTGCTTCATTTTTCAATTTATTTTTATTTTTCATTAATTAAAAAGTGAATTAAATCAAATAAATGATGAAAATTATCAAAGATTTGACTTGATTGGTTTTTTTGACAGGTTAGCAACCAAGATTTGATGATCTTGCAAAATCAATTCGAATCAATTGTAATTGGAACAAAAAGAGCATGATTAGGCCAAATTTGGAAGGATATCAAATGCCATGAAAACAAAATCAAATCTTGAAAACTTCCAAAGATGTGATCAATTTTTACAACCCTAATGCATTCTATAATATATATTGAACGTATCCAGAGTAAGAATAAGGGTTGAACAGTCGTGCAGAGCAAAAGCAAAACTGAAAAAATTCAAGAGAAAGTGGTGATCCAATTTCCATCCTAGAGGCCAATCCAAGCCATTCTAACATTGCCAATAGATTGCTAGACATCCCAGAAGCATATCCTAATCAATTGCAAGCCTTTTCACGCCTAGAATTATAAGTTACAGGTACCACAATTTGCCTCCAAACTCATTTTCGATTTCGTTGATTTACTCATCCTACGCATGTTTTGACTATATATTCTTGTTCATCATTGAGTTTGCAAAATATTGGTACCACTTAATTGCATTTTTTACGCCTGTACATGATATTGCCATAGTTAGGGTTTTGTGTTCTTGTTTAGGGCTTTGCAGTATAGGCTAAATTGGGCTTGGATTTTGGTACCATGATACTCGTGAGGATGAGACGAGTTGATTGGTACCTTTGAATTTCATTTATATTACTTGTAGAGAATTTTTGAGATGAACAGGTCTGTAGCTACAGTGAGCAACTGTAGGTAAAACTATCTTAGGCTAAAACGACAGTTGGGAGGAAGAAGACAATGCGTGGCACTCACTGATTGGGTGATTTGAATTTTAGCGCGTTTTTAATACATTATTGGTTTTTTGATTATATTATTTTACTTCCATTATGTGTACAACAAAAATGCGTGGCTCAGTTGGCAAGCGTGTATTGGAGACATGCATAAGGGCCTGGGTTTGATCCTCAGGTCCCATATTTGTTTCATATTATTTTTCAATAGGTGATCAGGTACGCTTCTTAAAAGGACGTCCACCATATGCCATCCAGATCCAACCATCAAACGCCTCCCCAGCCAGATCTAATGCCTTTCAATTGAAGGTCCACCATGTACCCCAAGTCAGCATACGCGTCAGATTTGGCAAAGTCAAGCAGGCAGCAGGCCTTAGCTATCGGGGCCCAGAAAATTCAGATTCCAACCCCCATGATTGCTAATACACAAGCCCATCTCATCTTTCTTTATTTATTTTTTTAATTCTTTTAATATTTCTTTTATTTATTCTTAATTCAAAAATTAATCTTTTTTCATAAAAATCAAAAATTCACAAAAATTAGAATTAGTTTTTTTTTTTACTATTATCAAATTTGATTTTATTTAGTTTAACTTAGGAAAATTGTGATTTATTTTCATAAATAAAATCAAATAGAAATTAGGTTAAAACTCTTGATTTAATTTTATTTTATCTTTTTCTCAAATACATAAAAATACAAAAAATAGGTTTTAGAATAAATTAATGTATTTTCCTTTAATTTAAAATTAGTTAGAACTTAGGATTTTCTTTTTAATTTAACTATTTCATTATTTTCTTAAAACATGACAAAAAAGCATTTTTAATCAATCACAATTAGGTTTAGTCAATGGTCAAAACCCCAGTCGCCTCGCATTTAATTCTCTGCGCGCTTATTATTTATTTTGACAATATTTTTATAACTGTTCATGGTTTATAATAGTTTAATTTAGGGTTTTTATTTACTGTTTAAATTCTCGAGTTTTTGGCTATGTAATTAATCCCCATCCCCGAAGCCTTGTAATAGCGTAGATTTACTTTCCCGCATTTTTAATTCCCGCAAATATTTAACTGTCTAGATGAATGCTAATAGGGTTGTGTGGCAAGAATGCATGACAAAATTAAAATGGTTAGAAAACCCTAATGTGCAAAGATAAATAAACTGAAAATAAATCACTCGCACATATCACTCTTAGGGTATACTCTCACTTCGGTTGCCTTCGGTAAATGATCATTAAGCATAGGGTGTCTTAGTGGTTGCCCTCCATTCTAAAAGATCAAATTGTCCCGTTCGGATGTTGCCTCAGAAATGCTGCCTCGAATATGATCTTAAGACTCTAGGGTTATTACTAAGATGTCCTAACATTGCTTTAGTGATCCTACGTCCCTTTCGAATTGACCCTTACAACTCCAACGACTGTGCTACTTATTTCTCAATAGTAGGATAACACTGTCTAAAGGAAACAAGAATAGAAACGATCTTTTTTCGAGTAGGTAGATGCTAGTAGGTACTTGCTCAAATCAAAGCTTTTCACACTCACACTTTTCAAACAAATTTTCAAAACAACTTCATCACACCTTTGAGGACTGACACAAGGGTTATCACAAAGTCAAACTTTTTCAAAAACAAATCACATACACAAGCAAATTTTAAAAAGTTGAGCAAGTACCTAAGAGCCCATGGAAAACCATGGATAGAAAGGGTGCTAACACCTTCCCTTTCTATAATCTACGCCTCGTACTCAGAATATCTCGAAAAAGAATTTTTTTCTGTACTTTTTTCCTTTCCGATTGGATGAAATAAAAGCCGATGACGACTCTTGCTTACCGCGACATTTTGTGAACAAAAAACGCAAAACACAAACCAGCGTCAAACAGTCGGTTCTGCCACCGTATCATAGAACTGGCGACGCTGCTGGGGAGTTATAAGTGGGATATACCTTAGGATCTAGGTCATCATAATTGCTTGTCTTGATTGCTTTGTTTGCTTTACGTTTAAGGGTTTTGTTTGGGGTTACTATAGATCCTACACTCGGATCTGGGGAATGCCTTTTAGTTAAGTAGCAATAGACTGTGAGGGAACTGTACGGCATAGACCGATACGGTTGAACCGGTAGCTACATTGGTGTGGCACATTGGTTGGTACCGGTATCCCTTGTGGAGAAACTAGGAGAATACAGGGCCGCTGCATGGTGTCGTTAAGCATCAACTGACCTTAGAACCTTTAATCACCCAACTTGGCCATTAGAAAGTAGCGAGATAGCCGGCCTCGGTATAGAGCTGAGAACTAGTTGATACTCGATGCTACACTCATTGAAACCATGCTCTCAGAATAGTTTCGGCCGCAAGAAAAAATTGCGTGAGCTGAAACCATGACCGATGGAGGGTGGTCAGTGATATTGAGATCCTCTAGAACCCGGTTACTTTGCTAGGACAGGTTTGAAACCAACTTAACTTCAAGAGGATACTACCTTTGACCTCATGCAAGCCTTAAACCTAAGGGCTTTGTGTGATTTGACTGTGTTTGCAATATCTGTGTTTGCTATACCTGTGGTTTATCATGACATCATGCATCATAACATGGCATTCATGCTTCATTACCCTAACCATTTCAAGGACCAAGGGAATTTATCTTTGTTCGGTTTTGCAGAACATGGCTTTCGTGCGCAGAAATACCATTTGAGTCAACTTTGTGCAGATACCTGCCCAACTTAAAGAGCTGGCCTCGAGAGTTTCTGAGACTTTTGTGTTCATTAAGAGACACGGTCAACTTCTCATCCTGGTTACTTCAAATCTTGATGAACAGATGATGAGCGTACTATTTCAGTTCTTTGATCCCGTGATATGTTTATTCTATCCAGAGATGTGAAGATTAAAATCTTCGTCTCGACGAGATTGAAGGTACTTAAATACATAATACGCAATTTTTCCCTAAGATACCGCCATTATGTTTGTGATATGAATGTAGTATTTAAATTCACAGAGAATGATATTGTATGAGACAAGATAATGCTGGAGAAACCAAACACCAACAAAACACAGGAACATAGATTATACACTACTGGGGAAGTGAGTCATCGACTTCAAATGATAGACTCTTGACGGTGAATAAAAATTTGAGAGAATACAACCTCTGACCCTAACAAAGAAGGCATCTTGCATAGGCCACAAAAACAGATTATCGACCCAAAATAACGGTGAGTTCACATCTCAAGGTCAACGATAGACAAAAGATGTATCAATTTTGCTGATAATGGACTACCAACTTCTGAAGGCAAAGATTTCATAACGAGCCTTTCTGCGAGATTTTTCCAGAGGGATACCAATTAATGCTGAAATAATAATATGGTTGTAGATACACAAGCTGCTCAAATAAAGAAGCTTCCACTTGCTGTCATTCAAAGATGTCAGTAACATACAAGCTGCTCAAATAAAGAAGCTGCCACTTGTTGTCTTCCAAAAATACTATGACATACAAGCTGCTCAAATAAAGAAGCTGCCACTTACTGTCGTCCAGGGATGTCAATAACATACAAGCTGCTCAAATAAAGAAGCCGCCACTTGCTGTTTTCCAAAAAAAATACCAATAACATACAAGCTGCTCAAATAAAGAAGCCGCCACTTGCTGTATTCCAGAAAAAATATCAATAACGCGCAAGTTGCTCATGAAGAGACCGCCGCTTGCCGTTTTTTCCAAAAAATAATAACGTACGAGTTGCTCATGAAGAGACCGCCGCTTGTCGTTTTCCAAAAATAATAATAACGCACAAGTTGCTCATGAAGAGACCGCCGCTTGTCGTTTTCTAACGATGTCTATAACGTACAAGTTGCTCATGAAGAGACCGCCGCTTGTCGTTTTCCAAAAATATTTCAGAAGAAAGTTGCGATAACACTGCCAGAGAATAAAATTCTTTTTCAAAGGGAATCATGAATAGATCCTTCCTGAGGAGGTCAAATACTTAAATGCGCAAAATAAATGCACCATTCATCTAGGTTGTTTAGCTTGGAGAAAACCACGAGATAGCCTATGCAAGAGACAAAAAAACTCCCTCCAGGAATAAACCAGAGAGAAGACAGTCAAACAAGACTCCACCCAATGAGAAAATAACTTAATTGGGTGGAGTCATCCTATCCAGAAATGGACAAGGAAGGCTAAATCAAAATTCATCTACGAGGATTAGCTCAGTTGGGTAATTTAGAAAGGAAGCACATTTTCTGCCTAAGTTAACATTCTACTTGGAAAGAAACATGTACGCTGTTTGAATAAACAAAGTATACAACCCAAAATCAACGACAAATGTGAATATGCATGCGTGATATAAGTGTAAATAATTAAATGAATGTTATGCTGACAAAACAAACAGATGGAATATCTTGAAGACGATAAGATGTCACGAAATAATAGATACTCGGCCAATCTTAAAAAGACGGAAAATAACTGGAACTGGAACCACAAAGCAACGTCAGAGCGTATCACGCTACAAGGCTCAAGTCTTCTGAGGAGAAAAGTATTCAAATCCAATCTTCTAATACCAATAGACCACTGGCATGATACAAAACGTACCACACCTCAGAAATCTGCTCGAATAAAGATAACCAAAACAACGCTTAACTGGAGAAGCTGGGGAGTCACCAAACTTAGTACCACTAGAAACAAAAGTGTACACAACCAACACCTCGTGACGATTTTGAAAGAAAACATGTTCATCATGCAAGGATAAATTACTGTATTGTTTTGCATTTCATGACTTGACCATCCTCGGAACAACTATTAATATTCCTTTCATTATTCACGACACATTTTTAAAATAAGAATACTTTAAATAACTTTGTTTCAAATATTTCCGTAAAATTAAAATTTTGCCCACAAAAGGTAAATGCTCAAATTTCATTAATAAGATGGTAGTTCGCTAACAACGCGACTCCAACGGTTTACAAAAGTTTGGGAAATAGTACATGAAAGAAAGGGTCACACAAAAACAATGATCACTATTCTCCCTAACAACTTCGAATTCCGAAATATGCTCATATGCCACAGCCGGTCTGACCAAAAGCCTGCCTAAGCCGCCCCTTCGGGTTTTCAACTTAGCGAACTGTCAACTCAAACCTAGGCGAAATACTTCTTGACTGCATCGGCGTTCATGGAGCGCGGGAGCTCTTCACCGTCTATATTTGTGAGAATCATGGCGCCTCCAGAGAAAACTTTCTTAACGACATACGGTCCTTCATAATTCGGAGCTCACTTGCCCCTAGAATCAGGTTGGAAAGATATTATCTTTTTTAGCATAAGGTCACCTTCTCTGAACTCGCGTGGTCGAACCTTTTTATCAAAAGCCTTCTTCATTCTCTGCTGATATAATTGACCGTGACACAATGCTGTCAATCTCTTTTCTTCAATTAAATTCAACTGATCATATCTACTTTGACACCATTCAGCCTCAGAAAGTTAAGCTTCCATCAACACTCTCATAGACGGAATCTCAACCTCCACGGGGAGTACTGCTTCCATACCATAAACTAGGGGAAATGGGGTTACGCCTGTTGAAGTTCGAACTGAAGTACGATATTCATGCAGAGCAAACGGAAGCATTTCATGCCAATCTTTATAAGTTACCACCATCTTCTGGACAATCTTTTTGATGTTCTTGTTAGCAGCTTCAACTGCCCCATTCATCTTCGGCCTGTAAGGAGAAGAATTATGATGTTCGATCTTGAACTCTTCACAAAGCTCTCTCATCATCTTGTTATTCAAATTCGAACCATTATCAGTGATGATCTTGCTCGGGATACCGTATCGACAAATGATTTGATTCTTGATAAATCTGACTACCACCTGTCTGGTTACATTAGCATAAGATGCTGCTTCCTCCCATTTAGTAAAATAATCGATCGCTACCAAGATGAAACGATGACCATTTGAAGCTTTGGGTTCAATCATTCCAATCATATCAATGCCCCACATAGAGAAAGGCCAAGGTGAAGAGATAACGTTGAGGAGGGTCGGTGGCACATGTATCTTGTCCGCATAAATTTGGCATTTATGACATTTCTTCACATATTTGCAGCAATCAGATTCCATCGTCATCCAATAGTAACCAGCTCTCAACATCTTTTTAGCCATTGCATGTCTGTTGGCATGCGTGCCAAAGGATCCTTCATGTACTTCTTGCATCAGCATGTCTGCTTCATGTCCGTCTACACATCTGAGCAAGACCATGTCGTAATTCCTCTTATACAATCCTTCTTCATTGAGGAAGAAACTGCTTGCTAATCTTCTCAACGTCTTCCTATCTTTATTGGATGCCCCAGGCAGGTACTCTTGAGTTTGAAGAACACGTTTAATGTCATAGAACCATGGTTTGTCGTCGATGACCTCTTCTACTGAGAACACATGAGCAGGTCTGTCGAGGCGCATAACCCGGATTGTAGGCACATCGTTCCAACCATTCACTTGAAACATTGAAGACAAAGTAGCTAAAGCATCATCCATTTGGTTTTCATCTCTAGGGATATGATGTAATTCCACTTTGTTGAAGAAAGTTAACAATCTTCTAGCATAGTCTCTGTAAGGGATCAAACCAGGATGACGAGTCTCCCATTCTCCTTTGATTTGATTAATTACCAATGCCGAATCTCCGTAAATATCAAGAATCTTAATCCTTAGATCCACTGCTTCTTCGAGACCCATAACACATGCCTCATATTCAGCCATGTTGTTCGTGCAGTCAAACTTCAATCTTGCCGTGAACATGATATGAGTACCTCGGGGAGTGACGATGATTTCCCCAATTCCATTTCCATAAGAGTTCACAGCTCCGTCAAATATTAAACCCCAATGGGATTCGGGATCAGGTCCTTCTTCAGGTAACGGCTCTTCACAATCTTTAGCTTTCAAGTACATAACATCTTCATCTGGGAAATCAAACTTGATGGATTGATAATCGTCAATTGGTTGGTGAGCCAAATGGTCGGCTAAAATACTCCCTTTGATTGCTTTCTGAGCGTGATACTCAATGTCATATTCAGATAATAACATCTGCCAACGGGCTATTCTTCCAGATAAGGCGGGCTTCTCAAAGATATACTTGATCGGATCCATTTTGGAGATCAACCAAGTGGTGTGGTTAATCATATACTGGCGCAGACGGCGAGCAGCCCAAGCTAAAGCACAACAGGTTTTCTCAAGCATTGAGTATCGAGACTCACAGTCTGTGAATTTCTTACTCAGATAATATATGGCATGTTCCTTTCTTCCAGTCTCATCTTGTTGACCAAGCACACATCCCATGGAATCTTCCAATATAGTCAGGTACATAATCAAAGGTCTTCCTTCCACTGGAGGAATCAATATGGGAGGTTCAAGTAAATATTCTTTGATGCTATCAAAAGCTCTCTGACAATCTTCTGTCTACACACATCCTTGGTTCTTTCTGAGAAGCTTGAAAATCGGCCCACAGGTAGCAGTCATATGAGATATAAATCTAGAAATATAGTTCAGTCTCCCAAGGAATCCTCTTACTTGTTTTTCCGTCTTAGGTGCGGGCATTTCCCGAATAGCTTTGACTTTATCAGGATCTACCTCAATACCTTTCTGACTAACAATGAAACCCAGAAGTCTTCCAGAACGAACACCAAAAGTGCACTTGTTGGGATTCAGACGGAGTTTATACTTTCTCAAACGCTGGAATAACTTCAATAAATGTTCCAAATGATCTTCTTCAGTTTGTGATTTGGCAATCATGTCATCTACATACACTTCTATCTCTTTATGCATCATATCATGGAACAAAGCAGTCATGGCCCTTTGGTATGTTGCACCAGCATTCCTCAAACCAAATGGCATAACCCGATAACAAAATGTTCCCCAAGGTGTAATGAAAGTTGTCTTCTCCATATCTTCTGGTGCCATCTTGATTTGATTGTAACCAGAGAAACCATCCATGAAAGAAAAGACTTTGAACTTTGCGGTACTGTCGACCAATACGTCAATGTGCGGTAATGGGAAGTCATCCTTTGGGCTAGCTCTATTCAGATCTCTATAGTCTACACACATTCGAACTTTGCCATCTTTCTTAGCAACAGGCACTATATTGGCTAACCATTGAGGATAGACCGATGTAACAAGGAAACCTGCATTAATTTGTTTTTGAACTTCTTCTTTGATCTTGTCAGCCATATCGGGACGAGTCCTTCTCAACTTCTGCTTAATCGGCGGACATTCAGGTCTCAACGGTAAACGATGCTCCACAATATTGCTGTCCAAACCTGGCATATCTTGGTAGGACCAAGAAAACACATCAACATACTCTTTGAGAAGCTCCAACATTTTCTCTTTGACCTCTGGGATAAGCAATTCTCCGACCTTGACTTCCTTTTTATCTTCTTCATCACCCAAATTGATCATCTCTATAGGTTCTTCAAACGGCTGAATAGTCTTTTCATCGTGCTCAAGCAAACGGGAAATTTCATCAGGAACTTCTTCGCTATCCTCTTCTTCGGCTCCGAACACAGGGAATTCAAAGTTGGGAGAGGGCATAGGATCATTGTTTTCAATGGTTAAGTCATGGATTAATCTGCACATATGATTATGCTTTATTTTAGAAATCGATTAATATGAATGTTGTACAAATGAAACAAAATATTATTATATTTTCCTATTACTACCAATTAATTTTCATTACTATTTCCCAGAAAAAGTGAAAAATAAAACAGTAGTGGACAAAATAACATTTTTATTCATGAGGGGCAATACTTGAAACAAAGAGCCCAGACATTTTCTCTTTTGCCTTGGGCAGAGCAAAAGGATTTATTTTCAACATAGCCCGACACAAATACTTTTCGCCTTGGGCAGAGCGAAATTTTTTTCCAAAAATAAAACAAAACATTACTCAGAAATGTGCATCACAACAGGAACATCAACAGCAATCCAGTTCTGGAAAATCACTCCATGCGTTACAAAATCGGGTAAATCCTCTTCAGAATCGTCTCCTATTATAGCATCAACTTCAGGAGGAGTCGGATGGATAAAACCTGCGCTTCGGAAAACTTCTTGTATCGGACGAGTAACTATTTCCTGCTTGACTCTTGTAGACACGGGATGAAAACCAAGACCTTCTCCAGATTTGTTCTCGGGCAAAGTCAACACCTAGCCCCAACCTTCAGCCGAACCACTTTCAACCACTCGTCGTGCATCCTCAAAAGAAGAAATAGATGTCCCTTGCTTCTTCACTTCATTATTAGCAACATATAGAGCTTGGAATTGGGTTCCAACATCCTCATCAGCATCAATAAAAGAGAAAGATGACAAATGGCTTACCACCATAGCCTGCTCTCCACCAATCATTACCAGCTTTCCATGCCTTACAAACTTCAATCTTTGATGGAGCGTGGAAGTGACTGCCCCTGCATCATGGATCCATGGACGACCCAATAGGCAACTGTAGGCGGCACGAATATCCATTACTTGAAAAGTGATCTGAAAAGTATGAGGACCAATTATTATAGGAAGATCCACTTCACCAATGACAGTCTTCCTAGAACCATCAAACGCTTTGACAATTACCCCACTAGGTCTCATGGGAGCACCTTGATATGAGAGTCGAGATAATGTAGTTTTGGACATTACATTTAACGACGAACCTGTATCTACCAACACAATTGATAAAGTATCATTTCCACAACTTATTGAGATATGCAAAGCCATATTATGGTTCCTTCCCTCCTCCGGAAGCTCTTCATCATTGAAACCAAGATTGTTACACAAAGTAATATTTCCCACAATTCCATCAAATTGGTCAACCGTCACATCATGATCCACGAATGCCTGGTCCAAGACCTTCATCAAAGCTTCTCTATGTGCACCAAAATCTCTCAGTAAAGCAAGCAAAGAAATCTTGGAAGGAGTTTGCAATAGTTGGTCCACAATCTTATATTCACTTCTCTTGATGAGCCTCAGAATCTCATCATCATCGGGATGTGGGATAGGTTCATTGGATCGGCCTATCTCAACCCTTGGTTCAGCATTTCTCGCTGGAATTTCTGCCGGTATGGGCCTCCTGACTTGAACTTCTGGTCTCTTCAAAGGTACTGCTGCAAAGACACGTCTGCTTCTCGTAACTCTGCTCACATCAGCGATGTTAACAAAAGATGGCATTGTTGGTATAGGGACTTCTACCCCATTCTCAATCATTGTGGCATTATACTTATACGGTATAGCTTGGTCTGAGTTGTAAGGCACAGGACCAGGTGGATAAATGATCAAAGGAGCAACAGGTGCAGTCTGACTGTCGTAAACGATCTCTATTGGTTCAGGCAAGTTGAATTGCGGTATTATAACATTCACTTCATTAACTGGATCTCTATCATGTGTAATAGTGATAACCCTCTGGTCTAACAATTTTTGAATATCCTCATTCACAATAGGGCAATCAACCTCTCTTGAACAAAATTCACAAACATCATAATCATGCTGATGCCTAAAAAAGGCAAGTCTTCTTAAGCTCTGATGTAACCTGATCAACGAATCTCTTATGTGTTCAACTTGAAAAACTCGAAACTTTCCTGGACAACCTTCCACCATATTCACTGATGCTGCCCCATGTCGAGGCAAAGGATTATCTCTAACATTTGGGTTAACATCCTTGAAAGACAAGATACCGTTCTTAATCAACCTCTGCACGTCCGCCTTTAAAGCAAAACAATTTTCAATGTTGTGCCCCGGAGACCCTTGATGATATTCACAAAACTGATCTGCCTTGTACCACGGAGAAGTACTATTCGGTGCGACAGGAGGAGGCTTCGTCGTTATGAGGTTTTTTCTGATCAGAGCGGGGAACAACTCAGTGTAAGTCATGGGAATGGCATCAAATTGCGGTTTCCTTGGTGAACGATTCTGGTTATTAAACTGATAAGCCTGTTGTCGAGGCTGCTGTTGAAATGACCGTTGCTGAGTTGGTGGGGTTTGATGAGTTGGGGTCACCATTGTTGGGCGGACAGCCGGAGTGACTGCTGCAACATGTGAATAGCCTCTCCTTGGTCTCCCAGGGAAAATTACACTGACATCTTGTTCTTTCCTTTTAGGAAAAACACTTCCAAACTTCTTGATACTGCTAGACGGACTTCCTTCCTTAACCAAACGTCCCTCACGAATCCCTTCTTCCAACCGCATGCCCATACTTACCATCTCGGTGAAGTCACTGGGTGTGCTGGCAATCATTCTTTCATAATAAAAGGAACCTAAAGTCTTCAGGAATATATTTGTCATTTCTTTCTCCTCAAGAGGGGGATAAATCTGAGCAGCAATCTCGCGCCACCTCTGGGCATATTCTTTAAAGGACTCTCTGTCTCTCTAGGACATCGCCCGGAGTTGATCTCTGTCCGGCGCCATGTCGACGTTGTATTTATACTGGCGAACAAAAGCTTCACTAAGATCGTTGAAATTACGGATCCGAGTGCTGTCCAAACCCATATACCACTTTAGAGCGGCACCAGTCAAACTGTCTTGAAAGTAGTGAACTAATAAGTTATGATCATCAGAATATGTAGACATCTTTCTCACATACATAATTAAATGACTCCGCGGACACGAATCACCTTTATACCTTTCAAAGTCCGGCACTTTGAATTTGGCTGGAATCTTTACATTTGGAACTAAACACAGGTCGTGAGCATTCTTTCCGAACAAATCTTTCCCCTTTAACGCTCTGATCTCCCTCTGCATCTCTTGAAACTGGTCTTGAAATTCCTCCATTCTATCGAAAAGACCCAGACTTTCAGCAGGCTCGACATGATAAGTAGGTTCATTCATGTATGGCATAGAGTGAACAACATGAGCGACAGTTGTCATCACTGGTTGAGGGAAAGGTGCCACAGACGGGATTACAGGCGGCATAGTAGTTGTCTCTGGTTGAGGAAAAGACATAGTAGGTTGAACCAAAGGCTGTATGACAGGCTGATACCCTTCTGGCACAAAGTTATAAGGCATTCCCCACGGAAAACCTTTTGGCATCTGATGTTGAAGCGGAGAGTTGATTTGAGTCACAGATGTTGGAACAGTGACAATCTCAGAAACCACAGTAGTTGAAGTCTGAATCTCAGCAGCTGCAGTCGATGGCTGATTCTGAGCAGCCATCAAACTTTCCACCAGCGCAGTTAGTTTTTCCATCCCAACACGAAGGGTAGCGACCTCCTCATGAAGCTCGTGGTTTTCCTGTTCTAGATCTTCCATCTTCCTCTGACGGTTGGCTCGGGTATCGTATCGATGAGACAGCTTGGCAATCTATCGGAGTGGAAAAAGAAACAAGGATAAGACTCTAAAAAACATGTGAAGTGGAATGCTGGATGATGCATGATATGTGATGCAAATGATAATTCATTTTGATAGTTTTTCAAGGAACTTCGATAATTTTGCACACATCAATGGTAAAGGAATTTGAAACAACAAAAACTCATTTCATTAATCAAAAGCGGTAAATTATAACTTACAACTTTGGAACAACAAAACAATAAATTACAACTTTGGGATGACAACCCAATAATAAAAGCAGTAAATTACAACTTTGGAACATGAAGCCCATAATAAAGCAGTAAATTACAACTTTGGAATATGAAGCCCTTTTACAGAGTTTTACAAAATGACATCAGCAAAAAATAAAACTAAGAACTAAAGATCATTTAGAATCAACTTCGAGTGTTTCTTCTTCCAAACTCCATAATAATAGTACCTGAGATATCTACAAAAATCATTCTTAAGTTCCTTGAAAAACAAGTTTTTTACAAAAAAATGTTTATGGATGTATGGATGAATGATAATGCAACAGTTACACATAAGTTCACAAATATGGGGTTCAAAGGTTCAACGTTTCGAGCATGGAGTCAAAGGTAAAGCCTACCCCAAGGTATGTACTACGGTTTAATCACACCTGTAAGACAAGGTTCTAAGAGTTCCCAGAGTCTACATTCCTCCTTCGGATATTACCAACGTCTTGATTACTCAATAATTAGCAATATTCTCAAGAGAAACTCGTTTGAGTGTAGCATCACGTAACAACTACTTCCGGATTACTCCGTTATAATCTCCGCCCTACACCTAAAAGGCCAAGATGGGTTAGGGTTCTACGGTTCTCAACTTCTCTGGCTCCCAGGTCGAAAATAATAATGTCTTCCCGATTACTCGGTAAACAAATATTACGTTCAAAAGGGCCTTAAACTGAGTGGGGGATTTCATGCCTCTTTCTTCGGGATTACTCCCTCAAAGTTAACATGACTATACCGCCCGTCCTATTCTTAAGTGTAACTTAATCCGGGTATAGGATTCGTCCTTTGCAAAAAACCCAAACAACCCCAATATAAACACATAATCAAACAAAACAAATAATAATAAAACATATAAAACAAACTAGGCTTAACCCACTTAGGGATGGACCAGCAAGAGGTCAATCTTCCCCACCAGAGTCGCCATTTCTGTAGCGATAAAAAATGTAGCGGGGTAAATCGGAGATCGAACTATTAATTAATTCGTCTCACAAAAGCAAGAGTCGCCATCGAAGGATCAAAAAGCAACGTCGCTATGAATGCTTGCTATGTAATAATGCAGATGGGAGGTGGTATCTTAGGTCAAAATTTGGGGTATGACACATCATTGCTTCACCTTTCCAGATTACCAACTGGTACCCACCTTGGAAGAGTTCTCTCATCTATTGGGCATATCCATTCTTGAACAGGTACCCTTCACAGGTATGGAAGAAGTTCCTAGGCCAGAAGACATCGCCTCAGCTTTGCATTTGAAACGGGCTGACGTGGTATCCAATTGGGAAACTCGAAGTGGGGTCGAAGGTTTTCTAGCTAAATTTCTGATAGACCAAGCTCAGCTATTCTGGGATGATTTGGATTTTTAGGCTTTTGAAGATGTCTTGTCAAGATTTTCCTTTCTCGCAACCCAGTGACTACCTTTCTTGGAGATATCTTGCATGCTCTCCATACTCGTACTATGGAGAGAAGAGGGACTCTTATGTGCTGCATGTCGTTGCTGTCAAGGTGGTTTATTTCTGACCTCCCTAAGTCTGTGTTGAAGAACGAAGAAGGTCTGGGTTGGTCGTACAGAATAATGTCACTTGCTCATACGGATGTTCTTTGGTGTTCTCGGGCTATGGAAGACATTGTTGTTATTGACCGCTGTGGGGGATACCCTAATGTCCCATTACTTGGTACCAGAGGGGGTATCACTTATAATCCTTGTCTAGCTTTGCGACAATTTGGTCGTGCCCGAATAGACGGTCCCCATGAGTTGCTTCTCGAGGACATTGTATTCGACTATAAGTAGGATGTTAAGGAGCATCGCCGGAGATTTATACGGGCTTGGGGCATGGTAAACAGATCTGACCCCCAAGAGTTAGGACCAAAGACTTCCCTTCCTATGCAACCTTACCTCCAATGGGTCCGAGCTCGTGTCCAGAAGTTCATGATGCCTTATGCGGCTGTATTACCAGTGATTGTGGAGCCCACTAACGAAGAAGGCATTCCTTATATGGTTTTCTATCCTTACATGCCTACTGATCCTGGGGAGTTACTGAGGTCTTGGATTCAGCTGAGGAATGAGCAGGATACTTACCGAGAACAGTACCATGACCAAGAAAGGAATATTTTGAAGCTCACCAGGAAACTCGAGGAAGAAAGAGTGATCAATGACTATATCAACACAAAGAGGAAGCGCCCATGGGACTTTTGATTTTTCTTTTTCTAGTTTTAGATTTTGTTTTATTTGCTTATTTTGTAAAGCCTTAAAGGCATTTTGAACCTTCAAAGTTTAAACTAATAAAGTTCTGTTTATTTTGGTTTGTAAATTTAAATCTCCCAAAGTCTTTGAAATCATTACATGGGCATCCCATTATCATGCAAATCATTACAGGTACCCCTACAGGTTTCTCATCTTCTTTGCTGTTTATTTCAGCAGAAATGTATTCTGATCAAGCTATCAAAGATCTTTAGGAGCAGAACACCCAATTCCAACAGATGTTCATAAGTCTGGCTAAAGGGCAAGAGGATCTAAAAACCCTTATTCTGAAAGAGGAGAAGAAGAAGAAGAAGACTGGTATTCTGAATATGGGTAGAAGATTCAGAGAAAGGTTGAGGCAACCAACTGATCTGACCGCCTCGTCCAAAGAAGGGGAGAATCAAGAAAGCGAAAAGGACCCAAGTCCTACGGTTTCTGACGATGATACTGATTATAACGATGAGCAATATCCTCCTGCTGAGGATAGATACAAGCAGCTAGAAGACCGTCTAAGTGATATGGAAGTTCAGAAGATCCCTGGTTTGGATTTCGGGGAATTGGGAGTGGTATCGGGAGTTGTCATCCCTCATAAATTCAAAGCTCCGATTTTCTCCAAGTATGATGGAGTATCTTGTCCAAAACTCTATCTTCGCTCGTAAGTCGGGAAAATTCAACCCCACACAGCTGATAGAAATTTGTGGGTCCACTTATTTCAAGATAGTCTGTCAAGGACTCAGCTTGAATGGTTCTATCAGTTGGAGGGGGCCAGTGTTCAAAACTGGGAAGATCTTACTGCTGCTTTCTACAAGAAGTATCAGTACAACGCCGACCTTGCCCCCAATCGTACTCAACTCCAGGGTATGTCCATGGGTGCAGGTGAAGGCTTTAAGGACTATGCTCAAAAGTGGAGAGACTTGGATGTAAGAGTCCAACCCCCTTTGTCTGATAGCGAGTTGGTTGATATGTTTCTGGGGACGCTATATGGCCTGTTTTTCAATCACTTAATCGGCAGCTCGTCATCTGGTTTCACTGAGTTAATTTTGACTAGAGAAAAAGTAGAAGCTGGCATTCAAAGTGGTAAAATACAGAAGGATGCCTCTTCGAGTTCGGTAAAGAAGCCTTTCACTGGTAAGAAGGATGCTAGTGCAGTCTATAGCCCGAGGGACCAAAGAATATATGAACACTGTTAAACGATAAATGTTGTAGTGGTACCAAGACCCACAGTTGCTCCACAATGCAACAATCAACAAAGGGTGGAAAGACCACAACGGCATTTTACCCGCACCAACATGACTTTGGCCAAAGTTCTGCCTCATCTGTTAAAATCCAACTTGGCGACCTTGAGAGAGGCTCCCAAGAATCCAAACACTACTTCTCCCAGATACAATCCCAACGCGTGTTGCGCCTACCATTCTGAGAATCCAGGCCACGATACAAATGATTGTTGGGCCCTGAGAAACAAAGTGCAAGACTTGCTTGAAGCCAAGGAGATAGAGTTTGATGCTCCAGAAAAGCCAAATGTTATAACTGCTCACATGCCCAAACAAGGTCGTGGAGTTAATGTTGTTAACACTTATTTATTTATGACCTCTTTTGAAGAAATTTCTACTCCTCTTATGATTGTTAAGAAGAATTTGTTGTTGGTCGATTTATTTCCGGGTTGTGGTGAAGGTTGCCACATGTGTTCGATTATACCTACTGGTTGTTGTTTATTGAAGTCAGGTGTTCAGCGCCTGATAGATAATAAAGAGATTTTGTTCAAGAAGACTTTGATTCCCGTTGTTCCCACTGAAGACGTTGCCATTATAACCATTTCCACCAATCCTTCCAAGGTTTCCTCGAGAAAACCTATTAGTATTATACATGTTCTAAGAATGGCTTCGCTAATAATCATTGTTCCTGGTCCCATCCCGTACACCTCAAATAAGGTTGTCCCTTGGCATTACAGTGTTGACGTGTATTATCATGGTATTAAGCAAGATCTGAAGAATGAAGAAGCTGATACTGATTTCAGTAATATTGTCGGGACTAGTAAGGTTACCCGAAGTGGAAGGGTCTTATCTCCTGAGATTTTCCCGAAGACTATCATTAAGCCTACTGTTATTCTAATTGTTGCTCCGACCATCACTCCTGACATTTCTCTTGTTCCTACTCCAGTTAGTACACCTGCTACTATTCCTATTCTTACTCCAGTTATCACCCCTGCTGTTGAGCCATATGGGACTCGGGGAAAAGAAATTATAGGTGAGCCTGCCCGGACGGAGGCACCTAAGAAAGTTGTTGTGGAAGCCTCTAAACAAGAAATAGAGGAAATACTGGAAATTATCAAGAAAAGCGACTACAATGTGGTCGAACAGCTGAGGCATACCCCGTCAAAGATCTACATGTTGTCTCTGCTATTATGTTCTGAAGCCCATGCGAAGGCTTTGATTGCATTTCTCAAGACTGCGCATGTGACGCAGGAAACTTCAGCAGATCAGTTCAAAGATTGTGTGGCTAGCCTGACTGCTGACAATGGGCTGGGTTTTTCAGATGCGGATCTGACACCGAAAGGAAGAAATCATAATGATGCTCTGCATGTCTCGATCGAGTGCAGGGGCACCACTATGGCCCATGTGCTGGTGGATATCGAGTCCTCACTGGATGTTCTGCCAAAGAAAGCATTAGACCATCTGGATTGTGAAGGTTTGATTCTAAAGCCGAGTAACATCGTGGTAAGGGCTTTTGATGGATAGAAAAGAATGGTGCACGGGGAGATGGACATCCCTATCAAGGTGGGTTCTCAGACTTTTGGGTCCACCTTCTACGTAATGGATATCAGACCATCATATTCTTGCTTGCTAGGTCGTCCTTGGATCCATAGGGCTGGAGCAGTTACTTCCACACTCCATCAAGTGCTGAAATATCCAGTGAAGGGAAAGGTTGTCATAGTGTGAGGTGAAGAAGAGTATATGATGAGTCATCTCAATTCCTTCCGCTATGTAGAGATGGACGGGGAGTTCATAGAAACTCCTTGTCAGAATTTCGAAGAGGTCCCTCAGTTCTCACCATCAACTGAAGTTACTACCAACAAACCTCCGCTAAAGATGGCTTCTCTCAAGGATGCCATGGATGTAGTTGAAGAAGTTGGGTGTACCAATTGGGGTCAACTCCATGATTTCACTCACAAAACTGACAAATTTGGTTTGGGCTTTACTACAGGGGCTCAAAGGGCTGTTAGGCACGCACGGATTGGAAGACCTCCTCTGCACATCAGCAATCGAGGAGTTAATGCAATTGAAGACAATGAAGAGGATTCAGACATCGACAGCTGGATCTACCCAACAACCAACGGTGGACTGAATAACTGGACGGTGAAGGACTTCATACATGTTTCTTTTATTCCGCAGTAATTGACTTTTGTTTTAAGATTTGTAATAAACAATTTGAAACTTTACGGCCCGGTGCCTTGCCCGAGGCACCTTGGCTTTGCTTGTGAGGGCTTATTATTTTTCATTTCATATATCATTAATAAAGCATTGGACGTTTCTTGCAATACAAATTTTTTGCTCCTTGTTTTTATTTTCTGTCTCTCACTTTATCAAAACAGTTATGCTCTTACACACACTCACGTATCATACTGCAGATCCATATCCACTCTGGATCCCATTGATAACAACTCTGCTACTGCCATTTATGACTTCAAAAATCCGATCAACCAAGCCAAGGACGAAGGTGAGGAGGATTGTGAGGTGCCTGGAGAACTTGCTCGACTATTACAGCAGGAAGAAAGGGCCATACAGCCGCATGAAGAGCCAGTTGAGTCATTGAATTTGGGCACAGAGGAAGACAGGAAAGAGGTTAAAATAGGTGCAAATCTGGAGCCTAGTGTCAAACAACGATTAATACAGATGCTACACGACTATGTTGAGATCTTCGCCTAGTCGTATGAAGACATGCCTGGTTTGGACACTGATATTGTGGTACATCGCCTGCCGACTAAAGAAGACTTCCCTCCGGTAAAGCAGAAGGTCCGCCGCATGCACCCTGAAATGTCAGAGAAAATCAAGGCAGAGGTCATGAACCAGTTCGACGCAGGATTCTTAGTTGTCACTTCTTATCCACAGTGGGTTGCCAACTTCGTCCCAGTACCTAAGAAGGATGGTAAGGTACGAATGTGTGTGGACTACAGATATCTGAACAAGGCAAGCCCCAAGGA
This sequence comes from Vicia faba, assembly GCA_948472305.1. Lineage (NCBI taxonomy): Eukaryota > Viridiplantae > Streptophyta > Magnoliopsida > Fabales > Fabaceae > Vicia > Vicia faba. The sequence goes on along the minus strand of OX451739.1, from coordinate 1,573,155,484 downwards.
TGACTTCCCACTTCCTCACATTGATGTTCTAGTCGACAACACCGCGCAACATAAGATCTTCTCTTTCATGGATGGTTTTTCTGGCTACAACCAGATCAATATAGCTCCTGAGGACATGGAGAAGACAACCTTCGTTACACAGTGGGGCACCTTCTGTTACAAGGTAATTCCTTTTGGGTTGAAGAACGTTGGGGAAACTTATCAGCGTGCCATGGTCGCTTTATTCCACGATATGATTCACCATGAGATCGAGGTTTATGTTGATGACATGATAGCCATGTCCCAAACTGAGGAAGAGCACCTTGATCATCTCCAGAAGCTGTTTGATAGGTTGAAGATGTACAAGCTGAGGTTGAATCCGAACAAGTGTACCTTCGGGGTAAGGTCTGGTAAGCTTCTGGGTTTTGTTGTCAGTGACAAAGGTATTCAGGTAGACCCTGCAAAGGTAAAAGCCATACAAGAGATGTCGGCTCCTCGCATAGAAAAAGAAGTTAGAGGTTTCTTAGGACGCGTGAATTACATCGCCGGGTTCATTTCACACCTGACTGCTACTTGTGAGCCAATCTTCAAGCTGCTGAAGAAAGATCAAGTGGTAAAGTGGAATGACGAATGCCAAACCGCTTTCAAAAGAATCAAAGAATACCTTCAAGAACCACCAACTCTAATGCCTCCAGTTGAAGGAATACCTTTGATATTATACTTGATAGTGCTAGACAATTCAATGGGGTGTGTGCTGGGGCAGCATGACGAGTCTGGTCGAAAAGAGCATGTAATTTACTACCTTAGCAAAAAGTTTACCGACTGTGATACCCGATACTCATTGCTTGAGAAAACTTGTTGCGCTTTGGCATGGGCTGCTCGACGACTAAGACAGTATATGCTGACTCACACTACCTTGTTGATATCAAAGATGGATCCGATCAAATATATTTTCGAGAAGCCCGCCTTATCCGGAAGAATAGCAAGATGGAAAATGATCTTAACCGAGTACGACATCCAATACACAACCCAAAAAGAAATCAAGGGGAGTGTATTGGCGGATCATTTGACACATCAGGCCTTGGATGACTACCATTCCATGAATTTCGAGTTCCCGGATGAGAATATCATGTTGGTAGCCGACTGCGAAGAACCTGGACCGGATGAAGGACCTAAGGAGGGATCCCGGTGGTCTATGTATTTTGATGGAGCCTCAAATGCATTGGGTAACGGCATTGGCACTATAATTATATCTCCTGAACACTGTCATACTCCATTCACCGCCCGTCTATGTTTCAATTGTACCAACAATATGGCGGAGTATGAAGCATGTATCATGGGTCTTCGAGCTGCTATTGATCTGAGGATTAAGTTCTTAAGTGTATTCGGAGATTCCACTCTAGTGATAAGTCAGATCAAAGGCAAGTGGGATATGAAGCACCCGAATCTTATTCCTTACAAAGAGTATGTACTGACATTGCTCCCACACTTTGAGGAGATAACCTTTGAACATTTCCCACGAGAAGAAAACCAGTTGGCGGACGCGCTAGCTACTATGTCTTCTATGTTCAAAGTCAGGTGGGACAATGAAGCTCCCCAGATAACCATTGAGAGGTTGGATGAACTCGCACATTGCTGTGACATTGAGACTGAAGAGGTAGCAGATAAACCCTGGTTTCACGAGGTAAAGAGGTATCTTGAGGCTCAAGAATACCCCGAGGGGGCATCTGTCAATGATAAGAAGTTTCTGAGAAGGTTCGCTGCAAAGTTCTTTCTTAGCAATGGGATCCTCTATAAGCATAACCATGATTCAACCTTACTGCAGTGTGTAGACAAGAGCGAGGCAGAAAGGATCATGGTAGAGTTACATGAAGGCACCTTCGGAACCCATTCTATTGGACAAATCATGGCGAAGAAAATCCTACGGGCAGGATATTACTGGTCCACTATGGAAGCCGATTGTTATCAGCACTCTCGAACCTGTCATAAGTGCCAAGTCTATGCTGATAAGGTGCATGTATCTTTGGTTCCCTTAAATGTTTTGACAGCTCCGTGGCCCTTTGTAATGTGGGGCATCGACATGATCGACGATATCATACCTACCGCGTCTAACGGGCATCGTTTCATTCTGGTAGCCATTGATTACTTCACAAAGTGGGTTGAGGCAGCTTCCTTTGCTACAGTAACCAAGAACATCGTGGCGCGGTTTATCTGACACAATCTGATCTGTCGATATGGTGTCCTAGAGAGGATTATTACTGACAATGGTACAAATCTCAATAACACAATGATCACCAAGCTCTGTAAACAGTTCAAGATTCAGCATCACAACTCTTCTCCCTACCGGCCGAAGATGAATGGCGTTGTTGAAGCGGCTAACAAGAATATCAAAAAGATTGTGCAGAAGATGACGGTGACATACAAAGACTGGCACAAGATGTTAGCATTTTCTCTTCATGGGTACCGTACCTCAGCACGGACGTTGACATGGGAAACACCCTACTCTTTAGTGTATGGCATGGAAGCAGCCCTACCCACCGAAGTCCAGATACCTTCTCTCGGGATTATGAAGGATGCGGGTTTGAATGAAGATGACTGGATCTAAACATGACTTGATCAGCTGAATCTAATCGATGAAAAGAGACTTACTGTTATTTGTCATGGTCAGACGTATCAAAAGCGAATGATTAAGCCTTTTAACAAGAAAGTCAGACGTCAAGAATATCGAGTCGGGGATCTAGTGATCAAACGCATCATACTACCGCAAGGTGATCCCAGGGGAAAATGGACCCCCACATACGAAGGGCCATTTGTGGTTAAGAACATTTTCTCGGAAGGAGCTATGATTCTAACCACCATGGATGGTGACGACCTTCCTCACCCCGTCAATGCAGACATAGTGAAAAGATACTACGCATAATCAAAGACCCGCTAGGTTGACTGGCCTAGGAAAAAATAAGGGCTTCCCGGAGAACCAAAAGGGCTCGGGCAAAAGTAAGGGATGAAAATGAAAAAAACTATACACCCGGCAAGTCGAAAACCTAAAAAGGTGACTTGGGCAAAAAAGGGTATCCCGGTGGACTGAAAACCTGAAAGAACGGTCCAGGAAAAAATTAGGGATTGAAGCATAACACTATGTCTCATTGGATCATCTTGCAACCAGACTTCGGTATCAACTATCAAGCTCAGTCTGCACCAATCAATCTGATCCACCTTCGGCCAAGTAGCAAAATGCTGAGATGCTTGAAGATATAAAAGCAATAGCAGGGTTGGAACCCAATGGGATTGTTTTACATAGCTGTTTTTCTTTCTTTTACAAATTGTAACTTCTTTCGGCGGTGTTCTCTTACTAGGACGTCATCCTCTTTGTACAAAATGCCTATTACGGGCCAACTTCAAAAATCAATACAATTCATTTTTACAAAGAAATTTCAATTTGTTTTTCTTTTTCTGTTTTGTTTACAAGAACGTCCAATGATTCATTTTTTATATATGCATTTGAAAATAATGGCTTGCTCATAAATATTTACATAAGAAACAAATACAGTTACTCGTAATTCCAGGAACAGTGACAAATAAGAAGTGCTCAAACCCTACAGTTACTCTGCCCATCAGGTACATGGATAGAGCCAGCTTGAGAACATGAGCAGTGGTACATACACTCCCCATAGAGTAAGAAGTATCCAAAGGTAGTGATGTTAGATTTCTCAAATAAGACGTAACTCTCCCCAGCTGATATTCACAATCGCGAGTGAGTTAGTAAATTTTTCCCCAAGCAGAGTTTATTTCTCCCACAAGCATAAATTTAATCTCCAATAGAATTTGTTATCACTAGCAGCGAAAATTCATCCCCAACTGAGTTATTTCTCCAAGTCAGCAGATCTATCAACAGAGTATCTCCTCTCCAACAGAGTTATCCTCCCACAGATTGGTTCTCAAATAGAGTCTCCCGTCAGGCAAAATATTTACCAGCCAAGGGGCTAATCCCCAACATAGTCATCAATTGTTCACCATCCCTAACAGAAGCAGAGCAACTATGTTTTGATACAGCAGTCAAGAATACCATTTCTCACACTCTCGAAACAACAGTCAGGGATTTATTTTCCCCGACTCAGATTATTATGTCAGCATTTCATGTTCATACATCATGACATGTGCATACATCGCATATAACATAGTCTCATTTATTTTGAGAACATCATTATACAATGCATCTCATGCATCGCACATAACTAATCATGTATTTCTTTCAGGAAAGACATTTACTATCAACAACTTCCAACAGGTCCATGATCAACACTCAAAGCTAAACAAAGTAATCATCGGCGCGACAAGAACAACCTTGCCCAGGTTCCCTCTGCAGTTTTACCCAAACTCATTCTAAAGCAGCCATATTATCTCGGCTTTCATATCGAAGTAACCCTACTATCCAGGTTCCTTCTCACAACCCTACTATCCCGGCTTTCATACCGAAGTAACCCTACTATCCAGGTTCCTTCTCACAGCCCAACTATCTCGGCCTTCATATCAAAGTAACCCTACTATCCAGGTTCCTTCTCACAGCCCAACTATCCCGGCTTTCATATCGAAGTAACCCTACTATCCAGGTTCCTTCTCGCAGCCCTACTATCCAGGCTTTCATACCGAAGTAAACCTACTATTCAGGTTCCTTCTCACAGCCCTACTATCCAGGCTTTCATATCAAAGTAACCATACTATCCAGGTTCCTTCTCACAGCCCAACTATCCCAGCTTTCATATCGAAGTAACCCTACTATCCAGGTTCCTTCTCACAGCCCAACTATCCCGGATTTCATATCAAAGTAACCCTACTATCCAGGTTCCTTCTCACAGCCCAACTATCCAGGCTTTCATACCGAAGTAACCCTACTATCCAGGTTCCTTCTCACAGCCCTGCTATCCAGGCTTTCATATCAAGGTAACCCTACTATCCAGGTTCCTTTTCACAGCCCTATTATCCTGGCTTTCATCTCGAAGTAACCCTACTATTCAGGTTCCTTCTCATAGCCCTACTATCCAGGTTTTCATATCAAAGTAACCCTACTATCCAGGTTCCTCCTCACAGCCCTACTATCCCGACTTTCATACCAAAGGAACCCTACTATCCAGATTCCTTCTCGTAACCTTACTATTCGGGTTCTTCCTCTCTTATCCTCAGACAACAGTCCATAACACTGTAAGATTGGGACCCGATCAAACACGATGGGTTTCACATTCCCCTAGTAAGTCGCGGTACAGCATATACCCCGACCAAACCCACAGTTCACTTCCGCTTCCCAAACCAGAATTATTCCCCAGAAGAGTAACGGACAACTGAAGCTCCTAGAACTCTATTTCTCTCAAGACAGAGACCAACATTCCCCAACAAAGTCCTCCTCAACAACAGGTATACGGGTTCTCGCGAAGGAATCTCTTATGTGATCGACACTTCTTCGGATGGCATCTTTAAGCCCATCTCCTACAACTCTCTAGAGACCTCCAAATGGCACCTATAAGCCCATTCCCGATATCACAAATCAAATATCACTTCATGCGAGTGCAAATTTCTGGGCACTCTAGTGTTCAATCATCTTCTACCTTCAGATCACGAAAGGCAGACAAGCCAATCTACATCCTCAGGTTTAAGAAGATTGAACAGGGGCAGCTGTTGTACCCAAAAATTTGCCCTCCTATATTTCTCAACACATGGCAAGTGAGGTCCCCAAATTGCTCAAGGAAGTTCAAGAGTTGGCCAAACAAACTCTCTCCTAAAGCAGTCTACCTCAAATTAGGGTTTATATTTTCATCAAGATGTGTGAACCACAAAAGACTAAAATGCTCACCATTTTCCTAATATGTTCTCAATATCATCCATGTCAAGTTTCAAACCTTGCAGAGGAAGTTTGCTTAGTCAATTGCTCAAATGCCTGAAAATCAACTGTGCTAGGTCAAAAGTCAACTGTGGCCCACATAAAGTCATACTTCAAGATTTTTGGTCAAAATCTTCATTTTGAAGTATTGTTCATCATTTTATCAAGATTTGATCCTGATTCCTCAAGGATTTCTCACAATTCATCAAAACCCAAAAGTTGCTAAATTAGGGTTTTGCAGGAAAAGTGAACTCAACTTTGACTAAGCATAACTTTCTCATACTTTATCAGAAATGACCCATCCAAAGCTCATTTTGAAGAGGATGCAATTACCTACAATTCATCTTCGTATCCCAAGTTCAAAATATGTACTCACAAAAAGATATGAATTTTGACATTATAGGTCATTTTGAAAAGTCAACAAAAACACCTTTTGGGTCAAAGCTTCATACATGAACATGGAAGACTAAATTGAGATGAGACCAAAAGGGTTGCTTAGAGGACATCCTAATCTTTCTAAAAAGTCCAAGAACACCTCTCTAGAGTCAAAATTGAGAGAGTTATGCATTGGCCAAGTTGACCATTTTTGCAAAATTGCCAAAAGTCAAATTTGCTCAAATTTGCATTTTTTGCTAACTAGGCCCAACTTTTTATGCTTGCACCTCAATTATAATGTGGTCCACGACTCAAATGCTTATCCACCAATTGTTTGCTTCATTTTTCAATTTATTTTGATTTTTCATTAATTAAAAAGTGAATTAAATCAAATAAATGATGAAAATTATCAAAGATTTGATTTGATTGGTTTTTTGACAGGTCTGTAGCTACAGCGAGGAAACTGTAGGTAAAAGTATCTTAGGCTAAAACGACGGTTGGGAGGAAGAAGACAATGCGTGGCACTCACTGATTGGGTGATTTGAATTTTAGCGTGTTTTTGAATACATTATTGGTTATTTGATTATATTATTTTACTTCCATTATGTGTACAACAAAAACGCGTGGCTCAGTTGGCAAGCGTCTATTGGAGACATGCATAAGGGCCTGGGTTCGATCCCCAGGTCCAATATTCATTTCATATTATTTTTCAATAGGTGATCAGGTACGCTGCTTAAAAGGATGTCCACCATATGCCATCCAGATCCAACCATTAAACGCCTCCCCAGCCAGATCCAATGCCTTTCAATTGAAGGTCCACCATGTACCCCAAGTCAGCATACGCGTCAGATCTGGCAAAGTCAAGCAGGCCTTAGCTATCTAGGCCCAGAAAATTCAGAATCCAACCACCATGATTGCTAATACACAAGCCCATCTCATCTTTCTTTATTTATTTATTTTAATTCTTTTAATATTTCTTTTATTTATTCTTAATTCACAAATTAATCTTTTTTCATAAAAATCATAAAAATAAAAAATTCACAAAAATTAAAATTAGTTTTTTTTACTATTATCAAATTTGATTTAATTTAGTTTAACTTAGGAAAATTGTGATTTATTTTCATAAATAAAATCAAGTAGAAATTAGGTTAAAACTCTTGATTTTATTTTATTTTCTCTTTTTCTCAAATACATAAAAATACAAAAAATAAGTTTTAGAATAAATTAATGTATTTTCCTTTAATTTAAAATTAATTAGAACTTAGGATTTTCTTTTTAATTTAACTATTTCATTATTTTCTTAAAACATGACAAAAAAGCTTTTTTAATCAATCACAATTAGGTTTAGTCAAGGGTCAAAACCCTAGTCGCCTCGCATTTAATTCGCCGCGCGCTTATTATTTATTTTGACAATATTTTTGTAATTGTTCATGGTTTGTAATAGTTTAGGGTTTTTATTTACTGTTTAAATTCCCGAGTTTTTTGGCTATGTAATTAACCCCCCTCCCCGAAGCCTTGTAATAGCGTAGATTTACTTTCCTGGATTTTTAATTCCTGCAAATATTTAACTGTCTAGATGAATGCTAATAGGGTTGTGTGGCAAGAATGCATGACAAAATTAAAATGGTTAGAAAACCCTAATTTGCAAAGATAAATAAACTGAAAATAAATCACTCGCACATATCACTCTTAGGGTATACTCTCACTTCGGTTGCCTTCAGTAAATGATCATTAAGCATAGGGTGTCTTCGTGGTTGCCCTCCAGTCTAAAAGATCAAATTGTCCTGTTCGGATGTTGCTTCAGTAAATGTTGCCTCAGAAATGTTGCCTCGAATATGATCTTAAGACTCTAGGGTTATTACTAAGACGTCCAAACATTGCTTTAGTGATTGTACGTCCCTTTCGAATTGACCCTTACAACTCCAACGACGGTGCTACTTATTTCTCAATAGTAGGATAGCGCTGTCTAAAGGAAACAAGAATAGAAACTATCTTTTTTCGAGTAGGTAGATGCTAGTAGGTACTTGCTCAAATCAAAGCTTTTCACACTCACACTTTTCAAACAAATTTTCAAAACAACTCCGTCACACCTTTGAGGACTGACACAAGGGTTATCACGAAGTCAAACTTTCTCAAAAACAAAGCACATACACAAGCAAATTTTAAAAAGATGAGCAAGTACCTAAGAGCCCGTGTAAAACCATGGATAGAAAGGGTGCTAACACCTTCCCTTTCTATAATCTACCCCTCGTACTCAGAATATCTCGAAAAAGGATTTTTTCTGTACTTTTTTCCTTTCCGATTGGATGAAATAAAAGTCGGTGGCGACTCTTGCTTACCGCGATATTTTGCGAACAAAAAACGCAAACGCAAACCAGCGTCAAACAGTCAGTTCTTCCACCATATCATAGGTAAGATAATTAACTTTTGTTTGTTTTAATGATTAGGTTTGAATTGACGGTAGAAAGGGGATTCGGTTGGTAGCGCTGCTGCAGTTGGGGGAGGCTAGGTAAGGGAAGAAGAAGGCGAAGGGTTAGGGTTACACGATTGAGAGAGTGGAGAGTGAAAGGTTTGTGCGCGGAAAGAGAGAGAAGATGTACTGTAAAATAAAAAACTGAAATGAAATGTAAAACCATATTGTGTATTCCATTTAGATCTGATACACCCTTGCCCATAGCAGTTATCATGCGCCTTTCATCATGTTCGATAGATCTCCATCAGACGGCCAAAGGCCAAGTCCCATGATACACACGTATACCCTCGCCACACTCAATCAAGACAGATCCATCCTCAATTTTCTTGGGCCTAAGCCCATTAGTTTCGCCGCCCCCTCTTGCAGTAATTGCTAAACCACCAAACAAAACATACCCCCTGTCCTGAACTCATATTTGGGCCCAACCCAGAATACTTATTAACACCCTTTGTTTTACTCCTTAACTTAAGATTGCACCCCCCAGAATTTAATTAATTTATTTTCTTTTTTTTATAATTCATGTTTTCTTTCTATTTTTTTAATTTATTGATAATTATTATTATTATTATCAATATTGATGTTTTTTATTATTATCATTATTTATTATATCATGTAAATTATTTTTACATCAAAATGCATATTATTTTCTTATATTATTGTCATTAAATATTTTTAATCATGCATTAATATGATTTTTTGCAATTAACACGATTAAAAGACACGCAACAAACAACAAACTATTTTTCACAACAAATTAATCTAAATAACTGTTTTTGCAAAAGGGTTTCAAACAGATTTTGACTAATCGTGCATTTAGCCAAAATCTCCACAATCACTACTCCCGGTAAAATGCGAGGCGATTCAAACTACATTGGCAACCCCTAAAAAACACTAACCCCATGCGAACTATGAATTGGGACTCTGATTCCTCATAAGAGGATACGTAGGCATAAAATCAAAAATCATAGCGAGTTCCCCTATAAAAAATTAAAACCCTTCGAACGGGAAGCCCAAAAACATCCCAAGTTAGGGACCATTGGGCAACTCCCCACCCGACCGTTGGAGGACGTGGCCCATGATCCCACGACATCCATCATAAACTTCCCCCCCGGAAATCAAGGGTCCAACCCTATTCTCGTAGAGAAGTTGACCAGGGGGGAGTCCACTTGCTGGACTCTATACAACACGTAAGCCCTGACAGTTCCTGTTATTGGGCCTCAACATGGCCCAAAAGTGGGAACCTTGGCCCAGCGCTGAGGGCTATAAATACCCTCTCTCTTAAGAGATTCAGGTATTCAATTCATCTCTCTAAACTCATACTTGCTTTCTCATTCCGCAACTTACTTTGCCACCAGAGTGTCTTGCAAGTACCCCCCCCCCCCCCCATCTCATTTAACTTCTGCCCGAGCTAGATGTGACAGTCCATTTCTGATCCGGTAAGATCAGTGGTTCCAGCTGTGGGAATCTTGCTTCCCAGTCTTCTATTTACTTGAAACAAAAGTTAAACAATCCCCGACTGTCATGGCTGACCAGACTCCAGAGAACATGAACGTTCGTATCATCGATGTCAACAACAACACCACCGACAACAATGTCAGCCTCGACAACACCGGTACCGCCAGCCATAACACGGCCCCCGATGTTAATATGCCCGGACATTCTGACTATAGAGACGGAGCAACTGCTTCGTCATCATCACTTCCTCGTCGACTTGAAGATGATCGGCCACCTCCCTAGAACTACCAACATGTCCAGTTCCATGAGGTCCCCGTTCCCGCCGGGGCAAACGCCACAACTAGGGCATTGTTCGTGGTAATAAATCAGATCAACTACCTGATCTTCGCCTAAGGAGAAAGTTTAAGGGCGCTCTAAGACGATCAGAGACCCCCAAGAAGACACAGGAGACCTCAATCTCCTCCTCCTCGACAAGAAGAGGAACATCCCCAATCTCCCCCACGGAGACACAGTCGGGATATCTCTCGAAGCCCGTCTGCCCGACCAATCGGGCGACGGCCCATGTTAGAAATGGAACAACCCATTGATACGGGAAGGCGCGATCATGACCCCTTGCATCAAGAACGATGAACCCCTGGAGACAGAAACAGGGGAAACCACGAGCGACCATACTTCCTGAAGACCGCTCCGCACGACCAGGGCCACCGTAACCGCCACCACATCAGATCTCTGTCTCGCTCGCCCGAACGGAGTGACGAGGACAACCCTCGCAGTCCCTTGTCACAAGCTATCATGGAGGAACCCATTCCCCCGAGCATGAAGAAGCCTCCCCACCTAAAGGAATACGACGACATCGTCGACCCGGTCGACCATATAGACGGATTTGAAGTCATGCTACACTATCACAATGTCGGGGGACCGATCAAATGCTGGTTTTTCCCCACGACTCTGAGGAAAGATGCGATGGACTGGTACAAAGGTCTCGCTCTGGGGTCAATTACCTCTTGGAGAAATATAAAGAACCAATTCATCAGTTCATTAACTACTTCACGACGACACCCGAAGACTGAAGCAGTCCTCGAGGCCATCGTCCAGAGACACGATGAGAACCTGAGGGAATTTATTGATCGGTTCAACCGGAAGGCCATCTAGGTCCCCTGTACGGACCACGTGAAGAGATACCTGCTCGAGAGGGGACTCCTCCCGAGGACAGAATTCAGAAAGGCTATAGGCATTGAGCCACCCCGAATATTCGATGCCCTCCTCGAGAAGGCCAGAGCCTACATGGACTACGAGGAGAGAGAAGCGGCCAACAAAGCCCAGGATCCCAGGAATCGTGGATCTACCAGCCATCCACGATAAGACACCACCCCTCCTCGACGAACTGGCGAGAAGAGAAGGGATGACAAACCCCGAGACGCCCGGGAACAAAGGGGACCCTCAGGGAGGTTCACTGAGTACACTCTGTTAACGGCTTCCCGCAAGCGCATCTTAGCGGAGTGCGCGAATACAGATTTCAAGGACGGTGGCGTCAAGCGTCCTCGCCCCGCTCCTACTAAACTCGGGGTAGATCGAAGCAAGTACTGCCAGTATCATCGGAGCCATGGGCACTTGACCGAAGATTGTGTCCATCTCAAGGACGCCATCGAGACCCTCATAAAAGGGGGAGACTCGGGAAATATCGGCTCGGAGACGCCCCTCGTAGAGATTCTCGTGAAACGAGGGAAGTAGAGGAGGATGCCCGACCATCTGACGAGTCAGTCCCCATCCAAACGGCGTTCTCTGTCACGAGACCAGAGGACTTTTACGTCCCCGAACATATGTAAGAGCCTTTGTCTATGCACAGCAGGTGGGAAAACTTCCCCTCCTCCATGGTCATCAATGGTGGAGGGTTTAATGATTTGACCAAAAATTCAACAAAGAGGAAGCTGGACGAACTGGTCGATGCGGCTCCCCTGCAAACGGTGACCTTCGAGAGGGTGAAAGGCAGATCAGAGCCGATCACCTTTTACCTCGAGGAGCTTCCCGGAGGGGGGCCTAATTTAGCCATCCCTCTTCTAATAAGGGCGAGAATGGCCAACTTTGACATCCATCGCGTCCTGGTCGACGAGGAAAGTTTCATCGACGTGATGTACAGCCAGCTATTTAGAACCCCGTAGCTCTACGACTCTCACCTTTCACCATATGCGGGGTCATACTTGCAGGGCTTTAATGGCTCGACCTCTAAGCTGTGGGGGTACGTGGAGCTTATGGTCACCTTCGGTAAAGATACTGCTATCGGGCAGGTCAAGGTGCACTTCCTCGTTATCGACTGCCCATCCCTCTACAACTGCATCCTTGGGAGGCCGACACTGGAAGAGCTGGCCGCAGTGCCCTCCACCGTCAATCTGAAGATGAAGTTCTACACCAAGAGGGAATGGGTCTCCACCATTCAAGTCAACCTAGCAGCCGCCCCAAGATGCTTTAACGCGGAGGCCAAGGGACACAACATAGTCGACATCGGGGCACGGCCCTCCAAGAAAGCTCCAATTGTGCAACCAGAGCCTCAGCAGTCAGAGCCACGGCCCATCAGAGCGAAGGTACAAAAGGCCCCTCCAAAGGTCAATTCGATCTCGTTGGACACTCGCTTCGACCAAGACGAACCCTATAATAGCGAGCAGGTGTTCCTCCAACCAATTCCGAATTGGGACTTTGAGCTCGTCCCTCTCAGTGAAGGCTCGGGCAGAGGGGTGAAGATTGGCATCGGACTCCCTTACTTAGCGAGAAAGCAGATCAAGGCCTGCTTGAGGGAGAATGCAGATCTGTTCACATGGAGCATTATGGAGATGCCCAGTCTCGACCCTGAGGTCGCCTGTCATCAACTCTCCATTGATCCATCTGCTAGGGCAGTAGTACAACGTAGGTGTATGCAGTCTCCCAAGAAAGCGGAGGCTACTGAAAAAACTGTAAAAGACCTCCTAGAGGAAAATTTTATTTCTGAATCCCGGTATTCAACCTGGGTGTCAAATGTTGTACTTGTTAAGAAAAATAATGGAAAATGGCGTATGTGTGTTGACTATACTGATTTTAACCGGGAATGCCCCAAAGATGCATTTTCCTTGCCTAATATTGACATGTTGGTCGACAACTCGGCCGGCTATAAAATTTTATCTTTTATGGACGCCTATTCGGGCTACAACCAAATCCCAATGGCAATGAGCGACAAACACTACACGGCTTTCATGACCAGCTCGGGAAACTATTACTACAACGTAATGCCATTCAGTCTGAAAAATGCAAGAGCAACATATCAGCAAATAATGAACAAAGTCTTCTGCAACCAGATCGGAGATATGCTCGAGGTATACATGGACGACATGATCGTCAAGTTCCGAGTAGATACCGACCATGCCGCTCATCTCAGAGAAGTCTTTGCCCAAGCAAGGTAATGTAGAATGAGGTTTAACCCCAAGAAGTGCACATTCGGGGTTAAGGCGGGAAAGTTCCTCGGCTTCTACCTAATAGAACGAGGAATCAAAGCCAACCCCGACAAGTGCCGAGCTTTCTCTAACCTCTCTACACCCACGTCGAAAAATCCATACAAGTCTTGAATGGTATGCTCGCCTCACTCTCCCGTTTCGTCGCAAAATCCGCTCAACACACCCTGCCTTTCTTCAAACTCCTTCGCAAGGAGGCAGCTTTCGAGTGGACCGAGGAATGCAAACAGACCCTCCTCCATCTCAAACAGAGCCTCTCGCAGCCGCCTGTGCTATCACAACCAGTCAACGGGGAGACCTTATTTCTATACTTGGCCGTCTTCATCGAAGTCGTCAGTGCGGCCCTCATTCGCGAGACTCATGATGGACAAAAACCCGTTTATTTCACGAGCAAAGCACTTCAGAGGCCCGAGGTTAGATACCAACAGATCGAGAAGGTGGCTTTGGCCCTCATCAATGCAGCGAGAAGGCTCAGACATTATTTCCTCGCACACACGATTGTTGTACGAACAGACCAGCCCATGAAATAGATCTTAGGTCGACTAGACATGGCAGGCCGAATGCTGAAATGGTCCTTGGAACTTTCAGAATTATACGTTTAGTACGAAATCAGGAAGGCCCTGAAGGCCTAGGCTCTGGCCAATTTCGTCATGGAGATGACCGCTCGTAACCCCCCGCAGGGAAGGAGTACAAATGGACCATCTTTGTAGATGGAGCCTCCATCTCGACCGGGAGCGGAGCAGGAATCCTCCTTGAAAACGAGGAAGGTGTAGTGATCGAACATTCGCTCACCCTCTCCTTTCCAACCTCAAACAATTAGGCAGAATATGAGGCTTTACTCGCAGGTCTAAGACTAGCTGAGGATTTAGGCGCCCGCGAGATACAAATTTTCACTGACTCCCAACTTGTCGCGTCTCAAGTTCAAGGGGGATACCACGCTAAGAACAGCCTCATCGAATATTTGAACTTGGTCAGGGAACATATGAAAAAGTTCAACCAAGCAGAAATTTCACACGTACCACGCGAACAAAACATACAGGTTGACATACTTTCGAAGCTCGCGAGTACGAAGAAGAAAGGCGGAAACAAATTTGTCATACAAGAATCTCTATCTCGCTCGAGCATTGACAAATCCACGCCTTTACCCGAAGTAAATGCCATCGGGAACAACTCATGTTGGATGACCCCGGTATTCAATTTCCTAACAAAAGGAGAACTTCCCCTTGACCAAAGGGAAGCGACCGTGACCAAATGGCGAGCATGCTCTTATCTGGTGCTCGAACACAAATTGTATCATCGGGGATTTTCCATCCCACTCTTGAAGTGCGTCGAAGAGTCCGTTGTCCCCGAGATACTACGGGAAATTCATGAAGGTATTAATGCCAAACACATGGGTGGAAAGTCCCTAGCGCGAAAAGCATTACAAGCGGGGTACTACTGGCCGACCATGCAACAAGACGCCAAAGAACACGTCAAGAAATGTGACAAGTGCCAAAGACACGTCGACATGCACCTCGCCCCACCGCACGAGCTGAACATGTTATCGTCCCCATGGCCATTTTCCTTGTGGGGCATGGACATCCTTGGACCATTCGTACAAGGGACATACCAAAACAAATTCCTCGTCGTGGCTGTAGATTATTTTACAAAGTGGATAGAGGCTGAAGCCCTCGCGAAAATCACTTCACACAATATCCTCCATTTTTAAAAATGAAACGTACTCGCTCGGTTTGGAATCCCACAAGCGCTCGTCACGGACAACGCCACCCAGTTCACCGACCAAGGTTTTCAAAGCTTCGTTGCCAAACTCAGCACCAAACATCATTTTACCTCAGTCGAACACCCCTAGAATAACAGGCAAGTCGAGGCCACAAATAGGGTTATCTTGAAAGGACTAAAATATAGGTTGGGCGAAGCCAAAAGGGGATGGGTCGAAGAATTACACAATGTCGTATGGGCTTATCGAACAACGCCTCACTCGACTACCAGCGAGACACCATTCTGACTGACTTACGGCACCGAGGCAGTCATCCCGGTAGAAATCATGGAGCTATCCAGGTGAACTGAAATTCCCCTCGTCGAGGAGATGAACGACGAGGCCCTGAGAGACGAGCTCGATCTTGTTGAAGAAATCCGATCAGGAGCAACCCTATGTGAGGTCGCGCTGAAACAATAGGTAGCCCTACACCATGACAGAAGTCATAAAACGTGAATTTCAGGTCAGCATCCTAGTCTTGGGAAGAAACCAGAAGGATTCTCGCGAAGGAATGTTGGCCGCAAACTGGGAGGGACCTTATCGCATCCAGGGAACTACGGGCACAAGAGCATATTACCCCGAGCAATTAAATGGAGAACCACTACCTCGACCCTGGAATGCTGTGAAGCTAAAACAATATTATAGCTAAAGTCCCTCACCTGCTGAGGACTTTTGCCGTTGAATGTTCATCTTCAGTCGACGAAGGGAAAAGCTTGACCATGTAGGCGAGTCAAGGTACAGACGCGACCTACCAACCAAAAAAAGCATAATGTTGTTCACTTTGACGAGCAATATCCTTTCCCGATAGGGACACCTCGATCAAACTCCGCTGTCGAAGTACCCAAACATGGCAGAACACCCAGCTCGTGGTGGGAAGTTCACACCACGAGCGTAGGATCCCGATCGCAATCATACGCCCGTCCCGCAAATCCTTTCTTCGCGCCCTTGACGCATTACGAAGTGCGTCGAACCGATATTAGGGTCGAACGCATATCTCCACACGAAAAACACGAACTTCGTGCAAAATTCATAACGACCACAACAATGGTCGGACAAATATATCCAAAGGTTATACCAAGTATTCATCAAATAAATAGTTATAAACAACGCAATTATAATATGCCGATCACAAGGACCGATGTTATTCAAAATTACAGTTTAGGCACGACGGCCACAAAACTAAATGAATGATAGCAGGCACACAGACCCTGAAATGACAGCGGACACGCAGGCCCTGAATAAAAAATACAATCAAGCTTCATGCTCCCTGTCTCAACTATCAGGGGAATAAAGGATCTTCCCATTAACGACTTGGTTAAATGGACCCGCCCCCTCGACCACTATCTCAACCCCCGGGTTCAAGATCTTTAGCTGCTCGACGAAGGTGTTGAAGCCATAGCCAAGGGTATCAACAACTTCTTGTTCAAGCACGCAGATACGAGCGATCAAATACGCCTTGGTCGCCATGTCCTTCTCTGCATCGGTCTCATCCTCAGCTGGGGCACTGATCCCTTATAACTCCGAGGTACGAGTGACCAGACGCTCGTTCTCTTTAGTGGCGGCCTCCAATTAAGGTCTCAGCTCATTTAAATCCTTGAGAAGCCGAACTTGGGCCTCGAACTTTGATTTGCGGTTGAGGATATCACACTTCAACTTCTCATTTTTGGCCTTCAGCTTGTGAATTTTGGCATAGGCCATGTTGAGAGAAGCTTGAGCACTCGAGGACTCATCATTTAGCGAAAGAGTTGTCTCGAGCACTCTTATTACAGCGGCCACATCCTCGGCCAAGTGCTTCTGACGACCCTCCTTGTCTTCAGTCAATATTTCCTCCCTCTCCTCCTCGCGCACACCAAGGGAGCTCTCCTCGTTGAAGAGATCATGGTTTAGATAGCAAGGAGGCAATACGAACACCCCCGCGGGCGCTTTGTCACCCTCGAGCGTCACGCCCGTGGATCTATCCACACGCTTCCTCTTAGCCCCAGACTCGTTGACGGGAATTTGGGCAGGTTCAGCAGAGGAAGCCATATTTTTTGATGAGGAAGGGGAACCACTGGCCCGACCGGCAGATTTGGCATGTTCCTGAAGCTGGGTGACTCAGTTTTTTGTCCCAGAGGTGGATGCGTTCTTTGGTCTCAACTTCAACAGACGCTCAGAAAGGGATGCCATTCGACCTGCAATAAAAAAGAATTGTTAGTCGGGTTGGAAAACCAAAAATAATGTGAGCACGTCCCCGCATAAAGAGGAGCAAAGTAACTAGGCTACACCCCCTACCTAAAAGCCTCATGGCTTCCTCATTTGAGGAGCACTCGAGAAAGGCCTTCGTGTTGATCAACATATTGACTAAAAGATACTCCCCCTCGTCGTCGAACAAGAGGTTATTGTTCACATCCACGCACTTCACGGGGGAGAAACTCTTGACATAAGCTGACAGCTTCTCGTACGAAAGTTGGTCTTGGGCATCCAAGTCCCCAGGTTTCACAGCATAATATTCGGGCCTTTGTTCATAATGCTTCCACTGCCATTCGAGCGGAAATCTGGCCATAAGTTGGGTAACTGGTCGCCCGTCCTCCACCTCTTCCACACGAGTATACAGGGAATCTATGGCCGCGTTTATCAGGGACTTCATGACAAAGTACCTCTCTTTGAAATTTTGGACGGACTCCAGGTAAGGCCAGAAGAGCTTCCCGAACTGCTTGAACAATACCCACGCCTGCCCCCCTCTGACGAATTGTCTTTGGAGGTGAAAGATGCGGAAAAAAGGGGAAGCATGGCGCCTATCCTCAGATACTGGCAGATGAGCTCAAACGCTCACATAAACGCCAGCGCGTTCGGATGGAGTTGAGAAGGCGCCAATTGAAGCCACTGGAAAACCCCGACTTGAAAATCATTGAAGGGCAAGCGCATCCCCGCCTCTTTAAAAGAAAATTCATACATGGGGAACCGTTTTCCCGGGTACGTCGAGCATATTCTTTGGTCGCGATGGGGTATTTGGAGCATCCAATTGGCGGGGGGGCCTTCTGCATGTTCCTCCGGGAAATTGAATGCATCTATCGCGTCTTGGGAAAAGCACAATCGTTTATCACGGGGCTCAAAAGCGACCCAAGCCAAAGGGTCCTCGTCAGTGTGGGGCTCATCTTCGTAATTGGCAACCGGAATGTTGTCCCCGACTGAGTGCGCCATTATACCTGAAAAGCATGGGAAAATAGTGAATTCGACATTATCAAATCCACCCTTCCACCGCAGATCAAGTGAAAGGGCGACGAACTCGGCCCAAGCCATCAACCACACGTTAAAGCGGACTATTACATTGGGAGGTCATGTTGTCGGGGGGATGATCACTCATCGAGCGAGAAGCCCGAGATAATCCCTATATCCGGGGAAACCATCCCCTCTATTATAGACATTGTTCGGGGAGGCCGCCCCGAAACTATAGCTAATAAACATTCATAATTCCCGACACATTCATGAGTGCTCGACGCGGAATCCATGAACTCCAATGAACATTCATGAGTATTCATCATAAAACTCATAAATGTTCATCCAATCAAGGCATAATTTAGACATTTAATCCAAAAATGCTTAAGAAATGTGGTGTTAAGAGGTTGTAACTTACTTGGATGAAGAACTTAAAGAGAATCTGAGAAGTTGAGAGGATCTCTTCACACCACGAGCAAGAAAAGTTGAAAGGAAACTTGAGAAGATGACAAATGAGACCCAGGGGCCCCCTTTTATAGGTGACCCACGCCCCAAGGGGTCCTTCATGAAAGGTCATCATTTCATTGGGCCTTTTGACTTTTCCCTTGAAGGGGTGGCACCCCAAAGCATTAGCCATGTGGCTCAACTGACAACCATACGTCCCTTCTGGACTAATGGGTATATGCCCGACTCCTACACGTCATTCCCAGACGCACACGAGATAGATACCCACGTGACGGAATGCTCGACATTATAGTGCGTATAGGGGCACATCTATTCGACAACCTCGGGGATGAAGTAATGCTCAACAGATCGACAACTCCCTCAAGACGGGCATGTCAAAGGGAAACTCGCAGAGGCTCCCCGTCACTAATACGGTCCTCTCGAGCAATCGATTGACCCCTTCGGTCTCGCTTCCCGCTCATTCATAATATCCCCCGACGCACTCGAGCTTGTCCCCCACGCGGGAAACAACTCGTTCCTTTCGGAGGACTTTGGCTGTCTACCTCGATCAAGCCTCCGGTATCGAGAGCTGAACTCAAGTCACCGCCATTTTGCTCAAGGGAAATAACTTGGGGGCTCCTGATCTGGATTGGGCCTACACTTACCCTTCGAACGGGAAGCCCAAAAATAGTCCAAGTTAGGGACCGTTGGGAAAATCCCCACCTGACCGTTAGAGGACATGGCCCATGATCCCACGACAACCATCCTAAACTGCCCTCCGGAAATCACGGGTCCAACCCTATTCTCGTGGAGCAGTTGACCAGGTGGAATTCCACTTGCTGGACTCCATACAATATGTAAGCCCTGGCAGTTCCTGTTATTGGGCCTCAACGTGGCCCAATAGTGGGAACCTTGGCCCAGCGCTGTAGGCTATAAATACACTCTCTCCTAAGAGGGTCAGGTATTCAATTCATCTCTCTAAACTCATACTTGCTTTCTCATTCCGCAACTTACTTTGCCATCGGAGTTTCTTACAGATACCCCCCCCCCCCCATCTCATTCAACTTCTGTCGAGCTAGCTGTGACGGTCCATTTCTGATCCGGTAAGATCAAAAACCCTGTTTACCCCAAATCTAAACCTAAAACCTAATATCCTTGTGAACAAGGTAGATGAAAGGTGCCTAACACCTTCCTTTCGTCTAAAGAAGTCTGAAACCTAGAATCTCTGTCAGTGAATTAATGTTTTCTGTTAGATTCCCTTCCCTAGGATGAAAACTAATAGTGGCGACTCTGATTTAAAAGCCAGTCGCAACATATGTTCATTTGGTATTCCAAAGGAAGCGATTGTAGTTTGGTAGTTTATTCTGATTTCGATTTTGTCGATGCAAGTCGTATAGGAAAAGTACTCATGAAACTTGTCACATGTTTTCAAATTCCATAGTTAATTGGCATAACAAAGTTTCCATTGCCTTATCAACGGCCGAGGCAAAATATGTTGTAGTTGGTAGTTGTTGTGCTAAAATTCTTCGGCTTAAACAACAACTATTTGACTTTGATATTAAACTTTCACGTATTTTTATCATGTGCGATAACACTAGTGCAATTAACCTAACCAAAAATCTTGTGTTACATTCTCGCATTAAGCATACTGAGGCACATCACCATTTTCTACCTGACCATGTTGAAAAAGAGGATGTTGTATTTGAGCATGTTGATAGTAAAAATCAACTTAAGGATATCTTTACAAAATCACTTGAAATCAAACCATTTTTCAACATTCGAATGGAATTGGGGAGCATTGATATCTCCAATGTTTCCGAAATAGTTTTTTTGCATGCACTCCATATACATTTGCTCAACCTTTCTTTTTAAAGTTTCACATTATGCGGGTACTCCTTCGTTCTATTCATCTATGAGGTAATTTCATTCCATTTTCTCCTTGAAAGTAAGCTCTTTAATAGTGTCATGTTGCATATGTTCCAAATGCATGATATGCTCAGTGTATGATATGTCTTTCATGAATGTTCACTTCTAAAAATTTTCAATTGACAACCATTGTGCGTTTTAAATTTATATACTTATAGTGACTTTATGACATTGATTATATCTCATTTAAAGTATTCGTTCTTGGTCTTTATGCATGCTTTATATCATTATTCCTTGCCTTTCATGTAAGTTTGTTATCTATTCATTTGCGCATGAATTAAATGTGAGCTTGTTATTCACTAAATTACAACTCTTAATCACGTCATGTAAAATCTTATGAGAAAATCTTTGTTTTTAGTTTTAGTGGTGATATATGTTTCGCCAAGCTAGGTACACGCATGTGCAACATCGGGAGCACCAATGTGAAGTGTTGCATAATCATAATGTTTATGAAGCGACTCGAGAAGTTGCACTTGCATTACATTATTTATACTTCATTCCTTCGTATATGTTATTGTGGTAAAAAAAATTGCCTGTTATTTATGTTTAAACTCTTGCGTCACTCCATGTATATGGGTATATGTTAGTGCATGTTCTTACTTTGCAAATACGCCTCTTTGTGATATATTAGTATTTGTGTGATAAAGAATACTTCTCATGGTGTTCTTTTTCTCTTTTTTATGTTGTCAAAGGGGGAGAATTATATGCGAGAATGTTATTGGATGCACATATTCAGGGCGAGCCTTCATGAAGACACAAAAAGCATCGATGCAAGTTTTGAAGTTTTTCCATCATAAAAAAAGGGGAGTATGTGAGTGCATTTGTCCTTTAGATGTTTCGTATGATGTCAAAACAAGTATAAATTTATATTTTCTATATATTGAACGGTATCTCTAAGTTATCATGTGCACCCTTGCATTAGGGATCTTAGAATGCATTTAGAAAAGGTTTGTAAAAGGTTTCATGCATTAAAAATGAGTTTTTGCATAAAAATTACTTCTATGTGTCGGTACATATGAGCTATGCATCGACACACATGGAATAATATTAAAGCCTGCAACACATACAACATTTATGCTTAAAAACATATTTTTATGCATTGGCACATCCCTATTATGTGTTGATACATGTACTGTATTTTTAAAGCTTGCGACTTCTATTTCTTTGTGTCGACACATGACTTTCAACATGTTGGCGCATATGTCAACATGTGTTGACACATGACTTATATGTATTGATATATACTATAATTCTTTTGAAACATTGCATTTATTTTCAGTTTTTAAGTCTCCTTTTTACCCAAAACTTGCACTCCTATATATACCTCATACATGCATATTTTCCAACATGATGAAACTATAAATACATACAAAATTTCTCACCATCTTCATCCTTGCATCTATGTATACACACAAACAATGTACACATAATCTTCATTGATTGGGTTCCATTTAGACTTGTGTTGATAAAGTTCAATTTAGATGGATTGTAACTTAAGGTTGAGTTGAGAATTTTGGGGGTTTCATCTGGAAAAACCAAGTGTTTGTCCTCTAAGATCATTATGGATTTGGGGGTTATTTCAATAAGAAAACCAAGTTGGGGTTTTCCTTCAAGATCATTAGTATTTTAAGGTTTTGGATAAGATTACGTAATTATGGATTCGACCGAGTGAAGAGCTTTGGAGACAATGAGTCTTGAAAGGAGTTGCGTGAGACGGTGAATCAAATTGGTAAATCTTGGGATCACAGTAACATGTAATTTGATTCAATCAAGTGAAAGCTTTTAAGTTAGTAGATCATGAAAAAGAGTAGTGTGATACAATGAATCAGGGGTTATATACATTGCAAGGATCAACCAACCAAACATAGGGTTTTTAGTTTTGGATTACTTCAATTCTCTTGTAAAACAATATATTTTCATAGTAAGAAATTTATCTCAATTCCAAACATAATTGGAGGTAGACGTAGCCATGGCGAGGACGAATGGTGAACTTCCTAAAAAAATCCTTGTGTTGCTCTCTCTCTCTCTCTCTCTCTCTCTCTCTCTCTCTCTCTCTCTCTCTCTCTCCTCTCTCTTCTCTCTCTCTCCACCTCTCCTCTCTCTCTCTCTCTCTCTCTCTCTCTCCTCTCTCTCTCTCTCTCTCTCTCTCTCTCTCTCTCTCTCTCTCTCTCTCTCTCTCTCTATATATATATATATATATATATATATATATATATATATAATATATATATATATATATATATATTACTCATTTAATTTCAATAAGAAACTTGTTAAATTCATTGATCCTGACATCGGGTTCGTATAAAAATTTTATTTTCATTGTTATACTTGAATTGCTTTGTTGATTACGTTACGATCACTTAGATTGTAAGTGGTATTTTATATTAACAAAGAGCAAAGGAAAAATTTTGAAAAATCTATTGCGCACCAAGTGTTTGATAATTTGCCAAAACTCTTTTTGTGTTGAATTTTGTTGGAAATTGGTTCACTTGCTGTTATTATCAAACTATTGATTGAGATTTATTGTGTTAATATCTTATCATCATCATTAAATTGATATTGAGTTTATGCATATCCGAGCCTCAAATAACTGGTTCAGTTTTGACAACTTGTGTTCTAGGTTACGATTTTCGCTTGCCATAGTTTCTACTTAATTTTTAAAACAAAATTTTTAGTGAAAATTTCTTTGGGAGTCTATTCACCCCCCTCCCCCCCCCCCCCCCCCCCCCTCCATCTAGATAAGTTGTCACCGTCTAACAAATCGATTAGAACAAAAATCTAATTGATTAGCCAATGATCAAATTCATTAAATGGGATTTCCATTTTAGGCATTCTTATTGCCTATAAATAGTGACCTCATTTCTTGTTTTAAATCATCCAGAATACGATTTGTGTATTGACACCCACTCTCTCTCGCTCTTTAAAAGTTTATTTTTAACTTTCTCTCACTAGTTCTTATAGCCAAATGCTTTTATGAAGAAAGTTCCATTTGTGAGTGAGATGTTTATTATAATTATGGAAGGGTATCATTGCATAAGTTCTCCAAAGATGTTGTTTATACATCTTGGATGAATACAATCCATTTAAGGATCATATATGTGGTTAGAAGCTAAACCTGTTAAAATCGTATAGTTGGGAATTATGTGATCAGTTCCTACTAGTTTTTGTATATAGGTTGAAGATCATCTACCTTTGAAGATCTTACCATTAGTTCATGGTTAGCACGGTTAAAACCATGGTTGGTTTTGAGATCAGCCCGGTTAAAATCTCAAGAGGTTATTTGGTAATCCTATTAAATTAATTGAGCTTAGATATATTTTTGGAACATGCAGAGTAACTGCTACAAGGTCCATGTTCATGGAGAGAAGACTAACCACTTCAATCTCCAGTTGGGAAGAAAGCATGACCACTTCAATCTCAACAACTTATTGGAAAAGATGCAAAGACCCATATTTTTTGTCTTGTAATATTCTGATTGTATGACAACCACCATTTTCTTGTATAAGCGGGGATTTGTGAGTCTTTTCTACTAAAATCTCTCAAGAATTATTGGAAACTCTTAAGACCAAGTCTTGGGGGGAGGAGTATGTCCTTTTTGTTTTGACCGAACCTCTATAATTGCTGGTGTCTTTCTTCTTCCTTAAACTTTTTAAATTTCCGCTCTTTAATATTTTATTTTCGCTGCTTATACTTAGAAAATATCTTCAATGTCTGATTAAATTTCTAAAAGTTTTCAAAACCCATATTTTTCTAAACCATACAATTCACTCCTCTCTTGTGTATGAAGTCTCAAATCCAACAATTAAGAGAGTTGAGGCACGGTCGCACGAGGATAATTGTTGGTCCTCGAAAGCTAATAAAATTAACAAGCATAAGACTATGGAGCAACAAAGAGGTAATATATTAAGGGTTGAAGAGACGATGTGGAGACAAAGGGGTAGAGTGGTCTGGCTTAAAGATGGTGATCACAACACTAAGTTATTTCATGGAAAAACTAATCAAAGGAGAAGAACAAACTTGATCAAGAGGCTTAAAGGTGGTAATGGGCTATGGAGGAAGGGTGACAAGAAATGCGAGACGATTTTAATTTACTACTTTTCAGGTATGTTCTCATCTTCTTACCCAACCAACATCCCTCAAGTCTACAGTATAGTCTAAGGAAAACTTCCAGAATCCCAAAAGGAGTGGTGTAGCTCTAGGTTTACGAGGGCTAAAGTAAATGAGGTCCTTTTTCAAATGCATCCCATAAAATTCGTAGGCCTAAACAGGCTTCAAACTCTCTTTTTTCTAAAAGTTCTGGCACATTATGGGTCATGATGTTTATTGACAGGTGCTTGCCATTCTCAGTAACTAGAAATACCCTAACAACCATAACAAAATCCTTCATAGCCTTGATCCCTAAGCATAAGAACCTTGGATACCCTGGAGGATTTCAGATCCATTAACCTTTGCAATGTGATTATGAAGCTGGTCACGAAGATAATAGACAATAAACTCAAGTCTTGTCTTCTTGACATAATTGATGAGGATAATAATGCTTTCATGAAAGGTATATTGATCATGGATAATTCTCTAATAGCTATGTAATGTATTCATTGGATGAATAAGAAAAATAAGGCGAAGAAATGGGTGATGGATTTGAAGTTAGATATGTCCAAAGCCTATGATATAATTGAGTGGAAGTTTGTCACCAGCACGCTTTAAGCTATAGGTTTTCTGCTCTTCTTGGTCCATCTTATCAAGAAATGCATATCCATGGTGTCGTACCAAACTCTCATCAACGGCCAACTGAGTAAGACTTTTTTTCCTTAAAAAGGTCTATGTCAAGGAGACCCATTATCCCTTTACTTGTTTATTATTTATGCAGACGTTCTCTCTGGAATACTAAATAAGGAGATCATTGATAAGGAGCTTCATGGACTGCAAACTGGAAGGAAGGCCCCAGTCATTGTAGCGGTAGAAATGTTTAAGACTAAGCCATTAGGTTGAATAGACTTTAATACAAATCAAAATAAAAATGGTCACCACACTTTATTGTTTCCAAAGGAATGGGAAAAGAGAGAATAACCCAAAAAGAAGGGGAAAAATTCAAGGTAAGGGGGTTGGTTATGCAAAGGGAAGATATTAGCACCCTAAACATCTACGGTACTCTGCAGGAACCTCTTTGTGAAATATGTATATTTTGGCTATGAAAAATGTTGTATAAAAATGGATGGCGGAGGTGAGAAAAGAAATATATTTATTTTATGATTTTTGCACGCGCCGTGGTTGCGAACCTTTAGTGCCTACGTACCACCTTTTCGTGCAATAGGGGATCAAGGTACACGTAGTTCCTCTTTTAAAAATTTAAAACACAAATGTGTTGGTTAATTTTATGAGATAAAACATCGTCACTGTCCGTGTGGAAAACATACCTACTACCCACAATTATTAGAAAGGAGAATTTGCATCATCTCAAAGTGGAGGATATGGCCTGGATCTTAAAATCAACAATGTCTCACTCAACATCCAAGTGGAAAATATATCTCTTCACTACATATTGTAGAAGTATAGTTGTTTGCATCACTACAAGGATTGACAAGATTTCAATATTTTGAGAAAAGTTTAAAGATAAAAGCCAAAGTGGCAAAATGGTTTGAAATGAGATTGATTGACTTTTAGTATTCTCACAAAAAATGTCAAGGTATTATTAAGTTGATTGGAGTTTATTTATGAAATTGTTTTGAAAATGCATGGACATAAGTCCAAGTTTTTTATGAAAATGGTTCAAGTTTAAAAACAATAAGAGTTTTCAAAAGGAGGAAGAAGATTTTTGAAATTAAAGAAGATGGGAGGAGAAGAAGGGACTATCCTAAAGAATAATGTAAAAGCTTGGGATAAGAACCATCTAACCAACAAGAAGCCAATACTTGACATTACGAGCCAAGATAGAATTCCTATTCCTTGGATTGAAACCAATCAAGCAAAAAAATACTAGACCTCTTGAGAGAATCAAACTTCAAGTGTATTAAGTCTTCACAAAAATTGGGCAGAGTAACGGCTGTATACGGGTGAATTCCATATTACAAACAAAGGGTGTAATCACAAAAACCTGCACACAAAAACAAACAAGCAACCTAATGTATTGAGGTAAACCTCAACAACTCCAGACAAAATAATCAGATAAGATCACAAGGTCTCCAAGACAGGCCAAGGTTTCTAATCCTAAGTCCAAGAAAAAAGTCTCATGCTCCATAATGCCAAAGATAGTAACCAAATAGTCCAAGTACCATTAAAGATTTTTATGGTTTATGTTGATTATTAAGTATCTTAAAAAAAGAAAAGAAAAGCTCAAATGAGCAAAGTAAAAATGACAAGAAAGTAAATGCTCAAATGAGCAAAGATGAAAATGACATGAAATGTAAATGCTAAAAGTAAATGGTACGTAAAGCATAAAAAAATAAAAGCATAAAGTAAAATAAGTAAATAATTAGTGGTTAGTTGGATGATGATCTTGAAGCTTGAATTTGGAACTCATTAGAGGATTGGTAGAACCAAAGCCTCCACACAACAAGTTGCATTTGCTTTTTGTCAAGTATATCATCCATTTGGAATTCTCACAAGTGTCATTTAATGATCAACGATGTTTAAGTGATCCGCGTTGACCAAAGGTGTTGTAGATCCATTAGAGGATTGGTAGAACCAAAGCCTCCACACAATGAATCTCAAGGTTATTGGACCAAAGAGATCAAATTAACATACTTGGGTTTGCAAACATAAGTTTGGGCCCCAAATGATCATTTATTCGAATCGGGACAAAATTTAGAAGTCGCACCTATTTTGAGGTTGGTCAATAGCAATCTACGCACCATTTATTCTGAGACATGATATAGAGGTCATGCTCCAACAACATTTAGTGCAATAAGAAGGGGATGAGATGAAGAGGGATGGGAGAGAATATACAAACCACTTTTGAATTAAATTTAATCAAACTATTATTAAAATCTTTCATCTATTTTTGTGGAGTTAAACTCAACACCATGGCTCCAATGATGTTAATAAAGTTCATGATCCAAAATTTAACCCAAGGTCAGCCAGAAAATAGTCAAAAAATAATATTACATTTTAATATATACAAAAGGATTTAAAAATAATGTTTAAAAATAGTAAATAAAGAGAAAAATATCAACTATGTACAAATTAATCAAGAAATAAAAAGTAAGACCATAGAAAAATTTAAAAAAAAGGCTCAAATAATTTTACAAATTTTTTGGTAATTTTTTAAAGTCAGAAATTATTTTTAAAATTAAAAGAAATGGGTAAAATAAACCAAAAAAGATTTAAAAAAATAGTAAAGTCGGAAAAATAATAAGGTCACCAATATTTGTCACAATATCATTGGATCACTCCATAATTTTTTCAGAATTTAAAAATGTATAAAAGTATTTTTAAACATTTAAAACAATTCAAATAAAGTGTAAATTTATAAAAAAATACCAAAACACAAAATTAAATTGTGAAAAAATAAAAATCAGAAAGAGAATAATCTATTTTTTAATAATTTTTTCATATTTTTTGGACTTAAAATGAATTTTCTATGATTTTTTGAAATTTAAAACAATTAAAATATAAAAATCAGAAAAGAAAATAAAAGTAAAAATATGTGGACCATTGGATGAGAGTCAAAACGCGTTAGTAATCAAATCTAAGGGATCTGGCGCGCTGTGCATATCATGGTCATTAGTGAATAAAGTACAGAATCAAATATAAATCATATTTTCAAAAATAAAAAGTGGCGTGCCATCATTGATTGGAAGATGACACGTAGGTCATCTTCAACCTCTAGCCAATGTGATTTGCAGGTCTCTCAAACTGTAAAATCAGAAGCTCAGGCCTATATCGTTCGCTTCGTATCTTCAAGACGAAGACAACCACACCCTCGCGCCAAATTTATATAAATTGTAGCTCAAGCAATTTGGAAGGAAAGTTTTGAAAAGGGATTTGAAATTTCATGGTCAAAACGTGTTTCCAGTAAAAGGTAAGTGTTGCGACTAGAACCAGGGCAATGAGAGCAACACAATGATATCAGAGTTTTGAAGAATTTATGAAGGAATCTACCTATTGAAGTTGAGTTGCAAAGCTCTGAAACTGGACTTCTATGGAGCAATATAGGGCACCATTAATGAATGTAATTATGTGGTTAGCTTCAGGGAAGATCAAGGAAGGTGAATTGATGGAAAAATTGGATTGAAAAAGGCTTGAGAATGGATTTTGAAGTTACTGAATTCTAAGTTGTGGAACAAGTTTGGTAGGGTGATTCTGGCTATCCAAGCTTGAGAAAATGAATGGGGAATGACCCTCTATTTATAGGAAATCAGATGGAATGTTCAAGCGTGTGAAATGATGAAGTTTGGAGGGAAATCGTGTGAAGTTGCAAACAAGAAAAGTGTGACTTCAAACTTGATCAAAACTCATCCAAAACGCGCGTTTTGTTGTGATAATCCATTCTGGAAGTTCACTAAACATGTTTGGAGGCAAAAACGCGTGGAAAACTTGTGATTAGAAGCCAAAACAAAGATTTCAAAATCTGACTTGTGAGGAAACTTCAGTTCCAAGTTACCAATTTCAAAATCATGGCATTCTTAGCTCAAGGGGTCTTAGTTCAAGATTCTTGATGCTTTAGAAAGATGAGGTTACAAGCTTTGGAATGGAAAAAGAATGGAATCAAATGGATGCTTGAGATGAAAGTTGTGTTGAGTCAAAGTTGGAGAAAAAGAGTTGACTTTCCATACTTAGAAATATTTCAAGTTCTTCTTCAAAAATGACCTATAATGTCTTACATCCAAATATGGCCTTCCACTTGGAATTTTCTCTTGACCAAAAAAGATGGAATGAAGTATATCTCTTGAATGACATTTTGAAACTTGAACCATTCAAAATATCCAAAAATTGAGAGAGTTATGAATTGTTGAAGTTGGAAAAAAATCATGAAATGACCTATAATATTTTGCATCCTTAAGGAAACTTCCATCCATTTTCTCACTTTGCACATAAAATAAGGCATAAAGTTCACACTTTAAAGATCATTATGGAAAAAGAATGGGCTCAAGGTAATAAAAATTGACCAAGTTATGATCATTTGAAGTCACACATGGAAAATTGGGGATTCATCTGGAGGACTTCTAATCTTTCTTCCTCATTAAGTCTCTTCCTCATGACAACTCCTTGAAACTTTTGAAGTGATTTGTTGATAACCATTTGAAGAGAAAGATGTCTTTGGAATCACTAAAAAATACCAATATATGAGCAAGATATATTCATTTGAAGTTCAAAACCCTAACTCCTTAGATCAAGAGAATGCTTTGAGGAACTTTGACAATTTTGAACAAACTTCTTGTACCAACACACATGATTTGTAAATAAAAGCTGTTGAGGATGATAATGAGAACTCATAGCCACCAAAACCACTTCCATATCTTGAACATTGATAGAAATATGCACTTGTGACCAAATGGAATAAAATCTTGTCTAACCATGACAACTTCTCCAATCAATCCCTTGTGCTTTTCAACCAAATTTGATAACCTTGAAATGTGATGAACCAAAACAACCTTGCCATGCCAATTATTCTAAAACCAATCCAATGGTGAGGTTTGAACTTCTCAAGCTTTATTGACTAGGGCATGGAAATAAACTCATGAACCCATGGGGTAACTTGTTAAATCTGATTTCCTTTACCTACATGGATAACAAGCAAGACAAACCAACATCGCATTTTATTTAGTTAAAAGAAGAAATCAAGACAAAAACAATATTCATGATCACAAAAGAACATAAGTCAAGGTGCTTGGTGATTCCTTAAAAGGGCAAAGCTAAATATAGGGAGGGGAACCAAGAATCCTAGTGTGATCTTGTTGTGAATGAATCAACATGGCATGATGAAGGGATCTTAGGGGCAAAAATTGGGGTACAACAGCTTCCCTTATTTATGTTTCTTCTATCCGAAGACACGAAGGTTAAAAATCTTCGTGTCGACGCGATCGAAGATACTTAAATATAAAACAAACCCTATTTTTGCCCCTAAGATGTCATGCAAATGTTTATGATCATGAATGCACATGGACAATTCCAAAGGGACGCAAATCACCACTAGGGATGTAACAAAATAAATAAACAAGGGAGCAACCCCACCAGGAAAATAAATCACTGGTGGATCAAAAGACCTGAATCAAAGAGGATGGTAGAATGGTTAAAGGATACACCAACTTCTACCGAAGGCGAAGCTACCGATGTTTACTGAAGGCAGAGAGAAAGATAACAAACATCTACATTCATTGTCGATGTCCTACCGACTTTCACTGAAGGTAGAGAGAAAAGAAAAACCATAGCACCGCCGTTCACTGACGATGAACTACCAACGTTCAATGAGGGTAGCAAAAAGATAACAAACATCGATGTTCACTGCCGATGTCCTACCAACTTTCACTAAAGGTAGAAAGAGAATATATCATAGCACCGCCGTTCATTGGCGATGAACTACCAACGTTCACTGAGGGTATAAAAAAGATAACAAACACCAACTTTCACTGATGGTGATCTACCAACTTTCACTGAAGGTAGAAAGAGAATATATCATAGCACCGCCATTCACTAATGATGAACTACCAACGTTCACTAGGGGTATCAAAAATATAACAAACACCAACTTTCACTGATGGTGATCTACCAACTTTCACTGAAAGTAGAAAGAGAATATATCATAACACCGCCGTTCACTGACGATGAACTACCAACGTTCACTGAGGGTAGCAAAATGATAACAAACACCAACTTTCACTGATGGTGATCTACCAACTTTCACTGAAGGTAGAAAGAGAATATATCATAGCATCGCCGTTCATTGAAGATGAACTACCAACGTTCACTGAGGGTAGCAAAAAGATAACAAACACCAACTTTCACTGATGGTGATCTACCAACTTTCATTGAAGGTAGAAAGAGAATATATCATAGCACCGCCGTTCACTAATGATGAACTACCAACGTTCACTGAGGGTAGCAAAAATATAACAAGTTTCCCCAAGATTCTGGCTTTTCACCTAGAACGGGTCTCAACTTCTTCTTTAACCAAGGCACCCCGCCTGGAAAGGATGATATATAAGTTGTCTCAAATAAAGAGACTTCCACTTGCAAATATTTCATAATGAGTTGTTTCTGTGATATTGAAAGTCTTTCCATCCGTTGGTGTAATCTGACGACAAACTGCGAACTATTCACTCATAGAGGAGATAGCAAAAAAAGTTACGTCGAATTTTACAGGGAAGCACAAGTTACTCAAATAAAGAGACCTGCTACTTATTTTCATGGAGGATTGTAAAAAGAAATGACTTTCTGGGGAGGGAAATATGACTTCCTGGAGAAATAAATATGACTTCCTGGGGGAAGAAATATGACTTCCTGGAGAGATGCCACGATATTCCTGCTGAGGAGATAAAGTCTTCTCGTGCAAAATAAATGCACCAACCAAAACTTGAAGTTTTTAGAAATCCAAAGTAAATAATATTTTTGTGGAACCACAGATTCAAACCAGAAATAAACTGGAACGAAACAGTCAACAAGAATACATCCATTGAGAAATAAACTCAAGAGGGAAAACCAAATCCATTCGAACCAGGAGCTGTACAGGAAGGCTAAAGCAAAAATATTCCACTAGGGACAACTCAGTGGGAAAATTGAAATAATATAAGCTTTCTGCTTATGCCAACACTCCATTAAAGAGAGGACAATGTAACTCTGCAAAACAGGATGATATATTTAACAAATGTCAATGAACAATGATTTGTAAACTTTAGCTATGCATGATATATGTATGAATGTATGAATGTTATCGTGCGTATGCTGACAAAACAGATATACAACATTGGGAATAACCAGGCAAAACCACCTCGGGCACTAACAACACTCGGCTAAACTTCATCCAAGATGATCATTCCAAGAAAAAGTAAATGCCAACTGAGGAAACAAAACCTACTGGCTGCTTTAGCTTTACTGGGGAACGACATAATCCGGAAGTAAGCAAATCGAAGTGACAGAATAGTACAGATACAAGGATAGAACATCCTTCTTCAGGCTTTACCGGGGAAGAAAGTGTTTTTAAAAGTAACATTTCTACTGGAGATTGCAAAACCAGTCTCAAGTAAAGCAGACTGACACCAAAACATCAAAACATTCACTGGGGAATTCAGGCCTACTTCATTGGGGAGGTTAACACCACATCCACAAAGGGAAAACCACAATACGTCCTTCACTTAGAGAAACCAGGGAACTGCATTCTTCAAGAGTGGTTATAATACCAACTTCTCTAGAAAAAGAACTTCTATTAGGCCAAACAAAAACTTCACTGGAGAAAATGCGGATTGAAACTTCACATCATGAAAACTCAGAAAAGAGGAGAAATGAATCCAAACTTGACCGAGGATACCAGAATCATAAACCCAATACCGAGAAAACATCCCGAGTAAACCTTCCCGAGGGGAACAAAAACTTCTCAAAACAACTGGAGTTTGCCCATTCTTGGGATCACCATTTTTGTTGTCATTGTTTCATCACAAATCTCAAAGTAAAAGCATATTGTAAAATCTTTTTTTGAAAAATCAATTTTGTTATTTAATCTTTTTTCTTTGAAAGTTATTATCAATAATAAATGGAGTCTTTGCAAGCTAAATAAAATAAGAAATACAAAGAATTGGGTAAAAGCTCAAATTTCATTAATAGAATGGTAGTCTGCGAATGGCGAGACTCCATAGATGATTACAAAGTTTGAAAAATGGTAATATATAATGGAAAAGATACATTGAGATACAATGACCACTATCCCCTCAAACAACTTTTGAAATCCTGAGCAGCAGCTTCTGTTGAAGTATGGTGAGGATCCGAGAAGATTGTTGCTTCAACGATCAAGTCTTGTCTGACGTAGTTACTTGCCAAGAAAGTCCATAACTTTTGCCTAAGTTGCCCTTGCGGGTTTTCAACTTAGCGGGAAATTTATTCTGTTTAGGTCTCTAATTTTTGCATAGACCGCCCTTTCGGGTTTTCGGCCTACCGAGACGCTCCTTTTTGGCCTAAGCCTCCCTTTCGGGTTTTCAACTTAGCAAGTTGTTCTTTTATTTCTTTAGGCGAAGTATTTCTTGACTGCTTTAGCATTCATGGGACGTGGGAACTCCTCGCCATCCATAGTTTCAAGAATTAATGCACCGCCAGAGAAGGCTTTCTTGATAACATATGGGGCCTTCAAAATTGGGAGTCCACTTGCCCCTAGAATCAGCGTTGAAAGACATGATCTTCCTGAGCATGAGGTCGCCTTCTCTGAATTCACGAGGTTTGACCTTTTTATCAAAAGCTTTCTTCATTATTTTCTTATATAACTGCCCATGACATAAAGCTGTCATCCTCTTCTCCTCAATCAAATTCAATTGGTCAAACCTGTTCTGGACCCATTCAGCCTCTGTCAATTTGGTTTCCATTATCACACGCAAAGAGGGAATTTCAACCTCGACAGGGAGTACAACTTCCATTCCATACACCAGGGAGAACGGGGTTGCTCCTGTTGAAGTGCGGACAAATGTTCGATATCAATGTAGAGCAAAAGGGAGCATTTCATGCCAATCCTTATAAGTAACAACCATTTTCTGGATATTTCTCTTGATATTCTTATTAGCAGCTTCGACGGACCCATTCATCTTTGGCCTGTATGGAGATGAATTGTGATGGACAATCTTGAATTCTTTGCACAGTTCTGTCATCATCTTGTTGTTCCAGAATACCACCCATGGATTTATCTAACACTGTCAGATACATAATCAACGGTCTTCCTTCTACAGGAGGGAGCAAGATAGGAGGTTCAAGCAGATATTCTTTAATACTTTCAAATGCCCTTTGTCAATCATCCGTCCACACACAACCTTGATCTTTCTTTAACAACTTAAAGATTGGTTCATATGTTGCAGTCATGTGGGAAATGAATTTGGAAATATAATTCAAACGCCCGAGGAAACCTCTGACTTACTTTTCAGTTCTTGGCGCTGGCATCTCTTGAATTGCTTTGACTTTATCAGGGTCAACTTTAATTCCTTTCTGGCTAACAATGAAACCCAACAATTTCCCTGATCGAACACCGAAGGTACATTTATTTGGATTCAAGCGGAGACGGTACTTCCTCAAACAATTAAACAACTTCAACAAATCTTCTACATGCCCTTCTTCAGTCTGGGATTTAGCAATCATATCATCAACATATACCTCGATTTCCTTGTGCATCAGATCATGGAATAGGGTTGTCATAGCCCTTTGGTACGTTGCACCAGCGTTCTTCAACTCGGAGGGCATCACTCTGTAACAGAATGTTCCCTAGGGTGTGATAAACATTGTTTTTTCCATGTCCTCTAGAGCCATTCTTATTTGATTATACTTGGAAAATCCGTCCATGAACGAGAATACCTTAAGTTTTGTTATGATGTCCACTAACATATCAATGTGTGGCAATGGAAATCATCTTTTAGACTAGCTTTATTTAGATCTCTATAATCTACGCACATGCGGATCTTTCCGTATTTTTCGTTACTGGGAAAACATTGGAAATCCATTGAGGATACACTGACGTCACAAGAAAACCAGCATTAATCTGCTTTAGAACCTCCTCTTTAATTTTTACTTCCATATCTAGGTGAGTTCTTCTCAACTTTTGTTTAATTGGCGAACACTCTGGCTTCAACGACAAACGGTGCTCTATAATATTTGTATCTAGACCAGACATATCTTGATAAGACCAAGCAAAAATATCCACATACTCTTTCAACAGCTCAATCAACCCGCTCTTCACATCAGGATGCAACAATGCTCCAATCTTGACTCCCTTCGAATCTTCTTCTGAAGCCAAATTGATCACTTCCAATGGCTCTTTATATGGCTGAATGGTATTTTCCTCGTGCTCAAGCCACCGTGAGACCTCTTCTGGAATCTCATCATAATCTTCTTCTTCAGCCCCATACACAGGGCATTCAAAGTTGGGAGAGGGTGCATGGTCATTGTATTCAACGGGTTTTTTAATAATCTGCACATATGATTTGTGATTGCATTTAGAAACTGACACATATAACAAGTGATCATGCAGATTGAATTTCAGTTATTATTTATTTTGAAAGGTTTTTTTTCTGATTACCATTTTCCAAGAAAAATCAGAAAATAAAGACATAATATGGAAAACAAAGACTAATTTTATTATTAATTTTAAAAGTCACAGCAAACAGATAAGCCCTACAACATTAATACTTCCACCTTGGGCAGAGTGGAAGCTTTTTCAAAAAGATTAGCAAATCAAATTACTTTGAAACATGTATGCAAGAGGGAACATCAATGGTGATCCAGTTCTGAACCCTAACTCTGTGTGTCACATAATTCCGCATTTCCTGCTCTACTTCATCTTCCACAATGGCGTTAATCCTGGAAACAGTCGGATGAAGATAACCCTCGCTACATAAAATGTATTGATACCTGCCTGCAGCAGACTTCGGCTTCATGCCCTTACCTTTGTCATTCTTCAAAGAGAACCCCAATCCAGTTTTGTTCTTGTTTACAGGTGGATCCGTAATTCGTCCCCAAACTTCATTATGACCATTACGCATAACCTGTTGCGCGTCCTTCAACGAAACCATGGAATTCTAATTTCCTCTTATGTTGTCAATTGATAAGGCTTGGAACTGGGTTCCAACAGCAGCTTCACCCGCCTCTACAATGTTGAAAGAGGATAAATGAGATATCAACAATGCCTGCTCCCCATTTATGATCACTATTTTCCCTTCACGTACAAACTTCAGCTTCTGGTGTAAAGTTGAAGTGACATCCTCTGCCTCATGTATCCACGGCCGTCCTAGCAAACAGCTATAAGCGGGAATAATGTCCATGACCTGGAAAGTTATCTGAAACAAATGTGGTCCTATATGAATAGGCAAGTCCACTTCACCAATAACAGATTTCCTTGACCCATCAAACGCTTTCACAATGATGCCACTCGGGCACATATGCAATCCTTGATATTTCAACTTCATAAGCGTATTCCTCGGTATAACATTCAACACGGATCCATTATCAATTAGCACATTGGATAGTGAATCATTCTTGCAGTTCATAGAGATGTGGAGGGCCAAGTTGGGATTCCTTCCTTCACCTGGTAATTCATCATCGCAGAAACTCAAGTTATTACATGAAGTAATGTTTCCTATTACGCTGCTGAATTAGTCTATTGGCATATCACTCTCCACAAAAGCTTGGTCCAGTACCCTCATCAAGGATTCTCTGTGAGCAGAGGAGTTCATCAATAAAGCTAAGATAAATATTTTTGAAGGAGTCTGCAGTAGCTGATGTACAATTCTGTAGTCGCTCATCTTAATTATCTTCAAAATATCATCCACTTATTTCTCTAACGTAGCTCCACTAGTCTCACCCGTAGCCTTCTTAGGTTCATCATTCTCGGCAATTTTCTTTCCAGCACTAACATCTCCTCGAACAACTGGTGCAAACACACGACCGCTGCGGGTCACCCTGCTATTTTCAGCTATATTTACAACATCAGGCATTGGCTGGATGGGAACTTCCACTCCATCCTCTAAGATTGTAGCGTTGTATTTGTAAGGCACATCCTTATCTGACTTGTAGGGGATAGGACCCGGCAAACTAATCACCAATGGGGTAACAGCTAGTTTGCTATGATACTCAACTTCAAAATGGGCGGGTGCACCAAAACAAGGCACAATGACCTTTACCCCTTCTTCAACACAATCAGTCATTAATAAGTCATTTCTGGAAAACAAATCTTCGTCTGAAGAGAAATACTCATCTGCAGAGGCATACTCTTCATCAGACTCTTCTTCAGCCAAACAAACCTCAACCATATCAACTTCATGATAATCATCCCTCTGACTTGTGACCTTGATAGTTCCATTGTCTAATAACAAATGAACACCCTTCTTCACGATTGAACATCCTCGGGGGTCTCGACAGCAAACTTGGCAAGATCCATATTGGTGTTCCATCTGACCAGCCGTATGGCAGAAGGTAGCATGCAATTGCACGAGGTCCTCATTCATATACTCTACATCAAAAATTCGGAATTCTCCAGGACATCCAGAAACCATATTCACTTCCTCTTCATACTCTGCCCTAGGCCTGATTATATGGATTAGGCCCTCATCCATCATCTCCTGTAAATCAGCCTTTATCTTATCGCAACCCTGTATGTTTGTACCACAAATAGCACAACCGGCATGGTCATGTGTATAGTAGCTAAATTCACAGAGGTCTGCATGCA
Source organism: Vicia faba (assembly GCA_948472305.1). Taxonomy (NCBI): domain Eukaryota; kingdom Viridiplantae; phylum Streptophyta; class Magnoliopsida; order Fabales; family Fabaceae; genus Vicia; species Vicia faba. The sequence goes on along the minus strand of OX451739.1, from coordinate 1,573,117,192 downwards.
TTTTCACCAAATCTTCTCTAACCAGATTAATATCAAAAATCCAGAAGTCGCCTGGACAACCGGCTACCATATTCACATCATTTACTCCCTCATGCTTGGGTAGAGGATTATCTTTCACATTAGGTCCCACGTCCTTGAAAGATAGAACACCAGACTTCACCAATTTATGTACCTCAGTCTTCAAAGGATAACAATTCTCAACATTATGCCCTAGTGCTCCCTAATGAAAAACACATGTTTGGTTTGCCTTGTAATACCAAGGCAATGGTGATGGTACGGCGGGAGGTGGTCGGGTCTGAACCAACTTCTTCTAAATCAATGCTGGTAGTCACTCTGTATAGCTCATAGGAATAGGTTCATAACTCTCTCTTCTTTGATTATACCATTGATTCCCCTGCTGGGACGGTCTCTTATAAGCAACGGTAGTTGGAGCGACATTCATAACGGGAGTAACTGAGGCGACTTGCTGATGACGCTGATAATTCCTTCTAGGAGTGTTTACCCTCCTCTCTTGTATAACAACATTTGCATCTCCTTTTTTCTTCTTGGTAAACCCATAAGATGGCTTCTTCGCACCTCCAGATCCTTCACTCTTCGTTAAACGGCCTTCTCTTACAGCCTCTTCTAAGCGGATACCCATTCCTACCATTTCAGTAAAGTCACTTGGCGCACTTGCTACCATCCTCTCGTAGTAGAAAGCACCCAGCGTCTTCAAGAAAATTTTAGTCATCTCCTTCTCTTCCATGGGAGGAATCACCTGGGCGGCTACCTCATGCCATCTCTGCACATATTCTTTGAATGATTCCCTATCTTTCTGAACCATGGCCCTGAGTTGATCACGGTCAGGCGTCATGTCCACGTTGTACTTGTATTGTTTGATGAATGCTTCTCCCAAATCATTAAAAGTATGGATATTGGCGCTGTCCAAACTCATATACCACTTCAGCGCAACACCGATCAAACTATCCTGAAAAAAGTGAATCAGCAGACGCTGATCATCAGTATGGGTAGACGTTCTCCTTACGTACATCACCAGATGAGCACTAGGGCAAGTGTTGCCCTTATACTTCTCAAACTCTGGGACTTTAAACTTAGCAGGTATCTTAACATTCAAGACCAAGCATAACTCATTCACATTCTGCCCAAATAGCTCTTTTCCCTTGAGGGCCTTCATCTCTCTTTTCATCTTGTCAAACTGCTCTTGAAAGTCATCCATTCTGTCATAAAGACCCAAGTCTTCACTTGGTGGAGGGAAAGGACAACACACATAATCATTAACAAACGGAACCATATTCACCGAAAGAGGTGCAGCAGGAACATGCACCACATGAGGTGCAGGAGTAACAATAGTCCGAACAACTGGAGTATCTTAAGGACCAAGATTGAAACCTTCAGGTACAAAATTCTCTGGCATTCCCCATGGATAACCTTGGGGCATACGATTTTGAACAACAGCAGGAGTAGTAGATACGAGAACAGTCGGAGCTTCAGTAGTTTCCCTTGTTGGTTGAGGTTGAACACTCGGTGGCTGATTCTGAGCAGCCACCAGAGCTTCCATCAGAGTAGTCATATTGGCCATGCCGGCCTTCAAAGTAGAAACTTCCTCACGCAGCTCGCGATTCTCTTGTTCTAAGTTGTCCATCTTCTTTCTGAAATTAGCCTAAGTGTTGTAGTGATGAGTCAGTTTGTTGAACGAAGTAAAGAAGCTTGGTAAGACACCTGGATATGCATAACAAATGCAAGAAAAATGTGCAATATGGTGCATGATATGTAATGCACATGATTATTTTTACTCTGTTATTTAATATTTCAAGAGATTTATAGATTTATAGACACATTGCAAATATCAGAGTAATAACACGTTTGAAATACTGAAAATTTTATTATAATATCTTCAAAATAGATTACAAGTTTCAATGATCCCAAGTACAAGATGAAAATAAAATCTGAAACCCTGAGAAATAAAACTGATGGAGATCACTCTATACGCTGGCGCTTCCCCGTGATCCTGGAAATCTGAGCTTTCAACCTCTGGTTTTCTTCCGCATGTCTGATGGCAGCCTCCTTCCAATCATCTGAATCAGGAAGTGAGTAATCAGCACCTGATTGAGGCTTAGGAGAAAATAAATCCCCTTGCCTCTCCATAGACTCTACCGCTCGACTCTCAAGGATCTCAATCAAGTCATTTCTTCTTCAAGTCTGCTTTATAGGAACTCTCTAAAGTTTGGAATTTGTTCTTCCAATCATCCTTTTCCTGTTGCATCCTAACCAAAGCAAGTTGCAGCTCTTCTAGATCATCTAATAAGGGAAGGGTGATCTTCATAAATAGATTTGGAATGGGTGTCTCCTGGGTATACGACATCTTTAACTGAATAGCTCTCGATCGGACCCACTGAAGATATGGCTCCAAAGAAACGGCACCCTTAGGTCCCAAATCCTTTCTACTCTTCTTATGAATGTGACGCCAGGCCTTCGCAATCTGCTCCCTAGCTTCCCTATTGTCTTCTCCTTCCTTCAGAAAGAAACTACTCAAATTAATACTATTCGGTTTATCCCTCATCGGATAACCAAGTTGTCGCCGTGCAAGAACAGGGTTATAGTTAATTCCTCCCTTTGTACCAAGAAGAGGTACATTGGTGAAACTACCACAACAGTCAATAATCTCTATATCCTGGTAAGCTCGATGATACCAATCAATATCCGAGTAAGTGCCATGATCTTAGGAGCCCAACGGGGTTCCTTCTTGACATTCCAAAAAGCATCAGACTGAGGTATATGAGAGATAAACCACTGGTACAACAGAGGCGTACCACAAATAATCATCCCCCCATGATAAGAATTTCGAAGATGAATAGAGTAATAAGCATCACCCAACATGTATAAACTGGGTTTCCAATCATGAAGATCCTAATAGCATTAATGTCAACAAACTTGTCCGTATTAGGAAATAAAAACAACCCGTAAGCAAGTAGAGCAAAGATGGCCTCAAAAGCAACTGTACTCTTCATTCTGGCAAAGTAACGAGCTTTCTCCAATAAGAACTGAGCTGGTAATCCTCTAATTCATCCTTTGGTAGTCATATGGGCTTCCACCTCAGATTTCCCCAGATGAATCGAAGCAGAAATCTCATGTGGTTTTGGCTCACCCTCCAAACCAGTAAAAGGAACACGATCAGTAACAGGTAAATCCAATAGATAAGAATACTCCTCCAGTGTGGGCATCAACTGATAGTCAGGAAAAGTAAAGCAATGATACATCAGATCATAGAACTAGACCAAGGTCGAGAGAATATCCTCCTTCATCTCCAGCTTCATGAGAGGAATAATGGATCCATACTTCTTCCGAAAGTCTGCAGAACATCCGATCTTTGGAATTAGACTGATCAACTCATCTATCTTGGGATCCTTGAAACTGTATTTCCCGGTCTTTCTCTTTCCATAATCCATGGTTAGAAAGTACTGAGATATTCACAAATGGTCAACCTTTAAATCCCTTGAAATATGGTTTCTTCAAAAGATGCTTATGAGTGCATGGATTCGTGATGCAACAATCACACACAAGATCACACATATAGGGTTCATAAGTTCAACGTCACGGGCATGAGGTCGAAGGTACTACCCATAAGATGTCGGTCTAAAAGTTATCACCTGTCAAACAAGTTTCTAGAGGTTCCCAGAGTCTACATCCTTCCTTCGAATATTACCAACTTCCCGATTAACTCGGTAATTAGTAATATTCTCAAGAAAGACTCGTTCGAGTGTAGTATCGCGTGACAACTATTTCCGGATTACTCCGTCATAGCTTCCGTACTACACCTAAAAGGCCAAGATGGGTTTGGTATTCTACGGTCCTCAGTTTCAGCAGACTCCCAGGTCGAAAGCAGTACGTCTTCCTGATTACTCGGTAAACGACACTACAGTCAAAGGGGCCTCCACTGAGTGGGGGATCTCATTTCTCATTTTTCGGGATTACTCCCTCAAAGTTAACATGACTATACCGCTCGTCCTATCTTAAAGTTTGCCCAAATCTGGGTATAGGACTTATGAGTAATCACCAAGCACCCTGAAAACCAGGAAAATCCAGACAAACATATGTACAACATATAACACAAAAAACATAACTTACAAATAAGAATAAAAAAGCTGAAAATTTTTCTCAAATCTGCAGCTTCGGTGCGAAGCCGATATCTCTCAACTCAGACCTTATTTTAAAGATGTTAACGGTTAAAAGTTAGATATATGTGTTGCGAGTAAGTCTGTCAAATTTCAATCTGATCTGATGGTAAGCGAATCGATGATCATCGTTTTAGTGAGATTGATGTAGAAAAAACAGAAATGAGTTTCTCTCCTCTTTTCTCTCTTTTTGAATCATTATTTTCTTTGTATCTTTCTTAATCCTAAATTGATATTATCCACTTAAATAAGTGAGACAAATAGACTATTCATATTTGACTCTTTTTTCGTCTAAAAGAGAGCCCAAATTCAATAATATAATGGATAACATACAAGGTGGGGAATCATCACACTCGAAGTGGGAGAAAATGGGATATAAACCAAAGGTAATATGACGTGAGGATGATCAATAGGAAGATGAATTGTTTGTGACCCTTGAAACAAAAGAAAACATCACCCCACTCTAAGGTTTCTTGGGTCAATCTTGATTTATTCTAGGATCATCGTTAGGAAGAGGAACTTTGACTCTTAAACACTCGTTTTAATTGTAAACGTAAGCCAGATTAAATTAAAGTCTTTCATATTTTGTTTATAGAAAACTCCTTCACGTTTTTTATTAGTTTAGTGATTAGACACACACCTTAAAGTCTTTTATATTTATTTGATACTTTATTGTATGATTTTTTCAAGTACAAGTATGATATTTTATCTTATTGACATAAAGTACAATACTAGCTTATAAACACTATATATGGTATAACCACTTGAAAATAATAAATTCATGTTTGAACATAGATATGATGCAACTATTTTTTTCATTTTTTTTGCAACACTCACCTATAATATGGTCACATGTACAAATTATGAGGTTGTGTAAAAAATATAAAAATGATGAGGTCTTTTATATTAGTTAAAATTAAAAATGTATGAGCAATTTGTGCTATATAAATTATATCCTCGTATTTACCATTTTGTATTGGATTTTACTTGTTAACATTTTTGTTACAAAAACTTTTTATAAGTATTTTATCTTAGATTTCAATTCTTTTACTTCTTTATTATTATTATTATTATTATTATTATTATTATTATTATTATTATTATTATTATTATTATTATTATTATTATTATTATTATTATTATATTAATTTGTAGGTTACAACTATAAAATATTGATAAAGATTCAGGAATATTTCATTTTTTTTCTCTACTTTCTTCTTCATTTTCATATAATATTGTATAGGAGTGAGTAAAATGTTTTATGGTTTTAATTAATATTTGATTTATTTATAAAATTAAAATAAAATAAAAATTTATGTTTGATAATTTTGTAACACGTTTTGTTATGCTTTATAAGTAAGAGGTTAGAAAAGAAAATAATTGAAAAACCTAACTGAAGTGTCTTAATATATCAAGGTAAATATTATTTAAGTCTCTAAAAATAATAATTAAACTTACAAATAGTTTATTCATAACCTAAAAATAAAATATAATACTTAAATGGTAAATTGCCTCTTTAACAAATAAAAACAGTTATTACTAATTTTAGTTTTATGTTCTTAAAATTTCTTTCATAATTAATATTTTGTCCATTTAATATTAAAATATGATTATATGATTATATTTTCTTTTAAAACAAGATGACTTAGAGGTTAAAGAGGAACTATGTAATTGTTATTGGAGGTGAGTCATATGGGATGTATCGTATCTTTTTCGAGCGAGTAATTTAAAAGTATCGTGAGAATATGTGTGAAACTGACAATTATGATATTAACGACCGTCAAAATTGTTTTGAATAATTTGACTGTAGTGTTCTAATATAAATATAAATACACTCGTAATAAAAGAACATAGAAAATTTATTTTTAAAATTATTATTTATTTAAATTGTAAATGACACAAAAATTTGACTATTATTTCTTCTTATTTCAATTATTCAATAAAATCTAATTTTATAAATATTTTATATTCTTTTTTATATAAAATCAATTATATTTTTTAACTTATATCATATAGTAAAAACATCGTATAATTTAAAATTAGAGAAGTATTTTTTTTTACAATAGAAAAGTATTTCTTAATTCATTGGTATTATAATATTTTTCAAAGAAATATTTAAACATTTATTAATTTATGTAATTAAAATTTAAATGTATTTAACTTATTATAGCATCTTGATGTTAAAGAGATAACTAATGTTATTTAAACTTATAGAATATATAAAATAAATCTATTTATTTATTTTATTATTCTACTTTTAATTCTCTTTTTTTAAAATAATAACTAACAGTAAAATATAGGTGTATCATGCCTCTTCTTTTCACTTCCTCTTTATATCGGACGTCGATGAAGGATCAAAAATTATTAAGTTAGAATTATTATATTAGATTTTAAATATATATATATATATATAAAAGTATTTTCAAAATTTGTGAATATTAGTATTTTCAAAAGGTTAGACAAAATGCGATTGACAATTTGAAAAAGAGTACATTATAGTTTCGCTTGTGTAGGATAAATTTTAGAATGGGTGAATTTGATGTTTCAGACAATACTAGATAATAAGAAGTTTCATTTATGTTTGTTGGGGAGGCAATGTTCAACTTCCCTTTGAATGGGTGAATTAGTACCTTGATGTTTTAAACAATATTAGATAATAAGAAGTTTCATTTATGTTTGTTGGGGAGGCAATGCTCAATTTGCCTTTGATAATTTATTGAGCTATGTATTACTTTATTTCAAAAAAAACATATTTTATGATGGCTAATGTTAATTCCAAATTCCTTTTAAAAAAATGTTAACCCCAAATAAATGTCTGAATAGTGATATTTGAATATTGTTTGAGTGAGAGATTGATTTTTAATATTTATGTAATTTATTTTTGTTGTATTAAATAATATAATATTGTTTTTAGATTTCAAAATAGGTTTGAGTTTATTCCTTTAATTAGAAAGGGTTTGAGTTGGACACAAGTTTTAATTAATACGCACATTTGTTTTCAAAATCTAATATAAATAAAATAAATAATAAAATTATTTAATTAAAAGAGTTTATTATTTTAAAGTAATAATATGTATGTGCCAATAATTATTTCCTAATATAAAAATTACATTTAATAGTATTTTTTATATATAAATATTATTTTGTTTTGATATTACTTATATAAATAATTGAATCAATAGGAAATTAATTCTCTTTATTATTTAATATTTTTTAATTAAAATCTTAAATTAACAAATAACAATGATATATTAAGTAATTAAAATCCTCATAAACCGTTAAAATATATAAAAGTATTGATAATAACAATTCAAAATAAAGCAAACTCTCATTAAATTTTCTAAATTTGTTGGGTTGGAATCATACTATACAAATATTTGAAAATAATAATTATTTTAATAACTATTTAAATTCAATTTCGTATTACATTAAATTATTCAATATTTATATTAAAAGATTTAAAAATAAAAAAATATATATAAAATTTATTTTCTTTGATCTCTAATAAAAGTATTTTTAATTTTTTCTATATTTAAATTCATATATTATTTTAAATTTATTTAATTTTATTTAATTTAATTTAATTTTTTCTATAATAATTGTTTTAATAATAATCATATACTACAAACGATACAAAATAGTATTAACATTGTACCTAAGTTTAAACTTTAGTACCAAGTGTTATGTTTTAATGGTTTAAGCAAAAATAACAATATCTAAATATAGTTATCATTTTTAAAGATACCCATAAATTATTTTAAATAACACTCTTAAATTATACTCCCTCTGGTCTCATTTATAAGAAAAAGTTAACTTTTTAGATACATTAAATAAGTAATGTATTTGGACAATATATTGTCCAAATACATTACTTATTCAATGTGTATAAAAAGTTAATTTTTTCTTATAAATGAGACCGGAGGGAGTACCTTTTTACAGTCATCGGGTCAAAATAAGGCATATATATAATTAAAGAGAAAAATTATTATAATTTTTGTAATTATTAACAAATAAAAAAAATATTTAATTCTATCATTAATGTTATTTGAATCCTAAATTTAATTGAAAATAAATATTTAATATAGTTAGTTAAAATTATAAGATACTTTAATATTTTCATTTTTTATTGAATCCTAAACTTAAATTAAAAATAAATTTTTATTTAATTTTCTATAACCAAGATTTATTTTTTAGTTAATTCATAATAATTGCTTATTAATTAATAATGTATGTCTTATTCATCAATAATCAAATTGCAGAGTTTGATTATCTCTTACCATAAAAATAAAAATAAAACCATTCCTCGTGCATCTCCATAATTAGTAGTGAACAATAGTAATGAATAATGAACAACATAATTAATAATAATACTGATAAATATAATAATTAATGTAGTTTTTTAAAATATATTTTATTAATTCGAAAACAATGTCATATCGGGATTGAGATTTTGTGACTTTTGGGTGGAAAATATATGATAACTTTGGTGTATTTTTGAGTGTTTTAGATGAAAAATAATTTAAATAAATATAATAAATAATAAGATTAGAGAGAAGAATTTTGGAGAGAGAGAAAAAGACACCATGTTTTTTTCTTTTTAAAGGTACTCAGGTCTAATCTGTTATATCGCCAAGTATTCGGATAAACCTAAAACAATAAAAATAAACCCAACTAAACAAGGATCATATTCATTCTAAAAATATCTAATTTTTCGGTTTTTTTATTGTAACCAAACCATTGCAAAATAGATTTCCAAACCTGCTAGGTTTCCCTGCACATAAACATGAGGTGATCCAAATTCTCAGTTTCATGGCAGAATCCACATTTTCTATCAGTCTTAAAACCTATTTTCTCCAACCAAACTTTTGTGTTAAGTCTACCCAAAAACAAGTCATCCACAGTATGAAAACAACTCTAGGACGAGCTTGGTTACCAGCTAGGGTTTTGTTCCAGATCATATTGGATTTGTCTCCTCTCAAACAATGGTACATGATAACAGTCTTGTAATTACCAGTTTGTTCTATCTCTGGTCAGTAGTTGGTAGGGGTGTTTAAATTTGAATTTTTTTCCCCAAGATGCCACACCCCTGAAACATAATTCCCACAATGCCACAACCTGAATTTTTTTTCCAGAATACCACGTTCAGAAGGCTTGCTCCATTTGAAATGACGCGAGGGTTCCATCATGTTAGCTCTTAAATTCGACACCCGCATAAATTGGCCTTATTGGTTAAAATAGATTGAAGAAATCTAAAGTTGAAGACACTTTGATCAGAAGAGCTTATGAAAGGGGTTGTGTCGAAGTCTTCCTTGCTAAGAAGGAGAAGACACTTAGAGAGTTCTCTAAGTTAAAGGTGGTCTTCGACTAAGAGGTTCTTGTGGTCTTCGACTACGAGTTTCTTGTGGTCTTCGACCGAGAGGTTATTGTATCAGCAAGCAAGTGGATTTGAATTCGAAGAAAGGAGGGAAATGTAGTTCACTTAGCAGTTAGGAAAAGCAACGTGGCATGAAGATAGGGATCGAAGAACATGCAGAGGACACTTGTCCTCATCCTGGATCGAAGCAACCTTTCGACGGTTATTTACTACTAGTATAAATATAGGAAATTTGTGTAAAATTCCATGTGTTTAACTTATTAGTATAAGTCCCTCAAATTAATTCAAGTACCCGTTGTGTGAGAAAGAATTTTGAGAATGTAAGTTTGAATCACCAGATTTTAATTACAGTCAAACCTTTACATTTCTTTATAATCCTTGCCATTTAACATTCTGCAAGCTTTACCATTACAGCCATTTTAAATTACTGCAACTTTACTTTATCTTGCACTTTACTTGTAACTTTACTTGCAATTTCATCGAGTTTTTTTACCTTCATCCTGTCTTTACTGCGTTTTTACCAATTTCTATCTTCATCCTTCCTTCAATCTTAGTATCTTGTCGAACCTTTTCATTTAAAACCTATCCAAACTCACGAAACACTTAGCATATGTCCTAGGATCAAACTGATTGATCCTGCAAGTAACCAAAATAACCTTTTTTGGAAGATCAGCGGTTGTTTACCAATTTTCACGGTAAACAAATTGGCACACCTGATGGGACCTTGCTAAGTTTTCTTGATTTTTTTTACAAACGTTGATAAAAACAATTTTTATCATAAATGCTTTAATTAATTTCCTTTCTCTCAAAGAGTGTTGTATGTTATTGAGAAGTGGCAAAACAACCACTAACGAATACGTACCTAAGAGAAGAAATAGGAGAATGGCTAATCAGTCTAGTGGAGAAATTCCTCCACCAATTCCTGGCAATGGAACTACGGTTATGCCAACAGTTAGTGAAACAATGCCATCAACAGTTGGTTCGACACCAACAGTAACAGTTACACAAACATGACCAATAATTTCTTATATAGGTCCTAGGGGTCCACCAGGAACACCCCCACCAAGGGGAAATCTGGGTGTTCGACCTTATGTCCCTCCAGGATTTTCGACAGTCTGGATGGGTTGAGACCAACCTTATGGCATGCCAACTGCTGAAATGGCAAGCCTTATGAATGCTTCATCAATATTTTCAGAACCTTTGGTGAGTGCATCTTCACCATTACAAGGATCTGGAACTGGTATGTCAAATCGGGGTAGAAACCAAATCTTGGGAGGCATGTCCCATACAATGCCAAGCCTCACAAATGCTTCTGCAGAAATTTTGAGGCAACAAATGGATGAAAGTAACCATGACATGATGCAGATGTTGGCACAAACCTTGAGTACAGTGCTTAACCCTCTAATACAAAATACCACCCAGTTGAATCAGCAAATGGCAGCGCAAATGACGCGCATGGACAAATTGTTTAGGGTTCCTCAACCTATTCGACACCCCCAACGAGAGTTGATATGAGGAAATGAGGGTGTGGTTTTAGAGGATGACATGACCATTAACCAAAATCCACATCCAGATGGGATGAACCATAGAGTAGAGGTCGAATAACCTAGGGTTGAAGTACCCAGAGTTACTCCACAAATCCCAACAGCTATCGAACAAGGTATAGTTATGGTAAATAGAAACCAAAATGCTGATGAAGTAGTACAGCAGGTTCGACACCATAACTATGCAGCAAATAATAACTTGACAGCCATGGTCGAAAGAATCATGGCACAGAATGGAGTAAACATTGGCTTTCATAGGCCAACTTCACATCTCCATTGTTAGATTATATCTTGAAATCAGATTTACCCCTTAGGTGGAAAGTTCCAAAGTTCACCAAGTTTTCAGGGGATATGACAGAGTCCACTATCGAACATGTGGCAAGGTATTTGATAGAGGTTGGGGGAAATCTCAAATAATGAGAATCTTAAGATTAAGTATTTCCCAAGTTCCTTAACCAAAAATGCCTTCACTTGGTTTACCACACTCCCAGCCAATTCGATCCACAATTGGAATCAGTTGGAAAGATTGTTCCATGAACAATTCTATATGGGAGAAACCAAAATAAGTTTGAAAGAACTGGCTAGTGTGAAGAGGAGATTCACTGAGCCAATTGATGAGTATCTGAATAGATTTCAACTACTCAAAGCCAGATGCTTTACACAAGTTCATGAACATGAGTTGGTCGAAATGGCTGCAGGAGGCCTAGATTATTCCATTAGGAAGAAATTAGATACCTAATACCTGAGAGATATGGCCCAATTGGCCGATAGAGTTCGACAGGTGGAACGCCTTAAGGCTGAGAAAGCTAAGGCGAATAAAAATCATTTAAGAGAAAGGGTAGCATATGTTGAAATGGATGATGACAATCCAGAGACATCTAGTGACCTTATAATTGTCGAAGAGAGCGAGGTCGATTTAGCAGAATTAAAGCAAGGACCATCACACTCTTGCAAACTGTTAACACCCTCAAATGGGAAGAATCCTACTGAATCTGAGAAGAGTAGTGATAGGTTCCAAAAGAAAACGTATAGCTTCGACGTATAAAATGTGACGAAATATTTGACTTGTTAGTTAAAGATGGCTAGTTGATAGTGCCCCCAAGGGAAATGCATCCTTTAGATCGAAGTGTGATCGGTGGATCTGGAACTGACTGTTTAACGCTGGTTCGCGAAATGTCACGGTAAGCAAGAGTCGCCACCGTCTTTTATTTTCTCCAAATGGAAAGGACAAAAGCACAGAAAAATTCCTTATAGAGATTGCTCTCGGTTCGGGAGGTAGATTATAGAAAGGGAAGGTGTTAGCACCCTTTCTATCCATGGTTATCCATGGGCTCTTAGATACTTGCTCAAATGTGTTTTCAAAAATGGTTTGTTTGCTTTTCAACTGTGGGTTTTAAAAAGTTTCTTTGAAAATTCCAGTTCGACTCTTGTATCAGTCCTCAAGAGTGTTTGAAAAATTGCTTTCGAAAGCTTTTTGAAAAGGTGTCGGTGTGAAAAGTATTTTTTGATTTTTGTTTTGAAATTAGAGCAAGTATCTAGAGTCGTCTACCTACCCTAAGGAATTCGTCTGTGTAAATGTCCTTTAAAGTAATGCCATCCCACCATTGAGAGGTAGGTAGCACCACTATTGGAGGTGTTCGGGTCAATTCGAGGTTCGGGACATGGTGATCACCGGAGCAATGGGAAGATACCTTAGAAGCTACCCTCATGCCAGGTTCCCGGATCATGAGGACTTACTAAAACATCCTCTACTCGACGATCACCTTTCGAGAGGCAAGGCAACAGTGAGGCGTACCCTAGGGGTGGTGTGTGATTTGTGTGTCGTTTTCAGATATTTTGTCTTGTTCATGTTATGGGTGATCTACGCATTGTTTTTATTTTAATCCTTCATTCTTGCATGCAATTATTAGCAGTTAAAAGTTGCGGGAAATATAAAGTTCCTAAGCTATTACAAAGGCGCGGGTCCACATCGCCAAATTTAATCCAGGACCCGATTTGACAATAAAATAAAGAACTAAAGTGCGAGAAATATAAAATGTCCGAGTTACATGGCTTTGGGAGAATTACATTAATATTTAAAAGAAGGAATAAAAATGCGAAGAGAATTAAATCGAAAGCGAGGGCGTTGGACCTTTTTTTTAAAGAAATTAAATTATATTAACAAATTAATTTAAAGTAACAAGAAAAGATTTTTTAGTTTTTTTGTATTTTATGAATTTTTTAATGAGAACTAAATGAAATTAATTAATTATCCCTAATTCTAGTTGTTTTTTAATTTATTAAGAAAAGCATTAAAATTTAACCTAAAATTAAACCTAATTAATTAATGCAATTCTATTTACAAAAATATATAATTAATTATTAATAGGGTGAAAAGGAAAAGGTAAAAATAATCAAAACCCTAATTCTACAAATTTTAAGTTTATTAAGAAAAAATGTCAAAATTAATCCTAGAATTGAAAACTAAATTAATTAATGATTTTCATTTACAAAGATATTAAAATAAAATATATTTTGTTTTTTATGACTTTCTGATTTTTATTATTTTTTATGTTTTATGAAAATAAGTTAATTTCAAGAATTTAATTAAAACTAATTAAAACAAATAAAATAGAAAGAAAAATAAAAGAGCAAACCATGGGGGGTTCTGTCCCCAAATTGGAGGTATATTCCTAGTAATTCTGGCCCAATTGTTTCAAGGCCTTTTGACTTTTTGGCTAGCGTGTGGTTTCGTTGACTGATGCCTATGCTACCCTTCAAATCTGGACCTTTGGATGGGGATCATGGGGCGCGTGGCACGTTTGGATCATTGGGCGTAGGATGAACCTCAGGAGGCAAGCTGCATGGGAACGTGGTTAGAAGAAAAATATGAAATAAGAAAGGGGGACCTGGGACTCGAACCCAGGTCCCAGAGATTACCAATGCCAAGCCTGACCAGTGGAGCTGTGAACGCGCTTTGTACATAGAATAGAACACAAATACCATAAAGCAAAATAAGAGTTAATGGATAATTTTAGCGCGAAATTCAAACGAGCCAACCATGCCTTGCCACCTAGTCTTCTTCTTCCTCGTTTGCATTTTACCTGAAACATAAAAGGAATTAGCGGGGGTTTTAAACCCCCCCAAAATATGCCCTTTTCAAGAATAGCGATTAGGCCATCTTGCTTCATAAATTGGGCGCGACTGTTGCATTCGATTCGTCCAAGTGTCCTGAATTTAACCATGGTACTGAGAAGTCTTAATTTTACAGTATATGAAAATACCCAATTCGAAGCTTGAGGAACCCTAGCATGTTTCAATGGTGAAATCGCGTACGATGCTTAAAAACTCAATTAAAACATGTGGTTAGCTTTAGAATGACCCAATGAACACAAATCCAATATTAAAAATTGCAAATAATGCATGAATTATGATTCAAGAATATGGAAGAAGTCATGAACAGAATGAGGTTATTCTACCAGTTCTTCGCGTTAGGGATGATGGTTTTGATTCAGGCACGTTCCTTGAAGCCTCAGGAACACAATAGGATGGTTTTCTTGCCTTGAAAAGCCTTGGAACCACGTTTTCAGTTTTAGAATTTTTTGACAAAAGTGCAAGTTTGGTTCTTCAATTCTGGCGCAGTTTAGAGGTTCTTAGCACTAGGGTTTGCATCCTGCTTATGTATGGAATGATTAGGGTTAAAAATTGGATCCAAAAAACCTTTGCATTGATGTACAAGATATTGGATTTTCATGCATATATTTTTCAATCTTTTTCATGCATATTTGATTCCAATCATGGCAAATCACATTGATTCTTTCTATATCTGATCATGCACGAATCTTGAGTGTATTTCATGCATAAAAAGATTTAAAAAGCTTCCTTTGGTATTTTCCACATATTTTAATTAATTAAATGAATTATTAGCAATTAAAAATTCAAATAAATAAATAAAAATGATGAATAACTTCCCTTTGGGCCAAGTGGTCGTGCACATGTTTTGGATGATGAATCTTGGAAGAAAAAGAGGCCCATTAGCAATTTTAAGGCTTTTGAAGCAAAGTTGACTTTTCAAAATACCAAAAAATTTCCCAACTTCCACAAGGCATATCTTGCTCAATTTTTAAGCTTTGCTCATGTTCTTGGACATTTTGGAAAGGTCTTGAAGTCCTCTAACCAATTCCTTTGGTCCCATGTCATTTTGATTTACCAATATCAAGTTATGGCCTTTGACTTAAAGTCCCTTTTTGTTGACTTTTGAAAATGACCTATAATGTTGAAATTGATAACTTTTTGTGAGAGCATTTCTTGGACTTGAAGTGTGAAGAGGAGTTGTAGGAAATGTCTTTCTCTTCAAAATGAGCTTTGGAGGGAATTTTTCTGATAATCCATGTGAAAGTTATGCTTTGGTCAAGTTACAGTTGACTTTTTCAACTGTCCAAATATGGAAACTTTTGCATCTTGAGATTTTTTTAGCCAAGCTTTGAGAATCATGATCAAGCATTGATCAAATGATGTTTGTGGCTTCAAAATGAGATGTTGACCAAAAATTTGAACTTTTTGACTGTCAAATGACCATTTTGCCCCTACAGTTGACTGTAGTGCAATTAGGGTTTTTGACTGTCAAGTTTTGTGCTGTAAGTCTTGAAACTTGGTATGAGGATACTTGACAATGCTTATAGGCATGTGGGACTTGATTGGACCCTTGGAAACTTCAATTTCTTTGTTAGAACCAAAACCCTAATTTTGACTGTTAGGAGGCCCTTGAACTGTGCAACCCTTGGGGAGATTTTGAAGCTTTGACTTGGCAACTCTTGAAGAATATGGGAGGGCAAATTTTGGGGTACAACAGTTGCCCCTGTTCAATCTTCTTAAACCTGAGGATGCAGATTGGCTGACGTGCCTTTCGTAATCCGAAGGTGGAAGATGATTGAACACTAGAGTGCCCAGAAATTTGCGCTCACATAGTAGTGTGATGATGGGAATGGGCTTATAGATGCCATTTGGAGATTGATGGATAGGATGATGGGCTTATAGATGCCATGCTAAGAGATGATGGAAGGTGGATGGGCTTATAGATGCCATCTGGATGTCGATCGCGTAAGAGATTCCTTAGCGAGAACTTGCGTACCTGCAAAAGAAAAATGATTACCTGACCTGTTACAGGAGCTGGTCTTCAAATTTTTTGTATAGATGTGTCCTGACTGGTTACAGGAGCTGAATCTGGAGCTTCAAAAGGTGATGAATGAACCAGGGATGGTTACTACCTCAACAGGGACAGTGAGAGAACCTTGGATGACTACTACCTCAACAGGAACGCTGAGAGAATCTGGGGACGATTACTACCTCAATAGGAACGCTGAGAGAATCTTGGGCGACTTCAACCTCAACAGTAACACTGAGAGAATCTGGGGACGATTACTACCTCCGCAGTAACGGGGAGAGAACCATAGGCGACTTCAACCTCAACAGTATCATTGAGAGAATCTTGGACGACTTCAACCTCAACAGTAACGCTGAGAGAATCTGGGGAAGATTACTACCTCCGCAGTAACGGGGAGAGAACCATAGGCGACTTCAACCTCAACAGTATCATTGAGAAAATCTTGGACGACTTCAACCTCAACAGTAACGCTGAGAGAATCTGGGGACGATTACTACCTCCGCAGTAACGGGTTGAGAACCATAGGCGACTTCAACCTCAACAGTATCATTGAGAGAATCTTGGGCGACTTCTACCTCAACAGTAACGCTGAAAGAATCTTGGGGTGATTACTACCTCCGCAGTAACGGGGAGAGAACCATAGGCGACTACAACCTCAACAGTAACGCTGAGAGAATCTTGGATATCTTCTACTGAGTCTTTATCAGGAAAATCTGTTAGGGGTCGATTTAGCTGGACTAGAGAAGGCCTTTGACTGGATAAGAAACAGGAAAATCTTAGGGTCGATTTAACTGAACCGGTCTAGGTCTTGAAATCTTCAACTGGATAAGAAACAGGGAGATCTTAGGGTCGATCTGACTGAACCAGAGAAGGCCTTTGACTGGATAAGAAACAGAAAAATCTTAGGGTCGATTTAACTGAACCGGTCTAGGTCTTGAAATGTCTTCAATTGGATAAGAAACAGGGAGATCTTAGGGTCGATCTGACTGAACCAGAGAAGGCCTTTGACGGGATAAGAAACAGAAAAATCTTAGGGTCGATTTAACTGAACCGGTCTAGGTCTTGAAATGTCTTCAACTGGATAAGAAACAGGGAGATCTTAGGGTCGATCTGACTGAACCAGAGAAGGCCTTTGACTGGATAAGAAACAAGAAAATCTTAGGGTCGATTTAACTGAACCAGACAAGGTCTTGAAATATAGCTTGAGAACTTAACTGGATCTTTCCTGAAAGGTGAAGGTCAGTCATATGCAATGCATGATATGGATCAAGCAATGATGTTCTCAACATAAATGAGATTTGTAATATATGATGCGTATATGCATGCTATAATGTATGGAAGTGCGATGTTTATGAATGTATCTTTTCGTATTTGGAAAATAAATCCTTGACGGGTGCCGGGAAGTCACTCCTGGGCTGATGTTGGAGAATAGATTTTGCTTCCGCTGGGGATGATAGTTGCAAGAATACCGGTAGGAGAAGATAACTCTGTTGGGGGATACACTTGGCGAATGGATTACTCTGCGGGGAGAAAAGTACTATAACGATCTTTCTAGGAAGCAATACTCTGTGGGGAGAGAGGTGCTTTGCTGAAATGTTGATAATAACTTGCTGGGGATACTCTTGATAGGTTACGTTGGGAGATTTGATGAACTCCGCTGGGGATAGGAAGACTTTGTCGAGGACGCTCTTTCCGTGGCTTTTGGCTGAGGATAACCCAGTTATATCCTGGTAGGGAAATAACTCTTGAATAAAGCCGAGAGACGCGTTCGTGTTCTGCGAGTGATAAGCTCCCAGAATCTACTGGGGATAAGCTTACTGCTTGGGGAGATGGATTCCAACTTTCCTGGGGAAACTGGATTGGACTCTCCTGGGGAAGTCTTGAATTGTAACGGGGAAGTAACTCCACTGAATGTCTGGTATACCGCCGGGGAACAATCTTAGATCAAGACTGCCGGGGATGCTTGTTAAGAATGCATATATGTTGCTGGGGAATGTTGAGATCTGCGGGAGGATACCCAACTTCCTTAAGGTTGATAATAGCTTTGCTTGGGGAGAGTGTACTGACTTGCTGGCTCACTCTCTGGGGAATTGGGATATCTGGTTATGTTCTTCAGCCGAACTCACCTTGATACCTTGGAGGACAGAGCAATTAGATCGCTTAGACAACTCTTTATTGCCCCTGTTTCTAATGTTACCTATAATTAATCCTTTGTTTCGTATGCAAATATTCATGAGTTGGCAAATTATTGTCAATGCATATATCACAAATTGAACCTTGGACGTTCTTCGCAAAACAAAACAGAAAAAGAAAAACAATTGGCACTTTTAACTGAAAATTGATTTTATATTGATTTTTGAATTTGCCTGTAAAATAGGCGTTTATGTACAAGAGGCTGACGTCCTAGTAAGAGAACGCAGCCGAACAAAAGAGTTTATACAAATTTGTACAAGAGAAAATAAAACAGCTGTGTGATATGAATGATCCCACTGGGTTTCAACTCTGCTATTGCCTTTATATCTCCGAGCGTCTCATCACTTGATGACCTTAGTTGAAGATGAAGCTGACTGATCGATGCCGTCTGAACTTGATGTAGATACCGGATTCTGGATGCAGAGTGATCAATGAGACATAGTATTACGCTTTATCCCTAACTTTTGCCTGGACCGCCCTTTCGGGTTTTCAGTCCACCGGGATACCCATTTTTGCCCAAGCCGCCTTTCAGGTTTTCGACTTGTCGGGTGTACAGATTTTTTTTATTTCATCCCTTCATTTTGCCCGAACCCTTTTGGTTCGCCGGGAAGCCCTAATTTTTGCCTAGGTATGTCAACCTAGCGGGTCTTTTTCATGCGTAGTATCTTTTTACTATGTCTACATTAGCGGGGTGAGGAAGGTCGTCGCCATCCATGTTGGTTAGAATCATAGCTCCTCCTGAGAACACATGTTTAACCACAAATGGCCCTTCGTACGTAGGGGTCCATTTGCCCCTTGGATCACTCTGAGGAAGGATGATTCGTTTGATTACCAGATCCCCAACTTGATATTCTTGTGGTCTGACCTTTTTGTTAAATGCCCTAATCATCCGTTTCTGGTACGTCTGACCATGGCAGATAGCAGCAAGTCTCTTTTCATTAATAAGGTTTAGCTGATCAAGTCGTGTCTGGATCCAATCATCTTCGTTCAGATCTGCATCCTTCATTATCCGGAGAGAGGGTATCTGTACTTCGATCGGTAAGACTGCCTCCATACCATAGACCAAGGAGAAAGGAGTTTCCCCGGTTGACGTCCTTGTTGAGGTACGGTACCCATGAAGGGAGAACGGTAACATCTCGTGCCAATCTTTATAAGTCACTGTCATCTTCTGCACGATTTTCTTAATGTTCTTATTTGCTGCTTCTACAGCCCCATTCATCTTCGGTCTGTAAGGAGAAGAGTTGTGGTGCTGTATCTTAAACTGCTCGCAGAGCTCAGTGATCATCTTGTTATTGAGATTGGTACCGTTGTCTGTAATAATTCTTTCTGGGACGCCGTATCGACAAATCAGATTATGCCGAATGAACCGTGCCACAACAGTCTTGGTTACCGTAGCGTAGGAAGCTGCTTCGACCCACTTCGTGAAATAGTCAATCGCCACCAGAATGAAGCGATGCCCGTTAGATGCCGTAGGTTTAATCTCACCGATCATGTCTATGCCCCACATTGCAAACGGCCAAGGCGCAGTCAGGACATTCAGAGGAACTGGAGGAACATGCACCTTGTCTGCATAAATCTGGCATTTGTGGCATGTCCGGGAATGTCGGTAGCAGTCAGCTTCCATTGTGGACCAGAAATACCCTTCCCGAAGGATTTTCTTTGCCATAGTGTGTCCACTGGAATGTGTTCCGAAGGTCCCTTCATGTAGCTCTTCCATGATCCTTTCTGCTTCAGTCTTGTCCACACAACGCAGTAAGGTCATGGTTTCGCTTATACAGGATGTCGTTGCTAAGGAAGAACTTCGCTGCGAACCTTCTCAAAAACTTCTTATCATTGACAGATGCACCTTCAGGGTATTCCTGAGCTTCCAAATATCTCTTCACCTCATGGTACCAAGGCTTCTCAGTCACCAGTTCAGTCTCGAGATCACAACAGTATGCCGGTTCGTCCAGTTTCCAGATGATGATCCGGGGAGCCTCATTGTCCCATTTGACCTTGAACATGGAAGACATCGTAGCTAACGCGTCCGCCAACTAATTCTCCTCTCTCGGAAAGTGTTCAAAGGTTATCTTTGTGAAGTGAGGGATCAATGTCAACACACATTCTCTGTAAGGAATAAGATTCGGATGTTTCGCATCCCACTCTCCTTTAATCTGATTGATCACGAGAGCGGAATCTCCGAAGACACTCAGAAACTTGATCCTTAAGTCGATCGCAGCTTGAAGACCCATGATGCGTGCCTCATACTCTGCCATATTGTTGGTGCAGTTGAAACATAGCGGGGCAGTGAGCGGAGTATGAGTGCCTTGAGGGGATATTATCACAGCGCCGATACCGTTACCCAAAGCATTGGAGGCTCCGTCAAAGTGCATAGACCATCGGGATCCTTCCTCAGGTCCTTCATCCGGTCCAGGTACTTCACAATCAGTCACTATCATGATGCTCTCGTCTGGAAATTCGAAGTTCATTGACTGATAGTCGTCTACAGCCTGATGTGTCAGGTGGTCTGCCAATACACTACCTTTGATGGCTTTCTGGGTTGTGTATTGGATGTCGTATTCCGTCAAGATCATCTGCCATCTTGCTATTCTCCCAGACAGAGCAGGCTTTTCAAATATATACTTTATAGGATCTATCTTTGAGATCAACAAGGTAGTGTGAGTCAGCATATACTGTCTCAGCCGGCGAGCAGTCCATACCAAAGCGCAGCAAGTTTTCTCAAGCAGTGAGTATCGGGTCTCGCAGTCGGTAAACTTTTTGCTAAGGTAATAAATGGCATGCTCTTTTCGGCCAGACTCGTCATGCTGCCCCAACACACACCCCATTGAGTTGTCAAGTACTGTCAGGTATAGTATCAGAGGTCTCCCTTCAACCGGTGGCATAAGGATGGGTGGTTCTTGGAGATACTCCTTGATTCTGTCAAATGCAGCCTGACATTCATCATTCCAACGTACTACCTGATCTTTCTTTAGCAGCTTGAAGATTGGCTCACAGGTAGCAGTCAGGTGCGAGATGAATCGGGCAATGTAATTCAGGTGTCCTAGAAAGCCTCTGACCTCTTTATCTGTCTTAGGAACTGGCATCTCTTAAATAGCTTTAACCTTGGCAGGGTCCACTTGAATACCTTTATCACTTACAACGAAGCCTAGCAACTTTCCAGATCTTACCCCGAAGGTGCACTTGTTCGGGTTCAACCTCAGCTTGTACAACTTCAGACGGTCAAACAGTTTCTGCAGATGATCTAGGTGCTCTTCCTCAGTCTGAGACCTTGCAATCATGTCGTCAACATACACTTCTATCTCATGATGGATCATGTCATGAAACAAAGCAACCATGGCACGTTGGTAGGTTGCCCCAGCGTTCTTCAGTCCAAAAGGCATGACTTTGTAGCAGAAGGTGCCCCACTGAGTAACAAATGTAGTCTTTTCCATGTCTTCAGGGGCCATCTTGATCTGATTGTAACCTGAAAAGCCATCCATGAAAGAGAACACCTTATGCTGAGCTGTATTGTCAACAAGGACATCAATGTGAGGTAAAGGGAAGTCATCCTTGGGGCTGGCCCTATTCAGATCCCCGTAATCAACACACATTCTGACCTTTCCGTCCTTCTTTGGTACCGGCACCACATTAGCAACCCACTGAGGGTAAGAAGTCACTGCAAGAAACCCAGCATCAAACTGTTTCATAACCTCGGCTTTGATCTTCTCAGACATTTCTGGACGCATACGACGGACCTTTTGCTTAACCGGAGGGCAGTCTTCCTTAGTAGGCAAATGATGGACCACAATGTCGGTATCCAACCCGGGCATGTCTTCGTAGGACCAGGCAAAGATCTCCATATAATCATGTAGCATCTGAGTCAACCGTTGCTTCACGCTGAGCTCTAGGTTGGCACCAATCTTTACCTCCTTCCTGTCCGTCTCAGTACCCAGATTTATTATTTCCACTGGCTCTTTGTGTGGTTGAATTGCCCTCTCTTCCTGAAGTAACAGTCTTGCAAGCTCGCCAGGCACTTCACAATCATCTTCACCTTCGTCTTCGGCTAAGTTGATCGGATTTTCGAAGTCATAACTGGCAGTAGCAGAGTCGTTACCAGTGAGATCCAGAGTGGATTGAAACCTGTATGAGTGAGTGTGTGTAAATACAGCTGTTTTTGTAGTATATAAAGAAAGGAAAGAAAGAAAAGGAGCATAAAATTTGAAATGCGAGAAAACGTCCAAGATTTTTATTCATGATATATGAAATGACAATTTATATGCCCTCACAAATGAAGCCACGGTGCCCCGGGTAAGACACCGGGCCATAGAGTTTTAATTGTTTATTACAAATAATAAAACAAAGAAGTTTATTACTGCGTAACAAAAGTAACAGGAGTATGGTCTTTGGCAATCCAATTGGTCAATCCGCCATCAGTTGTCGGGTAGATCCAGCTATTGAACTCAACTTCATCCACTTCATTATCCTCCCCGATAGCATTCACTCCTGGATTGGTAATGAGCACAGGAGGTCTTCTGGTCTTTGCCTTCCGCATAGCTTTCTGTCCCTCTTTCTGGATCACAGCCCGGGCATCCTTCAAGGAAGCCATCTTCAAAGGGACATCCTCTTCGACCGCTGTTTCTGCCACTGCTAAAGTTGGAAGTACCTCTTCGAAATACTGAAAGGGGGTTTCAATAAACTCCCCGTCCATATCAATATACCTGAAGGAATTCAAATGGCTCACCATATACTCTTCCTCTCCCTGCACAGTGACAATCTTCCCTCTGACAGGGTATTTTAGCTTCTGGTGCAAGGTAGAGGTCACTGCCCCAGCTTTGTGGATCCAAGGTCGACCCAGTAGACAAGAATACGATGGACGGATATCCATCACATAGAAAGTAGAGTCGAATACCTGAGAACCCACACGAATAGGAATGTCAACCTCTCCATGAACCATCCTCTTGGAACCGTCAAAGGCTCTGACGATAATATTGCTAGGTTTCAGCTCTAGGCCTTCACAATCCAAACGGTCTAAGGCCTTCTTAGGTAGCACATTCAGGGAAGAACCAGTGTCCACCAACACGTGCGCCAGAGTAGTGCTCCTGCACTCAAAAGAGACATGCAGGGCGTCATTGTGGTCCCTTCCCTTAGCAGTAAGGTCAGCATCCGAGAAACCCAAACTGTTGTCCGCTGTCAGATTTGCTACGCAATCAGTAAACTGAACTGCAGATGTCTCCTGTGGCACATGGGCCGTCTTGAGGAATGAAATCAAGGCCTTAGCATGGGCCTCTGAGCACAGTAGCAAGGAGAGCATGGAGATTTTGGAGGGTGTATGCCCCAGCTGCTCCACAACATTAAAGTCACTCTTCTTGATTATTTTTAGAATTTCCTCCATCTCTTGTTGGGAGGCCTCAGCAGTTACAGGTCTTGGTGCCTCCATCCGGGCAGGCTCATCTTCAATCCCTTTGCCCCGAGCATTAGATGACTCGGCAGTAGGGGAAACCACTTGATCAAAACTGGGAACAGGTACACTTGTAGGTGTTATAGTGAGGGGTCTTCGAATAGCGGGCGGTGCAATGTCAAGCGAGAAGAGCCTGCCACTGCGGGTAACCTTTGCTGGACCAGTGATATTGCTGACGCTGGTGCCAGTGTTGAACTCTTGTTTGATTCCATTCACATACACGTCTGCCCCATAGTGTCAGGGGACAGCCTTATCAGATTCGTAGGGGAGAGGCCCCGGAACAGTTATAACAACAGGTGCGACAGTCATGATTTGAACATGCTTCCTTGGGAGAGCCTTGATTGGATTATTAAAGATTGTAACCATAGAAACTTCTTCTACCGGAACCAACTGAACAGCGGATTTCTTGAACAGAATCTCTTTGCTGTCCATTAGGCTTTGGATGCCTAACTTTAGCAAAGGACAACCAGAGAGGGAAACAGCATAGAAAAGGAAACCTTCACTACAACCCGGAAATAAACCGGCCAACAGTAGATTCCTCTTGACAGTCATTAAGGGAGTAGCCACATCATCCACAGAAACGGCGTATACATCTTCATCAACAGCATTTACTCCATGTTGGGGCATAGGAGCAGTCACCACATTTGGCCTCTCAGGCGCTTCAAACTGTATCTCTTTTGCGTCAATAAGGTCTTGCACCTTATTCCTTAAGGCCCAACAGTCATCAGTGGAATGCCCCGGGCTATCGGAGTGATAAGCACAGCGGGCATTTGGATTGTATTTGGGAGAGGCAGTGTTCACAACTTTTGGGGCCTCTCTGACAGTCACTAGATTGGTGGACAGCAACTGCGGCAAGATCTGCGATAGGGTCATACTCAAACGGGTAAACTCTCTCTGGGGTCTTTTAGCCCTTTGAGGATTGGTTTGCCGAGGAGCGGCAGCAGGCTTGGCAATCATCACCGCGTTGACAGATTGGCGGCGCTCAGGTTTCTCTTGTCTTCTAGAGCCGTATACAGCATTGGCTTCCTTTTTAAAGGGCTTCTTCTCGGAGCTTGACGATGCACCCTTCTGAATTTTACCAGACTTCATCCCAGCCTCTATTCTCTCTCCAGTCAGAATAAGATCATTAAACCCTGCAGACGAGTTACCGATGAGATGGTTGAAAAATGGCCCAGATAGGGTCCCCAAGAACATGTCTACCAACTCTCGGTCAGTCAACGGAGGCTGCACCCTGCCAGCCAGATCCCTCCACTTATGTGCGTACTCTTTGAAACCTTCGCTTGAACCTAGCGACATACCCTGGAGTTGGGTACGTGTAGGGGCAAGGTCGGCATTATATTGATACTGCTTATAGAAAGCAGTAGCCAACTCCTCCCAGTTACGAACCTTGGTCCCATCCAGCTGATAGAACCATTCGAGATGAGTCCCTGAAAGACTCTCCTGGAAGAAGTGGATCCACAAGTTCTTGTCCACTGAGTACGGTTGAATCTTCCGCACATAAGACCTGAGGTGTAGCTTGGGACAAGATGCCCTGTCATACTTAGTAAAAGATGGTGCTTTGAACTTATGAGGAATAATCACACCAGTAGACAAACCCAAGTCTCCAAAATCCAGCCCAGGCACTTGTTGGATCTCCATAGCATTCAGTCTGTCCTCCAACTGCTTATACCGGTCTTCCGCAGGAGGATACTGTTCCTCATCAAAATCAGTCTCGTTGTCAGAGACTACCGGACTAGGACCTTTTCCCCCTTGGGGACTGCTCTTGCCTATAGAAGAACCAGCCTCTTCATTTTGCAGAGTGTTGCCAAACCTTCAGCCCGAGTTGAAAAGAACAGTTCTCTTCTTCTTCTTCTTCTCCTTCTTCAGGAGCAGAGCCTTCATCTCTTCTTGGCCCTGAGCCAAACCCATGATTAGTTCCTGAAATTGCACATTCTGCGCCTGAAGAGCCTTGATGGACATCTCAGTTGATGATGAGTCAGGTTTCATGATGCTGAAATAAACAGCGAAGAACGATAAGCAACCTGAAAAGAAGAAAAACCTGCTATGCATATGATGAATGGAATGTGTATGATTTATGTTTTCAAAGACAATCGGGAATCAACTTTGTAAACAAAAAGGAACACACTTCATTAGATTCAACTTTGAAACTTAAACTGTTCAACAGGTCGCCCTTAGGCGTTACATGAAAGGGAAATACTGAAAAGGGAAATAAAACTGTAAAAGAACATCCAGAGCTCCTTATTGATCCCATGGTCTCCTCTTCTCAGTACGGATGTAAGCATTCAGAGCTCGCTCATTCTCCAACTGCTTTGTCAGCTTCTGGATCTTCAATTCCTGCTCGTTGAACTTTTCCTGGTAAGAATCCCTTTTCTTCTCGCAGTTGCGACCAAGATCTCTTTAATGTCTCATAATCAGTAGGTATCTGAGGAGGGAGGACAGTTGGAGGAACTCCATCTTTGTCAGGATACTCAAGAATGATAGGTCTGACGGCTTCGTATGGCATACCTAACTTTTGAGCACGGATGCGAACCCATTTGTAGTAGGCTTCCATAGGTAAAGAAGTTTTTGGCCCCAACTCTTGTGGGTCAGCTTTATGAACTTTGTCCCAAGCCTTGATGAACCTACGACGCAGCTCGTCACTATCCACCTGAAACTCAAAACTGATGTGAGGCACCAACATCTCATGAGGCCCGGCTCTTCTGGCTCTTCCAAACTGACGGAGAGCTAGACATGGATTGTAGGAGATTCCTCCTTGGGTACCAATCAGAGAAACATTAGGGTATTCCCAGCATCGATCAATAATAGCTATCTCATCCAAACCTCTGCAAGTCCAAATGATGTCTTTATCGGTGAGAGACATTAACCTGTGAGCCCAACCTCTTCCTTCTTGGTTCTTCAGTACGAACTTAGGGAGGTGCGAAATAAACCACCTCACCAACAAAGGGATACAACACCATAGGGTTCCTCGTCTTCGGGTAGTACGAGCATGAAGTTGTTGCAGGATATCACCCAAGAGAGTGGGCACAGGATTCTGAGACATAAAGATCCTTATGGCAGTGACATTGATGAAGTTGTCAGGATTAGGAAACAAGACTAGCCCATAGATTAAGAGAGCTAGGATGTCTTCATATGCCCTAAAGTCCAGGTCATTCCAGAAACTGTTAGCTTTACCAATCAGAAACTTGGCCAAGAAACCCTTAACTCCGCTTCTAGTCACCCAGTTGTCCATTACTTCTTGATGTGTCAAAGGAAGAGCTGCAGCAACCTCCTCAAGCCTGAGGGTCTTTTCCCAACCATTAAAGGGAGTCTGATCCAAGATAGGGATACCAAGCAAATCAGAGAACTCTTCCAGGGTAGGGACCAGCTAGAAGTCTTGAAAGGTGAAGCACTGGTACAGAGGGTCATAGAACTGGGTCAGAACACTCATCAACTGTTGATCCTGCTTTGCAGTGACTAAACTGAGAAGAGAACCATGCCTCTGAATGAAGGAAGTGGTATTTGGAATTCTGCTAACCAATTCTTCAAGCAACTCAGGTGGGTGAACAAAGTTGAACCGGATAGTATTCCTTCGCACAGGCATCATGATGTCCTACAAAACAGAGCAAAGGTGAAACCCTCTTGTCTTTGAAATGGTCAGTCCTTATGCAGGATGCATGCAATGCTCATGATGTTATGATGTTATGATAAAGCACACCACAAATAGATACAAAGGCAAACATGGTAAGGCACACAACTCACACAAGGCAAGCCCTTAAAGTTTAGGCCAGCATGAGGTCTAGGTACTACCCTCTTTCAGTTTGTTGGTTCATACATGTCCTATCAAAGTAACCGGGTTCTTAGAGGATCCCAATATCATTGACTACCCTCAATCGATCATAACTCCAGTATCGCAATCTTTTCTTGCAGCCAGAACCATCACGAGAGTTTAGCCTCAATGGGCGTAGCATACTGCTACTGTTCTAATGGCCAAGTTGTGTCAATTAAGGTTCTAAGGTTGTTGGTGCTTAATGACTCCTCAGAAGACCCATATTCTCCTCGTTGCGACATAAGGGATATCGGTACAGACCAAGGTGCCACACCAACATAGCCACTGCTTCACCCGTGTCGGTCTATGCCGGACAGGTCCCTCACAGCTTATGCTACCTAAACAGGGTATCCCCAGATCCGGGTTAGGATCTTATGTAACTCCCATGCAACCCACAATAGTAAATCAAGCAAGTCAATACAATTGAAAACACAGTGATCTTAGTCCTAAGGTACACCTCACTTTATAAAATAATCCCCAACAGAGTCGCCAGTTCTGTGATCGGTGGATCTGGAACTGACTGTTTAACGCTGGTTCGCGAAATTTCGCGGTAAGCAAGAGTCGCCACCGTCTTTTATTTTCTCCAAATGGAAAGGACAAAAGCACAGAAAAATTCCTTATAGAGATTGCTCTCGGTTCGGGAGGTAGATTATAGAAAGGGAAGGTGTTAGCACCCTTTCTATCCATGGTTATCCATGGGCTCTTAGATACTTGCTCAAATGTGTTTTCAAAAATGGTTTGTTTGCTTTTCAACTGTGGGTTTTAAAAAGTTTCTTTGAAAATTCCAGTTCGACTCTTGTATCAGTCCTCAAGAGTGTTTGAAAAATTGCTTTCGAAAGCTTTTTGAAAAGGTGTCGGTGTGAAAAGTATTTTTTGATTTTTGTTTTGAAATTAGAGCAAGTATCTAGAGTCGTCTACCTACCCTAAGGAATTCGTCTGTGTAAATGTCCTTTAAAGTAATGCCATCCCACCATTGAGAGGTAGGTAGCACCACTATTGGAGGTGTTCGGGTCAATTCGAGGTTCGGGACATGGTGATCACCGGAGCAATGGGAAGATACCTTAGAAGCTACCCTCATGCCAGGTTCCCGGATCATGAGGACTTACTAAAACATCCTCTACTCGACGATCACCTTTCGAGAGGCAAGGCAACAGTGAGGCGTACCCTAGGGGTGGTGTGTGATTTGTGTGTCGTTTTCAGATATTTTGTCTTGTTCATGTTATGGGTGATCTACGCATTGTTTTTATTTTAATCCTTCATTCTTGCATGCAATTATTAGCAGTTAAAAGTTACGGGAAATATAAAGTTCCTAAGCTATTACAAAGGCGCGGGTCCACATCGCCAAATTTAATCCAGGACCCGATTTGACAATAAAATAAAGAACTAAAGTGCGAGAAATATAAAATGTCCGAGTTACATGGCTTTGGGAGAATTACATTAATATTTAAAAGAAGGAATAAAAATGCGAAGAGAATTAAATCGAAAGCGAGGGCGTTGGACCTTTTTTTTAAAGAAATTAAATTATATTAACAAATTAATTTAAAGTAACAAGAAAAGATTTTTTAGTTTTTTTGTATTTTATGAATTTTTTAATGAGAACTAAATGAAATTAATTAATTATCCCTAATTCTAGTTGTTTTTTAATTTATTAAGAAAAGCATTAAAATTTAACCTAAAATTAAACCTAATTAATTAATGCAATTCTATTTACAAAAATATATAATTAATTATTAATAGGGTGAAAAGGAAAAGGTAAAAATAATCAAAACCCTAATTCTACAAATTTTAAGTTTATTAAGAAAAAATGTCAAAATTAATCCTAGAATTGAAAACTAAATTAATTAATGATTTTCATTTACAAAGATATTAAAATAAAATATATTTTGTTTTTTATGACTTTCTGATTTTTATTATTTTTTATGTTTTATGAAAATAAGTTAATTTCAAGAATTTAATTAAAACTAATTAAAACAAATAAAATAGAAAGAAAAATAAAAGAGCAAACCATGGGGGGTTCTGTCCCCAAATTGGAGGTATATTCCTAGTAATTCTGGCCCAATTGTTTCAAGGCCTTTTGACTTTTTGGCTAGCGTGTGGTTTCGTTGACTGATGCCTATGCTACCCTTCAAATCTGGACCTTTGGATGGGGATCATGGGGTGCGTGGCACGTTTGGATCATTGGGCGTAGGATGAACCTCAGGAGGCAAGCTGCATGGGAACGTGGTTAGAAGAAAAATATGAAATAAGAAAGGGGGACCTGGGACTCGAACCCAGGTCCCAGAGATTACCAATGCCAAGCCTGACCAGTGGAGCTGTGAACGCGCTTTGTACATAGAATAGAACACAAATACCATAAAGCAAAATAAGAGTTAATGGATAATTTTAGCGCGAAATTCAAACGAGCCAACCATGCCTTGCCACCTAGTCTTCTTCTTCCTCGTTTGCATTTTACCTGAAACATAAAAGGAATTAGCGGGGGTTTTAAACCCCCCCAAAATATGCCCTTTTCAAGAATAGCGATTAGGCCATCTTGCTTCATAAATTGGGCGCGACTGTTGCATTCGATTCGTCCAAGTGTCCTGAATTTAACCATGGTACTGAGAAGTCTTAATTTTACAGTATATGAAAATACCCAATTCGAAGCTTGAGGAACCCTAGCATGTTTCAATGGTGAAATCGCGTACGATGCTTAAAAACTCAATTAAAACATGTGGTTAGCTTTAGAATGACCCAATGAACACAAATCCAATATTAAAAATTGCAAATAATGCATGAATTATGATTCAAGAATATGGAAGAAGTCATGAACAGAATGAGGTTATTCTACCAGTTCTTCGCGTTAGGGATGATGGTTTTGATTCAGGCACGTTCCTTGAAGCCTCAGGAACACAATAGGATGGTTTTCTTGCCTTGAAAAGCCTTGGAACCACGTTTTCAGTTTTAGAATTTTTTGACAAAAGTGCAAGTTTGGTTCTTCAATTCTGGCGCAGTTTAGAGGTTCTTAGCACTAGGGTTTGCATCCTGCTTATGTATGGAATGATTAGGGTTAAAAATTGGATCCAAAAAACCTTTGCATTGATGTACAAGATATTGGATTTTCATGCATATATTTTTCAATCTTTTTCATGCATATTTGATTCCAATCATGGCAAATCACATTGATTCTTTCTATATCTGATCATGCACGAATCTTGAGTGTATTTCATGCATAAAAAGATTTAAAAAGCTTCCTTTGGTATTTTCCACATATTTTAATTAATTAAATGAATTATTAGCAATTAAAAATTCAAATAAATAAATAAAAATGATGAATAACTTCCCTTTGGGCCAAGTGGTCGTGCACATGTTTTGGATGATGAATCTTGGAAGAAAAAGAGGCCCATTAGCAATTTTAAGGCTTTTGAAGCAAAGTTGACTTTTCAAAATACCCAAAAATTTCCCAACTTCCACAAGGCATATCTTGCTCAATTTTTAAGCTTTGCTCATGTTCTTGGACATTTTGGAAAGGTCTTGAAGTCCTCTAACCAATTCCTTTGGTCCCATGTCATTTTGATTTACCAATCTCAAGTTATGGCCTTTGACTTAAAGTCCCTTTTTGTTGACTTTTGAAAATGACCTATAATGTTGAAATTGATAACTTTTTGTGAGAGCATTTATTGGACTTGAAGTGTGAAGAGGAGTTGTAGGAAATGTCTTTCTCTTCAAAATGAGCTTTGGAGGGAATTTTTCTGATAATCCATGTGAAAGTTATGCTTTGGTCAAGTTACAGTTGACTTTTTCAACTGTCCAAATATGGAAACTTTTGTATCTTGAGATTTTTTGAGCCAAGCTTTGAGAATCATGATCAAGCATTGATCAAATGATGTTTGTGGATTCAAAATGATATGTTGACCAAAAATTTGAACTTTTTGACTGTCAAATGACCATTTTGCCCCTACAGTTGACTGTAGTGCAATTAGGGTTTTTGACTGTCAAGTTTTGTGCTGTAAGTCTTGAAACTTGGTATGAGGATACTTGACAATGCTTATAGGCATGTGGGACTTGATTGGACCCTTGGAAACTTCAATTTATTTGTTAGAACCAAAACCCTAATTTTGACTGTTAGGAGGCCCTTGAACTGTGCAACCCTTGGGGAGATTTTGAAGCTTTGACTTGGCAACTCTTGAAGAATATGGGAGGGCAAATTTTGGGGTACAACACGAAGGATAAAGAGAGGTTTTTGTAAATATCATAATTTTTTGGGCCATAAAACCTCACAATGTTTTCTTTTCAGTGATCTCGTTCAAGGCGCAATAAAAGACGACAGATTCAAGTTTGCTGACAAACCACGTGTGATACGGTGGGAGAACTGACTTGGGTGTTTTGTGTTTGATCGCAATTGTTGTGGATAGCAAGAGTCGCCACCGACTTTTCTTTTATCCAATAAGGAAAGGCTGAAAAGAACAGGAAATACCTTTAGAGATGTTTTCTTGAGTTCGGGGGGTAAATTATGAAAAGGGAAGGTATTAGCACCCTTCTCATCCGTAGTTATCTACGGGCTCTTAGTTGCTTGCTAGATCACTTACTTTTGTTTGAATGTGTGCTTGTGGTGTGGGTTTTGAAAGTATTTTGAAAATATCTTTATAATGGCTCTCGTTTCTATAAGAATGCATGCAAGGTGTTGTTTCAAAAATAGTTCAAAAGGTGTTTATGGAATGTGTTTTTTGAAAGTGACATTGAAAATGTGTCTTTTTAATGGCTCTCGTTTCTATAAGAACACGTACAAAGTGTTGTCTTTTGAAAATGTTTCAAAATGAGTGTGTAGGTGTATAAAACGTTTTTGTTGTGAGAAAGAGAGCGACTAGGAGAAAATCTACCTACTCAAAAGGTCTTATATGTTCTTTTCCCCCTCCTTTAGATATTGTTATCTCACCATTGTTTTGGTAAGAAGCCCCATCGTTGGATGTGAAGGGACGGGCGTGTGACATTTGTATAGTCATAGAAGGCAACCTATGGGACGTTTTAGCAATATCATTTAGGGACTAGATCGTTTACCGAAGGCAACATCGAGGGTCATCGAGGGACTACGATTTTTTATCGAGGGTCTTTGCTAAAACACCCATGTTCGAGGGACATGACTATTTTTCCGATAGGAAACAAGTGAAATTACCCTAAGGATGCATGGGTGAATAGTGTGCTTGATTGCATGCATTTAGTCTTTGATTTTTTGGATTGTCTATTTGTTTGTTGGTTTTTTTTATCTTGCCATATACACCTAATTACTAGCAATATATGAAAGCAATAAAAACGCAGAAAAGTAAAGTCCTACGCTATTACATCATTAAGGGGATGAGGTGTACAAATTTACAATGGGGATTGCGAGAAGTTAAAATCCTTATTATCTATTACAACCATATTGAAATAATGTACAAGAAATGTAAAAATGGAATAGTCTTGTTTTTGTTAAGAAAAGAAATAAGTTTGCTAAAGAAAACATTTTTGATCTTTGAATCTTTGAGTTTTAAGAGGGATAAAATAAAGTATGCAAATATAAAATATTTTTTGGTGTTTTTTGGTTATTAAAAGCTAAGATAAGATAAATAAGAGAAAAGGAGTCAGACTCAGCACATTGCTGAAACGAGAAGGAACAGAAGTTCTGACTTTGATACGCTGTAAGAGAGAAAATGTTAGTAGGAAAGTAGAGGGTCAGAAGTTCTGGGCCTGGGTACACCAAATTCTGAGGTTGCTGGGAACAAAGGAAAATCTAAAAGTTCTGATTGTTAAAGGGGTTCAGAAGCTATAGTGTAGCTGGGAACCTAGAAGTTCATATGTCATTGGAAGATCAAAAGTTCTGGCTATTTGAGAGAGTGAGGTGATAATGCTGTTGGGTGAGGTTGTCTAGAAGTTCTGATCTAGGAGCATTGTCTGACATATAAATGGGTAAAAATGTCAATAAATGAACCTAAAAAGATGCTTCTGGGATTAGATCCCAGGACCCTTAGTACTAATGTCTTATGCGCACACACTGTCTACCACTGGGGTGGTTGTACATCCGGTATTAGAAGCAAAAGCATAAACATGTATTACAAAGTAGACTCTGATGATGAATTCCATCTCTTTCTTCAAGCTAATCAGAACATCTGTAACTTAGTCATTTCTTAACAGAACAGAAAACACAAAATAGCAATTATGGCATGTTCCATCATGGTTTCAGAAACATAAAAAATGTCAAGACTATAAACTAGAAATAAGCATGTATCTGCTAATCCTAGTTTCCTTAAGAAGTATGAACTGATGTTCTTCCTAGTTAGGTAGACAAATACATAAAACCTCAGAATATGTACAGTATCAGAATCAGGATGTCTACATTGTATTTTGGACATGCAAGTTTAAAAATGCCTAAGTGATATGACAAGAGTCAGCAGAAGCTTACCTTGCAGCTGGAGAAGGTCCTGTGAATTGGAGCCTAGTTATGACTGCTTGTAATGTTCTGATCAGCTTCCTCACGTGCTCAGCATACTGGAACAACCTTTAACTTGGGTTATGAATGGCTGGAAAACTCTGGCTCAGCCAAGAAGCAAAGTTCTGACTTTTTGAGGTGGAGATTGATGAAGAACGTGTTACAGTCTTAAAACAGAAGTTGGGATGGCTTCTGAATGTATACCAGAAGCTGTATGGATGATTTGGTCAAGAAATACTTGAGGGAAATTGGAGTCTTAATGCAAGAATAAAAAACTAACAGGTTTTATATTTGTGTTTGCAGTTTTAGATTCCTGGAATTTTTAGCAAGGTTTCAAAGCTTTTTTATTTTTAATTTTTCCAAATGCCCCCTTCACAGTTGCAAATGAAGTTCAATTTATAGGCAAGAACTTTGTAGCTTGGAGAAGTCAAAAGTACCACCATCATGCTAGCATGCTGGCTTGTTCTTGAAGCAAGTTAAACAAGTATGATGGTTAGCAGATTTTAGCCGTGCCTAAGCTGGATTTATAAGCATGAATTAAAGAAAAGTACCCTCAGAAGCAAAAGGAAAGCATAGGCCCGACATATCTTTGTACAAAAGTTTGCTTTTTCAAGGACAACAATATACTTCTATGCCACACGTGGGGAAATCCTTTGGTTAAAAATTCAAAAGTGGTTGTGAGCATTAAATGATGATGTGATTTATCAAAACAGAAATCCTACAATATGAGATTACGCATCAT
This sequence comes from Vicia faba, assembly GCA_948472305.1. NCBI lineage: Eukaryota > Viridiplantae > Streptophyta > Magnoliopsida > Fabales > Fabaceae > Vicia > Vicia faba. The sequence goes on along the minus strand of OX451739.1, from coordinate 1,573,082,343 downwards.
AGCTTAAATCTGGGTCAGAAGTTCAGCATCAACGCAACTTAGAACAAACATCCAACTTTTGATCCTTGAATCTCTTTGCTCCAGTAAGTTCTGAGCGAGTTCTTAGACTTTCCAGACAGCTCATGACATGATTTGTAAGCCCTCTTTGAATTACTCTTGCAACTTCTGACTGAACCTACGTGAAAACTGGCCCAGAAGTTGTAAACAAATTTTGATTTGAAAATGCTCAGAATTTACTAAGTGTTTAAGTTTCAGGGACGTGACTTTGAGGTTGTATAACTTGAAATCCCAGCATTTCTAGAAGAAGTTCTGTTCTGCAATGTTTTAGGTTTTGTTGAGATCTATAACTCTTGTGTTAGAAATTATTCCAGAATCAGCTTGCATCATGGTGATAATTTGGCCAGAAGTTCTGAATTTGTCATATTTCTTAAACACTTAGAAAAATTCTAAGTATTTAGAATTTGGACTTTTCTAAAGTAAATTTGACTTTTGAATTTCTTGATGAAACAAACTTCATATTTCAACATGTCTTGATGATATATAATTCTTGAAACTTGATTTTGATCCAAAATTCAAAGTTTGACTTTTCAGTGTGCAAATGACCATTTTGCCCTTGTGAATGACTTTCTTGGAAAATTTATAATTCAAGGTTTGGAATTGGATGGAAGCAAACCTGAGGGTCCAGGATGATCCTTTGAGAAATGAGAGGGCAAATTTTGGGGTACAACACCACCCATGAAGATTGATGCAAACCCATTGCAGGCAGATGCCCATTATGCTGAACCATCATGCATCAACATGGTCGAAGTCTCGGAAGACTTCATCAACAAACCTGTCTTTGGCAGTTTCACTGAAGATGTTAGCATCAAGCTGTCAAAGAGATACATAATAAGGTCACTGAAGGCCTAAACAAGGGAGCCACTAATGGTTCAAACAAAGGAACTACTAAAGGTTCCTACTTGGCTGCTGTCACAGGTTAGACAGAAGACCTAGAAGCCAGGATGCAGAAACTAAGTGTAGCTGGTAAGAACAACATGGAGATAAATATGGTTGAAGTATCTGAACCCAAAGCTGCAAATTTAGAAGAGAGCACCAGACAAGAGGAAATTAAGAAGATTGCTTTTCCTAAGGAGAACGAAAATCTGGAAGATTTTCTACACAGATGCCAAAAACAGAAGTCAGAGGTTATGCTGTGTCCAAGATGCAGTTCTATCTTCGACAAGAAAGTTGTTGAGCATATACAAGGGGTGCGTGCAACACAGAAAAAGTGGGGAAACAATGCCCAGCCTAAAATGGATCCTGAAGTAAGGTATGATCCTAGAAGGGGATACCAAAAGGGGCCAGTGAACCAAGTAAATAGGCCATCAACTTTCAAGCCTCCAACAAATGTTCATGTGGATACTTGGTTGAAGACAGCAAATAGGAAAAGGCCTAACAAGGGAAAATGGAAGACATTAAATATGCCAAGAGGATCCTTTTTGGCCTCCATAAAGGAATTTCAGTCAACAACAACAAACAGGGTTGCTCATGTGTCGGACAATCACAAAGGAAAGAACCATATGACCCGCTCCCAATGGAGAAGGTATCAGAGGCGACGAAAGGCTGAAAGAGAGGCTGCAGAAGGGCCCAAACCAAAAACAAGAACTAACATGCCACAAACAAAAAAGAAGGATAAACCAAGAATGCCTTTGGAGAGGAAGCCAATTTCTAGAAGGCTGGTATGGCCTGAACAAGGTGAATCGAAAGAAGGATCTGATTTTGGGTCTGATGCTACATTAAACATCATGGTAAATTTAGTGTCTGTACTGCCCAGAGAATACGACCAACTAGTCAAAGTCGAAGAGACAGAGTGGGAGGTCGAACAAGAAATGGCCAAACATAGGCTAGTGTGCTACTATGTTATGAACAATGGATGTGTAGAAGAGAAAAATGCCTTCTTCGAGCATCCTACTGAGGCAATGAGGAACCACCTCAAACCCTTGTTCATAAGGGCAAATATAAGGGAGGAAACCATCAACAAAGTTTTGGTTGATTGTGGGGCCACAGTTAACATAATCCCTCAAATTATGCTGAGAAAGTTGGGCAAAGGAGATGAAGATATCAAGCCCCATAACATGGTTTTATGAAACTATGAATGTGGAATTGGGACTACCATGGGAGTCATACAATTGGACCTCAAAGTGGGAACCGTAGTTCGACCAATAATGTTTATGGTCATCTCAGCAAAACGCAACTACAATTTGCTCCTAGGTAGGGAGTGGATCCATGGCATATGAGCAGTTCCATCATCAATGCATCAACGCGTTACCATTTGGCGTCCAGACGGAATAGTAGAAAATATTGAAGCTCATCAAAGCTATTATATGGTCGAAGTCAACAATGTCGATATAACAAGCTTCGACGGAAATTTGGCTCACACAGGGCCATGTAATTCTCCAGACTTCGACTTGGCGCCAACACCCAATACTTTATGCTCCCTATACCTACACTCAGATCATGGATTCCAATGGGATAGGGAGGATTTGTCAAACATTGATTATGGAGGGATTGATGATATACGGCCAACAGGCTGGGGAAGTGATTTCAGTGATAATGAATGAGTCACAAGCTTTATAGAGGATTTCGGCATATGTTGCCGAAAACAGAATGATAGCGGCCTTTGAGGCCGAAGTGAAGTATATGGCTATCAAATCCAATGACCAAGTGAAACTTCCAGAAGGCCCTGGGAAAGATTTTAACCTAGAACCACCTGACTCAAAAGGGGAGGAAATGCAAGGCCAGAGGCTAGATGCTATCTATGATGATGAGCCTTTGGGTTTCGAGAAGGATCCGCTGGAAAACAATATTATAATGCTAGCACAAGATCCACTTGAGGAAATAGACTTGGGCAAAGGAATGATGAAAATACCAACATACATCAGCACAAAGATAGATCTAGAGCTCAGGGTCGAAATAATCCAATTGTTGAAGGAGTTTAAAGACTGCTTTGCATGGGATTATGACGAAATACCTGGTCTCGACAGAGGGTTGGTGGAGCTTCAACTACCAATAAAGCCTGGAAAAAAGCCTATCAAGCAAACCCCAAGGCTTTTTGCACCAAAAATCTTGTTGAATATCAAAACAGAAGTCGAAAGGCTACTGAAATGCAAGTCCATACGAACAACCAGGTATGTTGAATGGATTGCAAATTGTTGCACCTCAAAATTTTCCCTCTCATGTTTTCCAAAGTCTTCCCCCTGCATGGTTGATCACAAACCCTTGCCTAAGGAAAAAGAAAATTTTTGAGTGGTGCTTTAAGAGCACTTCGATTGGCATTCTGAAGGAGCATTTCGATTGGCATTCTGAAGGAGCACTTCAATTAGCATTCTGAAGGAGCATTTCGATTGGCATTCTGAAAGACCCTTCGATTGGCATTCTGAAGGAGCAATTCGATTGGCATTCTGAAAGACCCTTCGATTGGCATTCTGAAGGAGCATTTCGATTGGTATTCTGAAGAAGCCCTTCGATTAGCATTCTGAAAGACTCTTCGATTGGGATTCTGAATGAGCCTTTCGATTGGCACCCTGGGCCAGGCCTTCGATTGGCATGCAAAGGGATCCTTCGATTTAGCATTGTGTCAAGGCAGCTTCGACAGGCATGTTAGCCATGTCCTTCGATTAGCATGAAACAACACCTTTCGATTGGCCTGTTAACAAAGCCTTTCGATTGGAATTTTAATTAGTACCTTCAATTGATCTTTGGACAAGGGCCATTCGAGGGAGGTCATCAAGAGGGCACTCAAAACAAACATGTCCAAGTTCATTCAAGAGACACAAATGTTTCAAAAAAGGAAAACTTTTAATGTGTTTGTTTCTTGTCTCATGGCATTTAATGGTCTGTTTAATGGTTGTCTCTTGCAATTACTGCACCCTCACACCCCTATAAATACATAGGCCAGCATACATATCCAGGACACAAAAATTACACAAAAAACTCTACACGAAAATATACAGAAAAACAGAAACATTGGAGAGACGCTGCCCAGAATTTTCCAAGCCAAAGCAGTCCTTCAACAAAAGCATCCACGCCCAGAAACCCCAAATCAAAAGTGCCTACATCCAGGAAGTTCCCAGATCGAAGGTGCCTACGTCCAGGAAGCGTCCAAATTAAAAGTCTAATCTGCTGGTAAGAAAGGGTAAATTATCTAACCTCATATTTGCATAACACATTGTTACTTGTTGTTGCCTTTGATTTGCCATCCTAGACAGGATCGAAAGGCTTGGGTTTGGCACCCAGGTCATGTTTTTCGTTTTCTAACATTTGCTGCAGACATAGCCTGAAGATACCCAGCAAGCGCAGGATCGAAGGGCCTGGGGTTCAATACCCAGACCCTGTGTTTTATTTCGCTGACATGCTTTTGCACGTATAACATTCCAGATCGAAGGAGACACCTTCTCTGGATCGAACCCATTAGCATACTGGATCGAAGGAGGCATCTCATCCCTGGGTCGAAACTCCCCTTCCCTGGATCGAAGGCTGTTCATGCCCATTTCCTGGCCCAATCGAAAGGACCATGACCCTCTCTAGATCGAAGCTGCCATTCCCTCCCTGGGTCGAAACTCCTTTTTTCCCTGGGTCGAAGGATCCCCCCTTGTATTTTATTTTTATTTTCATTGACATCTTTTTATCTTTTTTAATTAACATTAAAATCAAAAAACCACAAAAAACATTAGGCTAGTTTTTTCTATTAAAATTAACTTTGTTAATTAATCTCTTAATTACTTTAACATTTTCTCAAAAAAACTAAAATTAAATAGATTTAGATCATTTTCCCAAAATAAAATAAAACAACAAAAAGATTTTATTCTTAGAATTTTTAGAGTTTATTTTCAGATTCGCGCACGTTTATTTTATTGTAACTGCCTACTGGTTTGTAATAACTTAGCTAAGACTTTTACTTTACTGCTTTTATTTCCCCAATTTTGGACATGTAAATAATGCCCCTCCCCGAAGCCTTGTAATAGGGTAGGATTTACAATTCCCGCACTTTAAATTCCTGTACATATATTAACTGCTTAGATGTATGCTAACTAGGCTATGTATGACAAGATTAACTCTTAACTTAAAATCAACCGTAGCTCACCATAACATGTACAAAGATAATATAACTGGAAAATAATACACTTGCACATGCCACTCCTAAGGTACGCCTCACTTGGTTGCCTCGAATGTGGTCATTAAGTATAGGATGTTTTAGAGGCCGTCCTTTTGTCCCAAGATCATAAGTTGCCTCGAAATGGTTGCCTCGATAAAAATGATCTAAGACATTAGGATTACCACTAAAGCGTCCTAACGTTACTTTAGTGACCACACGTCCCTAAAATCCAATTGACCCGAAAAACTCTAACGACGGTGCTACCTACTCCTCAATAGTGGGATAGCACTGTCTAAAGGACATTTGCACAGTTTAATTCCTTTTTTAGTAGGTAGAGGTTCTTAAGTACTTGCTCATTTTAGAAACAAAACAAACTTTTCGCACTTACACTTTTACAAACAAAGTTTTCAAAAACACTTCATTACACTCTTGAGGACAGAAACAAGAGTTATATCGAAGTTTCAAACAAAAACTCTTTTCAAAACCCACAAACACAAAGAAAAGCAACCTTTTGAAAACATAGTGAGCAAGTACCTAAGAGCCCGTGGATAACCACGGATAGAAAGGGTGCTAACACCTTCCCTTTCTATAATCTACCTCTCGAACCCAAGAAACGTCTCGAAAAGGAATTTTTATGTGCTTTTGTCCTTTCCTTTGTTAGATAAAATAAAAGACGGTGGAGACTCTTGCTTACCGCGACATTTTGCAAAAACAAAAGCAAACGCGAACCAGCATTCCAAAAACAGTCAGTTCTCATTCCCACCGATCACAGAACTGGCGACTCTGTTGGGGAATTTATAAGTGAGGTGTACCTTAGGACTAGATCACTTGTGTTTTCAATTGTATTGATTTGTATGCTTTTAATTTTGTGGGCTTGTATCGGAGTTCTATAAATCCTCCACCCGGATTTGGGAAACATTCATAGATAGCAATACGTTGTGGAAACTGTGCGGGGTATACCGACACAGTTGAAGCAATAACTATATTAGTGCGACATATTTGTGAGTACCGGTAACCCTTGAGTTAAGTCAAGGAGAGTACGGGGCCGCTGAGTGATGTCACTAAGCACTAATGACCTAAAATCTTACTTGACCATCTTGGCCTTTTTAGGGGTAGTGAGATGACCGACTTTGGTGCAGTCCGAAGTTGGTAGATACTCGATACTACACTCATTGAGGATTGTTTTCTTGGAATATTTTGGTCGCCAGTTCAGTGGCTAAACCAAAACGATGAACATAGAAAACAATCCAATGATATTGAGCTCCTTAGAACCCGGTTACTATTTATAGGACAGGTTTTGAGCCAACTACACTCAAGAGGGTACTTACCTATGAAACTCCATGCAAGCCTGAAATCTAAGGGCTCTTTTATGTGACTTGTGTGCCTTCAAACTTGAACTACTTGCACATTCTTGTTATCTGACAACATGGGTTCCTTGCAGGTTTTGTTTACAGTCCTTATCCAACAATTTGGATTTATTGCAGGGCTTACTTACATCACCTCACACTTTTGCTTAAACGCATAGCATACACATCATAACATCATGCCTTAACATTTCTTTAACCATTTCAAGGATCTCAAGGGTTTGTGATGCAGGTTATGGTAAATCAAATGGCTAGCAAGGGGCAAAAGGGATTTATTTTCCTCTAGCCAAAGGTGTCTAGAAATCCAAGCATGATAACTTGAGTCAGGGGCTATGACCCACTCGATATGGTGAGCTTGACTCTTGAAGAAGGACTCTCAGCAACATGAAGTTCCTTCAATCAAGCTACCAGATTCTAACAGTTTCTTGTTTACCCTGCGAGATCCTTGAAAACATTGCATACATATATCATACATATCATTGCATAACAGGTCTCCCAGTACAGGTATCTTATCTTCTTCGCTGTTTATTTCAGCAATCATCATGTCTGCTGAACCTTCCACTGAACAAGCTATCAAGGCCCTCCAGGCCCAGAATGCCCAATTTCAAGAGTTGGTCATGAGCCTAGCTAAGGGTCAGCAGGACCTGAAGACCCTGATTCTGAAAGAGAGGAAGAAGAAGAAAAAGAGGACCATCCTGTTCAACACTGGACGCAGGTTTAGAAACGGGCTGCAGAACGAAGTTGATCTGACCACCCCATCTGAAGGGAAAGACAGTCCACAAGAAAGGAGGGCTCCTAGCCCTGAAGCCTCCGATAACGAGACGGACTATGATAAAGAACAGTATCCTCTTGCTGAGGATAAGTACAAACAACTGGAAGACCGTCTGAACGCTATGGAAATACAGAAGGTGCCCGGTCTGGACTTCGGAGATCTAGGTCTATCCTCTGGGGTGGTGATTCCCCATAAGTTCAAGGCACCTACCTTTGCCAAGTATGACGGAGCTTCCTGTCCAAAGCTGCACCTCCGGTCATATGTGAGGAAGATTCAACCCTATACTGCTGATAAGAGCTTGTGGATCCATTTCTTTCAAGACAGTCTTTCAGGGACTCAGCTTGAATGGTTCTGTCAACTGGATGGAGCTAACATCCGCAACTGGGAGGACCTTGCTGCTGCTTTTTACAAGCAATACCAGTATAATGCCTACCTTTCTCCCACGCGTACTCAACTTCAGGGTATGTCTATGGGTACAGGCGAAGGCTTTAAGGACTACGCTCAGAAGTGGAGAGATCTTGCTGGAAGAGTCCAACCCCCTTTGTCTGATAGGGAGTTTGTGGACATGTTTCTTGGGACTTTGTCTGGTCCCTATTTCAATCACTTGATCGGAAGCTCTTCATTCGGATTCATCGAGCTAATACTGACCGGCGAAAGGGTCAAAGCTGGCATCAAAAATGGGAAGATTCAAGAAGCTACACCTTCTGATGCCCAGAAAATCCCTACAATGGGAAGAAAGAGTCCAATGCTGTGTATGGTCAAAAGAGTCGTCATGACCAATACGTAGGAGAAATCTTGATCTCTAATCCTACACCTGCTCAACAAAGACAGGGGCATTAGCGTAAGGAGGTCGCGCCTAAAAGACAATTCACTAAGATCAACATGTCACTGGGTCAAGCGCTACAACACCTGTTGGAGGCAGAGCTGATTACATTAAAGGATCCTCTCCGGAACCCAAATACTTCTGCTCCTACCTATCATCCCAATGAAAGGTGTGCATACCACTCTGATAGTCCGGGACATGACACAAACAACTGTTGGGCTCTAAAGAACAAGGTCCAAGACATGATTGATGCCAAGGAGATCAAGTTTGACCTTCCAGAGACTCCAAACATAATCACTGCTCCTATGCCAAATCATTGAGAATGTCTTTGTTTCATTTGAATTTTCAAGTTGTAATCTCTTTGTTATTCAAACAATTATCTATTAATGCCAAACTTTGTTTCATTAATGCATTGCATATGTTTGTCTTGATTTGATCCAATCATTTTAATTACATTTAAACTATTCTTTTTACTCATTCAACTCTTGCTAAAAGTTACAAGCCTTTAGAGGGAGGATGACGAAAATGATACCAAAGTCTCTACAGTATGCTTTTGAATAGACCTTGCTGACGATGTACAGGCATTGTTTCAAATCCTAAACAGTGGAGTTATAAGGAAGATAATCCCTCGTCAACCCCTTTGAGCCAAAGAAGTTGGAGTTTTTATTTTCACAAATTGAAACCTTTAATTTAAACCTGGGGCAGGGTAGTCTCTCAGTTAATTCAAAAGATGCGCATTGAAGTTGCAAAACTCCCAGTTCATAATACAACGAACGACATCAAAAGCATTTATCTGGAATCAGAAGACAGTGGTGGTTCCTTATTTCATAGGCAGTTAATCTCTCAAAAGAGAAAAGCCCACTGAGCCAAAACCTATAAAGGAGGCTCAAGAAAGTTGGGGCATCCCGCTGGCTGTAATCTCGAAAACAGGAACAGTCAGGCAAAAGTTAGGGATGACAAATCAAAAGAACGAGGTCGCTAAAAATCCTCAACAACATGAAAAATGTTGCAAAAAATGATGACTGCCTTCCAACAAATTCAACTTGTGTGAACCCTCACCAAAACGTCGTTCCAGACTCATTTGGAGTTCAAATGCACAATTAACTGAGTTTAGGATTGAAGAACATCACGAAGAGCGGGTGGGTACAAATAAAATTTGAGCCTTTATCCTTTGTTTCTTAAACCGTGAACCAAGCCACGTTACAACCCTTCAAAAGTCCTAACTGAAGCATGGGTTAGTTCGAAAGCATACTGTTACAAAAGGTATCCTGACTCCTGTAAGGATTTTCCCTAAATCTTGTGTTGAATTTGTCTTATAAAAAGTTTTCTGCTAAAAAACGCATTTTTCAAAACTTCGAGACAAGCATAAACTTTGCATTATTTGAATATCACTGTTTGCATTTGGCTATTTGTTTGACAACGGAGAAATTCACACAACGAATATCCGATGAACGAAAGCCCTCTCAGCGAACAAAATCACTTCAAAAAGGATGACACTTCCATTGACAAATCTCCTTCCAATCAAGGGGCATGGCATGATCATTGCCCATCACCTGGGGCAGTCCAGTCAAGATTTCAAGAAATCTCTGAAGAAGTACAGAGTAACCAGGGGCAAGTCTCCATCTCCGTCACTTGGGGCATTGAACATCAATCTCAGTGAAGAGTTACATACAGTCAAACATTTCCAGACAGTGCCACAAACACTTGCTACTAGGGGAAATGACAAATCTCCCCAAAATCCTTCTCATAGGATGACATCCCAGCAAGGGTTTAATCTCTGAAAACCTTTCCCCAGCTGAATCAACCTCAAGAATCCTCGAGGACTTCCCCCAACGAAGGTGTCACCTCTCTAGCGGACTGACGATAGGGTTTATTTCCCCAACAGCACCAGGATTCCCCAGCTTGAGTTTGCCTCTCCGACTACTACAAATCAAAGGACCACAACTCCTCTTCCCCAGTAGACTACTCTACAATCCCCAACAAGTTACTGCGAAACCTGGACCCGACCAGATATCAGTTCAACTTCGACTCCCCAGTAGAGCAACGAACGAATAAGACTCCTAAACTCTTTTCCCAGGAAGAAATAAACATACTCCCCACATAGTTTTCAATATCCCCCAGCGGAGTTCTCCTCAAACAACAAAGCAGGAATCCGCGGTGGAAACATTTTGAGCAAAGTCCAAGACAAAATTACACTTCAACAACATTCATAACATATGCATACGAAATACATATGACACAAATCTCATTTTATTTTGAGAACATCATTACACAATGCATACATCATGGCAATGCATACATCATGACATTGCATACAACTGACTCTTTACCTTTTCAGGAAAGATCAATCAACAGGCAAAGATCATCATCTTCTGAGATTCCTTCTAGAGATAGTTCAGATGCGACCCAGATATGGCCGACATTTTGATACTTATTCCAGATTCCTTCTAGAGACAGTTCAGATGCAACCCAGATATGGCTGACATTCTGATACTTATTCCAGATCCCTTCTAAAGATAGTTCAGATGTGACCCAGATATGGCTGACATTCTGATACTTATTCCAGACTCCTTCTAGAGAAATTCAGATGCGACCTAGATATGGCTGACATTCTGATACTTATTCCAGACTCCTTCTAGAGACAGTTCAGATGTGACCCACATATGGCTGACATTCTGATACTTATTCCAGATTCCTTCTAGAGATAGTTCAGATGCGACCCAGATATGGATGACATTCTGATACTTATTCCAGATCCCTTCTAGAGATAGTTCAGATGTGACCCAGATATGGCTGACATTCTGATACTTATTCCAGACTCCTTCTAGAGACAGTTCAGATGCGACCCAGATATGGCTGACATTCTGATACTTATTCCAGACTCCTTCTAGAGACAGTTCAGATGCGACCCAGATATGGCTGACATTCTGATACTTATTCCAGATTCCTTCTAGAGATAGTTCAGATGCGACCCAGATATGGATGACATTCTAATACTTATTCCAGATCCCTTCTAGAGATAGTTCAGATGTGACCCATATATGGCTGACATTCTGATACTTATTCCATACTCCTTCTAGAGACAATTCAGATGCGACCTAGATATGGCTGACATTCTGATACTTATTCCAGACTCCTTCTAGAGACAGTTCAGATGCGACCCAGATATGGCTGACATTCTGATACTTATTCCAGATTCCTTCTAGAGATAGTTCAGATGCGACCCAGATATGGATGACATTTTGATACTTATTCCAGATCCCTTCTAGAGATAGTTCAGATGCGACCCAGATATGGCTGACATTCTGATACTTATTCCAGACTCCTTCTAGAGACAGTTCAGATGCGACCCAGATATGGCTGACATTCTGATACTTATTCCAGATTCATTCTAGAGATAGTTCAGATGCGACCCAGATATGGATGACATTCTGATACTTATTCCAGATCCCTTCTAGAGATAGTTCAGATGTGATCCAGATATGGTTGACATTCTGATACTTATTCCAGATTCCTTCTAGAGACAGTTCAGATGCGACCCAAACATGGCTGACATTCTGATACTTATTCCAGATTCCTTCTAGAGACGGTTCAGATGCGACCCAGAAATGGCTGACATTCTGATACTTATTCCAGATTCCTTCTAGAGATAGTTCAGATGCGACCCAGATATGGCTGACATTCTGATACTTATTCCAGATTCCTTCTAGAGACGGTTCAGATGCGACCCAGATATGGATGACATTCTGATACTTATTCCAGATTCCTTCTAGAGATAGTTCAGATGTGACCCAGATATGGCTGACATTCTGATACTTATTCCAGATTCCTTCTAGAGATAGTTCAGATGCGACCTAGATATGGCTGACATTCTGATACTTATTCCAGATTCCTTCTAGAGATAGTTCAGATGCGACCCAGATATGGCTGACACTTTGATACTTATTCCAGATTCCTTCTAGAGATAGTTCAGATGCGACCCAAATATGGCTGACATTCTGATACTTATTCCAGACTCCTTCTAGAGATGGTTCAGATGCGACCCAAATATGGCTGACATTCTGATACTTATTCCAGATTCCTTCTAGAGATAGTTCAGATGCGATCCAGATATGGCTGACATTCTGATACTTATTCCAGATTCCTTCTAGAGACAGTTCAGATGTGATCCAGATACGGCTGACATTCTGATACTTATTCCAGATTCATTCAAATTACAATCCAGATACGATCCAGATTCGGATGTCATTCTGTCACTCATTCAAATTACAGTCCAGATACGATCCAGATTCGGATGTCATTTTGTCACTCATTTCAAATTACAGTCCAGATACGATCCAGATTCGGATGTCATTCTGTCACTAATTCAAATTACAGTCCAGATACGATCCAGATTCGGATGTCATTTTGTCACTCACTTCAAATTACAGTCCAGATACGATCCAGATTCAGATGTCATTCTGTCACTCAGTCAAATACATTTCAGATACGCTCCAGACGCAGACACAATTCTGACAATCATCCAGACTCAACTCTATTCTCCAGCAGCTCCGGGATTTATTTTCCCAGCTAAAACATCACACTTCCCTACGTCATAGTGTGGACGAGTACTATAACCTCAACAGTATACTCCATTGAGCATGAGTGAGTTCCTAGATCTTGATGTTCTCCTCCGTCATAGTGTGGACAAGTTCTATAACCTCAGCGGTATACTCCCGGTGGGCACGAGACAGTTCCTAGATCTTGATGAAGATGCTTTCCCCCCAATTGAATTATGAACAGGTTCTTAAAACTCAGCTGAAGCTTTCTCTCAATTGAAGTACAGGCAGGTTCCTAAATCTCAACAAGGTTAGACTTCCCCGGCGGAATCTTCTACAACAACAAGTATGCAAGTTCTCGCTAAGGAATCTCTTATGCGATCGACACTCCTGCAGATGGCATCTATAAGCCCATCCTCCTACCAACAATCTCCAAATGGCATCTATAAGCCCATCCTCCTACCAACAATCTCCAAATGGCATCTATAAGCCCATCCTCCTACCAACAATCTCCATATGGCATCTATAAGCCCGTCCTCCTACCAACAATCTCCAAATGGCATCTGTAAGCCCATTCCCGACGTCACAATGCTGATACTACACCATGCGAGTGCAAATTTCTGGGCACTCTAGTGTTCAATTATCTTCCACCTTCAGATCACGAAAGGCTCGAAAGCCAATCTATATCCTCAGGTTTAAGAAAATTGAACAGGGGCAACTGTTGCACCCCAAAATTTGCCCTCTCATGTTTTCCAAAGTCTTCCCCCTGCATGGTTGATCACAAACCCTTGCCTAAGGAAAAAGAAAGTTTTTGAGTGGTGCTTTAAGAGCACTTCGATTGGCATTCTAAAGGAGCATTTCGATTGGTATTCTGAAGGAGCACTTCGATTGGCATTCTGAAGGAGCATTTTGATTGGCATTCTGAAAGACCCTTCGATTGGCATTCTGAAGGAGCAATTCAATTGGCATTCTGAAAGACCCTTCGATTGGCATTCTGAAGGAGCATTTCGATTGGTATTCTGAAGAAGCCCTTCAATTAGCATTCTGAAAGACCCTTCGATTGGGATTCTGAATGAGCCTTTCGATGGGCACCCTGGGCCAGGCCTTCAATTGGAATGCCAAGGGATCCTTCGATTTAGCATTGTGTCAAGGCAACTTCGACAGGCATGTTAGCCATGTCCTTCGATTAGCATGAAACAACACCTTTCGATTGGCCTGTTAACAAAGCCTTTCGATTGGAATTTTAATTAGTACCTTCGATTGATCTTTGGACAAGGGCCATTCGAGGGAGGTCATCAAGAGGGCACTCAAAACAAACATGTCCAAGTTCATTCAAGAGACACAAATGTTTCAAAAAAGGAAAACTTTTAATGTGTCTGTTTCTTGTCTCATGGCATTTAATGGCCTGTTTAATGGTTGTCTCTTGCCATTACTGCACCCTCACACCCCTATAAATACAGAGGCCAGCATACATATCCAGGACACAAAAATTACACAAAAAACTCTACACGAAAATATACAGAAAAACATAAACATTGGAGAGACGCTGCCCAGAATTTTCCAAGCCAAAGCAGTCCTTCAACAAAAGCATCCACGCCCAGAAACCCCAAATCAAAAGTGCCTACATCCAGGAAGTGCCCAGATCAAAGGTTCCTACGTCCAGGAAGCGTCCAAATTAAAAGTCCAATCTGCTGGTAAGAAAGGGTAAACTATCCAACCTCATAATTGCATAACACATTATTACTTATTGTTGCCTTTGATTTTCCATCCTAGACAGGATCGAAAGGCCTGGGTTTGGCACCCAGATCATGTTTTTCGTTTGCTAACATTTGCTACAGACATAGCCTGAAGATACCCAGCAAGCGCAGGATCGAAGGGCCTGGGGTTCAATACCCAGGCCCTGTGTTTTATTTCGCTAACATGCTTTTGCAAGTATAACATTCCAGATCGAAGGAGACACCTTCTCTGGATCGAACTCATTAGCATACTGGATCGAAGGAGGCATCTCATCCCTGGGTCGAAACTCCCCTTCCCTGGATCGAAGGTTGTTCATGCCCATTTCCTGGCCCAATCGAAAGGACCATGACCCTCTCTGGATCGAAGCTGCCATTCCCTCCCTGGGTCGAAACTCCTTTTTTCCCTAGACCAAAGGATCCCCCCTTGTATTTTATTTTTATTTTCATTGACATCTTTTTATCTTTTTTAATTAACATTAAAATCAAAAAACCACAAAAAACATTAGGCTAGTTTTTCTATTAAAATTAACTTTGTTAATTAATCTCTTAATTACTTTAACATTTTCTCAAAAAAACTAAAATTAAATAGATATAGATCATTTTCCCAAAATAAAATAAAACAACAAAAAGATTTTATTCTTAGAATTTTTAGAGTTTATTTTCAGATTCGCGCATGTTTATTTTATTGTAACTGCCTACTGGTTTGTAATAACTTAGCTAAGACTTTTACTTTACTGCTTTTATTTTCCCAATTTTGGACATGTAAATAATCCCCCTCCCCGAAGCCTTGTAATAGCGTAGGATTTACAATTCCCGCACTTTAAATTCTTGTACATATATTAACTGTTTAGATGTATGCTAACTCGGTTATGTATGACAAGATTAACTCTTAACTTAAAATCAACCGTAGCTCACCATAACATGTACAAAGATAATATAACTGAAAAATAATACACTTGCACATGCCACTCCTAAGGTACGCCTCACTTGGTTGCCTCAAATGTGGTCATTAAGTATAGGATGTTTTAGAAGTCGTCCTTTTGTCCCAAGATAAGTTGCCTCGAAATGGTTACCTCGATAAAAATGATCTAAGACATTAGGATTACCACTAAAGCGTCCTAACGTTGCTTTAGTGACCACACGTCCCTAAAATCGAATTGACCCGAAAAACTCCAACGACGGTGCTACCTACTCCTCAATAGTGGGATAGCACTGTCTAAAGGACATTTGCATAGTTTAATTCCTTTTTGAGTAGGTAGAGGTTCTTAAGTACTTGCTCATTTTAGAAACAAAACAAACTTTTTGCACTTACACTTTTACAAACAAAGTTTTCAAAAACACTTCATTACACTCTTGAGGACAGAAACAAGAGTTATATCGAAGTTTCAAACAAAAACTCTTTTCAAAACCCACAAACACAAAGAAAAGCAACCTTTTGAAAACATAGTGAGCAAGTACCTAAGAGCCCATGGATAACCATAGATAGAAAGGGTGCTAACACCTTCCCTTTCTATAATCTACCTCCCGAACCCGAGAAACGTCTCGAAAAGGAATTTTTATGTACTTTTGTCCTTTCCTTTGTTGGATAAAATAAAAGACGGTGGCGACTCTTGCTTACCGCGACATTTTGCAAAAACAAACGCAAACGCAAACCAGCATTCCAAAAACAGTCAGTTCTCATTCCCACCGATCACACAAATATAGTACCTGTTATAAATAAAAACGGTACCTTAAGGGTGTGTATTGATTTTAGAGATCTAAATGTTGCAACACCTAAGGATGAATATCCAATGCCTATGGCAAAAATGCTTGTTGATTCTGCTGCTGGCTTCAAGTACATGAGTATGCTTGATGGATACTCTAGGTATAATCAGATTTTCATTGCTGAAGATGTATTGAAAATATCATTTTGATGCCCTGGGGCTTTAGGCACTTACGAATGGGTAGTGATGCCTTTTGGCCTAAAAAACGAAGGGGCAACATATCAAAGAGCAATGAACTCTATCTTCCATGATTTTATTGAAACTTTCATGCAGATTTATAATGACGTTATTGTTGTTAAATCTGTTTCAGGGAAGAATCAGATAGACCATCTTCGAAAATCCTTCGAAAGGATGAGAAGCTGTGGTCTAAAAGTGAATCCTCTAAAGTGCGCTTTCTGCGTAAAAGTAGGGGACTTCTTAGGCTTTGTGGTCCACAAAAAGGGAATCGAAATAAACTAGAACAAGACGAAATCCATTTTGGAAGAGAAAGCACCAACAAACAAGAAGAAGTTGCAATCTCTACTTGGCAAGATAAATTTCTTAAGGATATTTATATCCAACTTAAGTGGAAAGACGCAAGCTTTCTCACCTTTACTCCGACTCAACAAAGGAGGATTCGAATGGGGGAAAGAACAACAACAGGCCTTCGATAAAATAAAAGGATACCTCACAAAGCCACCGATTTTGATACCTCCTTGTAGAAATAGGAGTATGAGATTGTACATAGCTACATCTGATAAAACTTTAGGAAGCATGTTACTTCAAGAGGATGAAAATGGTGTCGAAAGGCCCATCTATTACCTCAGTAGAGTTTTAAATGATGCCGAAACTAGATATAGCGAAGTTGAAAAAATATGTTTATGTCTTTACTTCCCATGTACAAAACTCAAGCAATATATTAAACCAGTTGATGTTTATGTTTATGTTTCATCTCATTTTGATGTTTTCAAATATATGTTGTTGAAACCCATCTTGCACGGTTGAATTTGCAAATGGGCACTTGCATTGACTGAGTATTCACTAACCTTTATGCCTCTCAAGGATGTAAAAGGATAAGTGGTAGCAGACTTTATAGTTGACCACTCAATAAATGAAGAATCATTAAATTACTTGGAGATTGAACCCTGGAAGTTATACTTCGATGGTTCCAGTCATAAAGATGGAATTGGAGTGTGAGTTCTAATTATTTCTCCAAATAAAATTACAACAACATTCAAGTACAAGATTGAAGGTTCTTGTTCAAACAATGAGGTTGAGAATGAAGCGTTAATTATAGGCCTTGAAATCATGTTGGAATTGGGGGAAACTCGAGTTGAAATAATGGGAGACTCAGAGTTAGTCATAAGGCAAGTTACAAAAGAATACAAATGTATACGAGAAAATTTGATCATGTAATTTGTAATAGCCAATCGCTTATTGAAAAAATTTGAAGTGATCAACATTCGACATATACCAAGATTAGAAAACCAAGTGGCTAATGACTTAGCACAAATTGCATTTGGGTATAAAATTTCAAAAGAAAAATTGCAATAAGTAATTGAAGTTAGAGGAAGGGTAGTATCAACCAAGTTGTCTCCAACAGATTTGGTAACAATAAAGCTAGGGTACGCTGACCAAGAAAACTTCGAGATTTTGTTCATATACAATCTAACAGAGCAAGATTGGAGAAATCCCATAGTGGATTATTTTCAAAATCCAGCGGCTTCGACATAATGAAAGATAAAGTATATGGCGTTGAGTTATATTCAAATGGGAAATTAGTTATTCAAGAAGACGCCTGAAGGAGTACTACTAAAATTCCTAAGCGAAACAGAGGCATATATAGACCTTTTGACTACACATGCTGGAGCATGTGGGGCACATTAAGTAGGCCATAAAATGAAATGGTTGTTGTTTAGACAAGGATTATATTGGCCTACTATGTTAAAATATTGTGTTGAGTTTGCAAAAGGGTTCCAAGAGTGTCAAATACATGCAGGCATCCAGCACGTGCCTGCAAGCGAACTTCACTCAATTGTAAAAACCTTGGCCTTTTAGAGGTTAGGCTTTGAATCTTATTGGAGGGATTCTACCAGCATCATCTAAAATCCAAAAATATATATTGGTGGGCATTGACTACTTCACTAAATGGATTGAAGAAATTCCTTTAGTCAATGTAGACCAAGAAAATGTTATTGAATTTATTCAAAAGAATATTATATATAGGTTTGGAATCCCTGAGACAATAACAACTGATCAAGGATCAATATTTACTGATCAAGTTGTTAACGTTTACACCTTATTATGCACAAGCCAATGGCCAAGTCGAAGCAGCAAATAAGGTAGTAATTGGCATGATAAAAAAGCATGTAGGAAAAAAGCCAAAGAATTGGCATAAGACGTTGGACCAAATCTTATGGGCATGTCGAACTTCTCCTAAAGAAGCTACCAATACGACACCATTTTGATTAACCTATGGTCATGACGCAGTGTTGCCAGTAGAAATCTGTCTACAGTCAACAAGAATTCAAAGACATCAGGATATTCCTTCTGAATCTTATTGGAATATGATGTTAGATGAACTGGTTTATTTGGACGAAGAAAGACTAAGGGCTTTCGACCTCTTAAGGATATAGAAGAAAAGAGTGGAAAAATCTTATAATAAGAGAGCAAAACCTAAGATATTCCTGCCTGAAGATTTGGTGTGGAAAGTAATTCTCCCAATGGATCGAAAGGATAGGAACATGGGAAAATGGTCTCCTAAATGGGAAGGACGTTTCAAGATTATCCAGGTATTTTCTGGTGATGCCTATGAGATCGAAGAGTTAAGTGAAGATGAAAGACTCTTGAAAGTAAATGGTAAATATTTGAAAAAATATAGACCTACACTTCAAGAAGTTAAAATCATCAGCAATTGACCTTAGTAGAAGTAGATAGCCAAAATGGATAATTCATTAAGTTATCCAAAATGGATCCAAAATATTACATATACCCATTCTGAGGGTTCAAATATTCGTTACAAAAGAATAGTTGAACAAAAGAAGAGAAGCCTAATCAAAATAGAAGGGCAGCCATAATCTGGAGATATTTGATCTTCTGAAGTTCCAAGCGCCTTTCACATAAATCCCTTGATTGATGGAGAGCTTCGATCTTTGCATCCAAAGCTTGGGCTTTTTCAGCATACTTCAGTCCACTGTCAAGTTCCTCCTGGCTCTCAGAGTCATTGCTGGCAAGAAGCTCTTCTCTGTGTTTGGCATTTGCAACAATCTTAGCCTCCAATTCTTTGATTTGAGATTTCATGCTAGCAGTGTCCTGGTCAATCTCTTCGACCTCGTTTTTACTGGCTTCTTGTTCCTTCGATAGTTCATTTAGCCTTGAAGTTGATTCAGCAGCAGCAACCCAAGGAGCAGAAACGCGACCATTTTCCTCATCAATTTCAAGATTGAGAGTCTTGCGGTGAGTGTAGTCAACTGAAGCTTGATCTATGATTGAAGTCAGGTCCAAGATGATGCTAGCTATTTTTGGGGAAACAACAAGGAGATCAACAGCTTTGAGAGTGCTTTTCAGAAAGGAAGGGGTGGAGGGTTCTCCCTCTAAGGTCAACATCAGATCCCTCTTGAAAATTTGAGCCTTCACCTTTTGAAGTGCTTCCTCAACGGGAGAAGCTGAAGTAGATTTACCAAATGTAGTCGAAGCATCACGGCTTTGTTCAGAGGATGTTTCTCTACTTTCAAGAATGACGTTCAAATAGCCAAGAGGGTTGTTCCTTTTGAGCAGTGCCAAATCTTCTTTGGTGCGACACCCAGTCGTAGGAACATTTTCATTAGTGACATGAGCCACATTATCAGCATTGACACTTTCGACATTGGTGGGGTTCCCTTCCTTTTTTGTAAGAGTCTCTCTCTCTCAGCAGTTGTAGGATTGTCATCTTCTTAGTTTTCTGTGTCTTCCATTTCTGTTTCGACTTCATCATCAACAACTTCTACTTCTCCTTGATTATCATCAGCAGCCGGCGAAGTCCTCAGGTTAGCATGTTGCAAATCCAAATCATCCTCACTAAGAATCTCGTTATTTTGCTCCTCAGTGACTTCAACTTGTGGGTCCGAAGTTTGGTTCACTTCACTGTTTGAGCTTAAGAAAGATCCCTTTGCTGGAGAAGGCTTGTGAGCTGGATTACCTTCGCTGTTTATTGGGGTGGTTGAATCTTCTGCATGTTTGGAAGCATGTTTAGAAGTACCAGTAGTATCCTGAAAATTAAGAGATTTTTATTAGAATTATGGGAAAATGATTCAAAACAGGGTCTTCGATGGTAAAAAATATCACCTTCGGAGAAGCTTCAATACCAGGGCTCGAATTGTCACTCTCACTAGGATCATTCATTCTGGCAGTTATTTCCTGCTCAGTTGGTTCTTGGATAATGATGGGAGCAGGTCTAGATCTGCTGGCTGTAACCTTAATTTTGGTTTTTGGACGAGATTCAGGGAGGGGAGCTGGTTTCTTTAACTTTTGTCTCTTAGGAAAGATAAGAGGTGTGTCTTCATCATCACTAGAAAGTTTAATTTCCTGAACTTTCCTCTTTGTTGGTATGGATTTCTTAGTATCCTAAAAGGAAGGAGTCAAAAACGTCAGCATTAGTGTTGATAGTTTAAAAGGAAATTGATGGTTAAAAGTATTTACCTGTGGTGGAGGTTTCATAGAAGGGTCTCCTCCCTTTGAACTTTCAGTAACCTTCTTGGAAACTGGTTTGGGAATGGTTCTCTTGACAGCTAAAAAACAAACAAATGTAAGCCAGATATTGTAAGATTGGACTAAAACAAAATAAGGCATTTGCTTTGAGAAGAAAGAGTACCTTTCTTAATCTTATCGAAAACCAACAAGAAATCATCTTGAAGATGGTTGGCGAAATCTTTGGCGTTGAAGAACTCTTCGTCATAGTATTGCCTCCACCAATCTTCAAAGAAGATTGAGCACAGGAAGTTAGGTTTGAAATCGAACAAAGTCAAAACAGTTCGACCAACGTATCTACTAATCTGCTTGGTGGAAGCCTTTTCAGAATAGTCTGTATTATAATATAGCAAAGACTTTTCTCTGGCATATATGGGATTTAGAAGCGACTGAATAATTCCAAACTGGCGAGAAACAAGGTTCGTCTGGTAAGAAATCAAGCTGAGTTGATTCTTGGAACTTTTGAATCTCAGTGGCATAATCCTTGGGCGCAGAGAGGACTCCCAAATAGCCACATATCCTCGACAACATCGTCCTCGACATGATTGTCAGTCGAAGGATATGGTCGAGTAAACCATGCTGGACCCACCTTTCGATTAGTAAATGGAGCCATGGTCGAAACAAACTCATTTCATTTTGCAAACATCATTACAAAGCTGGTAAAAGCTTTTTAAAAGTGTTGGCCTTCATCTGTTGGAGTCAATAAGACCAATCTGGTTCCTTCGATCTTCCTGTTAAGAATTTCTAGAGCCCTCTCATTAATTGTGTTCTTCTGAGGGAGAAATGATTCGAAGATGGTATTAAGCCAAAGTTGGAGAAGCCAAAAAGGGACAGAAAGAAGGAAGCTTGCTTTATCACCTGTGACTTTGAGTTGAGTCACACCATTTACTAATGGACTTATAAAGATTGGCTAGAATTAACTCAGCCAAACAAAGGTTGAAGCCATGGTGCAGTTGAGTGGCTAGAGTGAGCATTTTCTTTGTCACTTAAAGTGACTTGGTGCAGAAAACAAAGTGAGACAACCACAAAGCTAAGAAAGCTATGTGTTCCACCTCTAAGACAACATCAATTGATTTTTCATGAAAGTGATTGATGAAGGTGGTATAAGTGGGTTTCGTGGCTGAAAACCCAATGGTGTCATCAGACATATCCTCAAGGTTGAAGTAATCACTAGCTGGTAAAAGGCCAGTGATAGCTGTGATATCAAAAAGAGTGGGTGTCACCATTTAACAAGGTAAATGGATAGTGTAATGTGTGTTGTCCCAGAAATACAAAGAAGACACCAGCATAATAAGGTAATAAGCTAACTCAGTCTTTGACAGCATGACTAGGTCATAGATTCCCATTTTTCCCAGATTTGGGATTGAGCTGCTTCCATCTTCGACATCCATTCTGAGTATTCTAAGGTCAAGCTAGGGTAAGACCTAAATATTATATTCCCTTTGTTTATAAAATGAAGGTTTATATCCCCCTTTGTCTGGGAATGTTGTTGGTTAGCAGGTGTTGCATCTTCAGGTTCGTTCCTAGGTTTCTTTGTGCACCCTATGGATTTTAGTCTATGGGGAGTTGGGAAAAAGTGTTGTTTTGTTAAGGGTTTTCAAGACACACAGACAGCAGACCAGAAATGGCATACATTTGTCCAGAATATCTAACAGGAATGGGTACCTGTGAGTTGTATGCATCACGTTATTCTTTGGTCATAGGTTCAGGAACAAAACTTCATTCCCCAGACGAAGCAGGAACAGAGTTAGTTGGAAAAGATTCTATTTGTTGTCGTGAATCAGAGGCATCTTTCGTATTTGGGTTGTTTGGAGCATTTGAGAGAAAAGTTGTGGCTTTTTTGTTGTTAGAAAGTTTATGAAAGAGATGAAGTTTTTAAGGATGGTTTTTGAATGCAAAGAGACGAGACATATTAGATGGTTAGGAAAAATTCCAAAGGGGATGTTTGTGGCTATTTATAGAGGCCAGGGAAGAGTGTTTTCCCTTAAAATCATTTAATGCTGCAGATTGAGTGGGACACATGGTGATCTTTGGAGAAATCATGTAAGAGAATGATAGGAACGCTTGCCATGCTTTCCTAGGTTACAGGGATAATGGTCATTATGGAAGCATGTAACGGCTGACTGATAGTGACATTTTGGAAAAAGTGTAATGATGACTCTGATGTCAGCAATAGCTGGTAGAAGATGAAAAGTTCGGTATGAACTTGTGTAACCAAAAGATAGATAGGCGTCGAATAGAAATCTCAAAGAATGGCTATTTCTCCTTGTGTCAAAACTGACATTCTTGGGGGGAAATTTGTTAGCTCCTAAATTCGACACCCACAGAAATTGGCCTTATTGGCTAAAAATAGATTGAAGAAATCTAAAGTTGAAGACACTTCGACCAAAAGAGCCTATGAAAGGGGTTGTGTTGAAGTCTTCCTTGCTAAGAAGGAGAAGACACTTAGAGATTTCTCTAAGTTAAAGGTGGTCTTCGACCAAGAGGTTCTTGTGGTCTTCGACCAAGAGTTTCTTGTGGTCTTTGACCGAGAGGTTCTTGTATCAGCAAGCAAGTGGATTTGAATTCGAAGAAAGGAGGGAAAGGAAGTTCACTTAGCAATTAGGAAAAGCAACGTGGCATGAAGATAGGGATCGAAGAACATGCAGAGGACACTTGTCCTCATCCTGGATCGAAGCAATCGTTCGACGGCTATTTACTACTAGTATAAATATATGAAATTTGTGTAAAATTTCGTGTGTTCAACTTATTAGTACAAGTCACTCAAATTTATTCAAGTACCCGCTGTGTGAGAACGAATTTTGAGAAAGTACGTTTGAATCACCATATTTTAATTATAGTCAAACCTTTACATTTCTTTATAACCCTTGCCATTTAACATTCTACAAGCTTTACCATTACAACCCTTTTAAATTACTGCAACTTTACTTTGTCTTGCACTTTACTTGTAACTTTACTTGCAATTTCATCAAGTTTTTTTACCTTCATCCTGCCTTTACTGTGTTTTTACCAAATTCTATCTTCATCCTTCCTTCAATCTTAGTATCCTGTCGAACCTTTTCATTTAAAACCTATCCAAACTCACGAAATACTTAGCATATGTCCTAGGATCAAACTGATCGATCTTGTAAGTAACCAAAATAATCCTTTTTAGAAGACCAGCGGTTGTTTACCAATTTCCACGGTAAACACATCCATTACACAGCCAAAAGGCTTGCGCCATTTCACAGATGAGTGTACGGCAGACAAATTGAGGGTTACATATGCTCGTATATTGGTGTAAGTGGATGTGAATCAAAATTTGTGAGAGGAAATTGAGATTCATTATGATGGTTGTGACAGAATACAGAAGGTCGGGTATGAATGGCGACTACAATACTCTGAAAAGTCTTAAAGGGTGGGCCATACTTGTAATAGGGAGAAGAAACCTCCAGTGAAAATGTGGCAGCAAAAAGCTGATAAGGATAGAGGAGAAATTAGTCAAGTTAACAAAGATGTGTTGGAAGGGATTCTTGGAAAACATGAGGGTCCTGTGTTTCCAAGTGAAGTTAAACCTAGCAGAATTGACAGACCTGTTCAGCCAGTGGATACCAATGCAGAAGATGAGGTTTGGACAATAGTGCTGAAAGGTAATAAAGATATAAGTAGTAACAATGTTGAATGTTTAAAGAATATTTTAGCAACAATGGTTTTAGCACCTTAGAGGTTTGGAAGGACCACAAGGTGAACCCCCTAGGGGACACATGATTATTTCTTGCAATGTTAGGGGGCTTCATAAAGTAGCTAAGAAAAAAGATATTGGCTCCCGTCTCTTTAAGCTACAACCTATGATTGCTATTCTTCTCGCAACTAGAGTGAAGAAAGATAAATTTGTTAACTGTAGGAGGAAAATGGGTGGTAATTGGAAGACCTATGATAACTATAGTAAACATGTTAATGGTAGAATTTGGTTTATGTGGAAAGAAAACAAAATTAGAGTAAAGGTTGTGACTATGACAAAGCAATTGATTCATTGTGGGTTGTATAACCATGATGACAGTCTTGTTCATTGGATAACGACTGTGTATGCCTCTAATAAGCTTGAGAAGAGAAATGTTATTTAGAAAGACATTGGCAACATTGGGAAAAATCAGCAAGGGCCGTGGATTGTGATGGGGGACTTTAACAATGACCTTGGTTGTCTGGACAGGATAAGGGGTAAAGAGGTCAAGGAATCATAATTTTGTGATCTCAGAGATTTGATGATTGACACTGGTCTATTTGAACTTGATAGTCAGGGTGAGAAGTTCACTTTGTCCAATAAACATGTTGAGGACCCTATATATTCCTGCATCAATAGAGTCATTGGTAATTTGGAGTGGATTCAGAAAAATGATGATAAGACTGTTTATATTTTGGAACCGGGGGTATCTGACCATGCTCTGGTCTGTATTAAAGGGGGTGAGCATGGGTCTAAACCTAAGGCATCCTTCAAGTTCACTAATGCGGTTACAGAGATGAAGGTTTATAGCAGTGAGGTCAATATTAGCTGGAGAAAGAAAGTTAAAGGCTAGCAGTACCAGCAGCTTTGGAATAAGCTTATGAGGATGCAACATGTTATTAGGAAGTTGCAAAAACCCCTTGTTAACATTTCCATCCAGATTGACAAGAAGAGATAACACTTGAAATATGTCTAGATTATAATGGCCCATGATAGAATGAACACTTATCTCATCACTCAGGAGAAGATTTGTACTGAGGAGTTCTTGCAGCTGATTGATTGGGAGGAGAAAATTTTGAGGCAGAAGGCTAAAATAGAGTGGATTAAAAAGGGGGAAGGTAATAATAGTTACTTCCATGCTACCCTAAAAAATAAAAATAGTCAGAAGAGTATCAGTTTTTTGTATAAGGATAATGGTGAAATTTGTGACAGTCCTGAAGCCATTGAAAAAGAGGTTCTGGATTTTTATAAAGGGCTTATAGGAACTGCTGATTCCAATCGTTAGGGGGCTGACATTGTAGCTCTGAGAATATGGAATCAGTTGAGTAGCGAGCAGAGGGCTATGCTGAGTAGCACAGTTTGCGAGAAAGAAGTGTATGAGGCCTTGCAGCGTATTGGTGTTCAAATAACTCCGGGTATTGATGGGTTTGGATTAAAAAAACTTTAAATACTCTTGGCAGGTGGTGAAGGTTGATGTGCTCAACACAGTCAAGCTTTTCTTCGAGGAGGGAGTTATGGACAGCAGGTTCTACGGAGCCTTGGTGAATCTAATTGCTAAGCATGAGAAAGCCACCAATATTAAAGATTTTTGCCCGATATCGTGTTTTACTACTGTTTATAAAATCATATCTAAAATTATTGCTAATAGGATGAGTATTGTTCTTGGTAGTATCATTAGTAAAAACCAAGCAGCGTTTGTGCCTGGCCAAAAAATTCATGATCACATCCTTGTTACGTATGAGCTTATTAGATGTTATAGCAGAAAAGGGGGGGGGTGCCTCGATGTATGGTGCAGATAAACATTAAGAAAGCTTACGATTCTGTGGATTGGTGTGCGTTGCAGACTATCTTGGCTGAGGTAGGATTTCCTAGGAGATTTGTCAAGTGATGATGTTAGCAGTGTCTACAATGTCATACCAATTCAATATCAATGGCTGAACCTCTATGAGAATAAAGGCATCTAGAAGTTTGAGATAGGGTGACCCTATCTCACCCCTTTTGTTTGTTGTCATAATGGAGTATCTTCATAGAAAGATGGATGGGTTGAGCACAATTCCTAATTTCAATTATCATAACAAGTGTGAGAAGCTAAAACTAGTCAATCTGAGTTTTGTTGATGACCTCTTAATATTTACTAGAGGTGATAATATTTCTGTTCAGTTGATGATGGATATTGTTGTACCCCAAAATTTTCCCTCTTATATTTTCTCAATATCTTTCTCTTACATGGTGATCACAAGCATTTGATTAAAGGAAAGATAATTTTTTTTTGAAGATAAACAAGGAGTCTTCGATTGGCATTTTGAAAAAATCCTTTGATTGGCATGTTAAAAGGCCTTTCGATTGTGTTGTACCCCAAAATTTGCCCTCTCATTTATCAAAAATTTTCACACAAGATATCTTTGACTCAAGACTGGATTAGGGTTTGGTCAACTCAAGGCATCTCATCATGCACTGATGACCCAAAATTAGGGTTTGAAATTGCACAAGGATTTTTGGACTATCAATGCTTCATGTGACTTTCAAACATCATTATGGACCCCTAAGATCACTCATGACAAGTTTCAAGCCTTGAACCACATTTTTTATCAGTCAATTGGACAGTTGACCTAAAAATCAGTTGTATTAGGGAAAAAGTCAACCATGGCCAATTTACAGTCAAACTTCATAATTTTTTATCCACATCAACATTTTAGACTCATATGTATCATTTTATCAAGTTTGGATTACAATTCCTCAAGAAATTTGATCAAATCATCAAAAGGGCAAAATGGTCAAAATTAGGGTTTTGACTGAGGAAGGGCAATTTCTGATCTTTGACCTAGCAAATGACCAATTGAGTTAAATCATGATTTCAAGGGTTCATTTGTATCATCTTGACCTAATTACATGTTTCAAAACATTTCAATTTCATTGTATTGACAGATGAAATTTGCAGTCAACTGATCAAAAGTCAACTGTACACTGAAAAGTCAAACTTTGACTTTTTGGTCAAAATCAAGTGCCAAGGGTCACAATTCATCAAGGCATATCAAAATGTGAAGCTTGGTCATCAAGAAATCAAGGATTGAAGATTAGGGTTTAAAATTGAAATTTTTCTTAACTTAGAATTTTTTCTAAGTATAAAAAATTTCTTATTTTTCTCAACTTTAGGCCATTTTTTCACCATGATACAAGATGATTCAAAGGAAGTTCCCAACATGAAAGTTTTAGACCTCCATGAAATATACAACTTTTATTCACAAACTTTTCCCTAAAGATGCTTGGATCTCAAGATATAAATTTATGAATACATGCTCATGAACTAAGTAACTTAGTGAATTTTTGCCCTAATTTAGGCAGGTTTTGGACCCAACTTCATGGCAATTTTTCACCTAGTTCCAAGATGTATCTTGAAATTCATTTCAAAGATGAGTTATATAGCACATTGCAAGCTTTCCAAAATGTCCAAGAACTCCTCAAGATCATTTTTTAGTAGGGAGAATCGAAGAGATGAAGTTGGCAATTTCTCACTTTTGATTCAAGCCATTTCATGAAGAACAAAGTTCCAATCAGTACCTATGATGCCTTATCAATGCTTTACAGGTCTAAAACTTGTTTCTTACTCCATAATTTAATGCTTACTCAGTTGATAAAGCTTTAATCCAAGTCTTAGAGCCATTATCCAAGTTGTAATTCCATAAATGGCATAAAGTGGCCATTGCCATTTTGAAAAAGGTCAACTTTTGCAAACTTTACAAATCTTGAGTATTGAACTTGTCTCCTTTGCACATACAAGTACCACAAACCTAAGGCAACTTGTATAGAACAAATACCAACCCTAAACAAGCCAGTACAAGCAGGTAAGGCCTTGTCCCTTAACTTTGCTTCAAAAGCAAGAAAGTGTGCAAAAAGGTGGGAACTTACAAATCTGTTGGAGAGCTAACTTTAAACTGATTCCATACTAATATACAAACACATTGCAACATAACAAACGATTACTAGAAGCCTTAAACACTCCCAAACTTCCTTTCACCAAAAACTGTCAAAACTTGCAGTTTCTTGCATAAGCATATCAATCTCTCATTTGGCTCGTGCGTTTCAAGTCTTAACCATCAAAACACCTTACCTACTTGATATCTAACTGATCCAGACCCTCATCCCTGTACTGTAACTCCTTCTCCATCATCTGCCATTTTTGTTTTCAAAGCTTGCAGGTTGACTTGGATAGAGAGTTCCAGGAACTTCCAGAGCAAGGCAAGGATTGGAACACACTCAGGGAGGTTCAAGCAAGCTCAAGCAATCATCAGGCCTTCATAAAACTCACTCCAACTCCATCCACGATTTTAACTGAAAGAGGTAAAAATCTCAACTTCTATCTCTTCATACAGGCATCCATTGGCCATGATTTGTGAATAAACAATGTAGACCTCATTGCAACGAAGTTGTACATATACATATCTTGCATTTATTTGGCATGAGTTGAGAGAATTTTGAACTTGAAGTTCCTGGAAAAATTAGGTTTAAATTTAGGGCTTTTAAAATTCATTAAGATTTTTTATTGTTAGCTTACATGATTTATATGGTTAGAATCGTGAGACAAAATGCTACAACATTCATGTTATGAGTTTTCATTTTCATGGAAGAATGAGAAAGTTACAGAGCATCTGGCTGGCTAAAGGAAGAAGATGAAGTACAGGGTCATGGAAGCATTTCATGTTATGTTATTTTTGTTTCACATTAATCAACGGATGTATAGCCACCCCAGTGGTGAGGTAGCGCGCTGGTGAGACCCATGTCCTGGGTTCGAACCTTGGCGCTACCTTTTGCTTTTTTTTCACATTTTTTCAATTTTCAGTTTTGGCTTGTGTTTGCAGGAATTGGGCCTCCACGCTGGGCTTAGTTTTTTTTCTAACATTCACCATTTGATTGATCAGTATACCCCCCAGGCCCAACTTTTTCCATACATTTTTATTTATTTATTTTTGTTTTCATTTTTGTTTATTAATATTTTCTTTAATCCATAAAAATCCTAAAAAATATAAATATGATAATATTGCATTTTATTTTATTTTATTTTATTTTTCATATAAAAAATATATTTTATCTTCAATATATATTAATTATTTTTCTTAATAAACTTGTAAATATAAATAAAGTAGATTTAGTTTAATTTGTTTTATTTCATATTTGTAAATATTTATTTTTACATGTAAAAAATTAAATACTTCCTTACAATATTATTTATTATTTTTAGATACAAAAATACACAATAATAATATATACAAAAACTTTATTTTATTTCAAAATAGAAATTAGGGTTAAACCTTTTTTAAGAATTAATTTCTTTTTCCTTATATTTTTAGGATTAGGTTAAAATTTTCTTTTCATGAAAAAAAAAAATTCTTGCATGTACATAATATTGCATATTTTAATATTGTATATTGTTTACTCTAATATTCGTACAAATTCGATTTGGTTGTAATAATTTATTTAGATTTACATTCTTGCAAATCCCCATTCAAATTTGTATTCCCCCCTCCCATAATTTTTTTGTAATAGCTTAGTAATCTTTACACTATGCAATTTACCGCTTTACATGCCATGTTAGTAATTAGGGTTTGTATGGTAAGATCAAAACAAAGCAAATAGAAAACCCTAAATGCAAGATAAAATCAAAGCATGAAAATAACACACTTGCACACAAGCATCCTTATGGTTTCTCCACTTGGATGCCTTATATAAAAATAGCCATATTACGCATGCGAAGTATCTTGGCAAAATAAAAAAATATAAGATCATAGTCCCTCGATGACGCTATTCAAGGTTGCCTTACAAAATGATCTTGGTCCCTCAAAAATGCTAATATACTTTACAAACATTGCTAATCATGGTTATACGATGACCCACGTCCGTTCCATCTACATCCAAAGATAGGGTTGTTTACCAAATCAATGGTAAGACAACAATGTCAAAGGAATAGAAAATGCATAAGAAAGACATTTTGAGTAGGTAGATTACTTCTAGTTACTTGCTCTATTTCTAAACAACCATCCTTGCTATTTTCAAAACAAACACACACATTTCCAAACATTTTGCAAACATTGAAAACATTTTCAAAACGACAAACATCTTTGTATACATTCGTACGAACGAGAATCATTACAAAGATTGCCTAAACGAATGGCCTCTTTTACAAAATACTTTCAAAAACCACACAAAGCACAATTTCAAAACAAAAGCAAGTGATCTAGCAAGTAACTAAGAGCCCATGGAAAACCATGGATGAAAAGGATGCTAATACCTTCCCTCTTTATAATCTACCCCCCGAACTCAAGAAATAATCTCAAAGGTCTTTCCTATGCTTTTTCACCTTTCCTTTTGGATAAAAGAAAAGTCGGTGGCGAGTCTTGCTAACCGCAACATTTGTGATAAAACGCAAAACCCTCAAGTCAGTTCTCCCACCGTATCACAGAACTGGCGACTCTACTGGGGAATTTTATAAAAGTGGGGTTACCTTAGGGCTAGATCACATTTATTTGCTTATTTTATTTGACTTGTTTGCTTTACATTTTGGTTCTTTGTTTGGGTTTGAATCCTCCACCCGGATTTGGGAAACATTATAGGTAAATAGCAATACATTGTGGAAACTATGCGGGGTATACTGACATGGTCTAAGCAATAGCTATGTTAGTGTGACATATTTGTGGGTACCGGTAGCCTTTGAGTCAATCAAAGAGAACACGGGGCCGCTGAGTGATGTCATGAAGCACTAATGAACTTCTAGAACCCTTTACTTGACCAACTTGGCCTTTAGGATGTAGTGAGATGACTGGCTTTGGTGCAGTCCGAAGTTGGTAGATACTCGATACTACACTCATTGAGGGTTGGTTTCTTGGGATATTTCGGTCGCCATTAAAGAGGTTTGAGCTGAAATAATGACCAAGGAAACAATCCAATGATATTGAGCTCCTTAGAACCCGGTTACTATTATTAGGACAGGTTGAGCCAACTAAACTTCAAGAGGGTACTTACCTATAAAACCCCATACAAGCCTAAACTAAGAACTTGTTTGCTTTGCTTGTATATGCATACTTATACATAACATCATGGACATCATGAACATCATATGCATTCACTAACCATTTCAAGGATTTTGGAGATTCATCTTTGTTCTTGTTTTGTAGGATATGGATTCACTCCGCAGGAAAACTATCCAAATCAACCTTGTAAGAATTCCTCCACAACTCAAGGAGCTAGCTTCAAGGATCCCTGAGAACTCTCCATTCACCGAGATGCATGGTCGTCTACTCAACTTGGTCACCTCCAACACAGAGGAGGACATGATGAAGGTGCTCTTCCAGTTCTTTGATCCTTTGCATCATTGCTTCACATTCCTCGACTATCAGCTTGTGCCTACTTTGGAAGAATTCTCTAAACTCTTGAGGATTCCCATTCTCAATCAACTACCTTTCAATGGTACGGAAAGAGACCCAAAGCCAAAAGAGATTGCTCAAGCTCTGCATTTGCACTCATCTGATGTCACAACTCATTGGGAAACTAGAAGTGGTGTCAAAGGCTTCTTAGCAAAGTTTCTGTTTGAGAAGGCCCAAAGTTGTTGGAATTCCTTAGACCTTCAAGATTTTGAGGAAATTGTGGCTCTCCTCATCTATGGGATGGTCTTGTTCCCCAATACTGACCAACTCATTAATGTGAGTGTCATCAAAATCTTCATGTCACGCAATCTGGTGCCTACATTACTAGGGGATATCCTGCACTCTTTTCACACTCGTACAATGAGGAAAAGAGGTGTCCTTATGTGTTTCACTCCTCTCCTGGAAAGATGGTTTGGTCATGCTTAGCTCTAAGACAGTTTGGTTATGCCCGAAGGGATGGCCCACATGAGATGTTGATTCAAGGCTTGGTATTCGACTACGACAACGACGATCAAGGTCTTCGCGAGAGATTCATCCGAGCTTGAAGGATGCTAAACAAGGTGGATAGCAAGACTTTGGGACATAAGAATTCCATCCCTCTTGATCCTTACCTCAAGTGGGTACGAACCCGCGCTCAAAGTCTTATGATGCCTTATCCTTCAATTCTCCCGGTGATCATCGAGCCTGTTAAGGAAGGAGAAGTTCCATACACTATCCTACATCCTGACATGCCCACATCTCTTGAAGACCTACAAAGGGGTTGGATACAGCTCAAAGGAGAACGATATACTTTTGAAGCCAAATTCTATGAAACCGAGAAGAAGGTTTTGGAACTCACTAGGCTACTTCATGAGGAGCAGACTTTAAATGCCTACATAGCACCAAAGAGGATGCGCACTACTTTTTTATCTTAGAGTTTTGTATTATTTAGCCCAATGGGCATTGATGTACTCAAATTCTATTTTATTAATATAACGTGTGTTTCTTTTTGTCTAAAACGAACTTGAATATTTTTAAAATCCTTGAAAGCATTGCATGTGTACATATCATTCATCATAACATAAACAGTTCTTTTGCAACGAGTTTCCTCATCTCTCTACTGTTTATTTCAATAAGGTGGATCTCGAACAGACATTCAAATATCTTCAAGTTCAAAACACGCAGTTTCAACAGTTACTAATGACCCTGGCCAAGGGGCAAGAGGAGTTGAAGACTCTGTTGGCCAAAGAGAAGAAGAAGAAAGAGAAGAAACCAACTGGTGTTGTAATCATGGGGAGAAGGTTTCAAGGACAAACTAGAAGAACCTTGAATTTCGCAGCAACATTTGATGAAGGAGAAGGGAAAGGAAAAGAAACGGAAGTTTCGTCAGAATCTGAAGAGGAGGAAGAAGAGGAAGACTATTCCGAAGAACAGTATCCTCCAGCGGATGATAAGTACAGACATCTTGAAGAGTGTTTGAACGCCATGGAAATACAAAGAGTACCAGGTCTAGACTTTGAAGAATTGGGACTAGTGTCGGGAATTGTGATCCCACAGAAGTTCAAAGTGTTGTTGTTTGCAAAATATGATGTGGTGTCATGTCCTAAGATGCACCTCCGATCATATGTGAGAAATATCCAGCCGCACTCCGCTGATAAAGACCTATGGGTCCATTTTTTCCAAAATAGCCTATCTGGAACACAACTCAATTGGTTTTACCAATTGGAAAGGGCCGACGTCCACAACTGGGAAGATCTTGTTGCAGCTTTTTATAAGCAATACCAGTATAATGCAGATTTGGCGCCTACGCGTACTCAACTTCAGAGTATGGCCATGGCTTCAAATGAGGGTTTCAAGGATTACGCGCAGAAATGGAGAGATCTAGCTGGGAGAGTGCAACCCCCTCTGTCTGAAAGGGAGTTGGTGGATATGTTCTTAGGCACTCTATCGGGCCCTTTCTTCAACCATTTGATTGGGAGCTCATCTGCTAGATTTACTGAGTTAATACTAACCAGGGAGAGGGTGGAAGCTGGCATAAAAAGTGGAAAGATTCAGAAGGATTCGTCTGCCTCTACAACGGTGAGAAAGCCTTTCACTGGGAAGAAGGAGGTATCTGTTGTTTACCCACAAAGGAACCAAGGGAGATTTAAACACCGACCAATGGTAGGGGCCGTTATGATCCCAAAGCCTACATCTGACCAACCAAGAAGTAACCAACCGAGGATGGAAAGGCCAGTCCGGCAATTCACCAGAATTAATATGACTCTGGCCCAGGTTTTACCACACCTTCTGAAATCCAATCTGGCAACTTTAAAGGAAGCTCCAAAGAACCCCAACATTGTGTCCCCTCATTATCACACAAATGCCAGATGCGCATATCATTCCGAAAGTCCGGGTCATGACACAAACAACTGTTGGGCCCTAAAAAACAAAATTCAAGACCTTATAGATGCAAAAGAATTGAGTTTTATGCACCCGAAAAGCCAAACCGTATTTCCTCTCCTATGCCTAGGCATGGTCACAACACCAATGCTATCGAAGAAGATTTGTTTGTTACCACAATTGATGAACTCTTGACTCCGCTCCCAATCATTAAGATAAACTTGTTGAAAGCTGGTGTATTCTCGGGTTGTAATGAAGACTGCCATCTTTGCTTATCCTCACCAATTGTTTGCCCTTTGTTGAAGGCAGGCATTCAACGCTTGATAGACAACCAAGAGATTCTGTTTGAAAGTACTCCTGTTTCACCTGTTCCTGTTAAAGACGTTTCAATCATAACCATCTCCGCCAATCCTTCCAGGGTCCCCAAAAGACCCGTTAGGATTACATCGATTCCAAAAACTACTCCTCTGATAATCACAATGCCCGGGCCGGTCCCGTATGAATCAGACAAAGCAATGTCGTGGAATTACGGTGGAGACATCTACTACCATGGTATCAAACAAGATGGGCTGGCCGCCGAGGAAATAAGCTCCGAAGAAGAAGACTCTGACATTAGAAATATTGTCGGAACCAGTAAGATTACCCGTAATGGTAGAATCTTCTCTCTAGAGATTTCCCCTCCAAAGGCAGTTTTTGGACCCGTGATTATTCCAAAGGTTACCTCTGTACCAATAATCATATCTGCAAATGCTCCTGTTAACAAAGACGACACAACCCCTGCTGTTATCCCTACCAACACTTATACTGTTGAAATTCGAGGGAAAAGTATTCAAGAAGAGCCTGTCCAAACGAAGGCTCAACCACTGACTATCCCCGAAACCTCCAAGAAAGAAATGGAGGAGATCCTGAGAATAATAAAGAAGAGCGACTACGACGTAGTTGAATAGTTGGGGTAAACTCCCTCCAAAATCTCCATGCTGGCATTGTTGCTGTGTTCTGAGGCACACGCGAAAGCTCTGGTGAAGTTTCTAAAGACAGCCCATGTGCCTCAAGAGACGTCTGCTGACCAATTTCAAGATTGTGTGGCCAGCTTGACAACTGATAACGGCCTAGGCTTCTCGGATGTTGATCTGACACCAAAGGGAAGAAAGCACAACGAGGCATTGCACGTCTCTGTGGAATGTAGAGGAACAGCTCTGGCCCATGTCTTGGTGGACACCGGCTCATCTTTGAATGTTTTACCGAAGAAAGCTCTCGACATATTGGATTGCGAAGGACTGACGTTGAAACCCAGTAACATAGTCGTAAGGGCATTTGATGGTTCAAAAAGGATGGTCCACGGGGAAGTGGACATCCCCATAAAGGTTGGGACTCAGACTATCAACTCGACCTTCTATGTAATGGACATCCTCCCCTCTTACTCTTGTCTTCTAGGACGACCGTGGATCCATAATGTCAGTGTTGTAACCTCTACACTATACCAAATGCTGAAATACCCGGTCCATGGAAATATTATCACTGTCCACGAAGAGGAAGAGTATATGATTAACCACCTCAATTCCTTCCGGTATATGGAATTGGATGGCGAGTTCATCGAAACTCCTTTTCAACATTTCGAAGAAGTCTCTCAAGAGGTAGCAGTAACCAAAACGGTATCCCAGACCCCCAAGATCACAAGACCTCCACTTCGGATGTCATCTCTGAAGGACGCCAAGGCAATAGTAGAGGAGGATGGATGCACCATCTGGGGGCAACTTCCAGAAATTCCGTATAAATCTGACAAGTTTGGCTTAGGGTTTACTTCAAGTGCTCAGAAGGTTGTGCGTCGTGCCCGTGCTAGAGGGTCACCTTTGAAGATTAGAAACCGAGAGGTCAATACAGTGGAAGATGGTGAAGAATATTGCAGCTTGGAGGATTGGATATTTCCTACTATCAACGGAGGACTTCGCAATTGGGAAGCCAGAGACTTTGTCCCAATAACTTTCATCCCTCAGTAATTTATCTTTTTCATTTCTGTTGGACTTGTAATATTCACAAACAATTCGTACATTTAAAACCTTGTGTCTTGCCCGAGGCACAATGGTCCATTTGTAAGGGTTTTTATTTCATCTTCATATGACATTCAATGAATCATGGACGTTTTTCACATACAAACTTTTTGTGCTCATTGTTTTTATTTTACATTTTATTTTTAAAAAAAAGATGGTTATACCCTTACACACACCCACACTCACAAATGCAGGTACCCCTCCATTCCGGATCCCATGGGTAACAATACTGCTATGGCCTTTAGTGACTCTGAAGATCTAATCTACCAAGCCGAAGACGAAGGTGAGGAAGATTGTGAAGTACCAGGGGAATTGGCCAGACTACTACAACAAGAGGAAAGAGCTATTCAGCCTCATGAGGAACCGATGGATACAATCAACTTGGGTACCTAGGAGGATAAAAAGGAAATCAAGGTGGGTGCCAATCTAGAGCTGAGTGTCAAGGAGCGTCTGGTTCAGCTGTTGCATGATTAAGTTGAGATCTTTGCCTGGTCATACAAAGACATGCCAGGACTCGATACAGACATCGTGGTACATCGTTTACCCACAAGAGAAGACTGTCCACCAGTAAAACAAAAGGTCCGCCGCATGAGACCTGACATGTCAGAGAAGATCAAAGCGGAAGTCATGAAACAATTTAATGCTGGGTTCTTGGCTGTCACTTCCTATCCTTAATGGGTTGCCAACATTGTTCCCGTGCCTAAAAAGGACGGCAAAGTACGAATGTGCATGGACTATAGATATTTGAATAGGGCCAGCCCTAAAGATGATTTTCTACTTCCCCACATCGATATCCTGGTTGACAATACAGCCCAACACAAAGTATTTTCCTTCATGGACGAATTCTCAGGTTATAACCAAATCAAAATGGCACCTGAGGACATGGAGAAAACTACATTTGTCACAGTGGGGCACATTCTGCTACAAAGTAATGCCATTCGGACTGAAGAATGCTGGGGAAACCTATCAGCGCGCCATGGTAGCCTTATTTCACGACATGATACATCATGAAATAGAGGTCTACATAGACGATATGATAGCCCGATCACAAACTGAAGAGGAGCACCTTGATCACATGCAAAAGTTGTTCGAGAGATTGAAGGAGTACAAGTTAAGGTTGAACCCAAACAAGTGCATATTCGGAGTACGGTCCGGTAAACTTTTAGGTTTTGTTGTCAGTAACAAAGGCATCGAGGTTGATCCTGCCAAGGTTAAAGTGATACAAGAAATGCCTGCTCCTCGTGCTTAGAAGGAAGTCAGAGGATTCTTGGGACGCCTAAACTATATTTCCAGATTCATTTCTCACTTAACAGCTACTTGTGAGCCAATCTTCAAACTACTGAAGAAAGATCAATTAGTCAAGTGGAATGATGAATTCCAGTTTGCTTTTGACAAGATCAAAGAGTATTTACAAGAGCCTCCTGTTTTGATGCCACCATTCGAAGGAAGACCACTGATCATGTATCTGGCCGTTTTAGAGAACTCAATGGGGTGTGTATTGGGGCAGCATGACGAGTCTGACTGAAAAGAGCACGCTATTTACTACCTGAGCAAAATGTTTACCGACTGTGAAACCAGATATTCACTGCTCGAGAAAACTTATTGCGCTCTGGCATGGGCTGCTCGCCAGCTAAGACAGTATATGCTGACTCATACTACCTTGTTGATATCTAAGATGGATCCAATAAAGTACATCTTCGAGAAGCCTGCTCTATCTGGGAGGATAGCTAGATGGCAGATGATCCTAACAAAATATGACATAGAGTATACTACCCAAAAATCTATAAAGGGCAGTGTGCTAGCTGATCACCTTGCTCATCAAGCTGTAGAAGACTATCAATCCATGAAGTTTGAATTTTCGGATGAAGACATCATGACATTAGACAACTGTGAAGAAATCAGACCATATGACGGACCTGGACAAGGATCCCGATGGACCCTGTTCTTTGATGGGGCATCCAATGCACTTGGTAATGGTATCGGCGATGTACTCATATCTCCAGAAGGGTGTCATACTCCATTTACTGCTAGACTTTGCTTCAATTTTACAAACAACATGTCGGAGTACGAAGCATTCATCTTTGGTCTTAGAGCTGCCATAGACTTGGGAATCAAATCTTTAGATGTATTTGGAGATTCAGCTTTGGTCATCAGTCATATCAAAGGGGAATGGGATACTAAGCACCCGAATCTTATCCCTTACAAAGAACATGTTTTGACATTGCTACCACATTTTGAGAAGATTACCTTCAAGCATTTCCCGCGAGAATAAAATCAGCTAGCAGACGCTCTAGCCACAATGTCATCTATGTTTAAACTTAATTGGGATAGCGAGGCTCCCCAAATCACCATCGAACAAATGGATGAACCAGCACATTGTCACGAGATTAATACTGAAGAGGTAGTGGACCAGCCTTGGTTTCATGAAGTCAAGAGGTATCTCGAGGCTCAAGAATATCCGGAAGGAGCTTCAATCAATGATAAGAAGTTCTTAAGGAGATTCTCTACTAAGTTCTTCCTTAGAAATGACATCCTGTACAAACGCAATCATGACTCCATTCTGCTTCGGTGTGTGGATAAGGTTGAAGCGGAAAGGATCGTGGCTGAATTACATGAAGTTAGTTTTGGCATTCACTCAAGTGGGCATACGATGGCGAAGAAAATCCTACGGGTAGACTATTATTGGTCTACCATGGAAGCATATTGCTATCAACACTCTCAGACCTGTCATAAGTCTCAAATTTATGCTGACAAGGTGCACGTACCTCTGGTTCCTCTAAATGTCTTGACGGATCCTTGGCCCTTTGCTATGTGGGGAATTGATATGATTGGGGAGATCAAGCCTACGGCCTCCAATGGACACCGTTTCATCCTAGTGGCCATTGACTATTTTACAAAGTGGGTCGAAGCAGCTTCCTTCGCATCCGTTACTAAGAATGTTGTTGCCCGCTTCATCAAGCAAAACCTCATTTACCAGTACGGTATCCCGGAAAAGACCATCACTGACAATGGTACAAATCTTAACAATATTATGATCACTGCCTTGTGCGAGCAGTTTAAGATTCAGCATCATAATTTGTCCCCCTATCGGCCAAAGATGAATGGTGTTGTCGAAGCTGCAAATAAAAACATTAAAAAGATCATACAGAAAATGACAGTCACCTACAAAGACTGGCATGAGATGCTACCATTTTCTCTCCACGGGTATCGTACCACAGCTCGCACATCAACTGGGGCAACACCCTATTCTTTGGTTTATGG
This sequence comes from Vicia faba, assembly GCA_948472305.1. Classification (NCBI taxonomy): domain Eukaryota; kingdom Viridiplantae; phylum Streptophyta; class Magnoliopsida; order Fabales; family Fabaceae; genus Vicia; species Vicia faba. The sequence goes on along the minus strand of OX451739.1, from coordinate 1,573,042,724 downwards.
CATGGAGGTTGTCTTGCCTATTGAGGTTCAGATCCCCTCTTTGAGAATTATGAAGGATGCAGGTTTGAATGAGGATGATTGGATCCAGACTCGACTTGATCAACTGAACTTAATTGATGAAAAAAGACTTACTGTTGTTTGCCATGGTCAGATGTATCAAAAACGGATGATCAAGGCTTTCAACAAGAAAGTCATGCGCCAAGTATATTAAGTTGGGGATCTAGTGATCAAACGTATCATTTTGCCACAAAGTGATCCCAGGGGCAAATGGACTCCTACCTATGAAGGACCATTTGTAATCAAAAGCATATTTTCCGGTGGGGAAATGATCTTAACCACCATGGACGGCGATGACCTGCCACACCCTGTGAATGCGGACATAGTCAAAAGATACTACGCATAAGAGACCCGCTAGGTTGACACACCTAGGAAAAACAAGGGCATCCCGGCGAACCAAAAAGGTTCGGGTAAAAATTAGGGATAAAATATAAAAAAATATGTACACCCGGCAAGTTGAAGACCCGAAAGGGAGACTTGGGCAAAAAAGGGTTTCCTAGTGGACTGAAAACCCGAAAGGGCGGTCCAGGCAAAAGTGAGGGAATTAAAGCGTATGATTATGTCCCGTCGGATCACTTTGCGGACAACCTCTTGACTTCCACTGACAAACTCGAAGTTTCTGATCAATTCAATCATCTTCGGACGAAGCAACAAATAGACAAGATGCTCAGAGATACGAAGGCTATAGCAGAATAGGAACCCCATGGGATTATTACACATAGCTATCTTTCTTTGTATAAATTCTTTTTGCTTTATGGAACCATTCTCTTACTAGGATGTTTGTCTCCTTTGTACAAAATACTTATTCAAAGTTAAATACAAAGATATCTCTTTGAAAGTACAGAAAACTATTTGTCTTTTTCTTTACACTTGTGTTTTATTTGCAAAAACGTCCAATGATTCATTAATGAACATATGCATTTAAACATAATTACTGTTTACAAATAAACAAAATGAGAAAGATAATTACTGATAGGTTGAAAGGATAGGAAAACGTCTTTAGACTATTCCATAAGCAATCCCCACAGTACGTCATTTAAATCCCCAATGGAAATAAAATTTCAAATTATTAGTCCCCAGTAGAAATCATCATACTTCTCTGGATTCCCGAGCAAATCTCAAGCAGTACATGGCATTACCCTCGCAACAGAATTTACTTCTCTCAACAAGAGTTCATCAGTACTTCAACCCCGAGACGTTGGAAATTTAATATATCCTCATCAGCGTTCAAGGATTTATTTTCCTCAATCAAACCGCAATACAGCAAATCAGCTTACATGCGCATACATTACATCTACATATCATAAACATTGATGAAGCAAATATATTGCATCATACATTTCATGCAACATAACTTTGTGTTTTAGCTAACACTTTACCCTTTTCAGGATAAGATTAAACAGCTACCATTAACAATGTGCAATCAGATACAGTTCAGATACGCTCCAGATACGGATGCCATTCTGATACTCATTCATATTCAACTTTTAGATACAATACAGTACGGATACGCTCCAGACATGGATGCCATTCTAATACTCATTCAGATTTCAAGTTCAGATACAGTACGGATACGCTCCAGACATGGATGCCATTCTAATACTCATTCAGATTTCAAGTTCAGATACAGTACGGATACACTCTAGACACGGATGCCATTCTAATACTCATTCAGATTTCAAGTTCAGATACCACTCAGATACGCTCCAGAAATGGATGCTATTCTAATACTCATTCAGATTTCAAGTTCAGATACAATACGGATACGCTCCAGACACGGATGCCATTCTAATACTCATTCAGATTTCAAGTTCAGATACAGTACGGATACGCTCCAAACACGGATTCCATTCTAATACTCATTCAGATTTCAAGTTCATATACAGTTCGGATACACTCCAGACATGGATGCCATTCTAATAATCATTCAGATTTCAAGTTCAGATACAGTTCAGATACGCTCCAGACACAGATGCCATTCTGATACTTTTTCTTTCAGTTTATAACTTACAATTCGAAAAACATTCTTGGATGGCATCTAAAAAGCCCATCTCCAACAAGATTCCATAACTTCTCCAAATTGCATCTTTAAGCTCATTCCCTCAACTACACATCATTGAGTGCAAATTTATGGGCACTATAGTGTCCAATCATCTTTCACGTTCGAGTCACGAATGGCAAAGCTCGCCAATCTAACTCTTCAGGTCTAAGAAGATTGAACAGGGGCAGCTGTTGTACCCCAAAATTTTCTCTCTCATTTATCAAAACTTTGCTCACAAGATATCTTTGACTCAAGACTGGATTAGGGTTTGGTCAGCTCAAGACATCTCATCATGCACTAATGACCCAAAATTAGGGTTTGAAATTGCACAAGGATTTTTGGACTATCAATGCTTCATGTGACTTTCAAACATCATTATGGACCCCTAAGATCACCCATGACAAGTTTTAAGCCTTGAACCACATTTTTTATCAGTCAATTGGACAGTTGACCTAAAAATCAGTTGTATTGGGGAAAAAGTCAACCATGGCCAATTTACAGTCAAACTTCATAATTTTTTATCCAAATCAACATTTTATACTCATATGTATCATTTGATCAAGTTTGGATTACAATTCCTCAAGAAATTTGATCAAATCATTAAAAGGGCAAAATGGTCAAAATTAGGGTTTTGACTAAGGAAGGGCAATTTCTGATCTTTGACCTAGCAAATGACCAATTGAGTTAAAGCATGATTTCAAGGGTTCATTTGTATCATCTTGACCTAATTACATTTTCAAAACATTTCAATTTCGTTGGATTGACAGATGAAATTTGCAGTCAACTGATAAAAAGTCAATTGTACACTAAAAAGTCAAACTTTGACTTTTTGGTCAAAATCAAGTGCCAAGGGTCACAATTCATCAAGGCATGTCAAAATTTGAAGCTTGGTCAACAAGAAATCAAGGATTGAAGATTAGGGTTTAAAATTGAAAATTTTCTTAACTTAAATTTTTTTTCTAAGTATAGAAATTTTTTTATTTTTTCTCAACTTTAGGCCATTTTTTCACCATGATACAAGATGATTCAAAGGAAGTTCCCAACATAAAAGTTGTAGACCTCCATGAAATATACAAATTTTCTTCACGCACTTTTCCCTAAAGATGCTTGGATCTCAAGATATAAATTTATGAATACATGCTCATGAACTAAGTAACTTAGTGAATTTTTGCCCTAATTTAGGCAGGTTTTGGACCCAACTTCATGGCAACTTTCACCTAGTTCCAAGAGGTATCTTGAAATTCATTTCAAATATGAGGTATAGAGCACATTTCAAGATTTCCAAAATTTCCAAGAACTCCTCAAGATCATTTTTGAGTATGGAGAATCGAAGAGATGAAGTTGGCAATTTCTCACTTTTGATTCAAGCTATTTCATGAAGAACAAAGTTCCAATCAGTACCTATGCTGCCTAATCCATGACTTACAGGTCCCAAAATTGTTTCTTACTCCATAATTTAATGCTTACTCAGTTGACAAAGCTTTAATCCAATCCTTAGAGCCATTACCCAAGTTGTAATTCCATAAATGGCATAAAGTGGCCATTGCCATTTTGAAAAAGCTCCACTTTTGCAAACTTTACAAATCTTGAGCATTGAACATGTCTCCTTTGCACATACAAGTACCAAAGACCTAAGGCAACTTGTATAGAACAGATACCAACCCTAAACAAGCCAGTACAATTAGGTAAGGCCTTGTCCCTTCATTTTGCTTCAAAAGTAAGAAAGTGTGCAAAAAGGTGGGAACTTACAAATCTGTTGGAGAGCTGACTTTAAACTGATTCCATACTAATATACAAACATATTGCAACATAACATACAATTACTAGAAGCCTGAAACACTCCCAAACTTCCTTTCACCAAAAATTGTCAAAACTTGCAGTTTCTTGCATAAGCATAACAATCTCTCATTTGGCTCGTGTGTTTCAAGTCTTAACCATCAAAACACCTTACCTACTTGATATATAACTGATCCAGACCCTCATCCCTGTACTGTAACTCCTTCTCCATCATCTTCCATTTTTGTTTTCAAAGCTTGCAGATTGACTTGGATAGAGAGTTCCAGGCACTTCCAGAGCAAGGCAAGGATTGGAACACACTCAGGGAGGTTCAAGCAAGCTCAAGCAATCATCAGGCCTTCATAAAACTCACTCCAACTCCATCCACGATTTCAACTGAAAGAGGTAAAAGTCTCAACTTCTATCTCTTCATACAAGCATCCATTGACCACAATTTGTGAATAAACAATGTAGACCTCATTGCAACGAAGTTGTACATATACATATCTTGCATTTATTTGGCCTGAGTTGAGAGAATTTTGAACTTGAAGTTCCTGGAAAAATTAGGTTTAAATTTAGGGCTTTTAAAATTCATTCTGATCTTTGATTGTTAGCTTAAATGATTTATATGGTTAGAATCGTGAGACAAAATGCTATAACATTCATGTTACGAGTTGTCATTTTCATGGAAGAATGAGAAAGTTACAGAGCATCTGGCTGGCTAGAGGAAGAAGACGAAGTACAAGGCCATGAAAGCGTTTCATGTTATGTTATTTTTGTTTCACATTAATCAACGGATGTATAGCCACCCCAGTGGCAAGGTAGCGCGCTGGTGAGACCCATGTCCTGGGTTCGAACCTTGGCGCTACCTGTTGCTTTTTTTCCACATTTTTTCCATTTTCAGTTTTGGCTTGTTTTTGCAGGAATTGGGCCTCCACGCTGGGCTTAGTTTGTTTTCTAACATTCACCATCTGATTGTTCAGTATACCCCCCTGGCCCGACTTTTTCCATACATTTTTATTTATTTATTTTTGTTTTCATTTTTGTTTATTAATATTTTCTTTAATCCATAAAAATCCTAAAAAAATATAAATATGATAATATTGCATTTTATTTTATTTTATTTTATTTTTCACATAAAAAATATATTTTATCTTCAATATATATTAATTATTTTTCTTAATAAACTTGTAAATATAAATAAAGTAGATTTAGTTTAATTTGTTTTATTTCATATTTGTAAATATTTATTTTTACTTGTAAAAAATTAAATAGTACTTTACAATATTATTTATTATTTTTAGATACAAAAATACACAATAATAATATATACAAAAACTTTATTTTCTTTAAAAATAGAAATTAGGGTTAAACCTTTTTTAAGAATTAATTTCTTTCTCCTTATATTTTTAGGATTAGGTTAAAATTTTCTTTTCATGAAAAAAAACAAAACAAAATCTTTTTCTTGCATGTACATAATATTGCATATTTAAATAGTATATTGTTTACTCTAATATTCGTACAAATTCGATTTGGTTGTAATAATTTATTTAGATTTATATTCTTGCAAATCCTCATTCAAATTTGTATTCCCCCCTCCCATAAAATTGTTGTAATAGCTTAGTAATCTTTACACTATGCAATTTACTGCTTTACATGCCATGTTAGTAATTAGGGTTTGTATGATAAGATCAAAACAAAGTAAATAGAAAACCCTAAATGCAAGATAAAATCAAAGCATGAAAATAACACACTTGCACACAAGCATCCTTAGGGTTTCTCCACTTGGTTGCCTTATATAAAAATAGCCATATTACGCATGCGAAGTATCTTGGCAAAACAAACAAATATAAGATCATAGTCCCTCGATGACGCTATTCAAGGTTGCCTTACAAAATGATCTTGGTCCCTCAAAAATGCTAAGATACTTTGCAAACATTATACGATGACCCACGCCCGTCCCGTCTACATCCAAAGATAGGGTTGTTTACCAAATCAATGGTAAGACAACAATGTCAAAGGAATAGAAAATGCATAAGAAAGACATTTTGAGTAGGTAGATTACTTCTAGTTACTTACTCTATTTCCAAACAACCATCCTTGCTATTTTCAAAACAAACACACACATTTCCAAACATTTTGCAAACATTGAAAACATTTTCAAAAAGACAAACATCTTTGTATACATTCTTACGAACGAGAATCATTACAAAGATTTCCTAAACGAATGACCTCTTTTACAAAATACTTTCAAAAACCACACAAAGCATAATTTCAAAACAAAAGCAAGTGATCTAGCAAGTAACTAAGAGCCCATGGAAAACCCTGGATGAAAAGGGTGCTAATACCTTCCCTCTTCATAATCTACCCCCCGAACTCAAGAAATAATCTCAAAGTTCTTTCCTGTGCTTTTTCACCTTTCCTTTTGGATAAAAGAAAAGTCGGTGGCGACTCTTGCTAACTGCAACATTTGAAATAAAACGCAAAACCCTCAAGTCAGTTCTCCCACCGTATCGCAGATTGGTATTTGGACAGGCTTCGATTGATCGCTTAACCTCCTCGAAGTTTGCCTTAAATTTCCAAGCTTCATTTAAAGCCTTGGTCTTTTGCTTGTTTGCTGCACACCAGCTTCGACTGGGCATGTTTTCCCTTTAAAATAGCCTCCTTCAATCCAAAGAGGAAGGGCTTCTTATTATTGCTCCTTCAATTGCACCATTGTCTTTGCATGCTGGCTTGACTCACAAATGCAATGGCTACCTGCATGCAAGCTGGATCCCTGCTTCGATTGGGCATTTTCTTTCCTTGGAGAAAGCTTATTTCCTGCTTCTACTAGGCAAATTATCCCTCTGGGCATGCCTTCAGCGCACAAAGCAAGAACTTATTCAAACTGGCCTTCAATCAACAAAGCTCTCACAGAGCAAAAGACCCCTCAGCGTGTCACCAGCGCACATATCCCTCTTCAGTTTATCTTCAGCATAAGGCCAAGACTCCTTCAAAGTTTCCTTCGACCCACAAGGCCACTGGTAACCTTTGTGCCAGCTTCGCCTAGGCAAAAAACTTCTTTTGATTCACAAGACAAAAAAAAGTTGCCTTCAACCCACAAAGCACTGGCTGCCTTTGTGCCAGCTTCACCTAGGCAATGGCCCCGGTTTAAACAATTGTGCACACTTTAACACGTGTGATATCCATTTGAAGGACACACTTTAGTGGCCTATTCGAAGAGGGCACAAAGCGTACATAGAAATTCCATTCAAAATAGCCATGCGAAGGACCCACCAAAGGCCCATTCGAAGGGAACATCAAAAAGACCATATGAAGACCCATTCGAAGGAAGTAATACTAGAGCCAGTCGAAGGGTACACAAGAGGCACATTTGAAGAAGCATGCATAAGGCCCAGTCGAAGGCTACACAAGAGGTCCAGTTGAAAGAGGCAACTTGAGGCCAGTCAAAGAGCAACACTAGAGAGCATTCGAAGGAGCCAAAATGTCCACATACATTCAAATTTCAAAAAAAGGACAAGATCCCATGTTTTTGGCCAACGTTACAAATTCTCATTCATGGCTTTCAAACATAATCAAGACTATTTAAACCTTTGCCTTCTTGTCCCCTCTACCCCCTCTATATAAAGATACCACAAAAGTTGCATCAGAGGAGGAGATTGCCTAGAAAAAAGAGAACACTCACACCACCATAGAGAGGATAAAAATTCTAACTAGTTTTTTTGCAGGCATCCTCAATCCAGACTAAGGCTATATTTGTGTTCCTGGGATTCCCAAGAATCTGCTCCAAGCCAAGCCACGCCCAGATTCATAAATCGAAGCATCTCCAGTTGGTAAGGATTACCCAGGTTGAAATTGCATTTCTAAGCCTTTTAAATACATATTGTGGGTATATATGTGCTGCTAATACTATTTGTGTTTATATGAGAATATCACACGTAAGATAACATGCAGGAATAAAATCACGACATTGAAAGGCATAACCTAATATTCCCTTTAGAAACTCATGGCATAGCCCATTTCAAGTTAAAATAAACTTAGGCCTGAGGACAGAGGTTTTGAATTAGGGATAAGGACCTGGGTTTGACACCCAGGTCCTGCATCTTTATTTTTTGCCAATATTTGCCTTGCAGGTTCAATTCGAAGAACAACTCCCTCCTTGGATCGAAAAAAGCAACATCTCTCCTGGATCAAAAATCCCATCCCCTTTATAGAATCGAAAGGAAACATCCTTCATGAATCGAAAGGCCATGACTCTCTCTGGATCGAAGCTTCCCTTTTCTCCTTGGATCGATGGATTCCCCTTTTATATTTTATTTTTGTTCTTTTTTTGGTTATTTCTTTATTGGTCCTTTTTTAAATTAACTTTAAATCAAAATCACAAAAAATATTAGGCTATTGTCTTTTCTAATTAAATTAATTTTGTAAATAAATAAATTAATTATTTTAGCATCTTTCTTAAAATTAAAATTAAAAATATTTAGGCTTTATTTTCTTTTATACATAAAAAACAAAACAAAAAGATTTTTATTTCTTAGGATATTTTTTAGACGTTATTTTCAATTTCACGCGCGTTTATTTATTTTCGCATCTTTATTACTATTGTATCTGCCTACTCGATGTAATAGATTAAAACTAGGACATTTACTGCTTTATCCCCCTCATTCTTGTACAGTGTAAATCCCCTCCCCAAAGCATTGTAATAGCGTAGATTTAAAATTCTTGCATTTTTATATTCTGCAATATATATTAACTGCTAGTAATTAGGCGTGTGTCATAAGACTAATAATCAAACGCTAGAAAACTTAACAAAAAGACAAAAAATAACTGAACATAATACACTCGCACATATACACCTATAGGGTACCCCCACTTTGGTTGCCTTTAGAAATAAAACAGTCATGAGGCAGAAACGCTTTAGCAAAGACCCATAAATCAAAAGATCATAGTCCCTCGATGACCCTACAGTTGCCTTTCGGTAAATGATCTAGTCCCTAAACAAAATTGCTAAAGTGTCTCCACAAGTTGCCTTCGTGACTGTAACATCCCTTTCAAATTTCCCTAATACATCCAACGATATGGCTACCTACTCACTAATAGTAGGATAGCACATTCTAAAGGATAGGAGGAAAAGAACGACCCATTTCGAGTATAAAAGTAGATAGCTGTTAGAAGTTTGCTCAAAAACATTTTTGCACTTATACAAATACTACTTTAAAAAAAACAATTTTCAAAACATTTGCTTTATTGACACTCTTGAAGACTGATACAAGAGTTAAACGCAAAGCAAATCGCCATACTAAGTCATTTTCAAAACATCTTCAAACACACAAAGCACAAAGGTATTTCAAAACGAGAAAACCTCTAAGAGCCCGTAGATAACTACAGATGGAAAGGGTGCTAACACCTTCCCTTTCCATAATTTATCCCCCTTACTCAGAAAATCTCAAAAAGGTTTTTTTCTGTTCTTTTCACCCTTTCCTTAATTTGGATAAAAGAAAAGTCAGTGGCGACTCTTGCTTACCGCAACATTTGCGAATACAAAATTCAAAACCAGTATTAAACAGTCGGTTCTGCCACCGTATCACAGAATTGGCGACTCTGTTGGGGATAAATAAAAAGTGGGGTTTACCTTAGAGTTAGTTCATTATTAAACTGTTTTTTGTGCTTTGTATGATTTATCCTTGGAGGGTTGTTTGGGTTGTTACTATAGATCCTACACCCGGATCTGGGGGCATCTTTTTAGGTAAACAGCAATAGATCATGGAGACTGTATGGCATAGACCGATATGGTTCAAGCGATAGCTGTGTTGGTGTGACACTTTGGTTGGTATCGGTATCCCTTGTGTTTAATCGAGGAGAATACGGGGCTGCCTCATGGTGTCGTGAAGCACTAACGGACCTTAGAACCTTAGTTGAACAAAACTTGGCCATTAGAAAGTAGTGAGATCGTCGGCCTCGGTGTAAAGCTGGGGATTGGTTGATACTCGATGCTACACTCATTGAGATCGGACTTTTGAGATGTTTCGGCTACAAGAAAAGATTGCTAAGCTGAAATAATGCTCGATAAAGAAAGATCAGTGATATTGAGATTCCTTAGAACCCGGTTACTATTTCTAAGACGGGTTAAACCAACTAAACTTCAAGAGGGTACTTACCTATAAAACTCATGCAAGCCTGAACCTAAGGTCTTGTGTGTTTTGTTTGTGATTAATTTTCCTAAACATGACATCATGCATCATAACATCCATTTTTCATTACGCTAACCATTTCAAGGACCAAGGCAATTTATCTTTGTTCTGTTTTGCAGATCATGGCTTCCGCTCGTAGAAATACTATATGGATCAGCTTCGTGAGAATACCTCTCCAACTTAAAGAGCTAGTATCAAGGGTTCCCGAGACTTCCTCATTTACCAAGAACTATGGTCTAATTCTCAATCTGGTTACCTCAGGTTTTGATGAGAAGATGATGAGTGTACTCTTTCAATTCTTTGATCCTAAGCACCATTTCTCACTAGTGCAGAAATGACTTTTTACATCGGGTGAAATTGACTTTTTACATCGGTTTTGGGTCCGATGTAAAGTCAGGCGATATAGTAAATCAGGGACTTTTTACATCAGTTCTGGGACCGATGTAAAAAGTCCCTTTTTTACATCAGTTATAATATCAGAACCGATGTAATAACCTGTTATTATGCACATTTTTTAAAAAATTGATCCAGTTTTTTACATTGGTTGGAAGTAATACCCGATGTAAAAAGTACCTTTTTTACATCGGTTATAATATATGAACCGATGTAAGAAACAATTATTATGCACATTTTTTTTAAAAATTGATCCAGTTTTTTACATCGGTTGGAAGTAATACCCGATGTAAAAAGTCCCCAGTGACGCGACTTTTTACATCGGTTATTATCTCCAACCGATGTAAAAAGTCCCTTTTTGAAAGTTTTTACATCAGTTTTTACTAATAATCGATGTAAAATGTATGAAATTTTTTTGGAATAGATTATTTATTTTCTGGGTTTCCCTATACAAATATAATTTGTACCCATTTTTCATATTTTTCCAATATCAAACAGACTATATTTATGTCGCTATATAGATTTCATAGCTTTCCAACATCACATATATCACATTTAGGACGATGTTTTCATATTTTTCACAACAAACTTACAAATTGAACAATTGTATTGCAAACTTGTATTGTATTACAACATACAAACTTACAATTACAAATTCTTCACAAAATATAAAACAATATTCAACTATTTATAAGTCTTTTTCAAAACTTACAATTACATAATATTCACAAAATATACATATACAAAAATATTCAACTATTTCTAAGTTTCCAAACTTGAATTACCAATATAAAATCTTCAGTAGACAACACCAAAATCATATTGCCTGGCAATAAATAATAACAATTAACATCAGCAAAAAAATCAAGAAACTCAACACATGAGCAAAAACCACATGTATTGTGCAAAAACCACAACTTATACAATTCTATAAAACTCACCAAGATAAACTTAAGTTCCATGTAACTCAAAGAAACATTTTGCCCAACGAAGTCGCAAATCATACAAATCATCTGGTGTTAATTCTGTTGGGTCATCAAATACCTATAATACATAAATATAACAATATAGAGTTATTTTTTAAAAATTCATATTAAGTCGAAAAACAAAAAGTAAAGAATAAAGTAAAGTTATTTTTAGTACCTGCATCCAATTCTCGGTTATATTAGCAGAGACAATATCCAACATATTTTTCATCACATAGTATCCACAATCATTAGAGTTATGTTGTTGCCTTGTCTACAATTGAATGACATAATTAGTGAATATTTATCATATATTTAACTATAGAATTATAATTTACATCACACTTACATTAGGATGAAGCCATGTAGCCTTTTTTCTATTTCCATTTGCCATTTGATGAATCCCAAAAGAACTAATACAGAAAGATATAAACATCACATAACTAAATATACTCGCCAATGAAAAATCACATAACTATTAGTTGTCAATGAAAGTCACATGAAAGATAAACTTACTTTGTAATAATTTTCTTCGTGTTCTGGTCAATTTCCCGATGAAGTGAACAAAATACGACAACTAAATTGTCTCTTGGACACATGACTATTAATTGCCAATGTCTCATGTACGTGTGTGTGGAAACAGAAAAGTCGCATAAAATATATATGTTATCAAAATTAAATAATATAAAACACAATTTCATAAAAATTCTTACCCATGAATTAATGGTAGTAAGTGGCACGCTCTGTTTTCATCACGTAACTTTTCTAGCACGTAATTTTTAACATCTTCTTGAGATTTAGCTACATTATCATTATAAATACACCTAGCAGGGTCCATAAATCCATATAATTCTGAAATGGAATTCTCAAGACAAACACGATGAATATACCTGAATAATTTTAAAATTAACATTAGAATCAAAGTGATGAGAGATATAACATATTAATAGAGATTGACTTTAATAAAACAATAAAATGTACTTACGTGCACCAAATTTGAAGAATAGACACATCAAGCCAATGACCTAAACCCACCAATAACTCTCTGATACATTTAGCTGAAACATAAAAATTAGAGACACTCGCACAATGACTTAATTGTATTGCCAAATGGTTATCATCCAATTTCAAAACCATGAGTAACAATCTCTGAACATCATCAACTTCCATGTCTTTTGTGCTCTCTTTTGTGCTTCCCTTTGCAGCTGAACAACTTCCTTTTCCGCTTCCATTGATAATTTCCAATTTTTGAATGCATTTAATATCACCTGTGCTTTGTGATAAACCCATAGACTTAAGTGTCTCCATTAATGATTGCTGAAACATCTTACGCTCTTCAACCAACTTTTCTTCAAGTTCAGCTCTAAGTTTTGTTTCCAATATTGCAAGTTGTTCATTTACGTCGATATGTTGACTTTTTCTTCCAAAGTAAGTGCTTTGTTTATGGTGTTTTCCAACACCACGAACACGACCTCCATGCTCAGATGTTCCAATGGCTAATGATAAGATATCGTTACGTCCATCTGGAACAATTGCACCTTTTTCAGCTTCTTGAACAAGAGAATCCTACAAAATGCAAAAACATCAATTAATCAATCACAAATATAATGATACTTTGTAATAATTTTTCGTTGTTTACTTACAATTTTTTCAGCAACCTCTTGTGTATATTTTGATGTGTATTCTCCTCCTTTCTTTTGTCGTGCTCTCTTCCATAACTCATGGCGTGATGGTGGAGATGGACTATCATTATCATCTAATGTGGAATTATCTCTCGATGATGACTTTTCTTTCATAATTTTCTCCTCAAGTAAGCGATACCCTCCACGAGACAATACATGTGGGTATAAATTCTTGGCCACATTATCCTTACCCTTCTGACTTTTTTCCTATTATAAACTCAAACAAATAATTAATCACTAAATATAATAAAAATGTTATGCACACAAAAACATATAACTCCTACTAACCTTAAATTCAGGGGTATCTCGAATCTTGAGAAACTCTTTCCAGGCGTCTTCTGTAATAAAGTTATACTTGACATATAGAGGAGGATCATTTTCTATGGGATGATGAATATATCTATCTGTGAGTTGTGTCTTAAAACCTCTCCATCGCTCTCCCGCATTTTTAATCCATTCTTTCTTCAACCTATCCTTCTTTGGATCTTTACATTCTGGAATAGTAAAATGAGCCTACAAATGTAGTATATGTCATATGTTGTTAATTAGTATATGATTATAAAATATAATAAAGTACTGTATTTAAAATACCTGAATATCAGTCCAAATAGCATCTTTTACGCCTTCATCTACTTCTTTCCAATCATTTTTCACAATGCTACAATACTGTCGAGCAAGAGATGCTATATAACTCTTGAAATGTGTAGCATTTTTACCAACACCAATACATTCATAGGTTCTTGCATTAAACTCGACCTTTATCTTTTCACCTGTTTGATGAACTTTGTCAATTTGTATCATTAAAGTGGGACCTCTAACTCTTCTTTTATTGGGGTTTGAATCACCCATGTATCTGTTTACACAAAACAAAAATAATTAGAAATAATATTAAGCACAAAATAAAAACAATTAGAAATAAAATTAAGCACAAAATAAAAACAATTAGAAAATAAAGTAACGTGGAATTAACTTATACAAAAAATCTTACTAGTCCTCCCATATCCCTTCTTCATGGTCTATGCGAATAGCATGCACATCATCCCCTTCATTTTCTTCAATGAATGTAGTCACATTTGTTGAGAAAGGATGAGTTTCAGAAATATCAAGATTCTCATCATGATTTTCGTCACTATCATGGACCTTTCCTTGTAAAACCACTTACCACTTTTTATTAGAAGGATTTGTGACATAAAACACTTGTTTTGCTTGAGATGCCATGATGAATGGTTCGTTCGCATAAGCTAACTTGCTAAGATCAACCAGTGTAACTCCAAATTCATCGATTCTGACACCACTGTTGATATCAATCCATTTGCATTTAAATACAGGAACTTTAAACACAACATAATTAACTTCCCAAATCTCTTCAATCACCCCAAAGTACGGTGTAGATGCCATAACCGGGTTTTTATCTTTAGCACTAGAGAAGTGCATGGACTCGGCCAAAATCATTACCCCACTATTTTGCGTGGTACTACGGTCATCCTTTGACTTTGTATAAAAAGAGGTTTTATTAATATCATATCCACTCCAAGTTATTATGTTACATTTAGGCCCATAAGACAACCACTTAATTGTATTAGAAACACTATCTTCATTAGCAATTCTTTCTTTAAATCACTCAGAGAAACTCTTATTATGCTCTTTTAACAACCCTCTTTCATTCATCTTGGGGTACTTTTTCTTTACGATGCTTTTGTGAGCAGATAAGTAAGGTTGAACTTCATCTATGTTATTCAATATATACAAATGCGCTTGAACAACCACATCAATACTTAAGCTCTTGACTTTTAAACCTTGTGTACCCACACCCTCATATCTTCCATCACGACGAGACTTGGGAACCCCTACAACATCCACTCCTGACAAATAGTTAAAACAAAACTCAATTGCTTCTTCTGCAATGTACCTCTCAATAATCGATGCTTACAGACGGTGTGGGTTTTTTGTATACCCTTTTAGAATCTTCATGTATCGCTCTATTGGATACATCCACTGTAAAAAAACTGGACCACATAATCTAATCTCCCTTACTAGATGAACAATCAAGTGAACCATAATGTCAAAAAATGAAGGAGGAAAATACATCTCTAATTGGCACAAGATAACTGCAGCCTCATTTTCCAAATCGTCTAACTTTAGTGGATCAATGGTTTTACAACAAATTGCATTGAAAAATAAGCATAACCTAGTTATGGTCTTCCTTACGTTGTTAGGCAATATCCCACGAATAGCCAATGGTAGTAGTTGTTGCATTAAGACATGACAGTCGTGAGATTTTAAGCCAACTAATTTAAAATCTTTAACTGATACAAGCCTCTTGACATTTGATGAGTAACCATGCGGCACTTTGATACTTTGTAAACACTCACAAAAACTTGTTTTCTCTTTTTTAGACAAAGTGTAGCAGGCAGGAGGCAAATATGTCTTGTTACCTATATATTGTGGGGTTAACTCTTCTCGTATACCCATCAAACCCAAATCCAGACGAGCATTAATACCATCTTTTGTCTTGCCTTGAATGTTGAGAAGTGTTCCGATTACACTATCGCATACATTTTTCTCCACATGCATCACATCAATACAATGTATTACATCAAGACTAGACCAATATGAAAGATCGAAGAAAATCGATCTCTTTTTCCATACATTTTTCACAGTAGATCGTTTTTGGTACTTTCCAAAGATAACATCAAGTCCCTGTTGTCGCTGATAAACTTCCTCTCCAGACAAGGGCTTTGGAGCAACACCATGCTCTTGTTCCCCATTGAAAGCTTTCCGCAATCTACGATATGGATGATAACGTTTTAGAAATTTCCGATGCCCGAGATAAACGGTCTTCTTTCCTTTTTCAAGTTGATGGTAACAAGTGTCTTTTTCACATATAGGACACGCATTATGCCCTTTAACTTTATACCCAGACAAATTACCATATGCCGGAAAATCATTGATGGTGCAAAACAACATGGCACGCATATTGAACTGTTCGCCAGAATACGCATCAAAAACATCCACCCCTTCCTCCCACAGCACTCTTAAATCATCAATCAGTGGACTTAGATAAACGTCTATGTCATTTCCTGGTTGTTTTGGGCCCGATATCATCATTGATAACATAATATATTTACGCTTCATGCACGGCCTAGGAGATAGGTTGTAAATCATCAAGAGAACAGGCCAAGAACTATGGTTAGTACTCAGATTACCGAACGGATTCATTCCATCAGTAGCAAGTCCAAGTCTAAGGTTTCTCGACTCTTTGCCAAAATTTGGAAACAAAGAATCTATTTTCTTCCATTGCAAAGAATCAGCTACATGACGAATTTGTCCATCATATTTTCTTTCTTCTGCATGCCATCTAAGATTCTTTGCGTCATCTGCATTGGCGAATAATCTCTTGAACCTTGAAATTATTGGTAGGTACCATACCACTTTCGCAGGAGGACCCTTTTTTACCACCTCATCATCAATTGACTCACCATCTTTCTTTTTGTAGCGTGAAGCCTTACACTTTGGACAATGATTATACTTTTCATACTCTTTTCTGTATAATATGCAATCATTAGGGCATGCATGTATCTTTTCATACTCCAAACCCATTGGACACAATATTTTCTTCGCCTCATAATAACGACTTGGCATTACATTACCTTCTGGAAGCATTTCGGTCAACAATCCAAGCAACTCGGTAAAACTTTTGTCAGTCCACCCATTCTTTGCCTTCAGATTAAATAATTTTAACACGGCTGACAGACGTGTAAATTTTTTGCATCCCGGGTACAATGGTTTATCCTTGTCATTGCATATAGTATCATATGTATGTGCCCTCTTAAACGAATCTTGTCCAATATCACGCATCATGTCTTCTAGACGATCATCCATTTCTACACTAACATCATCTCTTTGAGACACGATTGACTTTGCTACTACTTCACCGTGCCATATCCATTTTGTATAACTTTGACAAATCCCTACACAAATTAGATGATCCATGATTTCTTTCTTACTACGTTTTGGTTCTTTATTTGCACAACGAATACATGGACAGAGAAAAAGCGTAGAAAGACTTTTGTCAGCATTACTTTCAGCAAACTGTAGAAATTCCATCACTCCATGTTCGTACTCGTCACTTAATCGATTAGCTCTCATCTAACTAAGATCCATAACTATGTTCACACGGAGGAAGGTCTGACGAACGGTGTGTCCGCGGCTGCGCTACTTCACGGAGATTCCGAGATTGCAAGTTGCGCTGCTTCGCGGAGAAAGAAAAATAGAATCAAATTTCAATGGCAAGGTTATAACTCTATTAAGTTTGATAGGTTAAAGATAAACAATGTGTTTCTGAGAGGACCATTAATTCTTTTGTCATAGGTTTCTAAATTTTCCACTTCTTTTATTTGATGAGCATAAAAATAGGAGAAAGGGATTCAAATATAATAGTATAATAATAGTAACAAGAATGGAACAAAGTATAAAACACACGAGTAACAAAGTGTAATTTATAATAGTATAGTAATAGTAATGAGACTGTAACAACGAATTGATAAGAAAAATTTGGCAAAACATTGGTTTTAAACCAAATATCGTTGAACAACTATTTGGTAACATAATTAGAATATTAATTATTTATAAAAATTTAGATACTCCCTTCCACTATTTCTCTCTTTTCAATCTCTTCTTACAATCTAACATACTTTAAATATAAACTCAAAGAGGAATAATGTTAATCACTCATTTTCAAACAAAAATTTGCACTTACAGTTGAAACGGCGAGCGAAGAGTCGTGAAGGGCGTCAATCGGTCGGCGAGGAGTCGTGAAACGGAGATTCCGAGATTTCGAGATTGCAAGTTGTCACTATAGTTTTTCCAAATCTTCCTTTATATTTAGCTGTTGGACTCACAATGCAAATGGAAATGGAAATTGAAATTGTTATAGCAACATGCAAAAGTAAGACAATTGCCATGGAGAGTCAGTAAGAAACAAGGCCAAACAATGTAATATCAATTGCCATGGATGCATGATACCACAGGTTATAACTGCCAGGATAGTAACCCACGTAAGAGCATACATCAATGACTCTTATGTAATCTCAAGCCTCAACTCAACTTTAGTTTTGATGAAAGACAAACAAGCTAGTTTGATGAAAGACAAACAAGCATTATGGAAAGAAGGAAAAGAAGTGGAAATCAACTTAAAGCATCTTTCACTCAAAGCTTCAAGGAACTTGGCAAGCAATCAAGTATATCAATTCTCAATTAAACTACATTGATTAGAAATGCTCAAAAATGATTTACACACTTGCCACATCACTTCAATTATATTTCAAAACATTTTTTAAGTTTTTCTCTGCTGTAAATCGATTAACATCTTGTGTAAATCGATTTACACATGCTTTTTCAAAAAACTGTTTGCTCCTGCCAGCAATCGATTTACAGGTTGTGTAAATCGATTGATCACAGAACAAACTGATTTTTTAACTCTTGTAAATCGATTGACACAACATGCTAATCGATTTACACTTCAAATTTTTTGAAATTCTGAACGTTACAAACACGTGCAATCGATTTGCATCTTATGTTAATCGATTTGCACATTGAAAATTTTGAAAAATCTGAACTGGTTTCAAGATATCCTTCACACCTTTTCTCCAATAGTTGCATGATCAAACATTGCATCTTGTCAAGTTTTTCAAACAGAAAAGTGTCCTTTTGGAAAGGTATATTGATTACTATATATTACAAAATATTTCAAATCATAAACAACTCTTCTCTTATGCAATAAAATCTGAACTTTGTAAAATATTCAAACTTCATATTTCTTAACTTTTAAGAACAAAGATTTTCTGCACTTTCACACATATAAAGAACAGAAATCTTTGAGCATTATCTAACCATTGTGTTACAGTTTGAATTTCTTACAAGAGAAGAAAGAAGAAACTTCAAAGAAGTCACTCTATGTGATCAACATCTTTCAAGAAATCATACTTCATAAAAACATACAAAGTGTAACTTATTTCCAGGATTGTTGGAATTAAGTATTAGATTACTTTTGTTCCTTGTTGTCCATTGTTGGAAACAAGAGGTATCTTTTGAGAGGATTGTTCTCATTAGACTTATTGGAAATCCAAGAGGGTGTTCTTGGTTATTTGTTAGGTTCTTTAGTGGATAAGACTAGGAAGAGTCTTGTAAAAGTTCTAACAATATAGTAAAATCTCTTGCGTGTTTGCAAGGGGACTGGACGTACTTCCGTGGTGTGGAAGGAACCAGGATAATTCTCCGTGTCTCTTTACTTTCTGCACTTTACAGTTTTCAAAGCACTAAATCAAAACCAGAAAGTATAAAATAAGTCAAAAATCGACCACCACCTAATTCACCCCCCCCCCCTCTTAGGCGCAATCTTAATCTTACAATTGGTATCAGAGCAGGTTATAGGTAACCTGCTCCTAGAGATCCAGAATGGCTTCCGCAAATCATCAACCAGTTTTCAGAGATGGTGGTAGTAACAACAAGCCTCCTCTATTTTGTGGTGAATATTTTGACTTTTGGAAAATACGCATGAAGGCGCATTTAGAAGCACAAGGAGAGGAAGTATGGGATGCTGTTGAAAATGGTCCATTTATCCCGATAACGGTAATCAATGGCGTTGGGTCTGCAAAGCCCAAAACTACATGGGACGACGATGATAAAAAGAAAGTTTTCTATGACAAAAAGGCAATAAACCTTCTTCAAGGTGCACTCAGTATGGACGAATTTTTCCGTGTCTCAAACTGCAAAACAGCAAAGGAAATTTGGGATACCTTGGTTCAAACTCATGAAGGAACGGCTGAAGTAAAAAGATCAAGGCTAAATACCTTGAGTCAAGAATATGAACTATTTCGAATGCAGCCCGGAGAATCCATTCTTGACTTACAAAAGAGATTTGTGCATTTGACAAATCACTTAATTGCTCTTGGTAAAACCCTGTCAAATGATGAACTCAACTTGAAAATCCTTAGATCATTGACTAGGGAATGGCAACCAAAGGTAACGGCAATCTCGGAAAAGAAGAGTCTCTCCGCAATGACTTCCGCTACATTATTTGGCAAACTTCAAGAATACGAAACGGAACTCGGTAGACTTGAAAAACATGAGAATCTAGAAAAGAAGTCCAAAAACATTGCTTTAAAAATTGATTCAAAAGAAGTGGTAAAAGAAGACAATCCGGAAGAAGATGAAAATTTCATGCTTCTAGTGAAAAGACTTGGGAAGTTTTTTGGCAGAAATGACAAAGGCGGATCTCATGCACATAAGAGAAAGCACTTCAAGAAAAGAGAAGCCTCCACATCAACACAAGATGTCTCATGTTATGAATGTGGAAAGCAAGGACACATCAAGCCAAACTGTCCAAATCTCCCAAAGAAAAATGGATTCAAAGGAAAGGACTCAAAACAAAAGAAAGCCTACATAGCATGGGAAGATAATGATATGAGCAGTTCATCGGAATCGGAAAGCGACGAATGTGCAAACTTAGCCTTAATGGCATCGCATCACTCCGACAATGAAGAAGAGGTTAGTAATGAATTTAATCTTTTTGATGATGATGTTCAAGGTGCAATTGATGAACTCTTGAAAGAATGCAAAAGTTTATACAAAAAGGTGTCAAAACAAGAAAAAGAACTTCTAATTTGTCTAGAAAAAATTGACACCATGACTAAAGATTTTGATCTTCAAAAACAGAATTTTATTAAAGAAAAGGAAACATTTGCATGCTCCAAGTGTGAATCAAATGTCTTTCAAATTGTTCAATTGAAAAGAGTCATTGAACGATATGAAAAAGGACAAATAGGATTGGAAGGATTACTAAGCCAACAACGTTATCCAAATGATAAAAGAGGTCTTGGTTATGTGAATACTAAGAAACCAAGTAACAACCCCACTGTTTTTGTGAAGGCTAGTAATAGTTCCAATCCCAAGAAAGTAGAAAAGAAGCAAGTTGTTCATAATCATCAAAAGAAAAAGGCTAATGTATCTAAAATAAAACAAATTCCTAGATACAAGAGTAAATTTGTTCCAAACTATTTTTACTGCGGTATTATTGGACACACACCAAATGCATGCTATATTAGAAATTTCAGTATGGCTAGTGGACACTATGCATGGGTGAAAAAGGGAACTAACTATGAAGGACCCAAGGAAACTTGGGTACCTAACAAGAAATAATTTGTTTTTGTAGGTATGCTTGAAATCCACATCAAATGTTTGGTATCTTGACAGTGGATGTTCAAAGCATATGACAGGAGATGTACACCAATTTTCATATCTAGTACATAAAGCCAAAGGGTATGTCACCTATGGAGACAACACCAAAGGAAAGATTCTTGGCGTTGGAATAGTTGGCACACCTCCATCCATTCAAATTGAGGATGTTCTCTATGTTGAAGGATTAAAGCACAACCTTCTTAGCATAAGTCAACTTTGCGATAGAGGGTTCAAGATCAAATTCAACAAAGAAGAATGTCTTATTATGGATGAGGCAACCAATGAGGTAAAACTCAAAGGTATAAGATCTAACAATATTTTTATGATTACTCTAGATGATTTGTCTATGAAGGTACAATGTCTTATGGTAAACAACAATGACGCTTGGTTATGGCATAAGAGGATTGCTCACATTCACATGGAGCACTTGAACAAATTGGTTAAGCATGACTTAGTTATTGGTCTACCAAAGATGAAGTTCATCAAAGACAAATTATGTAGTGCATGCCAAAAGGGCAAACAGACCAAATCAACTTTCAAACCAAAGAATGTGGTTTCAACAACAAGACCACTTCAATTGTTGCACATGGATCTTTTTGGTCCATCTAGAACAAGAAGCTTCGGAGGTAACATTTATGCATTAGTTATTGTAGATGATTTTTCCCATTTCACTTGGACTTTGTTTTTAGTGCACAAGAATGAAGCATTCAAGGCATTCAAGAGATATGCAAAACAAGTTCAAAATGAGAAGTCATCAAAGATAACATCAATCCGAAGTGATCACGGTGGAGAGTTCCAAAACAGTCTATTTGAAGAATTTTGTGAAGAAAATGGGATCTTCCACAATTTTTCAGCACCAAGAACTCCACAACAAAATGGAGTAGTTGAAAGGAAAAATAGGTCTTTGGTGGAACTTGCTAGAACCATGCTAAGTGACTCAAGTTTGCCTAAATATTTTTGGGCGGATGCGGTAAGCACGGCATGTTATGTAAGCAATCGCGTGATCATAAGACTTATACTAAAGAAAACTCCATATGAGATTCACAAAGGAAGAAAACCAAATATCTCTCACTTTCATATTTTCGGGTGCAAATGTTTTGTCCTTAACAACGACAAAGACAATCTCGGTAAGTTCGATGAAAAATCGGATGAAGGTATCTTTCTTGGTTACTCCCTTTCTAGCAAAGCTTTTAGAATTTACAATAAAAGAACTTTAACTATAGAAGAATCAATGCATGTTTCTTTTGATGAATCTAACACCTCCAAGGAGGAAGTTATTATTTGTGATGATTCTATAGATCTATCTCATGAGATTTCCTGCGGAGATGGCAAAATTGTCAATCCGGAACAAACACATGAACTTTCACATCAAAATGAAAATGATGATGATCTTCCTCAAGAATGGAGAACTCATCGTGATCATCCAATTGACAATATAATTGGAGATATTAGCAAAGGAGTATCTACTCGGCTAAATCTTAAGGATGCATGCTTAAATATGGCGTTTGTATCTCAAGTTGAACCTACTAAAGTGGCTCAAGCACTAGAAGATGATCAATGGATCCTTGCCATGCAAGAGGAGTTAAACCAATTCGAGCGGAACAAAGTTTGGGAACTTGTTCCTAATCTAGGAAATAAACGTATCATTGGAACCAAATGGGTTTTCAAAAACAAGATGGATGAAAATGGAATAATCACTCGAAACAAGGCAAGACTAGTTGCTCAAGGATACAACCAAGAGGAAGGAATTGATTTTGAAGAAACTTTTGCTCCGGTAGCACGTTTGGAAGCAATAAGATTATTACTTGCATATGCATGCTCATTGGACTTTGAACTTTTTCAAATGGATGTAAAAAGCGCATTTCTCAACGGATTCATAAATGAAGAAGTCTATGTAAAGCAACCTCCCGGATTTGAAGACTTCAAACATCCTAATCATGTCTTCAAACTAAAGAAAGCTCTCTATGGGCTGAAGCAAGCACCAAGGGCTTGGTATGATAGACTAAGCGCATTCCTATGTGAAAAAGGGTTTGTAAAGGGTAAAGTTGATACCACTCTCTTCATAAAAAATGTTAATCATCATACCTTACTTGTACAAATCTATGTAGATGATATTGTTTTCGGTTCAACTAACCAAAATATGTGCAAGGAATTTTCGTCTATGATGCAAGGAGAGTTTGAGATGTCTATGATGGGAAGATTGAATTTCTTTCTTGGTCTTCAAATTAAGCAACTCAAACATGGTATTTTCGTAAACCAATCAAAATATTGCAAAGACCTTATAAAGAAGTTTGAGATGGAAAGTAGCAAAGAAAGTGAAATTCCTATGGGATCCGGCACCTATCTTGATCCAGATGAATCAGGGAATTCTATTGACATAACTAAGTATCGTGGAATGATTGGCTCACTCCTCTATTTAACAGCAAGTAGACCTGACATTATGTTCAGCGTTTGCCTATGTGCAAGATATCAAGCCAATCCTTAAGAGTCTCACCTTGCAGCAGTCAAGCGCATAATAAAATATCTCAAAGGAACAACCAACGTCGGATTATGGTATCCAAAAGGTAGTATGTGCAATCTAGTTGGTTATTCTGATGCTGACTATGCAGGTTGCAAAACTGATCGCAAAAGTACTAGTGGAACATGTCACATTCTTGGAAATGCCTTGGTTTCATGGTCATGCAAAAAGCAAGCAAGCGTAGCTCTCAGCACTGCCGAAGCAGAATACATTGCAGCTGGAAGTGGATGCGCTCAAATTCTTTGGCTAAAACAACAATTACTTGACTATGGAGTAAACCTTGGATGCATTCCTCTTCGATGTGATAACACAAGTGTAGGTGTTTAGGTATTGGCTTGCATTTTTGGTAAATCCCAAGTGTATGTGTGAATGTCATGACTGATGTCATAACATTCTAGTTCAGTTTGTACTGACTCATTAGGTACCTTTGCAGAAAAATATTGTAATTCAAATACTGATGTTTATAAGTGTGTATCTGAGCATTTTTGCAAAATGATCACATTTTGCTAAATCAGTAGACAGGTTTTCTCAGATGTCATAACAGATGTTATGACATCCTGTTCTGAACTAACAGGATTGCAGGATTGGATAAGTCTGAGTTTTTTCAGGAAATAACTCAGTCCTTTCTGAACAGAATCCTGCGTTTTCTGAGGGGTAACCTAGCTCAACCCTAACCTGGTTAATAAAGTCCTGTGACCTGATCTTTAGGTAAAAACGGAATTAACCCTAGGTTTTTGGAAACCCTAACTGAAGTTGCAGCTGCTATATATTCAACAGAGCTGCTGTTTTTCATGGCTGGCTTTTATTGATTAGAAGATCATTTGTAATCTGTATAGATTTGTTTATTGTACTCCAAGCAATTATCATTGTGATAAGTGCCTTGGAATAGGTTTCAAATTGTAAGGGTTGTGTAGCACTCTAAGCTTTGAAGCAAGAGTGCTTGAATGTTCCTTGACTAAAGTTGTGAAGCAGAGTCAAGTTAGTTGTGTACATCACTCAAAGCTGTGAAGCAAGAGTGATTGTGTTGCTTGATTAAAAAGTTGTGAAGCTTAATCAAGTGTTTGTCTTTGAAGAGTGTCTTCATCAATTCTTAAGTCAAATTGGTTTATGTATCACTGCTGTGATTGAGGGGGAGTGAGTAGGAACTCAGGTTTAAGTTGTACTTAGATTGGAATTGCATTGGGTAGGTCTTAAGTGAAGGAGATAAACTGGTTGGTTTATTCCTGAATTAAAATCTCTTATAGTGGATTTCCTCCCTGGCTTGGTAGCCCCCAGAGTAGGTGTTGTTGCACACTGAACTGGGTAAACAATTGACTGTGTTCTTTATTGCTTTTGTATTTACTGTCATATAGTAAGTCAGATACGGTGTCATAACATTGAACGTGACATTGAGTATCTGCAGCCAGAATTTCAATTGGCATCAGAGCAGGCACCCTGCCTGTATTACTGGGTGAGATCTAGGGATATCACTTTCTAGAACTATGGACAAAGAAGGAGTTTTTGGAAATAGACCACCCATTCTGGACGGAACCAATTATGACTACTGGAAACCTCGTATGATTGCCTTCCTAAAATCTCTGGACAAAAAGGCTTGGAGAGCTGCTGACAAAGGATGGATTCATCCCACCATAACTGAGAGAGATGGGACAATCAGTCTGAAGCCTGAGGAAGATTGGAGTAAAGAAGAAGATGAGTTAGCTCTGGGAAATTCAAAAGCTCTAAATGCCTTGTTCAATGGAATTGATAGAAACATTTTCAGACTAGTACATCAATATGAACTGGCCAAGGAAGTTTGGGACACTCTCAGAACTACTCATTAGGGCACTTCCAAAGTAAAAATGTCAAGGCTTCAGATGTTGACCACTAAGTTTGAGAATCTAAAAATGATGGAAGATGAAACCATTCATGAGTTTCACATGAACATCTTGGAGATTGCCAACACCTCAGGAGCACTGGGAGAAAAAATGTCAGAAGAAAAACTGGTGAGGAAGATTCTCAGATCCTTGCCTAAAAGATTTGCAATGAAGGTAACTGCCATAGAGGAAGCCCAGGACATTAGCAAGTTGAAAGTGGATGAACTTATTGGGTCTCTTCAAACTTTTGAGATGGGGATCACTGATAATGGTGACAAGAAGAACAAAAGCATAGCACTTGTATCCAACACTGATGTTGAATACAAGGAGGATGAAGAATAAAACATATCTGGAGCTATTTCCATGCTTGGAAGACAATTCAACAGGCTCATCAAAAGAATGGACCCAAAGTCAAGGTCTAATGTTCATAACATTCCCTCTGACATTGATAGTTCCAGCAGAAGACCAAGGTCAGAAGATAAAGGAAACCAAGGCAGAGGTATTCAATGCCATGGATGTGAAGGATATGGACATATTCGAGCTGAATGTCCTACCTTTCTTAAGAAGCAAAAGAAAGGAATGACTGTTACTTGGTCTGACTATGATTCAGAAAGTAATTCTGAAGAAGAATCTGCCAAACTAGTTACTGCCCTAACTAGTGTTTGTACTTCTGAAAGTGACACTAGTGATGAAGAAGTGACATTTGAAGAACTGGCTGATACCTACAAGAAATTGTGTATCAGAAGTGCTGAAGTCTGTGTGCAGAATGAGAAACAATCAAAACTCATTATCAAACTGGAGGCTGAAAAAAGGGCGAATCTTGAAACTATAAGTCATCTAGAAGGAGAAGTTCAATTGCTGAACTCACAACTGAATCAAATGACCAAATCTGTCAAGATGTTGACCAATGGAACAGACAAATTGGAAGAGATCCTTCAGGCTGGACAAAATATGGGAAATAAATCTGGACTAGGATTTATGGAAGCAAAGAAATCTGGTACTGGTAAGCAAATGTCAAAACGGATGTCTCAACACAACTCTCAACATCAGGGACAGAGACATATGAAGAAGAGGTACCAAAGATGGAAATGTCATCATTGTGGGAGATATGGTCACATAAAGCCCTTCTGCTTCAGACTACATGGATATCCTAATCAGAACTCAGGTGTCAAACCTAAGTCTAAAAAGGTACTTCATGCTCCTAAATGGAAGAAAAAGGCTGCTGCACTGATAGCTCACACTTCCCTGAGGGTCTCTGCAAAGGAAGATTGGTACTTTGACAGTGGATGTTCCAGACACATGACTGGATTCAAAAATCTCCTCAATAATGTTATGCCTCACACCACCAGTTTTGTGACCTTTGGAGATGGTGCTAAAGGTGAAGTCAAAGGAGTTGGTAATTTGGACTGCCCTGGAGTTCCAAGTCTGAATAAAGTACTGCTGGTAAAAGGGTTGGCTGCTAATCTCATTAGTATCAGTCAATTATGTGATCTAGGATTCAAGGTCAACTTCTCAAGATCTGAATGTCTAGTAATTAATAAAAAACTAGAAGTTGTAATGAGAGGAATCAAATCCAAAGATAACTGTTACGTGTGGCAGCCTGAGAACACTGTTATCTCCACTATGTGTCAAATCATCAAAGAAGAAAAAGAGATGAAACTGTGACAGCATAAGCTTGGTCTCCTTCATCTAAGAAGAATGAAAAGAGCTATTTCTATGGAAGCTGTTAGAAGAACTCCAAAACTACAGGTTGATAATATCTGTGATGTGGCAAATAAACTTGAAGAAGAATGTGTTGTCAGAACCTTAAGTCATCTTGACAAGGATGTTGGAAATAACAAGTCAAATAAATTCTGTTCTCAAAACATCTGGTCAAAACAGATGCTCCCTGAGTACAATGTTACACAAGATGTTGTGACATTGTGTTGTGACAATCTGAAAACAATCAACATTTCCTTGAATCCTATTGACTTTGAAGAGAAGAAGTCATTTAAACTGGAACATAGTTTCTCTAAGCTTCAGCTGACTGATTCTTCTACCAAGGCTCTTGTTGGAAATAAACTTGAAAATTTGAGGGGCAGGTTGGGTATTCACCAACATGAGAAATTATAGCAATTAATTTTGCTTAAAACAAGGGTTGAAGGGATTAATTTTATTAAGTCTATATTTAGTGGGTTAATCATATTCTTTCACAATTCCTTCAAAAGCTTTAAGAAGTTGAAGAGACTCCCTTTTATCCCCTACCTCTCAGTTCCTTGCAACCTGTTTCCTCCTCCAAATCAAAGATTTTTCTCAAACTACTACCATTACTCAAAGTCAATCAAAATGTCTCAGACATCGTCTTCAACCATGGCGACTTCGTCTTCCTCATCATCGTCATCATCTGACCAAGATTCTAGGGCAATCACTACATGCATAGAATCTGAAGTTCTTGAGGTCACTCCTCTCAGGGAGATGGCAACTGACCCAGCCAGAGTCAAAAAGCTCAGAACCAGACATGCAGGAAGAGCTCAAGCTACAGCCTCTGGTAATTCTTCTCATCCTTCCTCTTCTGTACCTAATAGAGAAGGATCAGTTCAAGTACACCAAGCTATTGCTAGGCTGGTTACTAGCATACTGAGTGGCAACCAATCTGTACCGGGGATTTCTATCCCTTTAAATCAATCAGAAAGTCCAAATGTGGAAGGTTCTGAAAATGTAGATGTCACTGAGGATGTTGTGACACCAAAAGACAACATTCAGAACCCCTCTGAAAAGGCTGCTGATCCACCTATCATTGATGTGGATGAAGATTACTCAGATAATGAACTGATTGCTAATGTGAACCCTAGCATAGCTAGGAGATTGATGAAAAGAAAGAGTAGTCAGAATGATAAACCTGATGCTAAGAAATCCAAGGCTGAAGGGATGGCTGAGAAAAGTATTCAGACAAAAGGGAAGAAGGCCCAGGTGCAGACTGCTAGACAACCAATCTCTAAGAAAAGTAAAGAACCTGAAACTTCTGATTCTGATGATGAATCAGAATTTGAGATTGATATTGAAGAAACTCCCATCAGAAGGAAGCTCCCCTCCAGCAAGATTGCTAGAGTGCCTGAAGTGCCAACAGACAACATCTCTTTTCATCATCCTGACAATGCAAACAGATGGAAGTATGTTTGCTTAAAGAGAATAGCCTTGGAGAGAGAACTCAACAATGATGCCTTGGAGTGCAAAGACATCATGGATCTGATCAAAAATGCTGGGCTAATGAAGACAGTGATAAAGTTTAACAAATGTTATGAAAATCTGGTTAAGGAGTTTGTAGTGAACTTGTCAAATGATTGTGCTGATGGAAGGTCAGCTGACTTTGAAAGTGTCTTTGTTAGAGGAAGAAGGGTCAAGTTCTCTCCATCAGAAATCAACAAGTTTCTTGGAAGAACAAATAAGGACTGTCCTGATCTAGAGGCAACTGACAATGAAGTTTGTCTAACCATCACAGCCAGGCAAGTAAAGTGCTGGCCCTTGAAAGGGAAGCTGAATGCTAGTAAACTCAGCATGAAATTTGCCATCTTGCATAAAATAGGAGCAGCCAACTGGGTGCCTACAAATCACAAATCAACTATCTCCACAGGATTGGGGAGATTTATTTATGCTGTGGGAACCAAGACTGCTTTTGACTATGGGAGGTACATCTTTGAACAAACTTTAAAGCATGCTGGCAGTTATGCTGTCAAAGGACCAATTGCCTTTCCCTCCCTCCTTTGTGGAATCATCCTTGCACAATTCCCTGATATCCTTGTGGCAAGAGATACAGTCTGCAAAAGAGCTCCTGCCCTTGGCCTGCACTACAAACTGTTTCAGGGATCTCATGCTCCAGACATTGTCATAATATCAGTTGAGACATCGTCTGTAAAGACCCAGTCCAAGACATCAGATGTCATAGCTGTTTTAAAAGAAACTTGCAAAGAGCTGGATGCTAGAAAAAGGACCCTAGAAATTCTAATTGCCAGGCTAGAAAAGGAGGAAGCTGAAGAAAGCAGAAGGGAAGAAGGTGTAGAAGCTGAAGGACAGCTCAACATTGAAGAAACTAGCTCCTCTGAGTCTGATGACAGTGCTTGAAGGTTGATTGCTGCTTGGTGGTGTTGCTGGTTGGTTGCTGATATCTGGTGGAGTTTGGAAGTGTATTCTGTTGTTGTCTGCTGCTGATCTTATTATTTTGTTTTGGATAACTGTATAATTTTCTGAACATGTATCTTTGGCCCATTTGTGGCTAAAGAGGGGGAGAATATTTTGGGTACTTACTTAATTAGTACTTGACATTCTATTTTTCTGCTGTCACTTATTTCTGCTGCTATCTATCTCTGATTGTTTAGGGTCTTTAGCCAAAAATCTGCCAAAGGGGGAGTTTGTAGGTGTTTAGGTATTGGCTTGCATTTTTGGTAAATCCCAAGTGTATGTGTGAATGTCATGACTGATGTCATAACATTCTAGTTCAGTTTGTACTGACTCATTAGGTACCTTTGCAGAAAAATATTGTAATTCAAATACTGATGTTTATAAGTGTGTATCTGAGCATTTTTGCAAAATGATCACATTTTGCTAAATCAGTAGACAGGTTTTCTCAGATGTCATAACAGATGTTATGACATCCTGTTCTGAACTAACAGGATTGCAGGATTGGATAAGTCTGAGTTTTTTCAGGAAATAACTCAGTCCTTTCTGAACAGAATCCTGCGTTTTCTGAGGGGTAACCTAGCTCAACCCTAACCTGGTTAATAAAGTCCTGTGACCTGATCTTTAGGTAAAAACGGAATTAACCCTAGGTTTTTGGAAACCCTAACTGAAGTTGCAGCTGCTATATATTCAACAGAGCTGCTGTTTTTCATGGCTGGCTTTTATTGATTAGAAGATCATTTGTAATCTGTATAGATTTGTTTATTGTACTCCAAGCAATTATCATTGTGATAAGTGCCTTGGAATAGGTTTCAAATTGTAAGGGTTGTGTAGCACTCTAAGCTTTGAAGCAAGAGTGCTTGAATGTTCCTTCACTAAAGTTGTGAAGCAGAGTCAAGTTAGTTGTGTACATCACTCAAAGCTGTGAAGCAAGAGTGATTGTGTTACTTGATTAAAAAGCTGTGAAGCTTAATCAAGTGTTTGTCTTTGAAGAGTGTCTTCATCAATTCTTAAGTCAAATTGGTTTATGTATCACTGCTGTGATTGAGGGGGAGTGAGTAGGAACTCAGGTTTAAGTTGTACTTAGATTGGAATTGCATTGGGTAGGTCTTAAGTGAAGGAGATAAACTGGTTGGTTTATTCCTGAATTAAAATCTCTTATAGTGGATTTCCTCCCTGGCTTGGTAGCCCCCAGAGTAGGTGTTGTTGCACACTGAACTGGGTAAACAATTGACTGTGTTCTTTATTGCTTTTGTATTTACTGTCATATAGTAAGTCAGATACGGTGTCATAACATTGAACGTGACATTGAGTATCTGCAGCCAGAATTTCAACAAGCGCGATCAATATTACGAAAAATCCAGTTATGCATTCCCGGACGAAACACATTGACATCAGACATCATTTCATCTGAGACCATGTACTCAAAGGAGATGTCGAGATCACATTCGTGGACACTCAAAATCAACTCGCGGACATCTTCACAAAACCACTTGCAAAGGATGCATTTTTCAAAATTCGTCGTGAACTTGGAATCCTCGATGAACAAGATATTTAAGGTGCACTCAATCCTTAACTATACCTTAATGTACATATATATGTGGTTAGACATTGTTTCAAATGTTAAAAATAATGATGTTTTAAATTTTTTTCTTTAAGTAAATCGATTTACACCATATGTCAATCGATTTACTACTGAAGCAAATCATTTTTTTTAATAAAATCTTTTGTGTAAATCGATTTACACAATATGTAAATCGATTTACCACTGAACAAAAATTATTTTTTATGAAAAATGTTCTGTGTAAATCGATTTAACCAAGGGGCAAATCGATTTACCACAGAATCTGAAGCATTTTCTGTGTATTTTCTCTATGCAATTTAATTTTTAACATGTGATACTTGTATGAGCTTTTAATATATTGGTCAAACATTCATTGTCTCTCAACCTCCCATCTTACTATTGCCCAATCAATGAAACCTTGACCAAATCACCAAATTAAAACCTCATAAAGACCTCACTTACTCTCTATATTATTTAAACTCACCAAAACTATCTCATAACACCAACACACTCTCTCACATAACAACACAAAGAAATCTATATCTCTCTTTTCAAAACCCTAACAAGATCCATGGCTCCCAAGAGAAAAGCCTCTGCCTCAGAGAAAGGAAAGAAGCAAGCTACGTCAACATCTGAAAACTCTGTGCTCGAATACCTCTCGGATCCACAGCGGGACAGATTTATCAAGCATTTTCAAAAGAAAATCATCTCTGCTCCAAAGTTTGGTATGTTATCTACTTTTCCAGATGAATGCTTCTCGTTTCAAAGAGACTTCATTGCTTATGGTTTAGAACCATTAATATCTTCACATGGTTTCTATTACCCGGATCTGGTTAGAATTTTCTACAGCAATATGTGCTATGACAACAACAAATGTTATACCTATGTCCTTGGAAAAAGAATCCCTCTGTATTCCAAAACTATTGGCAGAATTTTGAACATTCCATATTCTGGAAGTACCCTCTATGATCCAGAAGATGCTGCTTGGGAAAACTATCAGAAGCGAGAATTTTTTCTATAGCATTGGAAGGTTATCAGAATCTGAATACCGTGCCAAGCGGATTCGAAGTCTTGGCGGGGTTATTCCAGCTAGGGACACATGGAGTGCTGGAAATTTTCATATAGATGATAGGTTGTTTCACTATTTTCTGGTGTATATTCTGTTTCCTAGAGCAGGGAATCATTGTACGGTGATCGACCTAGAACTGCAAATTATCTATGCAAGGAAAAATGGAATTCCGGTTAATTGGGCAAAATTGATTGTGATGCATATGCTAAAAGTTGCCGCAAGGGCCACCTTTCTACCATATGCATATTTCATTACAAGGATTATGGCAGCTTTTGATATAGATTTCACTGGATTTGAGCGGATTGAAATGGATCCAATCACCACTAGGATCTCCATCAAAAATGTTGATTCAAGGATGGGTGTTCATTTCAATGCTGAAGTAAAAACCATCACTTACATTGGAGAGGATGTTGTCGGAGATGACGGTAATAATGCAGATGAAGAAGACCATGAAGTTCCTCCTCCTGCTGCTTCTTCTGGTCCAACAAATCAAGATGTTATGGATTTCATGACGCAAAAGTTTGCTTCTCTCAATTCTAACATCAATGCTCGATGGACTGAGATAAATGACTCTACCTCATCTCGAATAAATGCTTTTCAGAATGATGTGAACCAACAATTTTCATATCTTTATTCACATCTTCATATCCCTCCATACGACCCAACCAATCCTGCTCCTCCGCCTCCTCAATACACCGAACCACCTCTTCAACAACAATTTCCATATCAAGGACCTTTCTAAAATGTTCCTGATCAATGTTATTAAATTCTTGTTATAAGTATCATTATGGTTTTTGTCTTGTTGTATTTCAAGTGTTCATTTTATGTATTGTGTTCTTAAACTTTGTTCGATAATTTTGAAAGTTTTTTGTTTTTTTATTCATGTTCCTGTACATTTCTTTCTGTTATAATTTCTTGTTGCATCTTTCCCTTCTTTTCAATGGCAAGGTGATAACTCTATTAAGTTTGATAGGTTAAAGATAAACAATGTGTTTCTGAGAGGACCATTAATTCTTTTGTCATAGGTTTCTAAATTTTCCACTTCTTTTATTTGATGAGCATAAAAATAGGAGAAAGGGATTCAAATATAATAGTATAATAATAGTAACAAGAATGGAACAAAGTATAAAACACACGAGTAACAAAGTGTAATTTATAATAGTATAGTAATAGTAATGAGACTGTAACAACGAATTGATAAGAAAAATTTGGCAAAACATTGGTTTTAAACCAAATATCGTTGAACAACTATTTGGTAACATAATTAGAATATTAATTATTTATAAAAATTTAGATACTCCCTTCCACTATTTCTCTCTTTTCAATCTCTTCTTACAATCTAACATACTTTAAATATAAACTCAAAGAGGAATAATGTTAATCACTCATTTTCAAACAAAAATTTGCACTTACAGTTGAAACGGCGAGCGAAGAGTCGTGAAGGGCGTCAATCGGCCGGCGAGGAGTCGTGAAACGGAGATTCCGAGATTTCGAGATTGCAAGTTGTCACTATAGTTTTTCCAAATCTTCCTTTATATTTAGCTGTTGGACTCACAATGCAAATGGAAATGGAAATTGAAATTGTTATAGCAACATGCAAAAGTAAGACAATTGCCATGGAGAGTCAGTAAGAAACAAGGCCAAACAATGTAATATCAATTGCCATGGATGCATGATACCACAGGTTATAACTGCCAGGATAGTAACCCACGTAAGAGCATACATCAATGACTCTTATGTAATCTCAAGCCTCAACTCAACTTTAGTTTTGATGAAAGACAAACAAGCTAGTTTGATGAAAGACAAACAAGCATTATGGAAAGAAGGAAAAGAAGTGGAAATCAACTTAAAGCATCTTTCACTCAAAGCTTCAAGGAACTTGGCAAGCAATCAAGTATATCAATTCTCAATTAAACTACATTGATTAGAAATGCTCAAAAATGATTTACACACTTGCCACATCACTTCAATTATATTTCAAAACATTTTTTAAGTTTTTCTCTGCTGTAAATCGATTAACATCTTGTGTAAATCGATTTACACATGCTTTTTCAAAAAACTGTTTGCTCCTGCCAGCAATCGATTTACAGGTTGTGTAAATCGATTGATCACAGAACAAACTGATTTTTTAACTCTTGTAAATCGATTGACACAACATGCTAATCGATTTACACTTCAAATTTTTTGAAATTCTGAACGTTACAAACACGTGCAATCGATTTGCATCTTATGTTAATCGATTTGCACATTGAAAATTTTGAAAAATCTGAACTAGTTTCAAGATATCCTTCACACCTTTTCTCCAATAGTTGCATGATCAAACATTGCATCTTGTCAAGTTTTTCAAACGGAAAAGTGTCCTTTTGGAAAGGTATCTTGATTACTATATATTACAAAATAATTCAAATCATAAACAACTCTTCTCTTATGCAATAAAATCTGAACTTTGTAAAATATTCAAACTTCATATTTCTTAACTTTTAAGAACAAAGATTTTCTGCACTTTCACACATATAAAGAACAGAAATCTTTGAGCATTATCTAACCATTGTGTTACAGTTTGAATTTCTTACAAGAGAAGAAAGAAGAAACTTCAAAGATGTCACTCTATGTGATCAACATCTTTCAAGAAATCATACTTCATAAAAACATACAAAGTGTAACTTATTTCCAGGATTGTTGGAATTAAGTATTAGATTACTTTTGTTCCTTGTTGTCCATTGTTGGAAACAAGAGGTATCTTTTGAGAGGATTGTTCTCATTAGACTTATTGGAAATCCAAGAGGGTGTTCTTGGTTATTTGTTAGGTTCTTTAGTGGATAAGACTAGGAAGAGTCTTGTAAAAGTTCTAACAATATAGTAAAATCTCTTGCGTGTTTGCAAGGGGACTGGACGTACTTCCGGGGTGTGGAAGGAACCAGGATAATTCTCCGTGTCTCTTTACTTTCTGCACTTTACAGTTTTCAAAGCACTAAATCAAAACCAGAAAGTATAAAATAAGTCAAAAATCGACCACCACCTAATTCACCCCCCCTCTTAGGCGCAATCTTAATCTTACATCTTATACATTTTAAGAGTCTAAACTATGAACTTTGGTCTAGTACCTAACAACATTGGCCAGATCGCTTATAAAAAAATTTATAGTCAGATCTACTAAACAGGAGCATTATAATATTACCAAATTCATTCAAGCAAAACTTCTCTAACCACAAAAATTAGTTCATAACATCTAATATATTAATATCGTAAAAGAGAATATAACGAGTTCTATTTGAGAAGGGAAAAAACAAACTAGTTGCGTATCAAACCAACACAATAATGAGATAATCTATTTTGTTTGAATAAGTCATTCCAGAAACAAAATGAAAACAGACATATACCAATATCAACTAGTAAACATCCAGAAGATGAAGAAATACATACATTATACAGTGTAAGTATTCAATGCAATACAAACACTAACATATTATACTATCAAAGAAGCCTCATTTTATAGCTGCAGTAAACAAACCACGTTATATAACGGAAAACTCAGTAACAGTTGAAAACAAACCACGTTATAGCTGCAGTAAACAAACCAATGCATCAAACAGTTGAAAGGATAACGGAAAACCCACTTACAGTTGAAACCCACGATGAATCGGCAGCGAGGAATCAGTTGAAACGGCGAGGCGACGGTGAGCCGTTGAAACGGCGGTGAATCGGGCAGCGACGGTGAGCCGTTGACGGTGTTGGGTGTTGGAGGCGGTAGGCATCGTGGAAACGGTGGTGGCGGCGACGGTGTTGGCAGCGGTAGGCGTCGTGGAAAAATGGGTCGGAGAATGGGTCGTCTAATGGAAAAACGGTGTAGGCGTCTGTAGATGTACAGTGTTCGCGAATAAAAGTAAATTGTTTTTATACTTTTTTACCTCGGTGGAGCTTCCAACCGATACAAGGGGTTGGGCTATTACATCGGTGGAAAGTCCCACCGATTTAATATTTTGCTTTTTTTTTTTAAGTTGGGCTATTACATCGGTGGAAAGTCCCACCGATTTAATATTTTGCTTTTTTTTTTTTTTACACGCGTTTGGCTATTACATCGGTGGACTTTCCAACCGATACAAGGGGTTGGGCTATTACATCGGTGGAAAGTCCCACCGATATAATATTTTGCTTTTTTTTTTTACACGCGTTTTTATGATTTTTTAATACATTTTAAAAATTAATTCAAGCTATGGCTATTACATCGGTGGGAAGTCCCAACCGATGTAATATCTTCCTTTTTTTTTACACGCGTTTTTATGATTTTTTTAATATATTTTAAATATTAATTCAATCATTTTTTACATCGGTGGAAAGACCAACCGATATAATATCTTGCTTTTTTTTTTACACGCGTTTTTTATGATTTTTTAATATATTTTATATATTAATTCAAGCTATCATTTTTTACATCGGTTTTTATTTAAACCGATGTAATATATTGCTTATATTTTTTTACCGTTTTTGTCACCTTGTTTCTTATTTACAAAAATGCCACCGTGTTTTTTTTCTGGAAATCTTTTACATCGGTGGATGAGATTGCCCGATGTAATAGGTGACGAAAAAGTTTTTTTCCCTTATTTTTTATATCATTGCAAATAAATACCTGATGTAAAAAGTTTGTTAACTGTATTTTTTACATCACCTATTTTGATACCCGATGTAAAAACTTTTTCTCAAATGTCTTTTTTTTAGTAGTGTCTTCACCTTTCCAGATTATCAGTTGGTGCCCACCATGGAAGAGTTGTCTCAAATATTGGGTATACATATTCTTGATCAGATGCCTTTCACCAGTTTAGAAGAAGCTCCCAAGCCAGAGGTCATTGCAACAACTTTGCATCTGAAACGGTCCGACATTGTATCCAACTGGGAAACAAGAAGTGGTGTTAAGGGTTTTCTAGCCAAGTTTTTGTATGAGAAGGCTCACCAATTTTGGGATGATTTAAATTCCCAAGATTTTGAGGAGGTTATGGCCCTTCTAATATATGGTTTAGTGTTGTTCCCTAATCTATACTTTCTCATATATGTGAATGCTATCAAGGTTTTCCTCTCTCGTAACCCTGTGCCTGCTCTACTCGGAGACATCTTGCATACCCTCCACACTCGCACCATGAAGAGAAAAGGGATTCATACGTGTTGTGTGCCATTGTTGTCAAGGTGGTTTATTTCTCACCTCCCTAAATCAGTATTGAAGAATGAAGAAGGTTTGGGTTGGTCGGGAAGGATAATGTCACTTTCTCACTCAGATATTCTCTGGTATTCCCGATCCATGGGAGATATCTCCGTCATTGACCGCTGCGGGGAATTCCCTAATGTCCCACTATTTGGAATTAGGGGAGGCATAACATATAATCCTTCTCTGGCCTTATGACAATTTGGTTATGCTCGAAGGGATGGTCCCCATGATATGGTTATCTAGGGCATTGTGTTTAAATACGAGGATGATTCTCAAGGGTATCGTCAGAGGTTTATACGAGCTTGGGGCATGGTAAACAAATTTGATACCAGGACTTTGGGGCCTAAGACTTCCATCCCTATGGAACCTTATCTCAAATGGGTACGAGTTCGCACTCAGAACCTTATCATGCCGTATATATCCATCTTACCAGTGGTTATGGAGCCCATCTCCGAAGGGGATATTCCTTATACAGTTCTCCATCCTGACATGCCCACTGATCTTGAGGAGCTACAGAGATCCTGGATTCAGTTGAAGAAATAATGGGATACCTTTAGAGAATATTTCTATGTCAATGAGAAGAAATTCTTGGAGCTTACAAAGCTACTTCACGAAGAAAAAAGTCTTAATGTCTATCTCGGCACGAAGAGGAAGTGCCCATGGGAAACCTGATGTCTTAGATTTTAGAATTTTTCAATTGTAAGCCTAAAAAGGAAATTGTATTTTGAAATTCTACTAATAAAATATTTGTTTCATTTTGGTTCACAAACTTAAATTTCCCGAAGTCCTTGAAAACATTGCATACATATATCATACATATCATTGCATAAATAGGTTTCTTATCTTCTTCGCTGTTTATTTCAACAATGGCTCTTGAACAAACAGTCAAGGAACTTCAAGCACAAAATGCCCAATTCCAAGAAATGTTCCTGAATCTGGCTAAGCGACAAGAAGACTTGAAAGCTCTAATTCTCAAGGACAATAAGAAGAAAAAGAGGCTAGTGGGTGTTCTGAATTTGGGAAGAAGGTTCAAAGGACTGGTTAAGCACGTTTTAGAGCTTGCAACTCTGTCAAGAGAGAGAGAGACAATCAGGATGGAGAGCCAAGAGAAGAAGACCACGGTACAAGGGAGTATGAAGAAGATGAACCTGACTATTATGAGGAGCAGTATCCTTCTGCTGATGATAAATACAAATAGTTGGGCGATCGGCTCAACTCCATGGAGATCCAAAGGGTACCCGGACTGGACTTTGAAAAGCTAGGACTAGTCTCAGGGGTGGTCATCCCGTGGAAGTTCAAGGTCTCTACATTTTCTAAGTACGATGGTGTCTCCTGCCCTAAGTTACATTTAAGGTCGTATGTCAGGAAAATTCAACCCCACACTACTGATAGGGATTTGTGGGTACACTTCTTCCAGGAAAGTTTGGCAAGGACTCAGCTGGAATGGTTCTATCAACTAGAAAGAACCAATGTACGTAATTGGGAAGATCTGGATGCTTCTTTCTATAAGCAGTACCAATATAATGCTAACCTCGCCCCGACTCGTACATAATTACAAAGCATGTCTATGGGTTCCGGCGAGGGCTTTAAGGACTATGCCCAAAAATGGAGATACCTTGTGGGAAGAGTCCAACCTCCATTGTATGATAGGGAGCTTGTGAACATGTTTCTGGGCACATTATCTAGGCCATTCTTTAACCACCTGATTGGAAGTTCTTCTGCTGGGTTTACGGAATTGATCTTGACAGGAGAAAGAGTGGAAGCTG
Source organism: Vicia faba (assembly GCA_948472305.1). Lineage (NCBI taxonomy): Eukaryota > Viridiplantae > Streptophyta > Magnoliopsida > Fabales > Fabaceae > Vicia > Vicia faba. The sequence continues at coordinate 1,573,003,262 of OX451739.1, read as the reverse complement.
GTATTAAAAGTGGTAAAATACAGAGAGATGCATCCTCCATCACTACAAAGAAGCCATTCACAGGGAAGAAAGAGGTCAGTGTTTCTTATGGCCAAAGAAATCTTAACAAAACTGAGCGTCGTCTGACGGTATAGGCTGTTATGATTTCCAATTCTACATCAAACTGGCAACAGAATAATCAGTCCAGAATAGATAAGCCAAGGAGACAGTTTACCCGGATCAATATGACCCTATATCAGGTTTTACTACACCAGCTGAAGTCCAATTTGGTTACCCTGAAAGAGGCTCCCAAAAACCCTAACACTATATCTCCTCACTACAATGCAAATGCTTGGTATGCTTACCATTCTGAAAGTCCAGGCCATGATACAAACGACTGTTGGGCTTTGAAGAATAAGGTGCAGGATTTGATTGAAGCAAAGGAGATTGAATTCGATGCTCCTGAAACCCCTAATGTTATTACTGCCCCTATGCCCAAGCATGATCGTGGTGTCAATGCTATTGATGATGACATGTTTGTTGCTTAGGTGGATGAACTAGCTACTCCGCTCCTGACTATTAAGAAGAATCTCTTGCAGGCCAGTTTATTTTCGGGTTGTGGCGAAGGTTGCTACTTGTGTTTGTCCTTACCTAATGGTTGCCATTTGTTGAAGGAAGGCGTTCAGTGCCTGATGGATGATAAAGAAATCATGTTTGAAAAGACTCCAGTTACAAGTGTTCCATGTGAAGATGTTTCTATCATTACCATTTTCGCCAATCCTCCCAAGGTCTCATCCAAAAGACCTGTCAGGATTACATCTGTTCGGAAAGTTTATCCATTGATAATTACTTTCCCTGGACCTATACCATATTCCTCGGATAAAGTTGTTCCTTGGAACTATGGGGCTGACGTCTATTACCATGGCGTCAAGCAAGATTTTCTGGTTGTTAAGGATAAATATGCTGAAGACTCAGATCCTGACACTAGTAATATCGTCGGGACCAGTAAGATAACAAGAAGCGGAAGAGTTTTCTCTTCCGAGATCTCTCCTCCTAAAACTGTTTCTACTCTTGTGGTCATCCCTGCTTCTGCTCCTATTAATACTCCAAGTACTACTCATGTGATTGTTCCTACTACTATTCCTGTCAATATTCCCATTGTTACTCCTACTGTTATCCCTGCTACCGAGTCGGCCGAGACACGTGGCAAAGAGATATTGGTTGAGACTGTCCAGACGAAGGTGCATCCAGAAGTCATCCCATAATCCTCTAAGCAAGATATGGAAGAAATTTTAAAGATCATTAAAAAGAGTGACTACAATGTGGTTGAACAACTGGAGCAGGCCCCTTCCAAGATCTCAATGCTAGCCCTGTTATTATGCTCTGAAGCCCATGCCAAGGCTTTAGTGAAATTCCTCAAGATTGCTCATGTGCCACAAGAAACCTGCGCTGATCAATTTGAAGACTGTGTGACCAGTTTGACTGCTGACAATGGGCTAGGTTTCTCTGATGCTGATCTGACTCCCAGAGGGAGGAAACATAATAATGCCATGCACATCTCTATCGAGTGCAGAGGCACTACTTTGGCCCATGTTCTAGTGGATACAGGCTCATCACTGAATGTTCTACCCAAGAAGGCCCTTGACAGGTTATATTGCGAAGGACTGACTCTGAAGCCCAGTAACATTGTGGTGAGAGCCTTCGATGGTTCTAAAAGAATGGTGCATGGAGAGGTGGACATCCCTATCAAAGTGGGAACTCAGACTTTTAATTCCACTTTCTATGTGATGGACATCCGCCCATCTTACTCATATTTATTGGGTCGACCCTGGATCCATGGGGCTGGTGTTGTGACTTCCACCTTACATCAGATGCTGAAGTACCCAGTCAATGGGAAAATTATCACAGTGCATGGGGAGGAGGAGTACATGGTGAGCCACCTGAACTCTTTCAGGTACGTTGAAATGGACGGCGAGTTCATTGAGACCCCCTATCATAACTTTGAGGAGGTTCCACAGACCATTTCTGCAACCAAAACCTCTGCCAGTGTTCCAAAGACTACTAGGCTTCCGCTGAAGATGGCCTCTCTGAAAGATGCCAGAGCAGTTGTTGAAGAAGGTGGGTGTATAATTTGGGGCCAACTTCTGGATATTCCCTACAAATATGACAAATTTGGTTTGGGTTTTACATCAGGAGCTCAAAGGGCTGTTCGTCATGATCGTGTCAGAGGACCACCCTTACGCATCAGCAATCATGGGGTTAATGCTTTGGAAGACAGTGACAATGACTGTGACATGGACCAGTGGATCTTCCCAACTGTCAGCGGAGGACTTACCAACTGAAAGGCTAAAGACTTTGTGCCAATTACTTTTATTCAGGAGTAATTGTCCTTTTTTTGTTTTTGGATATGTAATAAATGAATAATACAAACTCTAAGACCTTGTGTCTTACCCGAGGCACAGTGGTTATTTTGTGAGGGTTATCATGTTTCATTATCATATGTCATTAATAAAGCATTGGATGTTTTTACATACAAATTTTGCGCTCTTTGACTTTCTTTTATGCTTTTTACTTTATTAAAACACTTATGCTCTTACACACACTCACATATCAAACTGCAGATCCACATCCACTCTGGATCCCATTGATAATGGTTATGCTATTACTCATTATGACTTTGAAAATCCGATCAACCAAGCCGAGGACGAAGGTGAGGAAAATTGTGAGGTACCAGGAGAGCTTGCCAGACTGTTACAACAGGAAGAAAGAGCAATACATCCTCATGAGGAGCCAGTTGAGACAGTGAACTTGGGTATTGAAGAGGACAAAAAAGAAGTCAAGGTAGGTGCTAACTTGGAGCCTAGTGTCAAATAACAGTTAATATAGATGCTACATGACTATGTTGAGGTTTTTTCCTGGTCATACAAAGACATGCCAGGACTTGACACCAATATTGTGGTCCATAGCCTACCTACAAAAGAGGACTACCCTCCAGTGAAACAGAAGGGTCGTCGTATGCGGCCGGATATGTCAGAAAATATCAAGGCTAAAGTCATGAAACAATTCAATGCCATTTTCTTAGCTGTCACATCCTATCCATAATGGGTCGCTAATGTTGTTCCAGTGCCTAACAAGGACGGTAAGGTACGTATGTGTGTGGATTACAAAGACCTAAACAGGGCAAGCCCCAAGGATGACTTCTCGCTTCCCCACATTGATGTTCTAGTTGACAACACCGCACATTATAAGACCTTCTCCTTCATGGATGGCTTCTCCGAATACAATCAAATCAAGATGGCACCTGAAGACATGGAGTAGATGACCTTTGTCACACAATGGGGCACTTTCTGCTACAAGATTATGCCATTTGAGCTAAAGAATGCTGGGGCAACCTATCAATGAGCCATGGTAGCTTTGTTTCATAATATGATCTATCACGAGATAGAGGTCTACGTGGATGATATGATAGCCAGGTCTCAAACTGAGGAGGAACACCTTGATCACTTACAAAAACTATTTGACAGACTGAAGAAATACAAACTGAGGCTAAACCCGAATAAGTGCACTTTCGGAGTAAGATCCGGTAAGCTCTTAGGTTTTGTAGTCAGGGGCAAAGGCATTGAAGTGGATCCTGCAAAGGTTAAAGCTATACAAGAAATGCCAACTCCTTGCACTGAGAAGGAAGTTAGAGGATTCTTGGGACGCTTAAACTACATATCCAGATTCATTTCACATATGACCGCTACTTGTGAGCCAATCTTCAAATTACTGAAGAAAGATCAAGCATTAAAGTGGAATGGCGATTGCCAGAACGCCTTTGACAAAATCAAGGAATACCTTCAAGAGCCTCCAATTCTGATGCCTCCAGTTGAAGGAAGACCTCTGATCATGTACTTAACGGTATTAGAGAACTCAATGAGGTGTGTGCTGGGGTAGCATGACGAGTCTGGTCGAAAAGAGCATGCGATATACTACCTTAGCAAAAAATTTACCGACTGTGAAACAAGATACTCACTGCTCGAGAAAGCTTACTGCACTTTGGCATGGGCTTCTCGCCGACTGAGACAGTATATGTTGACCCACACAACTTTGTTGATATCTAAGATGGATCCTATCAAGTACATCTTTGAGAAGCTCGCTCTCTCCGGAAGAATAGCAAGATGGCAAATGATCCTGACCGAATATGACAATCAATACACAACCCATAAAGAAATTAAGGGAAGTATACTAGCTAATCATTTGGCACATCAAGCTGTGGATGACTACCAATCCATGAATTTTGAGTTCTCGGATGAGAACATCATGCTAGTAACCAATTCTGAAGAACGTGGACCAGATGAAGGACTTGAAAAAGGATCTCAATGGACTATAGTTTTTGACGGGGCTTCCAACACTCTTGGAAATAGCATCGGCACCGTGATCATATCTCCTGAAGGTTGTCATACTCCTTTCACTGTCAAGCTATGTTTCAACTATACCAACAATATGGTTGAGTATGAAGCATGTATCACGGGTCTCAAAGATGAAATCGATTTAAGGATCAGATTCTTAAGTGTATTCAGAGACTCGGCTTTGGTAATCAGCTAGATCAAAGGAGAATGGGACATGAAGCACCCTAATATCATCCCGTACAAAGAACATGTGTTGAAACTAATCCCATACTTTGAAGAAATTACTTTTGAGCATTTTTCACGAGAAGAAAATCAACTAGCGGACGCACTAGCTACGATATCATCCATGTTCAAGGTCAGGTGGGATAATGAGGCTCCTCAGATCACCATTGAGAGGATGGACGAGCCAGCACACTATCACAGGATTGGTACTGAAGACGTAGTGGACAAGCCTTGGTTCCATGAAGTCAAAAGATATCTCGAAAGCCAAGAATATCCCGAAGGAGCTTCAGTCAATGATAAGAAGTTCTTAAGAAGGTTCTCTGCCAAATTCTTCCTCAGTAACAGGATCCTCTACAAGCGCAATCATGACTATACCTTGCTTCGGTGTGTAGACAAGAGTGAGGCATAAAGGATTATGGCTGACTTACACGAAGGTACCTTTGGCACTCATTCCAGTGTACATTCAATGGCTAAAAAGATCCTACGGGCAGGATACTACTGGTCCACCATGGAAACAGACTATTATCAGCATTCGCGGACTTGTCACAAATGCCAGATCTATACTGACAAGATACACGTGCCTCCAGTTCCTCTAAACGTTTTGAATGATCCTTGGCCATTCGCAATGTGGGGCATCGACATGATTGGGGAAATCAGACCTACGGCTTCTAATGGACACCGCTTCATCCTGGTTTCCACTGATTACTTCACGAAGTGGGTCGATGCAGCTTCATTCGCTTCCGTTACCAAGAACGTTGTGGCCCGTTTCATCAGACATAACTTTATCTATCAATACAGTATTTCAGAAAGAATCATTACAGATAACGGTACCAATCTCAACAACACCATGATCACCGAGCTTTGCACACAATTCAAGATTCATCATCATAACTCTTCTCCCTACCGGCCGAAGATGAATGGCGCTGTTGAAGCTACTAACAAAAATATCAAGAGAATCATATAGAAGATGACAGTGACATATAAAGATTGGCATGAGATGTTACCATTTGCTCTTCATGGTTACCGTACCACAACGCGCACATCAACAGGGGAAACTCCTTTCTCTTTGGTATATGGTATGGAAGTTGTCCTACCCATTGAAGTCCATATCCCTTCTTTGAGAATCATGAAGGATGCAGGGCTGAATAAAGACGAATGAGTCCAGACTCGACTTGACCAGTTAAACCTGATTGATGAGAAGAGGCTCACGGTTGTCTGCCATGGTCAGATGTACCAAAAACGTATGATTAAAGGTTTCAACAAGAAGGTCCGACGTCAGGTGTATCAGGCTGGTGACTTGGTAATCAAGCGCATCATACTTCCGCAAGGTGATCCCAGGGGCAAATGAACTCCCACATATGAAGGGCCATTTTTAATCAAGAACATATTTTCTGGTGGAGCCATGGTCTTAACCACTATGGACGGTGACGACCTTCTGCACCATTTAAACGCGGACATAGTTAAAAGATACTACGCATAAACAAAGACCCGCTAGGTCGATTGGCCTAGAAAAAATTGAGATTTTTTTAAAAAAACAAAAAATCAGGTTTTTTCAAAAATATGAAAAAAACGAGTTTTTTTTTTAAAATACAAAAAAAAAAAATTGAATTTTTTTTCGAAAATACGAGAAAATCGAGTTTTTTTTAAAATAACAAAAAAATCAAGTTTTTTATTCGAAAATATAAAAAATCGAATTTTTTCGAAAAAAAAAACTTTTTTTTTGGAAATACGAAATATCGTTTTTCAAAAAAAAAACACGTTTTTTCGAAATTGTGAAAAATCTATTTTTTTCGAAAAAAACAAAAATTCTTTTTTTCCGTACTTACGGAAAAAAATATTTTTTTAATGAAAAATACAAATTAATAATTAATATTAAAAAAAATTAAAATCGATATAAATTTATTTTTATGATTGAGATCGGTATAAATGAAAAATTGATTATATATTTAAAAATCGGTTATGAAATTTATATTTAATTATAAAATTTAATTATGGATAAATTGATTTTATAATCAATTATGTAAAAATATAAATGGATTGATTATGATAATCGATTATAAAAAATGGTTATATATTAAATGTAAATTGATTATATGAAAAATCCGTCTAGGAGTATTCCTAGCAGATGGTTTGGACCATTTTGTCTCTGCATTTAATGATCTTTTCACCAACCATGAAGTTGTTGTGTTTGGCTGCCACTTCATAACATCTTGTCCATTGAAGTAATAAGCCCTAATCCATTTAATCTAAATTTTATCAGCTTTGGATTGCAGATTCCACAAAAGTTTCTCAATTGTTCTTGATTCCACTTCACTTCATTAGAGAGATGATGTTCAAACAACCCGTTTTTTTTAGATATTAATGTAATATTTAAATTGCTTCAAAATGTAATAAATAGAAATCATATGAAATACTTTAACTTTTCAAAATTAAATTTCTAAAAAGGTATCTTTAAATATATAATTTATCATTTATCAGTAGTTTTACGCCTTTTGAAATTATATAAATTTATTGTAAAAATATATTCTTTATTAAATATCTTTTAATTATGGAGTGAAGATTCATTTTAATCCCTCGAAAAATTGTAAATCTCAAATAAATCTTTAATAACAAAAATTCAATTTAATTCTTTACAAAATTTAACTAATTCATATTAATTCTTATGTTAATATTTTTTTAAACTAATTTTTTTTTACTTTTAAATTGTAATTAGACCGTAAAATTATATTATATTTTATTTTATTTTATTATTATTTTAAATTAAAAATATATATAAAATTGATTCTCAAAAGTGGTAAAGGCATAGGATATGCCTCAAAGGTAATGCGTTTAATTCTTTATGAGAATTAATTTTGTATTTTTTTATATTTTTAAATCTGAATTATTTAAAAATAAAATTGAAATAAAAAATAAAAATTAATTTAATATTTAAAATAAAAAATAAAATTTAATTTGGTGGTCCAATCAGGGTTTAAAAGCAGGAAACAAATCGGTTTGAAAAAAATGTTAACATAATGACTAATATGGTCCAGTTAAATTTTGTAAGGGATTAAATCATTCATTTTTACGGAAGATTAATTTAGATTTTATAGTTTTTTTGAGGGACCAAAATAGATCTTCATTCTTAATTATATAAATGTGATAATTGGTCTGTAACTTTATGTTCATGTTATGACAAACAATTGGTTTATATTTAAACCAATGACACATTTTTATTTCAACAAATTTCTCTATGAATTAAATTTTTTAAATTTTGTTATAAAATATTATGGAAGAAGAGAAAAAATATTGTTTTAAAAAAAATTCAAAGATTGCTAACACCGTGGCGGGTTGTGGCGGTATCATTAGAAGCATAAATGGAGTTTGTTTAGGAGGTTTCTCCAAGTATTTGGGACACTGTAACGTCATTAATGCGGAATTATGGGGTGTTTTCGAAGACATTGGAATCTCTAAAGAGTTAGGCTTAACGAAAGTCGAAGTTAATGTAGATTCAATTATTGTTGTGATATGATTATTACTAGTAGAGCAAGAAACATAGATAGTTTAACTATAGTTAATCAAATCACTAATCAAATGCAAAATATTGGAGAGGTGAAAATTTCTCATTGCTACCGTGAAACCAATTTCTGTGCGGAGGTGTTAGCTAAATTTAGAGTCACTAGTGACGGTGAACTCTTTTTTAAGGATGATTACCCAATGTTTATTTCTCATTTGCTTAATAATGATGTTTTAGGTATTTTGGTTTCAAGGTTAACCTCATTGTAACTTTTCTCTGTTGGGCCTTTGGCTCTCCATTCCAACAAAAAAATATTCAAAGAGATCATAAATAATAATAAAAAATACATTTCTCAAATCAAAGTCAAGTTTTTGTGTATATTTTTTATAGAATCAAGTCAAAAATATATATGTTGACTTATTAATCATGACCAAGTGTTATTTTTTAATAATAATTAAATTCAACTATATAAAAAAAACTGAGAGAAATATTCTAATTATTTTATTTAATACTTCACTTTCTGTCATAAAATATATAAAAAAGTAATAACTATATTTTCTATAACATAGGCACGAATTTTTGTCACCACTGTTGCTAATATTTTGATCACTATTTTGTATCATAATTGAAGGATAATAAAAATGAAGTAAGGTGTTGGAAATTTTTTTACAAAGAGAACCCATGTATTTGTAGAGAGAGAAACTCTCTCTCTTCTCTCTAAAAATTTAATGTGTTTTTTCCCTTTTCTTATCCGATTTAGGGTTTAAGAGGCTTTCCCCCAGTCTTTTCTGGTTCCTAGATCCATACTTGGATTTTTGTTCTCCTCTAGTAGGAGCTCTTCTCTACATTTCAGTTCTTGCATTTCCTTCTCCATTTTCAGTTCGTAAGCTTGAGTAAGATGAACAAATGGAGAAATATCCCACTGTCAAGGGAAGAAGAAGGATGGATCACATGCGAGGTTGAAGAGGTATGTGAATGAGAGGTTTTCCAACACACTCTCGCAGGAAAAATGTGGACTGATAACACCTTTAACTCATATGCGTTCACGAATACAATTATCGGAGCATGGAAGCTTAAGAATCTGGTAGAAGTACAAGAGCTGAGTAAGAATATTTTCCTCTTTCGGTTCACTACTAAAAGTGATCTTAAGGGTATATTGAAGAATGAACCATGAAGTTTTGATAGGAACCTCTTGGTCCTTGAACGGGTGTCAGGTGAGGAACAACCGTATGACTTGAACTTACACTTAATGACCTTCTGGGTTCGGGTCTATGAGTTGCCACTTATGCTCAGATCTGAGGCTATGGCGAAGAAGCTAGGCGGTATTCTGGGGGTCTTTGAGGAAATGGATTAAAAGGAGGCTCACAAGAATGGCAGGTTCCTATGACTAAAGGCGAAGATGGATCTAAAGCAACCACTGAAAAGAGGGACTATGGTGAGGTTTAAAGATAAAAACTTGAGGTCCACTTTAAATATGAGCGAGTATCGACTTTTTGTTTTGTGTGGAAGAGTTGGTCATCAAATCAAGGATTGTGAAGTTGTGGGTGACCCGCGTGAAGAAGGGTTCAAAGACTTGGAAGAACATGATCTTTCTTATGGAGCTTGGTTGAGAGCCTCAATGCTACCAAGAGTCCATGAGGAACAAAAAAAAATACTCAAACTCAAGTTCCTGCAATAAGATCTTATTCCATATCTCTCATGGGCAAAGTAGGTGTGAGACAAAAGGTGAAGAGAAAGAGGGAGAAGAAGGGGAGGTAGAAAAAATAAAGGAAAAGCGGCCAGAGAAAAGCAAGGGGGATGAACAAATGATAATACCAGCTCCCAGAGAAAAAATACCCTTGAAATTAATGCCATGGTAGAATCCCTTTGAGTCGTTGACATTTATAATGTTGGGAAAGGTGGAGGAGCAACATCAAATGGAGTAACTACGAAGAGGAAGAAGTGGACAAGGAAATCTGTGGCTAGAAAGACAAGTCAAAGTCAGATGAAGAAACTGGATTTGGAGGGGGGGCAAAAGAAACTTGGTTGACATCATGATAATAGATGGAATAGTTGAAGGGTGTTGGAGTGGGGAGAAGAAGTTGAAAAGTAATGCAATTTTAAAGGAAATTCAAGCACATGGACCAGAGGTGGTGTTGGAAATCCAACACCGCCTAGACCAATGAAAATTATGAGTTGGAACTGCAGGGGGTTAAGGAGCCCCCGTGTAGTTCGAGCCTTGTTAAGGCTCCTAATAAATGAAAATCCCGATTTGGTGTTAATGGAAACGCGTCTTAAATAACAAGAGGTTCAGAGGATCAAGATGAGAGTGAATTATGCAAGATGTTCGAGTGTTGACTGTGTTGGAGATGGGAGAAAATGTTCAGGTTGTTTGATACTGATGTGGAGAGATAACTTACAAATTGACATCACCTCTTTCTATTGTAACCATATCAGTGGTCATATGGCAGATGAAATTGATAGTCAGGGTTGGGATTTCAATGAGATATATGGGCATCCAGATGAGCAGCTTAAGAAACAAACATGGATTCTCCTTCAGGATTTGGTTCAGAATGGAGGCAACAATCCCATAAGTTTTGGTGACTTCAATGATATCTTATCGGAAAGCAAAAAAAGGGTGGTAACATTCGTTCGTCATCTCAAATATCATGGGGTAGGCAAGCATTAGATCTGTGTGGAATTTTTGATATTGGCTTTGAAGGATATCCATTCATGTGGACAAATGGTAGAAGAGAGGGGAGAACATTCAGTGTCGACTGGATCGTGTTCTTACCTCAAATGACTTCTTGAATAAATTTTCCCCAATCAGAGTTATCCATCTCCGCAGATATAGATCAGACCATGCAATTTTAAGAACAAGAAATGTTTCTACATCTGGCCTTGAGATTTTGATGATAACTTTACATGTTATCTTAGAGAACAATTATATATACTAATGGTTTCATTATAGTGTGTAGTTGTTGCTATAATGTTCTGACTCTAGTACAATGCGTGTGACGTCACCAGGTTCTGAACATACACTACTGGAAGAAAACACGTGGTTACGTGTTACAGTTGAAGTCAAGGTTCTGAATTTATCTTTTGTAATTTGTTGAAGGAACGTTAGTACAAGAGGTTTTGATCGTGACTTTGTGGTTAAGCTTTGGAAGCCTTCTAAACATTTGCTTCTATGTGTTATTGTAATACGGTGGGAGAACTGACTTGGTTGTTTTGCGTTCGATCGCAATTGTTGCGGATAGCAAGAGTCGCCACCGACTTTTCTTTTATGCAATAAAGAAAGGTTGAAAAAGAACAGGAAAGACCTTTCGAGATTATTTCTTGAGTTCGGGGGGGGGGGGGGGGGGGGGGGGGGTAGGTTATGAAAAGGGAAGGTGTTAGCACCCTTTTCATCCGTAGTTATCTACGGGCTCTTAGTTGCTTACTAGATCACTTGCTTTTGTTTGAGAATGTGCTTTGTGGTGTGGGTTTGAAAATATTTTGAAAAATGCCTTTGTTGCGGCGAACTTTGTAATGATTCTCGTCTCTATAAGAATGCGTACAAAGTGTTGGTTTTGAAAATAGTTCAAAGAGATGTTTGTTTTTAAAGATGTTTTTGAAAGTGTAAGTGTGGAAAATGGTTTTAGTTTAAGAGCAAGCAACTACGAGCGTCCTACCTACTCAAAAGGTCTAATGTTCTTTTCCTCCTCCTTTAGATGTGACTATCTTACCATTGGTTAATAAGAAGCCCCATCGTTGGATGTGAAGGGACATGCGCGGGTCAATTGTATAGTCATAGAAGGCAACCTATGAGACATTTTAGCAATTTTTGTAGGGACTAAGTTCGTTTTACTGAAGGCAACATCGAGGGACTACGATCTTTTTATCGAGGGTATTTGCTAAAACGCCCATATTCGAGGGACATGACTATTTTCCGAGGCAACAAGTGAGATTACCCTAGAGGTGTGTGATCGGTGGAAATAGAACTGACTGTTTTTTAAGCTGGTTCGCGAAATGTCGCGGTAAGTAAGAGTCGCCACCGTCTTTTATGTTCTCCAACATGGAAAGGACAAAAGCACATCAAAATTCCTTTTTTGAGAATGTTTCTCGGTTTGGGAGGTAGATTTATAGAAAGGGAAGGTATTAGCACCCTTTCTATCCGTGGTTATCCACGGGCTCTTAGGTACTTGCTCTTATGTTTTCAAAAATTGTTTGCTTTTCAAGTGTATTTGGGTTTGAAAAAAGTTTCGTTTGAAAAATTTCTAGGTAACTCTTGTATCTGTCCTCAAGAGTGTATGAAAAAATTGTTTGAAAACTTTTTGAAAGTGTAGGTGCGAAAAGTTTTTTTGTTTGTTTGAAAGAGCAAGTACCCAGGAGAAATCTACCTACTCATAAGGAATTAGGCTGTGTAAGAGTCCTTTAGACAATGCTATCCCACTATTGAGAAGTAGGAAGCACCATCGTTGGAGTTGTTCGGGTCAATTCGATTATTAGGGACATGTGTGGTCACCAAAGCAATAGTAGGACGCCTTAGCGGTAACCCTAATATCCTAGATCCTTTTTTATCCGAGGCAACCGTTTCGAGGCAACTGGATCTTTAGACAGGAGGGCGACCTCTAAAACACCCTATACTTGACGACCACGTCGAGGCAACCAGTGAGGCGTACCCTAAGAGTGGCATGTGCATGTGTGTTGTTTTTCAGTTAAGCTTATCTTGTACATGTTATTGGTGAGCTACGCTTTGATTTTATTTTTCATACAAGTCTTTCATGCATTTTTAACAGTTAGGAGTGCGGAAAATAAATTGCGGAAATATGAATCTACGCTATTACAAGGCGCGGGTATATACATCGCCAAAAACAAAACCCGTTTGGAAAATAAATGCGAGAAATAAAGGAAAGCGATAAACCTAATTAACTATTACATCCTCGGAAACAGTTACATAAATATGATAAAAAAGAACTAAAGCGCGAAAGAAATTAATCGGGACGTCTTTAGAGTTTTGACCCTTTTTGAGAAAAGAAAGTACTTTGTCCTTTTTTGGCAATTAAATTAAATATTAACCCTAAAACTAATTATTTAATTAATTAAAAGAAAAAATATTTTTTTGTGTTTTTTAAGTCTTTAATAAAAATAAAATAAAAGAAATTAAAATTCAAAAGAAAAACCCTAATTCTAAGTTAATTTTATTTATTGTAAAAAAGGATTAAAGTTAACCTAATTTAACTAAATTAATTAATTTACATTTTATTTACAAAAATAATTAATAGTGAATTTAATAAATAATAAAAATAAACAATATTTTAAGTTTCTGATTTTATTATAAAAAATAATTTGTTAATTAATAATAATAACAATAATGATTAATGAAAGAAATTAAAAGGAAAAAAGAAAATAAAATAAAAATAGCAAACCAGGGGGGTGTGATGGCCCATGTATGGAGGTTTGGTCTGGAATTCTGGCCCAATAGCACTCAAGCCTGGTTGACTTTTGTAATTGGTTGCGCTGGCTTTGACTGGGTGGCACCATAGTCTTCCATCTTTTGGCCCTTGGATTGAGCTTTGTGAACACCTGGCGCAATGATTTGTGAGAGTCCAGGGTGGAATGCATTGGGACGCTGCACATGATCTTATTAAGAAAAACAATAGAAATAATTTAGGTGGACCTGGGAATCGAACCCAGGTCCCAATGCTTATTGGACGCGCTTTCCACCAACTCAACCACCTGCTTGCTTTTGTTAACATAATAAGAAACAAATATAATATAAAGTAGACAAGTCATATGCTGAAAAAAAGAAAAAGTAGCGTGCATATTTGAATAAGCCAATGGCATTCCTACGCGTCATCGCCTTCTTCAATTGCCTGCATAAAAACATATCAAATAACGGGGGGTTTTAACCCCCACAAAATGCAAAAAGGAAAAATAGCGATTAGATGTATGAGCTATATAAATAGGGCGCGAGGGTTGGGTTTGATTCGTCTGGCCTTGACGAATTCAACCATATGCGTAAGAAGGTCCAATTTTTCCTGTGCTGGAAACCCCCAAAAGCAAAGCTTCGGAACCCTAAAACTTGTTAATGGCATCTTTTGATTCAGGGCTCCATAATCAAATTAAACTGTACCATTAGCTTTCTATGGATGCAAGCAACACAAAACAAACAACAAATCATGTTAAATGCACATGAATAACGAGTTTCGATTATGGCAAAAGTATGCAAACCGTGAGTTCTTGTGGAGCAGTCTCTTAGGCTTTGATGTATGATTTTGATTGCAATGTGTTCCTCAGTGTCCCAGCAATGTGTTTGAATCTTTAAATCTCCTTGAAAGGGTCTGGAAGGTGGAATTCAGTTTTAGCTTTTTTCTTGATTTTTCAATATTGGTTATGGCTCTTACAGCAGCTTTTCCACGTGCATCTCATTAGGGTTGGCTTGCTTGCATATATGGGAATAGAATTAGGTCAAAGTTTGGGCCAATGATCCATGGAATTAAGTTTTGGAGATTTGGTTGACCACCATTGAAGAACTTTCCAAATTTGAAGCAAATCTTGGATTTTATGCACCAAAAATCCCCTAGCACGAATTTGTGAGTTGGCATATGATATATGAAAGTTTTTCAAATCCAAAAGATGCTATTCCATTAATTTTTAGATTTTATTTGAATTATTATGGATTTAAAATGAATTAAATCAATAAAAATTATATAAAATGGAAAAATAAATGTTTGATCTTGAAATTAATCATGGGACACGTGGGTGGCTTGACAAGGCTGAATCAAGTGGAATAAAGTGGGCCCTTTTGTCAAAAATTGAAGTTTTAAGGATAGTTGACTTTTGCCATTTCACAAAAATTTCCCAACTTCTCCAATGCATTTCTTGCTTAATTTTGATCATATGAACATGTTCTTGGACATTTTGGAAAGGTCTTGAAGTCCTATAACCAATGCCTTTGGTCCCATGTAATTTTGATTTACCAATCTCAAGTTATGGTCTTTGACTTAAAATGCCTTTTTGTTGACTTTTGAAATTGACCTATAATGTTGAAATTGATAACTTTTTGTGAGAGCATTTCTTGGACTTGGAATGTGAAGATGAGTTGTAGAAAATGTCATCCCCTTCAAAATGAGCATTGGATGGGATTTTTCTGATGAACCATGAAAAAGTTATGCCTTGGTCAAGTTACAGTTGACTTTTCAGCTGTCCAAAAATAGCAATTTTTGCATCTTGATGATTTTTGAGCCATGCTTGTGGAATCATGATCAAGACATGATCAAATGATTATTGTGGCTTCAAAATAAGATGTTGACCAAAAATTCTGACTTTTGACTGTAAAATGACCATTTTACCCCTACAGTTGATTGTGAACCAAATAGGGCTTTTGACTGTGCAATTTGCCTATGTGAGTCTTGAGACTTGGCATGTAGATGCTTGGCAATGTTTATAGGCATATGAGACTTGATTGGACCATTGAAAACCTCAAATTCTTTGAAGGAACCAAAACCCTAATTTTGACTGGCTTAGGAGGCATTTGGACTGTGCAACCCTTGAGTAGCCTTGAACCAACTGAAGATGATTCTTGATAAACTTTGAAGAATATGGGAGGGCAAATTTTGGGGTACAACAAGGTGCATGTGTATGAAGTGTGTTTGATGCATGCATTTAGTCTTTGAGATTAGGTTTTGCTAACGATTGATTTTATCTTATCATACACACCCTATCTTACTGGCAATTATATGAAAAGCGGTAAACTTGCAGAAATTAAAATCCTAAGATATTACATCATTATGGGGATGGGGATACAATTTGAAAATGGGGGATGAAATAGGTGTCTAATTATTACAACCATATCGAATAAGTGGACAAAAATGAAGGAAAAACAGTGTAAAAAGAAGGAAAAACTGCATTTTGAACTATTATGTGTCAACACATGTTGTTATGCATTGACACATAACTTTCCTTGCCCCTGCCAAACCAAATCAACTCAGTATGAGTCGACGCATAATGGATGTGTCGACTCATTTCCTGCTTGTGTCGACACATGCGCGTTTTGTATCGCCTCATGCACCTTCCATCTTTCTGTTTTGGGACCTGGATATCAGTATGAGTCGATGCATAAGGCCATGTGTCGACTTATACCCTGTTTTTTCACTTAGAATGAGTCGACGCATGTGGGTATGTGTCGACTCATGTTGTTGTGTTTTTGCTTCTATCACCATTCTTTTACATGAATCAATCAGTTTTCAACATATAAATGATAAACATGAATAGCAAGTAAATGATTAACTTCAAGAATAGTGATTTCTACATCCTAACTTCAGAAATAACCCAAAAATGATGTATGGAAAATGAAAGGTTAGGATGACTTACCTTGAAACTGCACTTTAGGTTTTGAGTCTGAATATCCTTTAAGATGTTGTGTGGACCTTAATGAAACTCCAGAGAGCTGCTAAACCTCCCTTTATGTTGATGGTTGTTGAACCAACTCCAAACAGTTAAGTTTGTGCAGTACTATCTTTTGTTTAGAAGTTGAGAATAAGGGTACTACAGAAACTATTCTTGTGCTTGAATAATATCTATGTGATGTGAAGTGTTTAGAAGGTTTTTGGGATAGTTTACAATATTGTACAATAATGGGTCGAGGATTTTTCTGTTCTGTGGGTAAAAGTAGAGTTGAAGACGAGCAGAGTCTTATGAAAATGAGCTAAGTTTTACAAAAGTTATGTTTTTCTCTTCTCTCTTTTTTTCTAAGAAATCCTCTCATATGTCTTATGAAAACAATGTCTTTTATAGATCCTTGACTGAGGTTTAGAAGGGAAACAAAATAAGTTATTTTAAACTATTTTTGCCTACTGCTTTGATACTTTTTCCACACAATTTTCTTTTGCCATTTTGGTGCAATTTTGTGGCTGTTATGATGCAGGTTGGAGTAGACTGCATATATAAGTTTTGGACTGTATAGGACAGCATATGCAGGTTTTTATGACAGGTTTGTGGTGCAGCACAGCACAAGGTTTTTTGTAGGACAGTGTAACGCGGTGGGAGAACTGACTTGGTTGTTTTGCGTTTTATCGCAAATGTTGCGGTTTAGCAAGAGTCGCCACCGACTTTTCTTTTATCCAAAAGGAAAGACTGAAAAGAACAGGAAAGACCTTTGAGATGTTTTCTTGAGTTCGAGGGGTAGATTATGAAAAGGGAAGGTATTAGCACCCTTTTCATCCATAGTTATCTACGGGATCTTAATTATTTTCTAGATCACTTGCTTTTGTTTGAAAATATGCTTTGTGTGGTTTTAAAAGTATTTTGAAAATGTCTTTATAATGGCTCTCGTTTCTATAAGAACGTGTACAAAGTGTTGTTTTGAAAATAGTTCAAAAAGGTGTTTGTGGGGTGTGTTTTTTAAATTGATTTTGAAAAGGGTTTTCTTTGTAATGGTTCTCGTTTCTATAAGAACGCATACAAAGTATTTGTCTTTTGAAAATGATTCAAGTTTGTAAGATGTTTTGAAAGTGTTGGTGTTTGTTTTGAAAATAGCAAGGGTGTTTGATTTTTAAATTGAGCAAGCAACTAGGAACAATCTACATATTCAAAAGTCTTTGTTCATTTCTTCCTTTCCTTTGACATTGTTATCTTACCATTGATTTGGTAAGTAACCTTATCTTTGGATGTAAAAGGGACAGACATGGGTCATCGTATAACCATGATTAGCAATGTTGTAAAATATCTTAGCATTTTTTTAAGGGACTAAGATCATTTTTGAAAGACAACTTTGATAGTGTCGTCGATGGACTATGATCTTGTATTTTTTGATTGCTTTTCTAAGACACCTCACATGCATAATATGGTCATTTTATAAGGAAACATAGTGGATTTACCCTAAGGGTGTATGTGTGCAAGTGTATAGTTTACATGCTTGATTTGTCTTGATTAGGATTTTCTAAGCTTTGATTTTATCTTTCCATACAAAGCCTAATTTACTAGCATTTGTATATAAAGCATTAAATTGCGGGGAAAAAATACTAAGCTATTACATCCTTTAGGGGAGGGGTATACACATTTACAAATTGAGAATTTGCAAGAAAATTAAATCTAAATAATTATTACAACCATATTGAATATTGTACAAAAAATGAAAAAATAAAAATGCAAGAATGTAAATGTAAAAAGAAATGTGATTTTTGTTTGGTTTTCATGAAAATGGTTTTTTGACCTAGTTGACTAAAATAAAATAATTAATTAAAAATAAGAAAATTAAAATTAAGTTAGTAAAATAAATTAATTTAAAGAGAACGAAATTTTTAGGGTTTTTTGTGAATTTGATTGAATTAGTAAATAAAATTAATTAAATAAAAGTCTTAAGTTCTAAATTGATTTTAATTTACAAGAAAATAATATATAGTAATTAAGACTAAATAAATATAAATAATAAAATATAAATATTTTTGGATTTTTATTAGTAATAATAAAAATAATAATAAATATAGTAATAATAATAAAGAAAATAAAAATATAAAAGAAAGAAAATGGGCCAGGGTGTATGAAAGTGAAAGAGGGGGTATGAGATAAGCAAAAGACCAGGCCCAACAGAAGGGAGCCCATCGCCTGCCTGATTCAACAAAAAAAGAAGAAAAAAAAGTGAAAAATGCAAAAGGTCTCGCTGGGGCTCAAACCCAGGACCTTCTAATACGCACGCGCTTCTTGTATCACTGGAGTGGCCTGTTTCATTCGTTCATATAATAAAAGCATAAATATATATTAGAAACTGCTTCTTGAAGACAACTTCATCTTCAACCTCGCGCCTAGCCAGACCATCTGCATCTTGTTCATTTCTCATCCATTTGCAAAAGTGTAAACATGAATCTTGTGGCAAATTTCCTCACGACTTCAGAAATGTAAAGCATTAAAATTATAGATCAAAGACAAACATGAATTTTGTTGGCCCTAATTTGAACCCTAACTTTTCCAGAAACTTCAATCTTAAAATTCTCTAAGCTCGAGCAACATAAATGAAAATTATGGACATGGTTAGCTTTAGGGAAATGATATCTACATTTTTCATTCACAAATTAAACATTAATGATGCATATATGAAGAGTTCAAAATTCAGAAAAATCACCTTGCAAGAGGGTATCATGTTTTGAGTTTGAGCAGTTTTTGATGAGTTCCAGTGGTTGGGTTAGCTTCCTCAAGTTCCCAAGAAGCTAATGTGATGCTTGGCTTGAGCTGAAAGTGGCTGAGGAGTTATGGAGAAGTCAACTTGCAGAGCTCTATTTTTGGTTATGGAGGTTGATGAAGATGGAGTTACAGTTATGAAACAGAGACATGGATGAGTTATATTTGATGTTTATAAGCTTTATGATTGATTAGGAAGGAAAACGCACGAGGGAATGAGAGATATAAGTTTAAGGTCAGAATTGTGCATCAATGGAGTTTCTTGTGCAAATTCTGGCTTGATGGAGTTTTGGTGTGTTTCAGGGTTCTTAAGCTCGTGTCCTAGCTCACAAATAGTGCCTCTATTTATAAGCAACAAGTTTGGAAGCTTGTTGTTGATCAGAATTCAAAATCACAAGTTTAAACATAACATGTGATTTTTTGAGAAATCCAAGTTTCAAAGTCTTGTGTACTTGCTAAGATAGAGTGGTTATGCTTTAAACACACTTGCTTCTGACTTTGTAGATGGAGTGTGATCAGAGGGAACAAGTTAAAGGCTCAAGAATTGACTTTGTGCATAAAGCTTGCTTTTCAAGAATGGTATTCTTCACTTTCTTCCCAAAATGGCAATGTGAATTGGATAAAGCTTAAACCACTTGGATTATAGCTCAAAAGTTTATGTAATCCATTAATGATGGATATATACACAATTTAGAAGGCCTGCAAAGCAAGATTATGCATCCTAACATTGAAATTGCATTCTTGTTCATCATGAAAATGACCTATAATTCAAGAATGAAATGCCAACTTCATGCCTTCGATTATCCTTGCTCAAACATGATCTCAAGGAGTTATTGGACATTTTAGAAAGCTTGTAATTTTCTCTACAACCCCTCTTCGAATCACTTTTGAAAATTCCCCTTTGAACTATATGAAAAATTGCCATGAAGTTAGGTTAAAATCCTGCCTAAACTAGGGCAAGATTTTCACTAAGTGTTTAGTTTCATGAACATGTATTCACAAAATCATAACTTGAAATCCATGAATTTCTAGGAGAAGTTGTGTAAATCAATGTTTTAGATCTCATTGAGATCTACAACTTTCATGATGAAAGTTTCCTTTGAATCATATTGCATCATGGTGGGAAAATGGCTCAAAGTTGTGAAAAAACATGAAGTTTTCAACACTTCGAAAAATTTCTAAGTTTGGAAACTTTGACTTTTTGATTTCTTGATGAAAAAGTTTCATATTTTGACATGCTTTGATGAATTGTGATCTTACACTTGATTTTAACCAAAAAGTCAAAGTTTGACTTTTCAGTGTACAGTTGACTTTTGATCAATTGATTGAAAAATCAACTACCAATCAATTGATCTTGGGGGATGTTTTGAGTCATGACATTAGGTAAAAATGATGCAATTAAACTCTTGAGATCATGTCTCAAACCAATTAACCATTTGCTAGGTCAAAAATCAGAAATTGCCCTTTCTTAGTCAAAACCCTAATTTTGACCATTTTGCCCTTTTGATGATCTGATCAAATTTCTTGAGGAATTATGGTCCAAACTTGATAAAATGACATATAGGAGTTCACAATGTTGATATGGATAAAAAATTATGAAGTTTGACTGTAAATTGGCCATAGTTGACTTTTCCCCCAATAAAGTTGATTTTTTGGTCAACTGATCAATTGATTGAGCAAAAATGTGATCCAAGACTTGAAACTTGACATGAGCAATCTTGGGGGTCCATAATGATCCATGAAAGTAATATGAGGCATTAAAAGTTCAATTATCCTTGTGCAATCTCAAACCCTAATTTCAGTCATCAGTGTTTAAGGAGGTGTCTTAAGCTGATCAACCCTTGTGCCGTCTTGAACCAAAGGAGATCTTGTGAGAAAATACTTGATAAATGAGAGGGAAATTTTTGGGGTACAACAGCCGCCCATGTTCAATCTTCTTAAACCTGAAGAGTTAGATTGGCGGATCCGCCATTCATGACTTGAAGGTGGAAGATGATTGGACACTAGAGTGCCCAAAAATTTGCACTCGAAGATGGATTGTGAATGGGCTTATAGATGCCATTTGGAGGAATGGTGGAGATTTGCTGGAGATGGTCTTGTAGATGCCATCAAAGGGTGACTATTGACAAAAAATGGACTAAGTATGAACTTGATTTCAACTGGAAAAGAATCAGAATAAATCTTTGGAGCGACTTATCTGAACCAGAAGAAGTCTTGTATGTTGTTTGACTAGGAAGAATCAGAATAAATCTTGGAGTGATTTATCTGAACCAAAAGTGTTCCTTTGGAAAGTATCAGAATAAACTGTTGAGGGGTTTAAACTAGACCAAAAGAGATCTTGAATATTCTTTAACTGGAAAGAATCAGAGTAAATCTTTGGCTGATTTATCTGAACCAGAGAAAGCGTCTGCGGGAATGAATCAGAATAAACCATTGAGAGATTTAAATTGAACTGGCAGGGATATGGAGAAGAATCAGAACAAATCATTGAGAGATTTATCTGAACTAGAGGAAACATCTGCGGGAAAGAATCAGAATAAACCGTTGAGAGATTTAAGCTGAACCGGCAGGGATCTGGAGAAGAATCAGGATAAACCGTTGAGAGATTTGTCTGAACCAGAAAAGACGTCTGCGGGAAAGAATCAAAATAAACCATTGAGAGATTTAAACTGAATAAACAGGGATCTGGAGAAGAATCATAACAAATCATTGAGAGATTTATCTGAACCAGAGGAAACGTCTGCGGGAAAGAATCAAAATAAACCGTTGAGAGATTTAAGCTGAACCGGAAGGGGTCTGAAAGAAATCAGGATAAACCGTTGAGAGATTTATCTGAACCAGAAAAGACGTATGTGGGAAAGAATCAGAATAAACCATTGAGAGATTTAAACTGAACCGACAGGGATCTGGAGAAGAATCAGAGCAAATCATTGAGAGATTCATCTGAACCAGAGAAGATGTATATGGGAAAGAATCAGAATAGAATGTTGAGAGATTTAAACTGAACCGACAACGGTCTGAAAGAAATATATGTTAGGTAGATGGTTGACCAGTCCTTTCTTGGGAGTTGATCTGTAGTTAACTTGTTGAAAATTTGATAATTCTATGTTGATTGATCTTTCCTGAAAAATATGAAAGGTTAGTTGCATGCAATGTCATGATGTATGAAATGCATGGTGCAATGATGTTCTCAAAATAAATGAGATTGTGTCGTATGTATCTGTGTTGTCAATGCTATGACGTATGGATGTAATGTATGGATACATTAATTAATATACCGCAGTGTTGCTGGAGTCGGGGAAAATAAATCCCTGAGCATAGTTGAGAATGAGGAGTGCAAGTCTTCATATTTTGAAGTTGAAGTGTTGATGGATGAGTTTCCAATTAGAGAAATAAACTTTGTTATGTAAGGGAAACACGTGGTGCATTGCTTGTGGAACTTTGTGAAATCCCGCTGAGGAATCCTGAGAAACTGGACGACTTTCACTGGGGATCCTTTGGAATGGTAACCAGAAGTTTTGTTCCGTCGAAGATGTGAGAGCACTTGATGCGATTAGGCTGTATACTGGAGATACGTTAGCGATCCTGTAGTGGGACATCCCTTGTTCCGCTCTTGCTGGAAAAGTACATGCGGGGAACTTTATGGAATAGTCTAAAGATATTATCCCATTTCTTAAAGCCATTAGTGATTGTCTTTCTATTTTCTGTTCTTTTTTTATCCATTTGTAAACAGTAGTCACGTTCAAATGCATATGTTCAAAAATAATCATTGGACGTTTTCGCAAACAAAACACGACAATAAAAGAAAAAACAGATAGTTTTGCACTTTAAAAGGGATATCTTTGTATTAACTTGAATAAGTATTTTTGTATAATGAGAAGAACATTCTAGTAAGAGAATGTCGTTGTAGAAAATGAAAATTGATACAAAGAAAAGATAGCTATGTGAAATGATCCCATGGGGTTCCCATTCTGCTATAGCCTTCGTGTCTCTGAGCGTCTTGTCCACTTGTTACCTTGTCCGAAGTTGATTGGATTGATTAGACCCGTTGAGTTTGTCAGTCGATGCTAAAGGTTTCCTGTAAGGTGATCCAACGGTACATAGTCATACGCTTTAATTCCATAAAATTTTCCTGGACCGCTGTTGTACCCTAAAATTTTCCCTCTCATTTTACTCAACACATGCCCATTGAGGTTCCCAACTTGCTCAAGAATGCCCAAGAGTTGACCGAACAAACTCTCTCCTAAAGCAATGAATCTCAAACTAGGGTTTCCATTTTTATCAAGGTGTGGGAACTCCAAAGGTCCCAAATGCTTTCCATGGTCCTAATATGTTCTCAAGATCATCCATGTCAAGTTTCATGCCTTACACAAGAATTTTGCTCAGTTAATTTCTCAGATGCCTGAAAATCAACTGTACTAGGTCAACAGTCAACTGTGGCCTACATACAGTCAAACTTCAAGATTTTAGGTCAACATCAACACTGTGAAGTGATTTCATAATTTTATCAAGGGTTTATCACGATTCCCCAAGGAATGCCCCAAATTCATCAAAACCCAAAAGTTGCTAAATTAGGGTTTCTTAGGAAAAGTCAACCAAACTTTGACCAAACATAACTTCTTCATACTTTATCAGAAATTTTCCATCCAAGGCTCATATTGAAGAGGATGAAATTCCCTACAACTCATATTCATCCCACAAGTTCAAAATATGCACTCATCAAAAGATATGAATTTCTATATTATAGGTCCTTTTGAAAAGTCAACAAAAACACATTTTGGGTCAAAGCTTCTTACATGAACATGGAAGACCCAGTTGAGATGAAACAAAAAGGGTTGTTTAAGGAACATCCTAAGCTTTGTAAAAAGTCCAAGAACACCTCTCTAGGGTTAAAAATGGAGGAGATATGCCTTGTCAAAGTTGACCATTTTTGCAAAATTGCCAAAAGTCAAATGTGCTCAAAAATACATTTTTGTCAAATGGGCCTAGCATATCATGATTGCATCTTGCTTGTGACATGGTCCACGACCCAAATCAACATCTACACTTTATTTGCTTCATTATTTATTTTATTTTGATTTTTTATTATTTAAAATTCAAATTAAATCAAATAAATTGCAAAAAATACAAAAGATTGATTTTTGATCTATTTTTCTGTAGGAATCACAATCTAATCAAGCTGGCATATCAGATCAAATTGTGCAAAGAAAATTGAAGCAAAAATTGGCATGATTAGGCCTATTTTAGAAAGATATCATACAAGGATAAAATCAAATCCAATCTCCTTAATTCACCAAGATACAATGCGTTTTTGTTAACCTAATTTGTTCTAATATATATACAGAACATAACCAAGGCGCAAGGACAAGGTTGAGAGGTCGTAAAAGCTGCAAACAAAAACTGCAAAATTGTCAAAAAATGGTGGATCGATTTCAAGCTTAGAGGGAAATTCAAAGCATTCTAAGACTAACAATAGACTCCTGGACATCTCCAGAACGTGTTTCAATCCATTGCAAGCATTTTCACGTCCAGAATCACGAGCTACAGACCCACGGTTTGCTCATATAATCTTGAATTTGATTTTACAATTTACGCATGATTAATTACTTTTAAGCATAGCATTGTGTTTGTATCATCATTTGTAACGTTTTGGTTCAATCAATTTTGCGTTTTGATGCATGTATGCGTATTTGCCATTATTAGGGTTTGTTCTTGCATTTTAGGGCTTTATTCTACAGGTTAAATTGGGCCAAGAAAAGAGCACCATGATACTAGTAAGATCAAAACGAGTTGATCTATGTATTCACCATTAATTTATCATGCTTGTTTAAGATTTTTGAAAGATGCAGGGCTATGGTTACAGACACAGGCCGTAGGTAAAAGTAAAGGACCTAAGACGACGGTCTCAGCGAAGAAGGCAGTGGCGTGGCGAGGCGTGAGTGGATGATTCAAATTTCGCGCATTTTTGTAACATACTAACTCATATTGTATTATATTATTCTTATTTCAGTGTCATAACAAATAGAACAGGTGGCCCATTGGTGAAGCGTGCGTTTGGAAATGTAGAGGACCTGAGTTCGATCCCAGGTCCCAGCATTTTCTTTATTTTCTAACTTTGTTTCAACAGATCCTATACACCATGCTTCCAAACACCTACCATGTGCTCCAGCAATCCAGCCAATGGATTATCACCATCACAAATCCAGCGTCCCACATATCAAGGAGCATGGTAGACCATCAGAAGGGAATTCCACTGGATCCCACGCAAGGATTGGGCTCAACAACTAATGGGCTTACAAAATTCAACTTACACCTCCCTTTTTCAACAATACAGGCTCATCTCTAAACCTTTTATTTTAATTCTTTTTTTTTAATTTTGTTAATTATTTTCTTTTTACAAAAATAACACAAAAATCAGTTTTTTTATTAAATAAAAAAATCATAAAAAACATTAAAAATTATTTTTTTCATAAAAATATTTTATTTCCTTAATTAATTAGATTAATTTAATTTAGGGCAATTTAATTCCTTTTTTATATAATTTAAATTAATTAGAAATTAGGGTTTTAATTTTGTACATAATTCAATTTTTTCTCAAAAATAACCTAAATATTTTTTCAACTAAATTTATAGGTTTTTCTAATTATTCTCGCATTTAATTCACCGCGCGCATTTTAATTCTTTTTTCTATTATTGTATCTGCTTCGGGTTGTAATAGATTTAATTAGGGTTTTAAATTTCCGCATCTTTATTTACAGTCAAGACAATTATGTATCTGCGAAAGCCCTGTAATAGCTAGGACTTTAAACTTTCCCGCATTTTAATTTTTGCAAACTATAAACTGCTTAGATGTATGTTAATAGGATTGTATGGAAAGACTAACTGAAAACTAAAACAGTAGATCACCTTAATTGTGCAAAGACTAAATAACTAAAATCAAATACATGCACATGCTCACTCCTAGGGTTTGCCTCACTTGGTTGCCTCAGAAATAATGGTTGTGTCCCTTGAACATAGGGATACCTTAGCAATGAACCGCGATTCAAAGTCGTCATAAAGATCATAGTCCCTACTTGTCCTTCGAGTTGCCTACGAATTGATCTTATGATAGTAGTCCCTTCGAAACGCTAAGGTATCCTTACTTGTTGCCTGCAGAGACCATTTCGTCCCTTCGAACATCCCTTTAAAACTCCAACGACGACGCTACCTATTTCTCAATAATGGGATAACATTGTCTAAAGGAAAACGAACAGACTTTTTCGAGTAGGTAGATTAGTTCCTAGGTACTTGCTCAAACAAACATATTTTTTTTTCACACAAACACTTTTCAAACAGTTTTCAAAAACAACTTCGTAACACTCTCGAGGACAGAAACAAGGGTTAAAACGAAGTAAAACAAATCTTTTTAAAGCAAGCACACTCAAGCAATTTAAAATGATCAAGTACCTAAGAGCTCGTGGAAAATCACTGATAGAAAGGGTGATAACACCTTCCCTTTCTATAATCTACCCCCGTACTCAGAAACATTCTCGAAAAAGGTTTTTTCTGTTCTTTTTCCTTTTCCTGATTGGATAAAATAAAAGTTGGTGGCAACTCTTGCTTACCGTGACATTTTGCGAACAAAAAACACAAACCAGTATAACAGTCGGTTCTTCCACCGTATCACAGAACTAGCGACTTTGTTGGGGGAATAAAATAAAGTGGGGTTTACCTTAGGATCTAGGTCATTTCTAAAATTGCTTTCTTGTTTGTTTTGTCTGCTTTATTCTTAAAGGGTTTTGTTTGGGCATTGTTAAAGATCCTGCACCCGGATCCGGGGACACTTTTTAGATAAACAACAATAGATCGTGGAGATTGTACGGCATAGACCGATATGGTTTAAGCAATGGCAGTGTTGGTGTGACACTTTGGTTGGTACCGGTATCCTTCGTGTGGAAACAAGGAGAATACGGAGCCGCCACGTGCTGTCGTGAAGCACTAACGAACCTTAGAACCTTAGTTGAACAAACTTGGCCATTAGAAAGTAGTGAGATAGACGGCCTCTGTATAAAGTTGAGGATTGGTTGATACTCGATTCTATACTCATTGAGATCAGACTTTTGGGATATTTCGGCTGCAAGAAAAGATTGCTTGAGCTGAAACAATGCCCGATAAAGGATGATCGGTGATATTGAGAGTCTTTAGAACCTAGTTACTTTTCTAAGACAAGTTTGAAACCAACTAAACTTCAAGAGGGTACTTACCTTTAACCTCATTCAAGCCTTTGAACCTAAGGTTTATTGTGTGTTTTGCTTATATGTGATTTATCCTGTTTGAACATGACATCATGCATCATAACATAACATCCATTCTTATTGCACTAACCATTTCAAGGACCAAGGGAATTTATCTTTGTTCTGTTTTGCAGATCATGGATTCCGCTCGTAGAAACACTATCTGAATCAGCTTTTTGGAAATACCTTCCCAACTCAAGGAGCTAGTATCAAAGGTCCCTGAAACTTCTGCGTTCACTAAGAGACATGGTCGACTTCTCAACCTGGTTACTTCAAACTTTGATGAAAAGATGATGAGTGTACTCTTTCAGTTCTTTGATCCCAAGCACCACTTCTTCACCTTTCCAGACTATCAGTTGGTGCATACCATGGAAGAGTTCTCTCAGTTATTGGATATACCCATTCTTGAATAGTTGCCTTTCACAAGTTTGGAAGAAGTTCCTAAGCTAGAAGTCATTGCCTCAGCCTTGCATCTGAAATGGGTCAACATGGTATCCAATTTGGAAACAAGAAGCAGAGTCAAGGGTTTTCTAGTCAAGTTCCTAATAGACAAGGCCCAACTGTTTTGGGGTGATATGGATTTTCAGGCTTTTGAGGAGCTCTTGGCTCTTCTAATCTATGGGTTAGTACTATTCCCTAATCCAGACTCATTCATAGATGTGAATGCTATCAAGATCTTCCTCTCTTGCAATCCTGTGCCTACCTTGCTCGGAGATATTTTGCACGCTCTCCATACTCGTACCATGAAGAGAAGAGGGGTTCTTATGTGCTGCATGCCATTGTTGTCGAGGTGGTTTATTTCTCACCTCCCTAAGTCCGTACTGAAGAATGAAGAAGGTTTGGGTTGGTCACAAAGGATAATTTCACTCGCTCACACGGATATTCTCTAGTGTTCCCGAGCTATGGAAAACACTGCTATTATTGACCGCTGTGGGGAGTACCCTAATGTCCCGTTACTTGGCATCAGAGGGGATATAACCTACAATCCCTGTTTAGCTTTGCGACAATTTGGTTACGCTCGAAGGGATGGTCCCTATGAGTTACTTATCGAGGGCATTATATTTAACTATGAGGATGATGTTCAAGGGTATCGCCAGAGGTTCATACGAGCTTGGAGCATGGTAAATAGATCTGGCGCCAAGGCTTTGGGGCCAAAGGCTTCCATTCTCATGGAACCTTATCTCTAGAGGGTACGAGCTCACGCCCAGAAACTTATGATGCCCTATATGGCCATTTTACCAGTGATTATGGAACCCACTACTGAAGGGGGTATTCCTTACACGGTTCTCTATCCTGATATGCCCACTGATTTTGGAGAATTACAGAGGTCTTGGATTCAGTTGAAGAAAGAGTGGGATACTTACAGGAATCAGTTCTATGCCCAGGAGGGGAAGGTTTTAGAGCTCACAAAGCAGCTCCATGAGGAAAGAGGACTTAATGTATATCTTGGCACAAAGAGGAAGCATCCATGGGATTTTTTATTTTTTCTAGTTTTTAGAATTATTTTAATTGTAACGCCTAAAAGGCAACTGAACTTTGAATTCTACTAATAAAAGCTTTGTTTCATTTTGGTTCGCAAAGTTAAATTTCCCAAAGTCTTTGAAAACATTGCATACATATCATACATATCATTGCATAACAGGATTCATAACAGGTTTCCCATCTCCTCCTCTGTTTATTTCAACAATGGCTCTTGAACAAACTGTGAATGATCTTTAGACTCAGAACACACAATTCCAGCAAATGATTGTGGCTCTGGCCAAAGGACCGGAAGAGCTGAAGGCTCTGATTGTTAAGAAAAACAAGAAGACCAAGAAGACAGACGGTGTGGCACATATGAGCAGAAGGTTCAGAGGGCCGCCAAGACGTGTTGTTGATTTAGCTTCTTCATCTAAAGAGGGAGAGAACCAAGAGGTTGAAGCCAAAGAAGAGGACCCTAGTCCTAAAGAGTCTGACAATGAAACTGATTACAATGAGGAGCAGTAACCTCCGGCTGATGAAAACTATAAGCAGTTAGAAGAGCGTCTGAGTGCTATGGAAATCCAGAAGGTTCCTGGGCTGGATTTTGAAGAGTTGGTTCTGGTCTCCGGGATTGTCATCCCCCCAAAGTTCAAGGCACCGGTATTTGCTAAGTATGATGGGGTCTCTTGTCCCAAAATGTATCTTCGTTCTTATGTGAGGAAGATACAGCCTCATACTGCTGACAAAGACTTATGGGTTCACTTCTTTCAAGACAGTCTGTCTGGAACACAACTGGATTGGTTCTATCAGCTGGAAAGAGCCAATGTTCATAACTGGGAAGACCTTGCTGCTGCATTTTATAAGCAATATCAGTATAATGTGGACCTCGCTCCCACCCGTACGCAACTCCAAAATCCGTCTATAGGTTCGAACGAGGGTTTCAAGGATTTTGCTTAGAAGTGGAGAGATTTGGCTAGAAGAGTTCAACCTCCCTTGGCTGACAGGGAGCTCGTGGATATGTTTTTGGGGACTTTGACTGGGCCATTCTTTAACAACCGGATTGGAAGTTCATTGGTGGGTTTTAATGAACTAATCTTAACAGGAGAAAGAGTGGAAGCTGGAATCCGAAGTGGAAAAATTCAGAAGGATGCCTCTCCGAGTGCTGCAAGGAAGCCGTTTGGAGGTAAAAAGGAAGTCAGTGCCGTCTACAACCAAAAGAATCAGAATCGAACCGAGCACCGTCCGACGGTAGGGGATGTTATGATTTCCAACCCTGCACCTGCTCAACAAAGAAATAATCAACCGAGAGCAGAAAGGTCATCTAGACAGTTCACTCGGATCAACATGATACTGTCTCAGGTTTTACCTCAGTTGCTGAAGTCCAATATGGTTACTCTGAGGGAAGCTCTGAAGAATCCAAACACCACCTCTCCCTACTATAAATCGAATGCTCGTTGTGCTTAACATTCGGAGAGTCCAGGCCATGACACCAATGACTGCTGGACTTTGAAGAACAAAGTACAGGATCTGATTGATGCTAAGGAGATTGAATTTGATCCCCCGAAGACTCCTAACGTTATCACTGCTCCTATGCCGAAACATGGTCGGGGTGTTAATGTCGTTGAAGAAGATGTGTTTGTGACCTCGGTGGAAGAATTGGTGACCCCACTCATGACTATCAAAGAGAGTTTGTTGAAGGCCGATTTATTTCCGGTTTGTGGTGAAGGTTGACACTTTTGTTCATTTCTACCGACTGGGTGCCCTTTGTTGAAAGCAGGTGTTCAGTGCCTGATGGATGACAAAGAGATCCTGTTTTAGAAGACCCCTGTTCTGACTGTTTCCTATGAAGACTTTGCTATCATAACCATTTCTACCAATCCTCCCAGGGCCTCCGCTAAGAGACCCGTCAGGATTACATCAATTCTGAAGGTGACTCCATTGATCATAACCATGCCAGGGCCAATCCCATACACCTCAGACAAAGATTTTCCTTGGAACTATGGGGACGACGTCTATTACTACGGCGTAAAGTAGGACATTCTAGCCATTGAAGATAAGATTGCTAAAAATGTTGATTCTGACATCGTCAATATTGCCGGAACCAGTAAAATAACAAGAAGTGGAAGAGTGTTCTCCCCTGAGATTTCTCCTCTAAAGACTTCTATCGGACCTGTGATCATTCCTGTTGTGGTTCCACCCAAGACTACTACTGCGATTCCAGTAATCACTCCTGTTGACCCTCCCATCACCGAGTCGGCCGAGACTCGAGGCAAAGACATGCTGATTGAGCCTGTCCTGACAAAGGCTAATTCAGTAACCCTACCAGAAGCTTCCAAGAAAGAAATGGAGGAAATTTTGAAGATAATAAAGAAGAGTGACTATAATATGGTTGAGCAGCTGGGGCAGACCCTATCCAAAACTTCTATGCTGGCTTTGTTGTTGTGTTCCGAGGCCCATGCGAAGGCTTTGGTTAAGTTTCTGAAGACGGCTCACATGCCACAAGAGACATCTGCTGATCAGTTTGAAGATTGTGTGGCTAGCTTGACTGCTGATAATGGTTTCGGTTTTTCTGACGCAGATCTGACACCAAAAGGGAGAAAGCATGATGATTCTCTTCATGTTTCTGTTGAATGTATGGGCACGACTCTGGCCCATGTTTTGGTAGATACTGACTCCTTGTTGAATGTGCTACCTAAAAAAGCTTTGGACAGATTGGACTGCGAAGGCTTGACCTTGAAGCCTAGCAATATAGTAGTGAGAGCTTTCGATGGTTCGAAGAGGATGGTGCACGGGGAAGTGGATGTCCCTATCAAAGTTGGTTCTCAGACCTTCGACTCCACTTTCTACGTAATGGATATCAAACCATCATATTCTTGCTTGTTGGGACGCCCTTGGATACATGGGGCTGGGGCTGTTACTTCTATCCTCCACCAGATGTTGAAGTACCCAGTAAGAGGAAAGATTGTCACTGTGCATGGTGAAGAGGAGTATATGATTAGTCACTTGAACTCCTTCAGGTACGTAGAGATGGGTGGCGAGTTCATCGAGATTCCTTGCCAGAACTTTGAAGAGGTACCTCATATTATGGCTACAACAGAAGCTACCACCAATATTTCGAAGGTCACCAAATCTCCCTTGAAGATGGCTTCTCTCAAGGATGCACGAGCAGTGGTTGAAGAAGGTGGGTCTACCATTTGGGGTCAGCTCCCGGTTATTCATTACAAGTCAGACAAATTTGGTTTGGGCTTTACTACAGGTGCTCAAAGGGCTGTTTGTCATGCTCGGGCTGGAGGACCTCCCCTATGCATTAGCAATTCTGGGGTTAATGCACTTGAAGACAGTGATGGTGATTCCGACATTGACAGCTGGATCTTCCCAACTACCAATGGTGGACTCAGTAACTGGACTGCCAAGGACTTTGTACCGATTACTTTTGTTCAGGAGTAATTGTCTTTTGATTTTTTCGGATATGTAATTTAAAAACAATATAAACTCTATAGCCATGTGTCTTACCTATGGCACAATGGTTCTATTTGTGAGGGTTATCATGTTTCATTTTCATATGACATTAATAAAGCATTGGACGTTTGCATACAAATTTTGCGCTCTTTGTCTTTCTTTTCTTTTATTCTGTCTATACAGCTATGCTCTTACACACACTCACGTATCCAAATGCAGATCCATATCCACTCTGGATCCCATTGATAACAGTTCTTCTACTGCTCATTATGACTTTGAAAATCCGATCAACCAAGTCGAGGACGAAGGTGAGTAAGATTGTGAGGTACTCGGAGAACTTGCTAGACTATTACAACAGGAAGAAAGGGCCATATAGCCTCATGAAGAGTCGGTTGAGGCAGTGAACTTGGGTACAGAGGAAGACAAAAAAGAGGTTAAGATAGGTGCAAATCTAGAGCTTAGTGTCAAACAACAATTGTTACAGATGTTGCATGAGTTGTTGAAATCTTCGCCTGGTCATATGAAGACATGTCGGGACTAGACACGGATATAGTGGTTCATCGCCTGCTGACTAGAGAAGACTGCCCTCCGGTAAAGCAAAAGGTCCGTCGTATGCGCCCTGAGATGTTGGAGAAGATTAAAGCAGAGGTTATGAAGCAGTTCAACACCGGGTTCTTAGTTGTCCCCTCCTATTCGCAGTGGGTTGCTAATGTGGTTCCAGTACCTAAGAAAGATGGTAAAGTACGAATGTGTGTGGATTACAGAGACCTGAACAGGGCAAGCCCCAAGGATGACTTCCCGCTTCCCCATATCGATGTTCTAGTTGACAACACCGCACAACACAAAGTATTTTCCTTCATGGACAGTTTCTCTGGCTACAATCAGATCAAGATGGCACCTGAAGACATGGAGAAGACAACCTTTGTTACACAGTGGGGAACTTTCTACTACAAGGTGATGTTGTTTGGGTTGAAGAATGCTGGGGTAACTTATCAGTGAGTTATGGTAGCTCTGTTCTATGACATGATTCACCGTGAGATAGAGGTTTACTTCGATGACATGATAGCCAGGTCTCAAATGAAAGAATAACACCTTGATCATCTACAAAAGTTGTCTGATTGGTTGAAGACGTACGAGATGAGGTTAAATCCGAACAAGTGCACCTTCGGGGTAGGGTCTGGTAAGCTTCTGGGATTCATCGTCAGTGACAAAGGTATTCAAGTAGACCCTGAAAAGGTGAAGGCCATACAAGAGATGCCGGCTCCCTACACTGAGAAGGAAGTTAGAGGTTTCTTAGGACGCCTAAATTACATTGCCCGATTCATTTCGCATCTGACTACTACTTGTGAGCCGATCTTCAAGCTTTTGAAGAAAGATCAAGTGGTAAAGTGGAATGACGAATGTCAGGTAGCCTTTGACAGAATCAAACAATATCTCCAAGAGCCTCCTATTCTGATGTCTCAGACTGAAGGAAGACCTTTGATAATGTACTTAACAGTGCTAGATAATTCAATGGGGTGTGTGCTGGGACAACATGACGAGTCTGGTCTAAAAGAGCACACAATATACTACCTTAGCAAAAAATTTACCGACTGTGAAACACGATACTCACTGCTCGAGAAAATTTGTTGCGCTTTGGCATGGGCTGCTCGCCGACTGAGACAGTATATGTTGACCCACACTACTTTGTTGATATCTAAGATGGATCCAATCAAGTACATTTTCGAGAAGCCCGCTCTCTCCATAAGGATAGTGTTGTACCCCAAAATTTTCCCTCTCATATTTCTCAAAACATTTCAAGAAAGATCTCCAAGTTGCTCAAGATAGCCCAAGAGTTGGTCAGACAAGCTCTCTCCTAAGGCAGTCTTCCCCAAATTAGGGTTTCACATTGAATCAAGATCCTTGAGTCCAAGTGACCCCAAGTGCTCACCAATGTCCTAATATGTTCTCAATATCATCCATGTCAAGTTTCAAGCCTTGTAGAGGAATTTTGCTCAGTCAATTGCTCAAAAGTCCAAAAATCGACTGTGCTAAGGGAAAAGTCAATTGTGACCTACAAACAGTCAAACTTCAAGATTTTTGGTCAAAATCCTCATTTTGAATTATATTTCATCATTTGATCAAGGGTTGATCATGATTCATCAAGGATTGCTCAAAATTCATCAAGATTCAAAAGTTGCTAAATTAGGGCTTTGTAGGAAAAGTTAACCCAACTTTGACCAAGCATAACTTTCTCATACTTTATTATAAATGACCCATCAAAATATAATTTTTAAGAGGATGCAATTACCCACTATCCATCTTCATATCCCAAGATTAAAAAATGCACTCACAAGAAGTTATGAATTTGGACATTATAGGTCATTTTGAAAAGTCAACAAAAACACCTTTTTTGTCAAAGCCTCGTGCATGAGCATGGAAGATCAAATTGAGATGGGACAAAAATGGTTGTTTAGAGGACATCTCAAGATTTCTAAAAAGCCCAAGAACACCTCCAAAGAGTCAAAATTGAGGAAGTTATGCATTGTTGAAGTTGGACTTTTTTGCAAAATTGCCAAAAGTCAACTATCCCCAAAACATCAAATTTTGCCAAATGGGCCATTCTTTTTCACTTGTTTTGAGTTGGCATTGTAGCCCACATGCTCCAGCCTTGTCCATGTGTCCATGTCATATTTTTATTAGTTATCTTGATTTTATTTGAATTAATTTGATTTAAATCAAAATAAATCAAATAAAAATCCAAAAACATTGATAACAAAGATTTTGTGGTGATTTCAGGTTCCATTATACATCTTGCCATCATCAAACTCGTATCAAGGCATAAGTGTACAAAAAGATGTGATTTGGATCAAATTTGGAAGGTGGTTAAAGGAAGATCAAATCAAATATCAAAGCATTAATAGAGGAAGATTTGGACAGCAAATTCAAACCTAATGCATTGAGCAATACATAAGGGTCGTGTGCGGACCAAAAGCAAGGTTAGAGATCAGTTGGAGAGCAAGAACAAAGTTTGCAAAAACACCAAAAAAGTGTGAGATTGAAATCAAGTCTAGAGGCAGTTTCAAGGCTTGGGGTTGATCTCAATCTCTTCCTGGCCATCTCCACAAGCGAAACCAATCAAAATCACACATTTCTAGACCTTCCCAAACGATGTAAGTCATTCACGAAGCCGCCCTGTTCTTGAATTCGATTTATACGATTCTTGCATCTATAATGAAAAACAATTGCATATTCTGAATCACCATGTCATTTGCTAGCTTTTTGCAATAACCAATTTCATTCATATGCTTTATATCATGGATCACCATTGTAGGATTTTCTAGTGTGATACGGTGGGAAGAACTGACTGTTTTAGAATGCTGGTTTGCGTTTTGCGTTTGTTTTCGCAAAATGTCGCGGTAAGCAAGAGTCGCCACCGACTTTTATTTTATCCAACAAGGAAAGGAAAAAAGCACAAAAAATTTCTTTTTTTCGAGATATTTCTGAGTACGGGGGGTAGATTATAGAAAGGGAAGGTGTTAGCACCCTTTCTATTCGTGGTTATCCACGGGCTCTTAGGTACTTGCTCAATTGTTTTCAAAAGTTATTTTCTTTGTGCTTGTGGGTTTGAAAAAGTTTTTGTTTTGAAACTTCGATTTAACTCTTGCTTCTGTCCTCAAGAGTGTAATGAAGTGTTTTGAAAACTTTGTTCGAAAAGGAGTGTAAGTGTGAAAAAAAGTTTTGTTTTTTTGAAAGAGCAAGTATCTAAGAACCATCTACCTACTCGAAAAAGGAATCGTTCTATGCTAATTTCCTTTAGACAATGCTATCCCACTATTGATGAGTAGGTAGCATCGTCGTTGGAGTTTAAGGGTCAATTCGAATGAGGGACATATGGTCACTAAAGAAATGTTAGGGCGCCTTAGCGGTAACCCTAATGTCTTAGATCATCTGTTTGAGGCAACAATATCCGAGGCAACCGTTTCGAGGAAACTATGATCTTTTAGACAAGAGGGCGACCTCTAAAACAAACTATACTCAATGACCGTTTACAAAGGCAACCAAGTGGGGTGTACTTTAGAAGTGCGCATGTTCGAGTGTGTTGTTTTCAGTTATTTTTATCTTTGCACGTGTTAAGGGTGGTCTAATTTTGATTTTAGATTAAACGTTTAGTCTTGTCATGCATACCTATTATCAAACATCTAACAGTTATAATTTGCGGAATTAAAAGTGCGGAAATTAAATTACAAGGCATCGGGTATTTACATCGCCAAAAGCAACCCTTTGAAAAATAAAATAAAGTGATAAAAATAATTAAATGTCTTATTTAACTATTACAATCCGTAAGCAGATACATAATTGGATAAAAGTAAATAAAGCGTGCGGGAAGTTAAATCGAGTGCGAAATTTAGGGTTTTGACCCTTTTGAAAGAAAATTGCTTTTTTTTTTTGTATTTTGTTGTTTTTATTTTAAGAAAAGAAGTTAATCCTAAATTAAATGACTAGATTAAATTATTAAATTAATTAAAAAGAATAAATTATTTTTGGAGTTTTTTTTATTATTTAAGAAAAGAAATTAAAAATAATTAAATTAGTAGTTAAGACCTAATTAATTCTAATTGATTTTGAATATTTACAAAAATAAATTAAAGTTTCCTAATTAATATTCTAATTAATTAATTAGTATTTATTAATAAAAATGAAAGTTCTAAAATTTAATTGGATAAAAAAAAGTATTTTTGTGATTTTTGATAAAAAGAAAATTAATTTAATGGTTAGTAATTAATTGAAATTAAATAAAATAACTAAATTAAAAAAGAAAATATAAAGACAAAGAGAGAATTGGGCCTGATTTTAGCAGCCTTGGGAGTGTGAGAAGCAATTTCTGGGCCCAAAAGAGTGAGGTCCGTTTGACTTCTGAGATCCAGCGCATTGCATTGACTGAGACACACCATGGTCATCACGTCATGGCCATCAGATTTGGTGTCTAGGACGCTTGTATGGTTGGATCTTGAGGGAGCAGGGTAGTCTCCTTGGCTTGTGCATTTTGAACTGTTATGTGTCGACCTATGCTGCTATGCATCGATACATAGCTTTTCCTTGATCCTGTAAAACAAAGTTAGTCCAGTATGGGTCGACACATTATGGGATGTGTCGACTCATGCACCTTCTTGTATCGACGTGAAACGCGTATGTATCGACTCATAGGCTTTTCCCAACTTCTGTTCTACAATCTGAACTCAGTATGGGTCGACGCATGGGGGTTATGTGTCGACTCATACCTTATTTTTTCACTAGGATGAGTCGACACATGAGGATATGTGTCGATACCTACTGTATTTTACTGCCTTAAACATTGTTTTACTGATTGTACAGGTTAGTTTATGACATATAATGAATAAGCATGAACAACAAATGATTGAATAAGCCTAAACAAAGTGCAGATGGCTAGTTCAAAAGATATTAAAGTGCTACATCTTGTCTTCAAAATAAACAAATCATTATTGATGTATGATGAGATATCATGTTAAGAAGACTTACCTCTGGACTGCACTGTCTATTTTGAATCTGAATGTTTTTCCAAATGTGATGAGGATCTCAATGAATCTCCAGAAAGTTACTCCAGACTATTGAAGCTAAGCTGGACTGTACTGTAATGCTTTTGGTATTTTGATGGTGAAGATGAATAGCATTACAAGGATTGTTTTGCTGTTTTTTTTTATGCAGGTTCTCTGTTTTGCTCTGGTTCATGCGCCTGTCTCCATGTTTTTTTATTTCTTGTTGCACATGCTTCCAACCTCTCTTTTAGGTCTGCCAACATTCTATATGTATCAAGGAATGGATTAGGGTAGCATCTGTGGTTCAAATCTTGCTCCATCAATGATTGCATATTTGATTTAATTCTTCATGAAAACCTTTCCAAATTTGATCCAAATCATATATTCTTGTAACCAATGCCTTTGATACGAATTTGATTCAAATAATAGCTGTATTTGGAGCCTGTAATAGCCAAAAAATCATGTGTTATCAATGCTTTAGATTTTATATGATTTTATTTGATTTAAAATGGATTAATTCAAATAAAAATCAAATTAAATAATAAAAATGTGATATGGACACATGGCTGAAGCTAGGGCACGTGGGCAATAAGGCAAACTCAAATCAAGTGAAAAAGAATGGGCCCATTTGGCAAAATTTGAAGTTTTGGGGATAGTTGACTTTTGGCAATTTTGCAAAAAAGTCCAACTTCAACAATGCATAACTTCTTCAATTTTGAACTTTTGGAAGTGTTCTTGGACTTTATAGAAATCTTGAGATGTCCTCTAATCAACCCTTTTGGTCTCATCTCATTTTGATATTCCATGCTCAAGTTATAAGCTTTTACAAAAAAGGTGTTTTTGTTGACTTTCAAAAATGACCTATAATGTCAAAATTCATAACTTCTTGTGAGTGCATTTTTTTATATTGGGAGCTGAAGATGAATTGTATGGAATTGCATCCTCTTCAAAATGAGCTTTGGATGGGTCATTTCTCATAAAGTATGAGAAAGTTATGCTTGGTAAAATTTTAGTTGACTTTTTCTGTAAAACCCTAATTTAGCAACTTTTGAGTCTTGATGAATTATGATCAACCCTTGATCAAATGATGAAATATCCTTCAAAATGAGAATGTTGACAAAAATCTTGAAGTTTGACTGTTTGTAGGTCACAGTTGACTTTTTCCCTAGTATAGTCGATTTTTGGATCTTTGAGCAATTGACTGAGCAAACTTCCTCTGCAAGGCTTGAAATTTGACATGGATAATCTTGAGAACACATTAGGACATTAGTGAGCACTTGAGGTCATTTGGACTCAAAGATCTTGATGCAACACAAAACCCTAATTTGGGGTAGACCGCCTTAGGAGAGAGCTTGTCTGACCAATTCTTGAGCAACCTTGAGCCACTTGGAGATTTTTCTTGCAAAGTTTTGAGAAATATGGGAGGGAAAATTTTGGGGTACAACAGCTGCCCCTGTTCAATCTTCCTAAACCTGAGGATGTAGATTGGCTTTCATGCCTTTCGTGATCCGAAGGTGGAAGAGGATTGAACACTAGAGTGCCCAGAAATTTGCACTCGCATGAAGTGGTATCAGCCTTGTGATGTCGTGAATGGGCTTACAGATGCCATTTGGAGATTGCTGACGGGAGGATGGGCTTAGAGATTCCATCTGAAGGGGTGTCGATCACATAAGAGATTCCTTAGCGAGAGTTTGCATACCTGTGGTTGTAGAAGATTCCGCTGGGGAAGTCTGATCTTTGTTGAGATTTAGGAACTTGCATGTACTTCAACTGAGAGAACATCTCTGCTGAGTTTTAAGAACTTGTCCGTAATTCAACTAGGGGGAAAACATCTTCATCGAGATTTAAGAACTCGCCCGTAATTCAACTTAGAAAACTCTGTTGAGATTTAGGAACTCGTTTGTAATTCGACGGAGGAACTTTGTCGAGATTTAGGACCTTATCTGTAATTCAACTGAGGATAATTCTGTTGAGATTTAAGAATTGGTCAGTAATTCGACTGAGGGAAACATCTTCATCAAGATTTAAGAACCTGCCCGTAATTCAACTGAGAAAAATCTGCTGAGATTTAGGAACTCGTCTGTAATTTGACGGAGGACTTTGTCGAGATTTAGGACCTTATCTGTAATTCAATTAAGGATAATTCTGTTGAGATTTAAGAACTGGTCGGTAATTCGACTTTGGGAAACATCTTCATCGAGATTTAAGAACTCGTCTGTAATTCAACTAAGAAAACTCTGCTGAGATTTAGGAACCTGTCCATACTTCAATGGAGGAACTTTATCGAGATTTATGACCTTATCTGTAATTTAACTAAGGATAATTCTGTTGAGATTTAAGAACTGGTCAATAATTCGACTTTAGCGAAACATCTTTACCGAGATTTAAGAACTCATCTGTAATTTAATTGAGAAAACTTTGCTGAGATTTATGAACCTGTCCATACTTCAATGGAGGAAAATTGTCGAGATTTAGGACTTTGTCTGTACTTCAACTGAGAAAACATCTCTGCTGAGTTTTAAGAACTGGTCAATCATTCGACTTTAGGGAAACATCTTCATCGAGATTTAAGAACTCGTCCGTAATTCAACTGAGAAAACTCTGCTGAGATTTAGGAACCTGTCCATACTTCAATGGAGGAAAATTGTCGAGATTTAGGAGTTGTCTGTACCTCAACTGAGAAAACATCTCTGCTGAGTTTTAAGAACTAGTCAGTAATTTTACTTTGGGAAACATCTTCATCGAGATTTAAGAACTCACCCGTAATTCAACTGAGAAAACTCTGCTGAGATTTAGGAACCTGTCTGTAATTCAATGGAGGAAAACTATCGAGATTTAGGACTTTATCTGTACTTCAACCGAGAAAACATCTTTGCTGAGTTTTAAGAACTAGTGAGTAATTCGACTGAGATAAAAGCTTCATAGCTTTGAATTTTATGAGAATTTAACCGCATCCTTCCTGAAAAGCAAAGGTTAGTTATATGTAATGCATGATATGTATCAGACAATGATGTTCTCAAAATAAATGAGATTGTGTTGTATGATGCATATATGCATGTGTCATGATGTATGGAAATGTAATGTTTTTAGCTAGGGAAAATAAATCCCAGATAGCTGCTGGAGAAAAGAGCTGAATTCTTCGTTCCCGCTGGGGTTAGCGAATGAAGATGATTGTGAGAATAAATCTGCAGGAGAGGATAACTCTGTTGGGGAATAAACTGATGAGGAGATTACTCTGTGGGGAAGAGATGTTCTGCTGAGGATTCCACCGATAAATTCCGCTGAGGATGAATTACCGTTGCTGGTGATACTGAATCATGTTGGAGATTGACTTCTGTTTGTGAAAGGGAAGAACTCTGTTGGGGATGACCTTTCATTTGCGACTTCACTGGGGATAACCTTTTAGACTCTTATAGGGATAATCCTTTGAGCTCTGCTGGGAACAATGTTCCAAAGTCTACTGGGGATGATTCTCCACACTTCATTGGGGAAGCTTTTTCAGACTACTCTGGGAAAAATTTCAAACTCCACTGGGGATATCTTGTACTCTGCCGGGGAATATTCTTATACTCCGCTGGGGAATATTAAGACCTTTCGGTGCTGCTGGTAGATAAACTCTGCTTGGGAAGAATATTACTGATTCATTCGCGGTTGTGA
Organism: Vicia faba; assembly: GCA_948472305.1. Lineage (NCBI taxonomy): Eukaryota > Viridiplantae > Streptophyta > Magnoliopsida > Fabales > Fabaceae > Vicia > Vicia faba. The sequence goes on along the minus strand of OX451739.1, from coordinate 1,572,961,648 downwards.
GTCTCAGCTGGGGAGAGTTAACATTATTGTCCTTCTCTTACTCTGCGGGGAGTGAATGTTACCGGGATGCGTGCTAAGGATATGACGATGGCTTTGCATCGAGACTTTTCTGCCCCTGTATCTGCGGGAGAAGGTGCCTGCGGAGGCCCAACCTATGAGGTGTTTGGTAACTGCCGATCAGAATGATAAGTCTTCTTCTGGTATGCAAGTGACGAGATGACAGGACATAGTCGTACATTTTAATCCCTAACTTTTTCCTGGACTGTCTTTTCAGATTTTCAGTTCACCGGAATACCCTTTTTTGCCCAAGCTGCCCTTTCGAGTTTTCGACTTGCCGACTGTATAAATTTTTTTCGTTTTTATCCCTAATTTTTTCCCAAACTCTTTTGGTTCGTCGGGATGCCCTTATTTTTGCCTAGGTCAGTCAACCTAGCGGGTCTTTGTTCATGCGCAGTATTTTCTGACTATGTCCATACTCTAAGAATGTAGGGAGTTATCATTGTCAGTGGTGTTGTGTTTCCATACTACCAGAAGATGTTCGTTTGATCATGCAAGATTCGTTGCGGGAATCCATGTCTAATGCCCCAAGTGACTCAGATGGAGATTTGCCCCTGGCTATTTGGCATCTTTGAGAGATTCTCTGAATCTTGACTTGACTGCCCCAGATGATGGACAATGATCATGTCGTGCCCCTTGATTGGAAGTGTTTTTCCACTTGAGGTGATCCTTTTGAGAAGGTTTTTGTTCACTAGATATTCGTCGTGCGAATTTCTCTGCTGTTGAACAAATAGTCATATGCAAATAATGTTATTTTAAGAATGCAAAGCTTATGTCTGTCTTGAAATTTTGAAAATGCATTTTTTCAGTAAAACAGGCAAATTTTGTAATATGTGATGTCAACTCAGGATTTACAGCAAGTCCTACAGGAGTCAGGATACCTTTTGTAACAGTATGCTTTCGAACTAACCCATGCTTCAGCTAGGACTTTTAAGGGTTATAACGTGGTCTAGTTCACGGTTCAAGAAACAAAGGATAAAGGCTCAAAATGTATTTGTACCCACCCGTTCTTCGATCCTAAACTCAGCTAATCGTGCATTAGATCCCGTTTGAGTCTTTGCTCTGATATTCCAGTGATGGTTCAGATACTGACAATTTATTTTGAACAGGCAGTCATTTTTGTTGAGAGTTTGTAGGACCTCTTTCTTTTTTATTTTATTATCCATGTCTTTTGCCTGAACTGTTTCTTTTGTGATTACAGTCAGCAGGATGCCCCAGTTTTGTAAGTCTCCTTCATAGGTTTTGACTTAATGGGCTTTTATTTCTGAAAGATAATGACTGCCTGTCTTGACGATTATAAGGAACCATCACCATCTTTTATTTTGGAAGGACCTCTTTGATGCCATTCATTATGCACCCGAATTAACTGAGAAACTACCCTGCCCCAGGTTGTGATTAAGGGTTTTAATTTGTGTGAAACAAAAAAAACTCCAACTTCTTTGGCTCAAAGGGGTTGACTATGTATTATCTTCCTTATAACTCCACTGTTTAGGATTTGAAACAACGCCTGTACATCGTCAGCGGGGTCTGTTCAAAAGCATACTGTAAAGATTTTGATATCATTTTTGTCATCCTCCCTTTAAAGGCTTAGAATTTTAATCGAGAGTTGAACATCACAAAAATGAAAGCAATTTGAATATAGTGAATACAAATGGATTGATTCAAAACAGACATATGAAATGTATTGATAAAGTAACAAAGTTTGACATGAATAAATGTTTGAACAATCAAAAGAAAATTACAAATTAAAAATTCTAATGAACAAAAAAGTCTTCTCGTCTCAGGACTTGTCACTTCAAATGGCGTGCCTTTGAGGGATGGTAGAAGAACTCAGCCTGACCATCTTGTGTGAATTCCAATGCTCCTTCATCAATCAGGTTTTGAATTTTGTACTTCAACTTCCAACAGTCGTCAGTATCATGCCCGGTCTGTTAGAATGGTATGCACACCTTGCATCAGGATTGTAGTTGGGTGAAGAAGTCTTAGGATTTGGATGAGGTCCTACCAACGTCACTAGATTCAATCTCAACAGGTGTTGCAAAGCTTGGGACAGGGGCATGTTGAGCTTGGTAAACTGCTTCTCGAGCCTACCCGACTTACTCTGATCAACTGGTTGTTTATGGCGAGGTTGTTGTTGGATCCGTGAGGTAGTAGCAACTTGGAAAAGTCCATTCTTTACCAAACCAAACCCTTGTCTTCTTGGATTCTGATTAATGACTTGGTCCCCGACCTCGACTGTTTGCTTCATACTGTTGCATTTGTCTTGATGAAGCTGGCTGATGATGGTTCTCAGCTCTTCTTGTTCTTGGGCTAAGCCTTGGATAAGAGCCATCTACCCCAGCATTTGGGTTCTTATTGCATCAGCTTCAGCTTGCAGTTGTTCCAGCTGCTCGTCCTTATTGTCTTCGAGACTTTTCTTGACCAAGTTCCCAATGAGGAGTGTTTTCAACTCTTCCTGCCCCTTGGATAGGTTTAGGAATATTTCCCTGAATTGAGCTTCTTGAGTTTGAAGATCTCGGTTGTCTTGTTGGATAGCCATTGCTGAAATAAACAACGAGAACATGAGAGACCTGTACTGGGAGACCTGTTATGCAATGATATGTATGATATATGTATGCAATGTTTTCAAGGATCTCGCGGGGTAAACAAGAGACTGTTAGAATTTGAATTTTGCAGCTTTGATTGAAGAAACTTCGTGTTATCAAGAGTCCTTCTTCAAGAGTCAAGCTCACCATATCGAGTGGATCATAGCCCCTGACTCAAGTTATCGTGTTTTGATCTCTAGATGACATTGGCTAGAGTAAAATAAATCCCATTTTCCCCTTGCTAGACGTTTGATTTACCATAACCTGCATCACAAACCCTTGAGATTCTTGAAATGGTTAAGGAAATGCTATGGTATGATGTGTATGATATGCGTTTAAGCAAATGCGAGGTGATGTAAGTAAGTAAATCCGGCAAGAAATCCAAGTTATTGGATAAAGACTGTAAACAAAACCTGCAAAGAACTCATGTTGTTAGATAACAAACATGTGCAAGTAGTTCAAGTTGAAAGCACACAAGTCACACAATAGCCCTTAAATTTCAGGCTGGCATGGAGTTTAGGTATTACCCTCTTTCAGTTTAGTTGGTTCAACCTGTCCTAGTAATAGTAACCGGGTTCTAGAGGATCTCAATATCATTGACCACCCTTGATCAGTCATAATTCAAGTTTGGCAACCTTTTCTTGCGTCCGGAATCATCGCGAGAGTTTGGTCTCAATGAGTGTAGCATACTGCTACTGTTCTATGGCCAAGTTGGTCAATTATAGGTTCTAAGGTCAGTTGGTGCTTAATGACCCCTTAAAAGACCCATATTCTCCTTGTTCTAACACAAGGGATATCGGTACAAACTAAAGTGCCACACCAACGTAGCTACTGCTTCAACCGTATCGGTCTATGCCGTACAATTCCCTCACAGTTTATTGCTACTTACCTAAATGGTGTGCCCCAGATCCGGGTTAGGATCTATAATAACTCTGATTCAAGCCCACAAAGATAAAGCATACAAGTCAAGCAATTGAAAACATTATGAACTATTCCTAAGGTACACCCCACTTATAAGCTCCCCAGCAGAGTCGCCAGTTCTGTGATATGGTCGGAAGAACAAACTATTTTTGGAATGCTGGTTTGTGTTTTGCGTTTGTTTTTGCAAAATGTCGCGGTAATCAAGAGTCGCCACCGAATTTTATTTTATCCAACAAGGAAAGGAAAAAAGCACAGAAAAATTCCTTTTTTCGAGATATTTTTGAGTACGGGGGGGGTAGATTATAGAAAGGGAAGGTGTTAGCACCCTTTCTATCCGTGGTTATCCACGGGCTCTTAGGTACTTGCTCAATTGTTTTCAAAAGTTGTTTTCTTTGTGCTTGTGGGTTTGAAAAAGTTTTTGTTTTGAAACTTCGATTTAACTCTTGCTTCTGTCCTCAAGAGTGTAATGAAGTGTTTTGAAAACTTTGTTCGAAAAGGAGTGTAAGTGTGAAAAAAAGTTTTTTTTTTTGAAAGAGCAAGTATCTAAGAACCATCTACCTACTCGAAAAAGGAATCATTCTATGCTAATTTCCTTTAGACAATACTATCCCACTATTGATGAGTAGGTAGCATCGTCGTTGGAGTTTAAGGGTCAATTGGAATGAGGGACATATGGTCACTAAAGCAATGTTAGGGCGCCTTAGCGGTAACCCTAATGTCTTAGATCATCTGTTTAAGGCAACAATATCCGAGGCAACCGTTTCGAGGAAACTATGATCTTTTAGACAAGAGGGCGACCTCTAAAACAAACTATACTCAATGATCATTTACGAAGGCAACCAAGTGGGGTGTACTTTAGAAGTGCGCATGTGCGAGTGTGTTATTTTCAGTTATTTTTATCTTTGCACATGTTAAGGGTGATTGAAACAACCGGCTGAAAATCATCAAACAATGAAGTCGCCATCGAACGTCTTTTATCCCACAGGAAGGGAAAGGTAAACATCGAGTAAACCGGAGAAGGGTGAAATCAAGGTCGAACGACCAAGAGATAAGGGTAAGGGAGTCTGATACGCGAGGGGAAGGTATTAGCACCCCACACGCCCGTAGTACTCTACGGTATCCACTCTTGTTATCTATCTTATGGGTGTGTTTAATCTATGCTTATTGTTTATTACTACTAAAGGAGAATGCATGCAAAATGAATGAGAAAAGAATGTAGGGAAAATTAAAGTTATGCTCGTTCGGGCCCTACCCGATGCCTACGTATCCCTTTTAAGGAATCAGAGCAGCCGTAGTTTGGCTTATGTTTTTGTTGGTTTGTATTTTTTAATGAACAATATTAATTTCGCCTTCTGCCGCAACTCGACCTTTGGAGACTTACGCGTCAGCACAAAAGTGAATTAACATGCTCTTCTATAAAAAAGTTTAGAGAAAATGTGCCTGGGCGCACAAAAAAGGTTTTGAATTTGGTTAAGGTTTTTAATGAGCGATATTAATTTTGCCTTCTGCCGCAACTCGACCTTCGGAGACTTACGCGTCAGCACAGAAGTGAATTAACACGCTCTTTTGAAAAGAGTTTTGAAGAAAGGCCCGAAGGCAAAAAGAGTTTGTGTTTGTTGATATTTTGGCTTGTGGATAATAGCTAGTTAATCTCAAGGGAGAGATTTTAGTCATTTCTCTACTTATTCCTGAAATAAGTCTTTGAGACTTGAACCACGTCAAGTCTTAGAATGGAAGAACGATAAGATCGAGAAGAGACCCGTTTATCATCTCCCATGTTCAACAAAGGTACGATTCTCGTCAGTAAATTTTTAAGTATTTTTGAAGTTTGAAAGAAAAGAGATTTTTGTTTTAAATGCATATGCAAAGGGGGAAAGAAAGTCACATGAAGACTAGCCTATTTCTAAACCGAATTTTATCATGCGTTGTTAGATCTAAGTCAAGGATGAATAAAAGGGAAACGTCTACCTAATGTTAGCATGCACATGGATTACGCTAAAGCCTTGCTTCTCATGATTTTTAGAAAAGCAATAAAGAAACGTGATAAAGTGTGAAAATGAAGAATAAAATAGAGTTGCAGTGATACCGAACAGAGGAGGTCCGTTGTCTCTTCAAAGTCATGCAAGTGATAAGAAAACTCTATCGAGTGCTTCCTCGAATTTCCCTTGATGGAGATCGTGTTCTTACTTAGCTTCGAAATTTCTCAAGCCCAAGTCCCTTTTTTTATTTCAAAGTTTCACACAAAATTGACATCAAAATATACTAAAACATGGCTAAGATAACGACAAACCAAATTAGTAAAAAAATTAAGATTCAATTCTAATATTTTTGAGTTTTTTTATCATGTATTATATTGACAAAAATTAACAAAAAGCAAAACAAAGAAAGAAAGAAAAAAAGGAAATCCTAAATCTAATGAAGAACTAATAAACTCAGGGGGTGATGATTTGAGTCCAAGGAGTGTGGCTTAGTAAATTGGGCGCTGGCCCGTTCCCAATGAAGCCCATTAGAAGTATTTTTTTTTGTTTTTTATCATCAAGCTTCCAGAAAATAATAAAAAGAATAACAAAATAACAAATAAAATAAATAAAATTTTAAGAGGAATTAGGTTACAGAATGTGACATTTCCTCCTCGCTTCCCTTCCTCTCTCGCGGAGCGACTTCTTCATCATCTTCTTCGTTCTATCTTCTTCAAACGGCCGGGGCAACTTCATCTTCTTCCTTCTTCAACCTCCATCAACAACTTCAACTCTCTCTAAGTTATTATGCAACATCCCGTGAATCTTTATCTGAAAAACTTCTCTGAAATTCATCTCCCTTCTCCGTCAATAATCTGAACAAGATATGTGGATTTCATTGCGTCTTCACCATGTTTGAAACATCATCGAAGCGACGCCGAAAAGCAATTGGAATTTGAGATCGAAGTGAGTTCACACTGAAGGAGCTGCACCGTCGAAGTTGGATCGGAGATGTAGTCGAGGTGAAGATTGTGACGTTGAGCCGAAACAAGGGCGGAGAGAGATGATGAGCCGCCGCTTGCATGAAAGAGAACATGTTGAAGAAGACCGAAGCAATGAAGGTGATGATTTTCGTTGGAGTTTGAAGCAAAGATCGAAGGAGATAGAGGTGGCTTTGTTCGTTTCACGGAGGGGGCGCAAGTTTGCACCGATTAGAAGAGTATTGTGCGCCTCTCAGCTTCGGTTTTAATGCATCTTAACTTTTGGATTTCGAAGCTGCGATTTGACCTTGTCTACACCTCAACTTCATCTTTGGAATTCAAAGGTATCTTTCAGCTTCGTCTTTTCTGTTTCTGAAAACCACTTCTTCTTCTTCTTCTTTTTTTCTTATTCTGATTTGTGCTTCTTCATCGCGTCGATACTGTGTTGGATTATTGTGTTGTTGAAGATGATAGCCGTTGAATATAGGTGAATGTTGATGATGTGATGCCGAAACGAATTGATGGAGTGTTTTTTGTTGCTTTTGACTCAGAGTAATGAAGCAACTGCGATTGTGAAGACGAAGATTACTGAGAGAGAGGAGTTATGTACAGGGAAAAGAGAATGAAGAAACAATTTATGATTTTGTTCTGATTCCACTCATCAGATTGAAGAATGAATAACTTCAAGGTGAGTTTCGGTCTTCTTTTTTCTTCTCTGTGATTTTTTTTGTGAATAAATCATTGTGGATCTGACTGAATAACGATATCCTCCCCCTCCCTGAGTTTTGCTAATTCTGTTATATAGATTTTTTTGTAGAGTTGGTTAGAAGAAGGGATTTGGAAAATCTGTTAGAAATTGTTAGGATGCAGTTAGAAAATTCTATTATGTTTTCTACCATAAGTTTGTTAAGACTGGGTTTAACAGTTGAGGATTGTTATGAATTGGTTAGAAGTGAGAGATCGGGTTTGACAGTTGAGGGTTGGTTTTTTTTGGAGTTTCTATTATAGTTAGGAGTTTATAAACTGAACTGGAAGTTAGAGTTTCTGTTTTGGTTAGCAGTTTGACAGTTGGTTTTTTTATGCTGCTATGCTTCTGTTAGGAAATCTATTGGGAAGTTTATTAGGAGTTGGATTCAAGAACTTGTGGTGTAGACAATTAACTTGCTAACTGCATAACTGTTTTCTTGTTTTCTATGCAGCGCTGTTATGAAAAACTTGGTTTGACAGTTTATTAGTTATGCAAAGTGAGGAAGTTAAAGGTTAGTTATAGGTTGGTTGTCGTAAGTTTTTATGTGCAGGGTTATGGTTAGATTCAGTTCTCCTAGAAGCAACTAATTGTTGATCGGGATGGTTTGCAGTGGTTGTCCCCAGAGTAGTGGGTTGAGCTTTCCCCTTGGTTGTGATTCCTAAGTCCACTAGACTGCTCAGATTCAACATTGTTGGCATTTCTTGTCGGAGCACCAGATTTAGATTCATCTGCAATGTGCAGTTTCAAACCTGATTCTGCACCCAATCTTGGATGCCAAAGAAGTTATAGCAGCCGCCTTTGCTGCTGGGTCTATGTCATATTTCTGAATGAGTTGCTGAGTATTTGTAAAAGTTTGTCTTCTCTTTTGAGGTCATCAATTTTTATTTTTGTTCAAGATTTCCATGGACGACCGTGAATGAATTTTGGCACAATTGCTTGTATTGACTTGGGCCTTTTTTCGTGTGAATGTGCAGGCCATGAACTGAAGATGAAGAACTTTGGCATGGCATGGAATTGGAAGATGGAATTTTATCACCTTTAGGACTAAAGAATTTTGTTCAAGTGTATTTTGTAACCGTTTTTTTTCCTTTGTAGAATATTGGTGTAACGGGATTGTAATGATTTTATAATGAATGTTTGGTTTGGATGAACTTGAAATTTATAGTGTGAATTATAAATGACCTTGAGCTTGAAATGTCGAGTGATGAATTTTAAGGACGGAGTTTAAATGACAAAGTCTTGAAAAAATGCTTGAAGACATGAAAGCATCAAATTTTCTTGTAAGGTATTGTTACACTTGAATGGAATTGGATAGTATTTTCTTGAACCATGAATGAGATTGAAATTGAATGGAATTGGATAGTATTTTCTTGAACCATGAATGAAAATGAAATTGAATGGAATTGGATAGTATTTTCTTGAACCATGAATGAAAGGGTTTGAATAAATGTTTGAACGCGTTGTGAACTTGAATCTGGAATAACGATGAACATCTTTGTAATGTGGATGAACTCCGACTTGAAATAAGACCTTGCAGTATGTACTTTACCTTCCAAGAAACTCATATGACCAATACTTAAGGCTCTTTTCCAATTTTAATCTAATCAAACACTTTCGAACATCTTGAATTCAAATCAAACTTCAAATCCAAATCACACTTGCGTTCTCAATGAACTCCTAACTTTAATCTTGAATCCAAATCAACTTGTATGGTAAGTAATTTGAATAGACAATAAGATCTTGATCTTTTTTGAAAAAAATTCACAACCTTGCCTTTTGTATCATGCCTCATATTCCACGATTCAATCCACAAGTCTCTTATCTTGACAAAGTCCTTCCCTAATTGACGACCTTAAATCATCAAAGATGGACGTAAATGATAATGAAAGAATATGATCAAGATTAATATGAAACCTTATTTCCCCTGATCTTCAATTACTTGAACATTTATCAACAAATAGAAACCCTGGTTTTTAATGAAATTTTCCTTTTCTGAACCAATATTTTCTTTTCCTTTACCATACCATTCTTTAAATGCAACTCGATTGCCTAACACATATTAGATGAAAGTTCAAGGGAGACCTTGGTCCAAAAGTTATTTGTTCAAAGCTTACTTTAACCGAAGTCAACAGATCTTATCCACGTATCTTGAACTTGGTCCATGATTATGTATCTCAAAGTCTCATAAGAGCTTGTACGCCCATCAACCAGGTATGCCATGTTGAACCAAACCCTGCCTTGAATGCTTTGAACCTTGAACTACTTTGCATGAATTCTTCCCTGAGAAGCCTACTTCAATCCAAATCTACTCGCATTGCAGATAACACATGACAATGATAAGAATAATAATTTCCTTGGTTAAGAAGAAATCCACAAATTCATGTCTTAGATCATGAACCACGCTTCACAATCTTGATTCCCCGTTTAGACGCACAGAGAAATATCCGGATAAAACATCTTTGAACCATGATTCAACAAAACCTAAATTGATTAACTGAGGAGTAGATGAATGTCATGTCATAGTCATTAATGCTAATCAAATAACAAGCATACTTATAGGAAAGGACACCATGATTCGAAGCCCACATATGCTAGGTCACATCCTGGAGTTCTTGACCAGAATGACCTACAATTAGTTGTTTATCAGAAGATATTAGCCCTGTAACTTGGTGGAGAATAAGTCCAGAAATGAGCCTTAAACCAAAAACCCTAGTTCCACAGTCTTATACACCAGGAAGACCCTGAATAATCAGGCTCATTCAACACATACACCTTAAATCAGCTGTAAACCCTAGCTCCCTAACTGCTGATCTTTTGAGCCTCAGGCAATCTATTTTATGAAAAATGCGTGCTTATGCAAATGACCTATTGGAATGATGCAGATGAATGCAAGAGTCTAAGCCAGCATAAGAAATTAGGAGGGCAAATTTTGGGGTGCAACAGCTGCCCCTATTTAATCGCCTTAGACCTGAAGGTGAGATTGGCGCCAGCCTTTCGAACCTTCAAGGTGAAAGAAGATTAAATACTAAAAGAACCCAAAAAATTGCGCTCCGAAGCCAGTCAGGTATACGCTATATTTTTGGTTTTCTGTATTTTCTATTCTTTTTTTTTTTTGCTTTCTAGGTTAAAGGGGTTATCAGGGTTAGATGTATGTCTAACCAGAGTTTGACACACAGAAGAATAACTTGATTATCGAGGAACTCTGTTGGGATTTAGTCACAAACACTTGTAAGAAAGATATCAAAAGGCATATGCCTGAAGTCTGTAGCAGACTTACTAAAAAAAGGTATCAGAGACACATATCTGGGGTTGGTAGCGGATACGCAAGAAAGAGACATAAAAAAATACATATCTGTGGTCGGTATCGGATACGCACAAAAGAGATAGAAAAGATACATATCTGTGGTCGGTATCGGATATGCACGAAAGAGATAGAAAAGATACATATCCATGGTCGGTATCGGATACGCACGAAAGAGATATCAAAGATACATATCCGTGGTCGGTATCGGATACGCACAAAAGATATAGAAAAGATACATATCTATGGTCGGTATCGGATACGTACGAAAGAGATATCAAAAATACATATCCATGGTCGGTATCGGATACGTACGAAAGAGATATCAAAAATACATATCCGTGGTCGGTATCGGATACGTACGAAAGAGATATCAGAAATACATATTTGTGGTCGGTATCGGACATGTAAGAAAGAGATAGAAAAGATACATATCCGTGGTTGATATCGGATACGTAAGAAAGAGATAGAAAAGATACATATCTGTGGTCGGTATCGGATATGCATAAAAGAGATATCAAAGATACATATCCGTGGTCGGTATCGGATACGCACAAAAGATATAGAAAAGATACATATCCGTGGTCGGTATCAGATACGTATGAAAGAGATATCAAAAATACATATCAGTGGTCGGTATCAGATACGTACGAAAGAGATATCAGAAATACATATCCGTGGTCGGTATCGGATACGTACGAAAGTGATAGAAAAGATACATATCCGTGGTCGGTATCGGATACGCATAAAAGAGATATCAAAGATACATATCCGTGGTCAGTATAGGATACGCACAAAAGATATAGAAAAGATACATATTTGTGGTCGGTATCGGATACGTACGAAAGAGATATCAAAAATACATATCCGTGGTCGGTATCAGATACGTACAAAAGAGATATCAGAAATACATATATGTGGTCGGTATCGGATACGTACGAAAGAGACATCAAAGATACCAGAACATATGTCTGGGGTTGGTAGCAGACATATGAAACAAGTATCGAAAATACATATCCGTGGTCGGTATCGGATACGTAAGAAAGAGACAGACCGAAGAAAGCTCTTACAAAGATATCAAGAACACATGTCTGGGATTGGTAGCAGACATATGAAACATGTATCGAAAATACATATCTGTGGTCGGTATCGGATACGTAAGAAAGAGACAGACCGAAGAAAGCTCTTACAAAGATATCAAGAACACATGTCTGGGATTGGTAGCAGACATATGAGACAGGTATCGAAAATACATATCCGTGGTCGGTATCGGATACGTAAGAAAGAGACAGACCGAAGAAAGCTCTTGCAAAGAAACACCAATCGAAGGTGAACTTACTGAGGGAAGAGACCAAACAAATGGGACTCCTGACAAATGATACTAATCGAAGCGGGGTTTTTAGTGAAGGATACCTGCCGAAGCGGGGTTTTGAAAGATACCAGCCAAAGAGGGATTTTGAAAGATACTAGCCGAAGCGGGATTTTAACAAAGGGTACCAGCCGAAGCGGGATTTTAAAAG